>OX451411.1:10688386-11319273 GCA_949629135.1 Eremobia ochroleuca | reverse complement strand
CATAACCCTACAGCGCATAGTGTCCCACATATGGGACATACCGAAAAACGTCTTATATTTTAACCTTTTGACCGCCACGGACGGCTATAGCCAACAAACGAAAACGTGCCAAACATGCCACCGACGTCTACAGTCGCCAAGAAAACGACATTTTTTAAAAACAAAATAATTCTTTTCTAATTTAGTATATATAATTGTGTCTCAAAAAATCGGAAAGAATGTGCGCAATTTGGATGGAGTAATGGCACTATTGAGCTGACGCTGTGTGAGCGTGCGTGTTCCATCGCCGCCCGTTCGATGTCCACCGCGCACAGGATGGATGGGAAGCAGCACATTAAGAAATTTTTTGCTCCGCTGGTGTAATTGCTGTATGGCGTTCCAATAGGAGGATAAATAAATAAATAAATAAATAAATAAATTTATTTTTTACTTAAAAAATGGCGTTTTCTTGACGGCTGTAGACGTCGGTGGCGTGTTTGGAACGTTTTCGTTTGTCGGCTATAGCCGTCCGTGGCGGTCAAAAGGTTAAAAATCGATCCAAGTAGCGTGAGCCAGTGTTGACAAGATTAACTATTATGTACTTATTTGAGTTTCTAATTTAGTACCATATATTTATGTTTTCTTCAAATCGGTAGGTACTTTGAATACGATTAACGAGCGGCGTATAATAATCGCAAAAAAAAATGATAAAATTGAATTTTCAGTGTCGAAATAATTAGTAGAGGTAAGTTCATGTTCATATTTGTCATTTTACGTGTAATCTTGTAATTCCATTTATACTACGTAGCACATATTCACATTATAATGCATGATGTGCCATACACAAAAACATACGTTTCTATTGAGTTATGATTTTTCTAAATATTTTTTTCGAGAAATGGCATCATATTTGCAGGCTAATGTATTTTTTTAAGCCGATATGAAAAATCATGCTCTGTAGGGATAAGAGCACTCCCTCTTCCCTCACTCTTAGGCCTGGCGCACATTGGCGGCCGCATGCCTAAGCATACCGCGGTATTGTTTTTTGTACATACGAGCGTTAAAATTGAAATTTCAACTTCATTTCCATAGTATTAAGTCATATTTCTATTCGTCGCCTAAAAATACCTTGCCATGCCGTGCCGCCAATAGGCGGGCCTTAATGTCCGATGGGACGGCAATCCGACATGACCGGAGAGTTCAGGTCAGGCGCAAGACTAACGGCTTAACGTGCTTTCCGAGGCACGGGGGTTTCACACCGCCAAATTCCAAACTCCGGGCTGTACTAAGAAATTCCTAATGGAATGACTTAATATCACTTTGCCCGACCCGGGAACCGGACCCAGGAGCCAACGCTCAGCAGTCGCACTTGCAACCACGAGACCAAAACGGGGCAGTAACAACGATAAATAGTCTCTATGGCAAGGTAATAATCTCACCTTTTCCTCGCAGTACTCCCTGAAGCGCCGCTCCCAGGCGCGCGCCATAGTCGCCGGGATGCCGAGCGCGTACCCCAGCCTCTCGTACGCGCGGTTGCGCTAAATGATACATAATAAATGATTTTATTTCTGTAAGTAAGTTTGTACGACTTTTACACGTAAATCACATTTTCAAAAACTAGATGAGTTCGACGTTTTCTATCTGACTACTCTGAGAAGAAAGCCGAAACAAACTCACAGGTCACAGTCTCTTTTAAAGTCCAAACATCATCTTGGTCAGGTCATGTGAAGACTACTGAAGACCATGTAGATTGGTGTCTGAAATGGTCTTTTGAGGAAAGAACCACACAGATTGAGTGGACCTGTCGAGTCAGTGCACGCATTTGGCAGAAATAATGCAGCTGAAAGGACATAAATTACTCAAAATGCCAGATCATGATTAAAACTAACTAAGAAGGAAAAAAGAAATCACCCACATAGTCCCCTTTCACAATAATAAAAAAAAATATAATACTTTACAAAGTAAATATTGATGCGTATGATCCTGGACACAAGGTACAGTGCTGCCACTAAAGTTTTGCGCTTCGGCTACTTCGGGGTTCGAAACTTAGTACGAATAAGCTAAGTACCTACTAATGTTTCGTCCCATCAAAAGTTTTGTAGATTTTTTTGGGAAATGCAAGAATTCTTAACATCCCAGTTATTGTATGTACATCGTCATCTACCTAGCCTTTTCCCAGCTATGTTGGGGTCGGTTTCCAGTCTAACCAGATCATTATTTAATAAATAATGTTTTAAATACCTGAAATATTCTATAGGTCTTTTAGGTTACGCGCGACCGCTGGCGTTACAAATGGCCGCGCGCCCGCTTGAAGGTTAATAATTATGTATAATAATTTTTCAAACACAAATTGTATAGAATACATAGATATGCTAGTTTGAACATGATATGACATTTTTTTTTACATTTTAATTTTCATTCACTACATTTCATATCTGTAATTTATTAGGTCATCCCACTTCCAGTGTCATATTTTATTATTATTATTATTTTACAAAAACTGACTACTATACTATATAACCTTGTGACACTAATCAATAATCTCCAGCTCCACCACTATTAATCACTCGCTCCCGGACTGCTGGCAAATCTTGAACACCATTTAAAGTACCACTTTCATTTCATTCATCAATAATGCTCTTTAGTTTAATATCTAACTCCTTTTTGCTATTGTATTGAGTACCCGACAATTTCCTCTTCACATAGCCAAAACAATTGAAATCACAAGGATTCATATCCAGGGAATATGGCGGCTGAATAATTTCAATCCATCCTTTATCTTCAATTAAATTCTGAACTATTTTTGATTTGTGCGGTCTGGCGTTATCATGTAAAATTATAGGACTCGTTATATGATGCTCGTCTGCCCAAATAGGAATATTTTCTTCTATATGATGCTCGTCTGCCTAAATAGGAATATTTTCTTCTAAAAATGACTTATATCGCTCTTCAGTCATAGTTGTATTTTCATCATAAGTTGTCCAAAAAGCAATGCCTCTGACATCCATAGCTACTATTAGTAGTATTTTTCGTTCATGTAGCTCTGCACGTGGTAAATGTTCAGCTGAAGTGCCCGGTTCCACCCAACATCGTGACTGATGTCTTTGACGAGGAGTATAAAATTCGACCCAAGTTTCATCAAGGCATATGAATCTATTAAGTATATTTTTCTTACGGCGATACCACGATAAATGGCTACGCGCAGTTTCATAACGAAACTCCTTCTGATCCGTGTTCAGAGTGTGGGGCACCCACACTGCACTTTTATTGACCAGACATAAATCCTCCGTGAGTACTCTATGTATAGTGGAATGAGGAATGTTAAGTTGAGTGGAGAGATCACTGACACTGACCCTACGTGACTGACGAAGTGCTTCCTTGATTTTGTCCCTTGCTTCTAATCTAGTCGATGATAATGATCGAGGTGCTCGCGGCTCATCTTCAGCTGTGGTTCTTCCTTGTTTTTACATTTCAAGCCATCGCTGTACGGTTCTTTTATTTAAGGCGTTACGACCAACACACTTTACCAGCAAGTCGTGCGCAACTCTTCCAGAGTAGTTGAGTAAAGCACAAAACTTTAGAAGTATACATTGCTCCACTACATTAATAGATTTTTTTAAATCTTCCATTTTAAATCAATGCACGTCTTGACAATACAACACACCAAATCAAACTAACATGATTGTACAAGACAACACATGTATTAACTATTGCATACCATTGCGCAATACATAAATATTGGAAATAAAAAATATGACACTGGAAGTGGGATGACCTAATATATGGTGTACCTGTCAATTTCCCTGTCACCCTATAACATCGACACGAAATCTGTAACCATGGATTCAGAAGGGTAATTGCGTAACACACTATCAGTAGCAATGGGTTTCATTTTGACAGTTCAACAACATTCATTGCTTTATTTACGTTGTTGAGCAGACACATTTTTTGAACATATGAAGCAATGGATTGGCAATATCCTTCAAAATGATTTCATTTCATTTCATTTCATTTATTCATAAACAATTTACATTGTGTTGAACAGTACATATTAAATAAATTATAATGATTCATATTGTGTTTGCTAGTTTGTTTGTTTGTTGTGCCTCGGAAACCACGCATTAGGTACTCGAATTACAGCCGGGACCAACGGCTTACCGTTGGCCCCGGCTGTAATTCATGGATCTTTGACAGTTGTTACGGGTCGTCAGTAGCCCGAAAGTCTGACAACCAGTCTTACCAAGGGGTATTATCGTATTACCCAGAAACTGGGTTGAGGAGGTCAGATAGGCAGTCACTCTGTGTAAAATACTGGTATTCAAGCTGCATCCAGTTAGACTGGAAGCCGATAACATACTCGTAGTTGGGAAAAGGCTAGGCAGATCATGAGTTTGTTACGCAATTAGGGTGCAGTACATTTTGACCGCGTAGGTCCTATCCTATGAAACAGCAGATTTTTTTATTTGATAACCGACCAAAAATGTTCCACTCTAGAATCATGAGCTGGTTGTGTCTTCATGGTTATCGTTTGCGCGTCACCTGTATAAGAAACAGTGAACACTCACGGCGTTTGCTCTGTAGGGCTTCTCCAGCAACGCATCGTGCTTGATGTACTCGAGCCCGAATTTCTTCACCGTCACAATGCGGGGCCTAAGCAAAAAACACGCGCTAAATTATTATAAGCTTTAGCGTTATGTTGTCAAAGTTGCTTTTTCAGTGACCAACTATATGTCGCAGGTTTATGACAAAATAACTTTTGTTCTGTTAATTAATTTTCTTTTCATAACTTTATTTTTATTTTAGAATTATAAATTAACTAGCGACCCGCCCCGGCTTCGCACGGGTGCAATGGAGAAACACTGAATTTTAGAGCCATTATTTCTCGAAAAAGTATAGGATAAAAAATGGTTATTGTGGGTTATCCCTAAGAGATAGACCTATACCATCGCGGAATTTTTTGTAGACTTTTTTAAGGTGTACAATACTGTATTACATTATTATGATCTATCTCGACGGGTTCAGCCAGCGTTTACAATGTAAGCGCAAAAAAATGTGTTTATTTACGACATTACATTAGAAACCTCTAAAATTATCAGTGTTTCTCTACTATATTATGCATGTATTATACATACAAACCTTTCTCTTGAATCACTCTATCTACTAAAAAAAACCGCATCAAAATCCGTTGCGTAGTTTTAAAGATCTAAGCATATATAGGGACAGACAGACAGGGAAGCGACTTTGTTTTATACTATGTAGTGAAAGTTATTTTCTGATTTGTAGTTCGATTTGCTATTAAAGTGTGTTTTTATAAACTATATTTTATTGAATTGCCTACATGTAACTTAAATACCACATTTAATAGCCCACTAACACATATTGCAAGGCAATATAATGATAGGTCCAACTTGACAGATTTTCCTATTGATATTTTCTCCATGAGTTTTGCTTCATACAGACAATCCCTATTTAGACAGTGTGAAGAGTGCACATCTATGTAGCTCGAACTGGTTTGTTTTGTAGTGTTCTAAATAATGATCTAAAATAAATAAATAAATATCTTGTCGATGTGTATTTTGTATCTGTTTACTTCACAAATGTCAAAGTAGAAGTGACATTTAGCGACATTTGCAAAAAACTTTAGCATCTTACTATAGGGTAATAACTTTGGCGCCACCTTGTACAAAGATTATTTACCTAATAGTCTCCGCTTTGCTCGTGTTGCTAAAGATGGTAGGAACGTAGTCGGGGTCCTGAGAGTTGGTGCTCGGGTGCCCCGTGATGAAGTGGTCGCCGCAGACGAGGCTGACCGCAGTCGGTATCCAACAGGGCCCACTGGTGATCATAATATTGTGGTTAATGTATTTTAATTTAATAATGTAATGATTTTTATGTATTTGTGATTTAAATGCTGGGACACAAGCCTATTGGCACCGATTCCCTTGTTCATAACGTAAACAATTTAAGTTCAGTGCATCTTTTTCTTTCCATTTCATTAAGAAAAGGACAGAAAATAAATATTAGTTTAGTTCTGTTAAATTAATTACTCCATAGACAAGTTTAGACGTGATAAATAAACTGACTGTGAGTACGCTCAGTGTCAGCCCCAGTGTGAATGTTGACTCAGTCTGCAGTTTGCATTCTCACCAAGCTAACAATATGCTATAGCGTACAATGCACTACTCGTGTGAACTGAGTAGGCTTGTGTATGTTCACACTGAATGCGTACGCTGAGCAAAAAAAAAAATCAAAATCAAAATCAAAATCAAAAGTCATTTATTCAAACTAGGCTGAGAATCAGCACTTTTCGAACGTCAAAATTACAAAAGACAGTCCCCCAAAACGCCCGCCCTTCACCACTTCCTAGTGCTTTCGCTGGGAAGAAGAAGTGGCGCAACAAACTCCCCAGCAGCACAGCTGTCTGTTCAGTTAGAAAATACTTGACTAGCGGCCAATTATTCTACACATAAATGGAACTCAGTATTTGAAGTTTCTCAAGTGAATTGTGCTAGCGGGGTGCAGCAGTGCTGCAATCTAATACGCTGGCAACATAGCCAATCTGTGTCCGCCGTGCATAGACACGTAGTACAATAATCGGCCACCGAGAGTCAGCGACAATGCCCTATGTAATAGCTCATTGTTGGTTTGGTAAATGTATGGAAATGCGATAAACTGCGTAACGCACGCTAATGCGCAGCGCAGCGCATATGCTCATGCATAAGCGCTGCGTAATGAATGCGCTAATCTCTGGAACTACCAGCGGCGTTTGATAACTCAATTCTTGAGGAAAGCTATAGGCTATTTGACACTATGCTTTCTAGGATAAGAGCCCTTAAGAGCCAAGTAAATGAAACAAAGTCAAAAGAACGCAAAGAAAACCAAGTAAGAGCGTGGGCAGGCGATGCGATGCGACGGGGTGGGTCAGGGGAACAAGAAATTTCACGCAAACGAAGTTGCATCGACCAGACATCATGCAAGCCTATTATTGAAAAACATGAACATAGAAATACTGTCTGCTGTGTGCGATGCTTATTTCCGGCCGAGGATGTTCACGGGCGATAACATGGTTTACGGAATAATACCTATAACAAATCCTTACTTACTTTGTGTTCTTGATAGCCTGGACCCATTTATTTCTTTGGTATGATCGAGATCGAAGCTCAGGGAAGCTAAAGAATTTCACTTTGCTGTTTGACGGGTTGTTTGTACATTTAATAACACAGCACGTCTGTATACACTCTTCTGGAGTCATTTTTATATTAAAAAATACACAGTTTGATGGAATACAACTTCCCTCTATATTATTTTACTCTGAATACAACACAGCTCCAAACCCAACTCGCGTCAATCTTTTGACAGGACTTGCTTGCTTGACAGACAAGCCAGGTTGCCAATGCCAATTTCTCAAATTCCCCAATTTCGGGAGAACAATCTGGTGATTCCCCTTAAATTCTCCTCAAAATGTTTTTAAGAAATGAAACAACTTTCAACTAAGTATTTAATAATGTTTATTTTTATCAGACACTTGTTCCATATTTTGGTTGCAAGCATAAGTTTTTAATCCTTTTGGTTCTTGCCATTAAAGATATTACAATACAGCATGCTTACTCTTCAATTCAATTCCGATCGATCGACAATGGCATTGTGACGTTTCGTACTCTTGAGTACGTTTTGTAAATTATGGGTCCATTTTGGGGAACTAAGTGGAATCGGATTCGGACTTGGCGAGCGGTAAACGGTACTGTTGAGTTTATTTTGACAGCCACAGCTGTGTATTGCGCCAATATGGCGTTGAGATTGTTTGTTGATTGAGTTTTTTTCAACAACAAAAGTGTAACATTTTTTAAATTGTTTTACGTTTTTATGTTGTTTTCAGTCGGATATAAGTGTGCCACGATACGCAGTAAAATAAAGTATTTTACGTAATTCCCATGAGAAAACTATTAAAATAAAGATGAGATGAGCGTCGGATGATTGTAATACTTACGTACAAAGAGTTTTATATGAATGAATATGACTTTCAAGCAAATTATTGAGCGAGCAAGGATTTGTTTGAGGAAATTTATCATTTCAACTGAAATTGGAAACCTAGTTATATAAAAACTTTAAATAAAAAATAACTACATTGACAAAAGAAAAATATTTCACTAATTAAAACTGTAATAAGTAAAACATTACTTTAAATAATAAAGTTGTGTATCTATTTACTTACCACTTGTTTAAAACTGTAATATTAGTTAAGTAACTTAACGGACAGTTACTATTTCTTACTAAAAAAGAACCAAATGCGAACAATATTGTAATAAACAAACTTGAATTATGAATTCACTTGATTTTTTTCTATAAAATTGGAGAACTTATACTCAGCCTTTTTCTTTTAGTAGATAGCAATCCTACCGCCTGAAGACAAAGTCATGGTTACTTTTATGATTTTAATAATTTTGATACGTTCAAATGAATTTAATACGTTACAATTAATCAATTAAACAACTATTTGTATCATATTTATTTATTAACCTTGTCATTTAATGGATAAAGCATTTTGAGGCCCTATTATTGGTTTGTCATAATGAGTTGAACCACACTATTGCAGCCCGTAACATAGCTAACTTCACGTGTTACAAAATAATCGCGGGGCAATCCCAATTTTATTTCAGTGTTGACCAAATTTTTACAAGAATACCGAATCACGTGACTGCAAAGTGAACATTGGAATCGTATTGGCTTTAGATTGGAATCATAATTACTTTGAAGAGTAAGGTCCCTGTAGCCGTACTATGTCGATTGCGGTTTCTTGATTTGAACATTTTAAGAACACAACATTTTCGCTGTCTGAAAGCAATAAGCAATAAGCAATAAGGACATCGCAATTTTTATTTATGGGTTTTTATTAATTTGGTAAAAACATGCACAATATTAAAGACTCATATCCAAGTTATTGCACAGTTAAATTTGTAGTTCATATATAATTTTAATTGCAATCACAGCACAGAAATTAGTGAAGTATATACTATCGATATTATTTAACGGTGAAATGTCACATCCCCGCATTTTCCCCGCATAATGCCAATCCCGTATAAATCCCCAATCAACTTGAGATTCCCCGTTGCTTGGGGAATTCCCCACACATTGGCAACGCTGAGACAAGTAAACTGACAGTTGCTGACAGTATTGACATTGACAGTTGACAGATGAAGGTTTTTGTTCCTTGTGGAACAGGCTAAGATCAGGGACCACGCAGCCTAGTCATCAGTTTTGACAGATGAAGGGCCTGCGTGTGGGTCTACCATTGAGATAGGAAAATTCAATGCCTATGGGGTCTACTAACGGACAAATAACTGTGAGCGAGTAACACCTAAACCCAAACCGATAGCGCACTTAATCTTCTCAAAGAGATTGAGCGTTATTCTCATGTAATCAATTGTTTGATGAATGCATGTTGAAATAAATAGTTTAAATTTTCTTTATTTTTTTTTTTTCGTATGTGGTTTCAATTATTAGGCTCACTCATTTTCGGCGGCGTTTCAAAAGGAGATCGGATATTTTAGTATGGACTTTGGTCCAAGTGGATAGCGTTGGAGGATGAGACCTGCATTATTAATTTGATAATTTAATATCGTTAATATAATTACTATACCTACTAATAAATCAACAAATGGAGAAAAAAAGTTAATGATACTTAGTATGTATGTACAGACGCCAGCACATCAAGCTACCCGAAACTGTCAGATTTTCCCAATCAACTTTGAACCTTATGCTAAAGTTGAAAATCTATTAAAGAAATCTGACAGATTGTAGTAGCTTGATGTGCTGGCGTCTGTACATATCACCCATATTATTATATGGTGGTATTTTTATCTTCTTCTGTACATACATATTCATACGTATAATAAATCTGTAGACGAGGCGTTTCTGTACATACGAAATATTTCCAAAAAAAATTAGTTGGGTTGTTAAAGATCAACAGATGCCATTTCAAAAAAAATTGGATTTTTTGTCACTTTGGATGTGAGAGATAAACTATTTAAACAAGTATCACGTAAAATGGGCCAAACCAATATGATGAACTTTAATTCTCAAAATAGTGTAGAACTCGAAGTAATGATTAGTTTTTTTTTTTCATCGATTGCGATGAAAAAAAAAACTAATCATTACTTCGTTGCACTCTGTCAAAGGATATACTCAATTTAAAATATTCTAGAAGAACTTTTCACTATGTAAGGTGGAAACACGTACTTAACGAAATCTATTGGCGCAATATAGTACTAAGGAAAACATATTGTGATATACATAATAATGTGGGCGTCCAAGCAAGAAGGGTTAAGTTAATTCCGATCCAGCCTGTCCCTTGATGCCCTCTCACAGCGACGCCATAAGCCGAGGTTCGTACCCCACAGCGTGTGCCCTTAGCGTGTAGTCGCTTAGTTTTTGAAGTTTTTTAAGCCCTGGCTGGAGGCCTTAATTTATTGAGGCTTCCACAGGCAAGTTCGGTTCAGCAGTCAGCAACCTCCTAGGTTGAACTGCGAGATGCCATAAAAAAAAGCAACACGAGCGTCTTTAGCGCCACCGCACGGAACGAATGGACAACAGCGTGTTTTTATCTGTTTGGCCATAAATATAACTTATTCCTATTCGTCCGAATATTTTTAATATTTATGTAGCACGTTTAGTTGGCTAAGTACATAATCGGAAATAATATAAGCAGGAACATTTATAAAATAAAATTATTCCTTTTATCTACATTCTTAGTGACCGAGTTTTAATTCAAACAAACTCCAACCTATCGCTAAAATTTTACATGATTTATTACTGCAGATTAAGATACTCTCCATGAAATCAACATATATTTGTAACATTACAAAATAAACAATTACAATCGAAATATAGGAATGATACAAATGTAATTTACTAAAAAAAATTAGTAATAGCATTTAGTAAAAAGTGAGTAAATACGACAGCATAATGCAATAAAAACTAAAATTAAGTATTCTTACTCTATTTGGGAACTAACAAAATGACAAGACCAGATTTATTTTATATTATTTGAACAGAGCATTTTTAGACGATTGTTTTGGCTATCGGTACTGTTGATGACCACACAAGAAAATAAAAAAATAAAATTTATTGCCTATGGTCAGTTGACATTAATGACATTAGTTTGTTTGGCTGTTGCACGTCTGGCTGAGTGTCTGTTGTCTCTGCTCTCTTTCCGTAATTTATTTATAGTACTTCTGTTCTGCTGATTGTTTGTTGGCTTTGTTGCGTGATAGAATGTCATATTAAAAATATTGTTCTCCTGTGTTGTTTGGGTTGAAATAAAACCTTTTATAACTATGTCTCATGGTCGGGAGTCCGTGAGATATTTACATTCATCAGGTTATGGGCCCAGACCCTCCTAATACAAAGACTAACGTGGATACAGTTCGTACTTGTTGTAAAAATTAAACTCGTGGCGAGGCGAAGCCATCATGGATTTTCAAGGTGCTGGTTCAGTTTCTGTTGTACTGGTAAATTTCATTGGAATTACAGTAGTGAAACTTACTGGGGGTGAAAATTGGTTGTTGTGGAATTTTCAGACTTAAGATTTTGTTAAATGGTCTCGGCTTGTTATTCTCTGGCCTTTGTCAAATTTTGCGCCGTTCTTTGCGTCAACTGAACGACGATTCAAAAACGAAGTGAACCATTTTTTTCCTGGGCGATTATTTGTAAACGGGCAGAGTTGTCCATTATTTCCTAAATCATTTTTTGGTCACTATCTAACAAATGGTCCTTTGTGACTGGGAAATGGTTTTTAGCCATGCATAAAACCCATTTGACCAATACTTTTTCTTCTTGGCACAGCACTGTGGAAGGTCCTAAGTTGCAGTCCAGCGGGTTTATCCCCATAACTTTGCTTTGTTTCTTAAAGTTATTCTGGGGACACCATATTTGGTAGCTGCTACAGATGCCTTTTCTCCAATTTGTACATCTTCGATTGCTCTAGTCATTTGTTCTTTGGAATAAACTCGTTTGGGTGCCATGTTATCTGTGGTAATAAGGAAGTAGCGGTAAAGAGTGGAAGCTATTTTATAAATCACCAGTCATGAATACCCAATCTTGAACAGGGCTGTCCATCATTGGGTATGAATGTAATAATCAGAATAAAAAGACTAGTCCCCCTTTACACAACCAGATAAAAACTAAAAATATCAGATACACAAACATCCAATGTTGGCCAGTACTGGTCCATGATTGGGTAAAGACACATTAAGATTCCAGTCATAAACACAAAAAAAAAATATGCTTATTTGAGAATTGGCTTTGTGCAAACATGCTCGTCAGATTAATGATGAATCATTAACACTCTCACTGCCACCCATATATAGAATTTGTCAGTGCAGGAGGCCGTGTGGTTTGCCAGCGGGTTGCAGCTTTGCCTACCAGTGCAGGCTGCGGCGAAAAATCTATAACGAGTTTAGCAGGCCATACGGTCCGCCGGCAGGCTCATTTTGTATTTTTACTAGCAGGCCGTGCGGTCCGCTATGATCTCGTAATTTCATAATAATTTTACAGCGCATGGCCTGCTGTTCCAGAAAAGTGAAGCTAACCGATGCAAAGTTTACTTTTTTACCTACAATTAAAAAAAAAAAAATTGTTGCTTTATCTTTAAATTTATAGGATAACTAGAGGGTTCATTACAGGAATGAATTTTGAAATGAAATGAACTTAGTTTTATTAGTAAAATGACATTATTATTGCCTTATAATGGCACTATGGAAGTTGGCAAAGCATTCGGAGCACACACTGGGATTTGAAGGGCAAAGTAAGCACACTGTATTAACTTTCTTTTTTACTTTACATGCTTCTACACTTGTCAGACCTTCTTCTCTCTTCTTTTCATAGCAGTGGATGCATCTTCTTCTGACTATTCTGTTGCGATGGTCGACCATCGGAGACTTTCCAAATTTGTGTCTACCTGAGCAATCCTGGTTATTTCGATCATGTTGCCTTGATTTGTCCAAACAAACTTGTGCCTTGAAGAGTCAGTAACTGTTATATATTTTTTTGGTTCAGGTGGATAACTCTCTTGTTTTTCTTTCTGTATACGGTAATAGGAAGGGTACATATTCTTTAGACCTTCTCGGATGGCTGACTCTCTCAACGTCATATATTGCCACTTTGATAGGTGAAGTGATATTAATAAACCAAGTGCCTTCTGAGGTGTGAACGTAGTCAGTGGTTTTTTAATGAGGTCGTAAAACTTTTCAACAGTTTCTGGGTGCTTTAGCAAATGTTCTATCACGGAAGCAAAATTCTCTTGACCAGTTTGTTTCATTTTGGAAATGGCTGCATGTAAAAGTTCACTGGATTCGCTGTTTATATATTCAGAACTCCGTCTCTTCTTCTGTTTAGATCCCAACTCTTCAAAAGGTATTTTAGAAATGTATTTTCTTTTCGTCATAGTCCCAACCGATGTTGATGGCTCGGAAATAGACGCACTAGCACCTTCTTCCTGTTCTGTCGATGATGCTTGAGGTTCTGGAACGTTTTCTTTAATACAGCTAGGCCAGTCAACTTCAGCTTCAAGCCAACTGCCATAATCTTGTCTAAAAAGTTCCATCTTTCGGTGGGCTGATTTCCAACGCTTTGCTACTGAGTTTACAAATCTTCGACAAAATTCTCGTAAAGTCATTTGATCTTCTTCACTTAGGCTGCAATTGAGTCGAGATACTACAGCCTCGAATAAAAGATTGTAATCACATGTTTTTTCTAAACTTTGTAAAATAACAAACAAGTCCAGATTGGTTACGATACTTTCCATGTTTAAATATCAATTAATGTTGTACTAACTTTCAATGCGTAAATCAAACTGCATTAATTCGGTTTGCACTTCCTTATACAACGTGTCCCAGAAATCAACGTCAAGCCGAAAACGGGCAATAGGCCAAGTCGTGACAGCTATTAGAAAAATATAAAAAAAAATCTTGGTCATGTACTTTTCGAATTATAAGCATTCAAAAATAAATCTCAAAAAGTGACACCCTGTGATGATTTTTCAAGTCCTGTGACTACATTATTAACATTTCGGTAGTTTTTTTCTCTGTGATCTAACCATGAATAACCCTTCTGTAAATTACAGTTAAAAGTTAAAACGTAACTGCCTCAGTTTTAAATTAAATGTTAGATTTTTGCCCAATATTGAATTCAAAATAATGACATCACCCAACTTTAACCGACTGTACTGAAAAAAAAATCCACTACACTATTTTGGCAAGTAACTTTAAAAGATGGCGCGTTTAGTCAGGATTCCAAAATGGTATAACACATACTAATTGCTACTTCTTAATTGAGGAAAAAAAGTACATTGTTGGTTTTAGGTGCATTTGAAATAAAATTCAGTCGTTGGATTTCTTTTATTATAATTTTTATTAAATCAGATTTACGAAGTTTTATAACAAATGTTCAAACTGTTTTCCTTCAGCTGCAATGCAAGTTCTACATCTCTTTAAAAATGATCGCGTAATAAGACGGGCGTATCTTCTTGAGTTGATGTATTCAGCGGCTTCTGCAATTCTTTGGCGCAGCTCGTCTAAATCTTGAATTGGTTTAGAGTACACTTTATCCTTTATCGTACCCCAGTAAAAAAAATCTATGGGGTTTAAATCGGGTGAACGGGCAGGCCACGAAATTGTACCACCCCGCCCAATCCACCTATCGGGGTATTCTCGATTGAGAAACTCTCGTACAGTGAGAGCAATGCGCTGGGCAGCCATCTTGTTGATACCACATGCTGCCGTAAATGTTCAGTGGCACTTCTTCCAATAGTTCTGGTAATTGGTTCTGTAAGAAGTTCAAATAACCCTGGGCATTTAAATTCTCCGGCAGCTCGATTGGACCAATAACTTTACCATTCAAAATTCCCGTCCACATATTTACTTTAAACTGGTACTGAGATCTATCTTCCCGCATCAAATTTGGATTTTCCACGTGCCATTCGTGCAAATTGTGGAGGTTCATGTAACCGTCCTTTTTAAATGTTGATTCATCGGACCATAGAATTTTTTCAAAGAATCGCGGGTCCTCTCGGTGCCTCTGCAACATCGTTCGACAAAATCGTACTCTCTCTGGGTAGTCTCGGGGTAGCAGACTTTGTACTCGTCGTACATGGTATGGGTGAAACTCGTTCTTTTTTAAAATACGATGTGCAGTACTTTTGGGGACTCCTATGCTCTGTTCAATTCCACGTACTGAGATACTTCTGTCTTCTTCAACTGCTTGCAAGACTTCGGCTTCGTAGGGCATAACGGGTCTTCCCTCGCTAACCATTTGGCTAGGAAATCGACCCTCTGATAATGACCGATGCACATTAATAAATACTCGATGATCGGGATGACGCTCAGCATTCGGGTATCTCTCACGATACACTCTTGCTGCGGCATTGGCGTTGCATAAGCATTCTCCATAAATGAGATGCATGTTGGCGTATTCCTGTGCGGTGTATCGAGATGGCATGATAAAACACTACACAAACACGGGGTTGCGATTAAAACAAGTCCGGGGTTGTCAGAAACGGTGCAGATAAATCCAAATTACAATGCAAATCAAGTCCAATAAACAAAGCCACAGTTGTAAGTACGAAGTCAATACGAATACAAAAAGATGTGCAGTCAACGAAAGAGCGTAACGTACTGCAGTATTGCACAATTTGCCGACGCATCCCTGTTTAGCCAGAGTAGCGTCTCTATCTGTTTCACTCACACATATGAAATGATGTGTCAATCCGTCTCCCTCTTAGTTAGATAAAAGTAGCGTCACTATCTATCTCGCTCCCACTTGTCAAAGTAGCGTCACCTCACATTAGCTAAAATGAATCTTTCTCGCTCACACTAGTCAAAATAACGTCACTCTTCGTCTCAATCGAACTTTTATGAAATACGGCTTCATAAAAAAAAAATGTTTTTTCTCAATTAAGAAGTAGCAATTAGTATGTGTTATACCATTTTGGAATCCTGACTAAACGCGCCATCTTTTAAAGTTACTTGCCAAAATAGTGTAGTAGATTTTTTTTTCAGTACAGTCGGTTAAAGTTGGGTGATGTCATTATTTTGAATTAAATATTGGGCAAAAATCTAACATTTAATTTAGAACTGAGGCAGTTACGTTTTACTTTTAACTGTAATTTACAGAAGGGTTATTCATGGTTACATCACAGAGAAAAAAACTACCGAAATGTTAATAATGTAGTCACAGGACTTGAAAAACCATCACAGGGTGTCACTTTTTGAGATTTATTTTTGAATGCTTATAATTCGAAAAGTACATGACCAAGATTTTTTTTTATATTTTTCTAATAGCTGTCACGACTTGGCCTATTGCCCGTTTTCGGCTTGACGTTGATTTCTGGGACACGTTGTATACGGTGAAGTAGACATACCTAATTTAGTAATTACCCTCAAAACGTTAACTTAATACTCTTGTCGTTAGCTAATTAGTAGCTAATATTCTACCCATTAGAAAACTTCCTAATGTATTTCATATAATTTCATAATAAAGGTAGCATTAAAAATCTTAAATGATTGCACCTAATTTACTAATTACCCTCAAAACGTTAACTTAATACTCTTGTCGTTAGCTAATTAGTAACTAATATTCTACCCATTAGAAAATTTCCTAATGTATTTCATTTAATTTCATAATGAAGGTAGCATTAAAAATCTCAAAAGATTGCATTGTCCGGTAATTATTATTATTGATGATGACGTAAAAATATCGATTAATGCAAAAAAAATATGAATTATTTTTAAGTCGTTTAGTAATTTTATGGCATTAACTAATTGACGTCTTCAACTAGTTAATACCCGATTTCGTGATTACCTTCTTTGTTACATACATGTTCACCGTATATATTTACGTATTAATTGAATAAATAATATCTTCAAGATATTTTATTTTAGGATGTATTCAAATAGTTTATATTTTTTGCCTCCTTTTAATATAATAAAATCTTATATTGAAGATATAATTTTTGTTAGCATTTCAATAATTAAGACTCTTACTATTTGGCTCAGCAGCCTATAAAGTCCTTACTACAGGGGCACAGGTCCACTTTCACCAAGAGTGAACAGAAATTAGAACAATTATAATTTAGACGTGACTTAGGTACTTCATATTATGTTAACCTTTACATAAGATCGAAACATATTACAAAAAAAAATAAATATTTAAGGATTTTTAAAAAATAAATCGCACCAGTGCCCGGGTTAAGTAGTATGCCAAAAAATCCTAAATAAATGGTAGTAAAAACACCTACGAGGAAATAAGGCGCAATCGTGCGATAGCTGAGTTATCGTCGATTTTAATGTCAACTCCATACAACATTTTCAAAAAAAAATTCTTTGTGAGCCGTTTGCAATCTTTTTCCGTAAATTTTATATTTATAAGCATATACTTAGTCTTCCGAAGCACATCCATGCAAAAAAACAGCCATTCAAAAAATTAAATGAAAATGTCTATGAAAGTTGAATTACAGCCCACTGTGGCCCCGTGAAACGATCCATTGCGACTAAATTTCCAAGAAGCGAGCTAGTGCCCCCGCCCGCGCCCGCGCCCCGCGCGGCAATAGTTTGCGCGGTAAGTTACATTTAAATGTTAACGAATTCTTGGCCCACCCTGTATCTACGTGTATGTGCTCAAAACGCTCTGTTATCGGAAATGTGCCTAATTTTGAAACTGTGTGTCTGTGTACCTTTATTTTTTGGCATTGTATACACGATCTTGCCCATTTGGCAATGTCTTTGTTCATGTCTGGCCAAAAATAAGGACTGGTAATCATTTTTCGTGTGGTACTAACGACCGGGTGGCTTATGTTATGTACTGTGCTACAAACTGTCTTTCTGAACTGTAACGGAATGTATGGTCTTATTTGGTTTCTTGTAATATTGCAATATATCTTTCTTTTACATAAAGGTGATTGTATTTGTTCCAATACAATGTTACCTCGTGGATTTGCTAACATGTGTGTCAACTGATCGTCTGTTTCCTGTGCCCGCGCGATTTCGTCGTAATCTATGCTCGTGTTGCATACAATGGACTCTACCCGTGATAGCGCGTCAGCAACCGCGTTCTCGGTACCGGTGACGTATTGTATGTCGCTTGTGAATTCGCTGATGTACAATAACTGTCGTGCTCGCAATGGCGTTTCTCGATCCGTACCTATTTTGGTGAAAGCATATGTTAATGGCCTATGATCGGTGAAAATGGTTAATTCGCGGCCTTCTATCATGTTCCTGAAATGGACTATTGCTAAATAAACTGCTGTTAGCTCGCGGTCGTATGTACTGTATTTTTGCTGAGCTGTTGATAGGCCTTTCGAAAAATATCCTAGAGGTTTCCATTTACCGTTTATTTCTTGCTGTAGTACCGCACCCGCGCAGGTGTTTGATGCATCGCACATTAGCGCTAGTCTGCCCGACTCTCTGGGGTGAGCTAGCGTAATGGCGTTTTTTAGGCTAGCCTTGCACTTTTCAAAAGCGACTGACGCTGTATCGTTCCACTCTATTTTGGACTTATCCTTTTTTTTTGCCCCGTGCAAACATTTATTTAATTCCGCCTGGCTTTCGGCCGCCCGTTCTAAATGTGACCTGTAAAAATTTACCATGCCTAGAAATCGTCGTAATTGTTCGACTGTTTCCGGTCGCGGATAATTCTGTATTGCTGCGACCTTATTGTCTAGTGGCTTTATTCCGTCCCTGGTTACGTTGTAGCCTAAAAATTCTATTTCCGTTTTTCCTAATTCGCATTTTGCTAAATTGATTGTTATGCCGTACTGATCGAATCTACTGAAAATTAGTGTTAGGTGTTTTTTGAAAAGCTGTTTACTGGTACTGGCTATTACGAGGTCATCAATATAACAGAATAGATATGAACTTTCCTGGCCGTCTTTGAGATATTCTATATTTTGCAACACTGTATTATTCATGAATCTTTGAAACGTTTGTGCTGCGTTTCGCAAACCGAACGACATTCGCGGAAACTCAAAAAGGCCGAAAGGAGTTATGATTGCCGTTTTTTCGATGTCCTGTGGTGCTACACAAATGTTATGATAGGCCCGGTTGATGTCTATTTTTCCGAAAATGGTCTTACCTGCTAGCCCGTAGGTGAAATCCTGCAGTCTTGGTATCGGGTACCTGTCTGGCTTCGTGATCGCGTTTAGTGCACGATAGTCTCCACAGGGTCTGATCTGTCCGTCCTTCTTCGGCACGACGTGTAACGCGCTCGCCCAAGGACTGCTGGATGGCCTGCAAATTCCTAACTCCTGCATTACCCTAAATTCCTTCTGTACCAATTTATACCTATGAGGTGGCAATGGCCTAGCACACGCAAAAACTGGAGGGCCTGTAGTCTCTATGTGGTGGTATACATTGTGACTTGATGGTTCTTTGTAAGATACCGGTTTAGTTATGCTCGGAAATTTCTCTAGTAATTCTCTGTAAGGGTTATCTGACTGAATGCTCGATACGGATGGTTCCGTACTCATTATGACGGATGCTTCCCTGCTCAACTTAGTACAACCGTCAATCAAACGCTTTTTGTTCAAATCTACTAACAGCTGGTGTGCCTCTAGAAAATCGGCTCCTAATATGGGCTGTTTTACGTCACAAATAATAAATTGCCATCTAAAACTCCTTCTTAATCCTAAATTAAGATCTACAGGGTTACTGGTAACTCGACGTATTCCTTGCAGGACATCATAGTAGGGTTAAAATGCAACAAATTAAGCCACCAAATGTTCTCCCGAAGTTCAGTAGTTTTTGAGTTAGTAAGGGTTTTAGATTTTTTGTGAAAAATCCCAGATTCAATTATTTGAACCCGATTTGAAAATTATTCACGGGGCGGCTGTACTGAAATTGGAGTTATTATCATAGTTGACGCCGTAGCGGATCGTTTTTAATAATTAAAAGTTCAAAATGACTAAAACTTTGGTGAAGATCACTAATCAAACATTTTTTTTTTTGTAATTTTTGCTATTACTTCATACAAAATGTCTTAGCACAAAAAAAAAATACTACACCAGGTTCACAAATTATTAGTAAAATATCCTTGTCTTATCAGCTATCCAAAAAGGTATGAAAGTTAATACAAAGTCTTGGACTGCATTATGAAAATCGTTTTTGATTTAGTACAAGAAGGTGTTTATTCGGAAAATCAAATTAAACAATTTCGTGAAAATTATTATTATTTTTAATCAATATCAATTTGTGGTCTTTAATAACATGTATTTCACACGTCTTGTTCGAAGTGCTGCCCTCGGTTTCGAATACATGCTCTTATTCGCTTCCTCACTTCGGTTTTTGTGATTCTTGATGTGATTGTGGTCCTCATCTGGTCCACCGCATCTGTTATTCTCTCCCTTAGTTCTTCAATTGAATTTACGGGGGTCACATAAATTAGGTCTTTCATATGACCCCAGACGTAAAAGTCTAGCGGCGTCAGATCAGGACTTCGTGCAGGCCACGGAATCGGCCCACCGCGCCCAATCCATCGGTTTGGATAGTTTTCATCCAGCAATTGTCGAATTGTGATGCGGAAGTGGGCTGGACATCCGTCATGTTGGTATATCATGTTTGCCCTTCTTTCTTCGGGTACATCCGTGAGCAGTGCTGCTAAATGATTTCTTAGGAAATCTTCATAAAGTTCCCCATTTAATGTTCGGGGTAAAATATGTGGGCCTATTAACTTATCGTCGATAATACCCATCCAAACATTAAGCGAGAACTTACGCTGCGATGCGGTTGGTTTCAGTTTCTTAGGGTTTCCTTCTCCCTTCGGTGCCCAGTAATGTAAATTGTGGTAATATAATTTTGTGATACCATCACGGTCAAAACATGACTCATCGGTCCACAGAATGTTTTTCAAAAAGTTTTCACTTTCGGCATCGGCATTTAGCATGAAACGACAAAATTCAAGCCGTCTCTGCGGATTTCCCTCTTCTAATGACTGCACGGGTTGGTAGTGGTATGGATGTCGGCCTGACAAGTGAACTACAGACCAGACTTTCCACTGTGACATACCAAGCTCACGCGCTACGATGTTTGTAGATATGTTGGGCTCGTCAATAAAACGTTGAAGAATCAGCTCCTCGTCCTCAGCCGTGTATCTCCGAGAACGACCAGTGTCAATTTGCCTGCTTCTTTGAACATTGCCAGTTTCAGATAATCGCCGATAAGTCGATCCGAAGACACTAACGTGGGGGAGTCGGCGGTTTGGAAAGCGCAGTTGATATGATCTTCGCGCCTCAGCAGCGTTACCGTCACAAAGTCCGTAACAGTACAATATGTCAGCGTATTCTTGATTAGAATATGCAGCCATAGTCAGCACTTATGAATGCACAGCACAACACAAGAGCAAGATATGGGGCAACAGTCAGGGATATAGCCAGATAACAAAACACGAACTTGCGCAACGTAGAGTTGTAACTAACTAACGCTGACGACCAGATTTTGTGAAGTCGCACCCTGTCTCGTACCGAGGGAACAATAGTGACCAATCATAAAGCTTGCCGAGTGTTTGGAATTCAAACGCAGGTAAAAACTACGAATAATACCTCGCAATTTTACCTGCTCCCCATAAAACTTCTATCTTTCCCTGTCACACACGCAAAAGTATTGACAATCATACCTTTTTGGATAGCTGATAAGACAAGGATATTTTAGTCATAATTTGTACACCTGGTGTAGTATTTATTTTTGTGCTAAGACAACATTTTGTATGAAGTAATAGCAAAAATTACAAAAAAAAAAATGTTTGATTAGTGATCTTCACCAAAGTTTTAGTCATTTTGAACTTTTAATTATTAAAAACGATCCGCTACGGCGTCAACTATGATAATAACTCCAATTTCAGTACAGCCGCCCCGTGAATAATTTTCAAATTGGCTTCAAATAATTGAATCTGGGATTTTTCACAAAAAATCTAAAACCCTTACTAACTCAAAAACTACTGAACTTCGGTAGAACATTTGGTGACTTAATTTGTTGCATTTTAACCCTACTATGAAGTCCTGCAAGGAATACGTCGAGTTACCAGTAACCCTGTATATTAGTCACACCTAGCGTTGAAAAAAGCAGGGAAAATTTCCGTTTTTTTCCAATTCCGTTGTTTTTTTCAATGTTTCATTCCCGGAACTAGCACTTAAATTGATAAAACTATACAACTGACAGCTAGAATACTAGATGCACAACAGGGGGGGTGGAGTTAAAGCATAGAAAATCCTAAGTTAAATTTACGTATTGAAAAAAAAAAAAACTTTCCCGATTCTTTCATATTTTTCGGTTATATGCTGACAGTGGGAGAGTGTAACTGAAAAATCTTTCACAGGTTTTTAGAGAAATCAAGAAACTACTCTTTTCCATCGCAGCTATAAGTGTAGACGCAGTTTGGGCGACAGTTCTGTTTGTGTAGGATAGTTCTCTTAATGTAATGACAATATGTTCGAGTAACTCACCAAATACATTTATAGAGTCGTGACGTTCTATAAATCTAGTGTCACACATGCCGACCAGTCTTTTTTTCTTACTCTCTGGTGTGAGCTTTTCCACATTTTCCTTGAACTGTTTCCCGGCCATTGCATTGTTGCGAAGTAAATTGCAGACTTCCTTCACAACGCCTATTGAATTTCTCACCTCGGGAACTGAAAGAGCTTTTGAAAGAACTAGGTTCAGACGATGTGCCGAGCAATGTACGTATGTGGCCTTAGGAAATTCTTTTCTGATTCTCGTCTGCACACCACTGATGTGTCCTCCCATGGTAGCAGCTCCGTCATACCCCTGACCAACTACATAGTTTATCGAGATTCAAACCAATCTCATGACATTTCTTTAAAATTTCTGCACTTATATTTTCGGCACTTAGGTCGTGTATTTCAATGAAACTGAGAAAGTCCTCCCTCAGTAACACTTATTTTATATATTTTTACGTACCTTTATAAACGTATCTCGCACACAAAAACAATTGCTCAGTTCCACTCACATCTAAAGTTTCATCGCCAAGAATCGCGAAACACTCTGAACTATTTATTTGTGTCACAACTTTTTTCTGAATTATCTTTCCGCAAGTATCTATTATTTCATTTTGAATAATAGGGCTAAAATACGTTGCATTTTTAGGGGTTGTAATGATATGATCTTTCAGGATATTATCATAGCTTGCTCGGTATCGTAGCAGAGCCCTGAATTTTCCATCTTTACCATGTGGCTTTTCTAAAGTCAATGGTCCACTATCTTTGTCTCCACGAAGCGGCAACTCTTGCTCTCCACAGAAGATGATAGTTTCGATTATAGGTTTTAGTGCTGTTCTATTTCCTTCCTTTTCTTTGAGCCTTTGATCGTTAAGCTGCGATGCAACGTCTATAGCTGCTGAATCCATTACGCGTAAGAAATTTTCTGCGCATAACTTAGAAAACTGGTGATATTTAGCAGCAGAATGTTCGAGAAATCTCTCTGTTGCATCTTTCCAATTATCAAATGGTTTGCTGACAAAACTTCCAAGTGTTTGATGGGAACCTTTTCCAGCGGTGCCTGCTGAAAAGACAACGCAATATTTGCAGAACACACCGTTCCTCCTCGGCGAATAGTTAGCCATTCCCATGATCCCATCCATTCTCTTCGAAATCTAAGTTTCCTCTTTCCAAAGCTACTAGCCGGAAACGAAAATGACGCATCTGGGACAAACGGCTGTGTAATAATATTTTTTTTCTGTTCATCTGTGAGTACAGGAGGAGGATACTGTGTGTTATATATGGCATTAGAAACCACGCCGATATCAGGAAAAGTTTCACTTATTATAATCATTGTGTCTAAACTGCACGTTTTTGAAGTTGAACATTCTCCTTCATCTCTACATCTTCCAGCCGGTTCGGCTGAAATCACATTTTTTTCTGTAAATTTTGATGTTGTTTCTAGTTGTCTACCATCAACAGCAGAAGCCATGCTTGGAGTAGTTTTTTCCTCGCTAGTGCTAGTAGTAACAATTTTTTTTGCCACTGGCTTGAAAAAGTTGTCAATTCTCTTCATTTTAGCAGCAGCAATTTATATACGTTCAAACAAGCACAAATCAAGAAGCACTCACATTTCACACATTACTTTACTTTATTTAACACGTTCAACGCCATGTTGGACAATGTTGGGCGACACCAGTATGTCCATTTTATTCCGTGGCGTTGAACGTGTTAAGTAATCTGTGATGGATAGGGCGAACGGTCCAACAAATTATGACGTCTGCAGGTCCAAAATTGTCCAACACTCTCACGTCACGGACTGGCGATTTGGCGAATCCAATGAAATGAAAACTGGTTTTGAAGTTTTTTTCCTTTATTTCACGGCACGGGCAAAGTATCAGGTGAACCAAGTCGGAAGGAATTTACTCTACCTACACTCTATGTAACTGAAACCAATATCAAAATAAACTGGTCTATTGCACTATACTGTCACTATTGCAGAGGTATTTCACTTTTCTTCTCGCTTGTCGCTCTCGATTCTCACTTGAATCGCTCTCGAAATGAACTGACATGCAGGTTCGTTGGAATTCGCGACGCCCCCGCAAGGGGGCGTGGCGAGCGGTACCAGGGCGTGGCCCCCTGACCGCGGGTGCCTTTTGGTGACCTGTTGATACAGGCCCCTCCTTGTGTTTGCGACATTGGCTGAGGGCCTGTTGGGTGCGCGTGAGCCACGCGCGCCCGTGTGAGTAGTTGCATGTTGTATTTCTGCAGGCGCGCTGCGACGCTGTTATCTAACAGCGCCGCTTTCTTCACGACACCTCGGCGGTCTGTCCCCGCCAGGTGAGACCCCCAGTTACCTGGGGGAGGCCCGGCGGAGGACGACCAGCGACGGAGGTGCCGACTCGACGCTCCTGCAGATTATTGGTGAATTGCCCCCGCCCGCCCTGCTTCCAGAGCTAGCCGGTCGCGGTCCGGGCTGAGGGGCAGTCGTGTGTGTGTGAGCGATATTGTATTGTGTAACATCGCCCAGTGTCTGCGTGAACGCAACCCGCACTACTGCGTGTACACGCGTGAGTCATAGCGTCTGTATAGTGATGGGTGTCTGAGTTCGCTACGTGACGTGCCTATATTAACCTAGCACACGCCACGCAACGGATGTATGTAATTAGTAGAGTGCTATGGTTTCAAGTGAGCCGCGTGTAACCTGGGTGCGGCTCACTTGAGGCGTCAATCCGGTGTGGGGTCAGACGTCCGCTACCAGGTCGTCCGCTACCAGGTCGAAGGACATGCAGGTTCCCGGACTCCCGCCGTATTTATACTACATTTTCGTATTCTGGAACACTGTGGAATATTGCGCCATCTACTACCTGGTAGCAGAAAGTTATGGAGGCTTCTCGATATTTCACTACTCGACGCGACGACCTTTCTACTATTAGTTCTTCTACTCGACGATAGATGTCGTTCATTACTGTTTTCGTTCTCGGTTTCTCTCTAAACAGGTTAGATGGCGCTACTAGTAACGTCGCTTACATAATCAGATCGAGATCTATCTATATTTTTATTTTACCTACTTATTGAAAGAACACGCAAGCGAATAAATAAACAGATGGCTTAAAACGTTTTTTTTTCAGTCAGATTTCGGGGGGGAGAAATCCCAACTATCCCCCCTCTGTATACGTGCCTGCGGCTTAAAAGCCATTGATTCAAAGAATCCAGAGAGAGGCATAAAGAAGACGCAGCGTCAACTATGGATTGATCTGTCACGTACAAAACAATGTCATCGGCATATTGTAATATCTGACAATTATTATTTAAGCAGGACCCAATATCAGCCGTATGCAAGTTGTAAAGTATGGGACTGAGGACGAAGCCTTGTGGGAGACCCTTCCATGTCTGTCTTTTATCGAACTCCTCACCCTGGACTCTCAGAACCAATGAGCGGTTCAGTAGTAGTTCATCAATGCATTGTATCATCTTAGCCGGAAGTCTCAGCTGTAGCAGTTTTTGCCTGAGAACGGGAAGAAGTACATTATCATACGCAGAAGAGATGTCAAGAAAAGTAGCCACAACGGATTAATTTTTAGAAAAAGCTAAGCGTATATCCGTAATTAAAATACCAACACTATCCATTGTACTAAGCCCTTTCCTAAAACCAAATTGGTAATTCGGCACTAAGTCTCTCGATTCTACTATCCACTCGAGACGATTTTTAATAAGATGTTCCAGCAATTTGGCTAGGACTGAAGATAAAGCAATTGGTCTAAGGCCATTCGGATCACCTGCATGTTTGCCTGGTTTCAATATGGGAATAATAATTTGTAACTTCCACTGATCTGGAATCCAACCATGACAATAACAAAAATTTAAAATATTTAAAAAGTAGGTTTTAGCCTTTTCGCCAGAATGTTTTACGAAAGAATATAGCACGCCATCAATGCCAGGGGCTGAGTCCCGGACATGCCTGAGTACCACATTCAGTTCCTCCAATGTAAATGGACCATCCAGAGGATCCTCTGTTGCATTAGGTAGGTGCGCGTTTAGACATTCAGATGAGAGTGGAACATAAGGTGGTATTTTGTCAAAAAAATGTTCAGCCGTTTCCCTAGGGATTGGTGAAGAGATTGATGGGGAACACCACCACCCACGTCTAAACCTATTGATATTTTTCCAGACAACTGAAACTGGAGTAGAGGGAGATAAGGAGGTGCAAAACCTAACCCAACCAGTACGTTTCTTTTTGCGAAGAAAACGTTTGGTTCTGGCATTAAGCCGACAGTATGCTAACAGATTTTCAGTGCTCATATCACTACATAGTATAAAACAAAGTCACTTCCCTGTCTGTCTGTCCCTATATATGCTTAGATCTTTAAAACTACGCAACGGATTTTGATGCGGTTTTTTTTAATAGATAGAGTGATTCAAGAGGAAGGTTTGTATGTATAATACATGCATAATATAGTAGAGAAACACTGATAATTTTAGAGGTTTCTAATGTAATGTCGTAAATAAACACATTTTTTTGCGCTTATATTGTAAACGCTGGCTGAACCCGTCGAGATAGATCAAAATAATGTACTACAGTATTGTACACCTTAAAAAGGTCTACAAAAAAGTCCACGATAGTATATGTCTATCTCTTAGGGATAACCTACAATAACCATTTTTTATCCTATACTTTTTACGAGAAATAATGGCTCTAAAATTATCAGTGTTTCTCCATTGCACCCGTGCGAAGCCGGGGCGGGTCGCTAGTCTGAATTATAACACAGTTCGGCCTCGTCCCTATCCCTTACCGCCAAAGTGCATTCTGGATCCCACCAGGGGGGGGGAAGGTATTTTATTACGAGCACTGTTTTTCAATGGAAAGCAGGTATCTGCACTGGAGGTAATGGCTGTAACAAAACCCTCATAACAGTTCTTGGCATGGCAGTGACCAGAAGGATCTCATAAATTTGAATTTAGATTTGGAAGAACATAATGATATAAATTTAGTCCAATCTGGTTTGGACAGGTTATATTTCAAAAGTGGGGGAGAATTTTTTTCTAAATAAAACTTATTAACCAAAGATATGACTATAGGGTAGTGATCGCTACCATGTGACAAGTTTGAGCATTCCCATTGAGTTGATGCTGCTAACTCAACCGAACAAAATGTAAGGTCTACACAACTCTTTTGCTGACCTGGAAGAGATCGACGTGTTGAGCAACCATTGTTTAAAATGCAGAGATCCAAGTCATCCAAAATATCAACTAGAGCTACACCAAAGGCATCACAGCGTTCAGATCCCCATCTATAATGGTGGCAGTTAAAGTCGCCCATGACCAGTAACGGACCATGAAGATTAGACAAAATATTATCTTTTAAAATAATTAAAAATTCATGGTGGGGGTGTGCAATATAAATGGAAAATACTGTGATGCCCTCAACCCTCCCTGCGGCAATGCTCATATTACCTGTAAGTGAAGGCAAGGTAAAGGGTAAAAGTGGGACCCGGTTGTTGACTAAGAGAGCCGATCCTCCATAGCCATCTGGTCTGTCACATCTGAGTATGTTGAAATGAGGCATACGAAAGCTAAGGCTTGGGGTAAGCCAAGTCTCAGCTATAGAACAAGCCAATGGCTTGTACTTATTTAAAAGGAATATGAGTTCGTGCTTCTTATGCCACACACTCCTCACATTCCACTGAAGGAATACTTGGCGAGACGCCATTTCTAATATCTAAGAGAAGAGTTATAAGTTGGTCGGCAACGTTGTTCGGTGATTGATAGTTAGAAGTAGAAGAAGAAATAATTATAGGTATGAGTTTTATGAGTAGATCAATAACAGAAGAACTATTATTGGAAGAGACATTATTATAATTGAGAGCGCAGCCATTAGGCTGTGAAGGTTGGGGGGGATTAATTATCTGCTGATGAGCAGCTTTGTCATAAGACGGGGAAAGAGGGGCATGGGTCTTTGGCTTTAGGGTTACTGTCTTGCGGTAAGACTGAGAAATCGCAGTTTTAGTGATGTTGGCATAGTTGCGGGAATGTGTTGGAATAAATTTGCTAGCCTCAGCATAAGAAATGGATTTCTCAGCCATAACAGTTAATGGCTTTCTGTCTACCATGCTCGGGGCATGACCTGCTATTAGCAAAGTGATTACCCGAACACAAAATACAGAAGGCCTCGCCCTCAGAAATGTTGCAACCATCACCTGGGTGATCGTGGCCACACTTATTGCAGCGTGGTTTTGACCTACATATATTAGCTACATGTCCAAATCTACAACATTTGCGACATTGGATGGTGGGAAATATGTACTGCTCAACAGGAAGGGATGTGTAACAGCAGAAGATCCTTTTGGGTAAGACTTGTCCATCAAACGTAATTACACAAGTTTCAGTGGGTTTCCATTCATAATCCCCGTCTCTCTGAACTTTCCTATTAATTCGGCGAACTTTAAGGATTCGCCCACATCCTGCAGGTACAGATAAATATGTCATGGCTTCATCTTCTGATAAATCAGAGGGTACACTTGTAACTACTCCCATCCTTGTGATGTTGAATGTAGGGATAGAGGCGGTATAATTGTACTTGGTTAACAAAGTGTTAACCAAGAAAGAGTTGGCATCCTGAGGGGAAATGAACTCTACAGATACGCGATTTCTACCAACCCTGTTAACCCTACCACGAACTATGTTCGTAATGTTGTTGTTCATTAAAAACTTTCCAAAGTTTACTAAGTAAGTAAGGTAGTACCTGAGTTTGGTTGAGTTTCAATACGGGAGACGTGATCGATGTAAGGAGCCCTATCTACTGCCGAATATTTTATACGTCCAATTTCGTATATTCCCAGTCGCCCCCGCGGGGATTGCCACCGGAGGCAAATGGGAATAAAAATTCCCAGTCGCCACCGGTGGTGACTGGGAAGTCATTGCCCCCACTTCAGTTTCGCTGTACATTGCTTTCTCCATCGTAGAGAATAAAAGGATGAGGCAACTTATCCTAAACCTGCCTCTAATCTCTAAAAAAAAGACAAAGTGCGTTGAAATATTTTTTTATTTTAATTTCGATATGAATAAACTTGTTAAAATTAAACATTTAAACTGGTATTTTGTATCACAGATAATCAGACTCTTAAAGACAGTAGTTAAATTAGGAAAGTAATAGTAAAAAAAAAAAATCTAGTACCTACACCATTAAAACACAGATAAAATCAGACTTTTATTCCGTTACTTTACTATCATCGATCATTCGTTTAATCGTTATGCAGTATCCGTAAAACAATTCTTACTAATTCTTCTGAACTTGAGATACTAAAACTAAGATACATTATTATCACAGATTAATCAAAGTATTTACAACAATTACATTACACAAAATCTAGAAAATACCGAATGAACCATTATATATTATATATAATTATAAATCACAGAAAGAATCGTAGCAATTAGTTTCGTAAAGTTTCGAGAAAATGTCCCACTGTCATTTCTCCATGAACAAACTCGAGTTGAATTTCTTGTATGAATTCATCTCTAAATATCTGTGTAGCCTTTCTTTGTTTTAACGGATTTTTCTGTTTGACTCTGCTGTTACAAATATTGGAATATGATGAATCTTGTCGCAAAACACTCAGTAAATGCACGAGGTTCGGATGTTTCGTACCAATTTCGTGGTTAAGCTTGTTGTGCCAACCTTCTATATAATTTGTAGTTCGATGCTGTTGACCATATACACTCCATACATTCATGAACTCTTCTTTGAGCCACTGTCTTTCCATATACGTTCGGAATTTTTTCATATTTTCATCTTCACAAGGTTTGCGTGTAATGTATGACCAGCCTTTCATAATTTCAGTTGCTGGCAACAATGGAAGTACAGCGCTTAGCTGTACTTCTCGTATTTTACTTGGATGATTAGATTTTGTGATACCGAGTTCTTTAGCTTTAGCCCACACTGCTTTGTTATAGTGATAATAACAGCCATGGACTATCACAGGTGGAAAAACTGATTTAATGGCATTCATGGCTGCTATTTCGTAATCCGTTTTATACGATTTTGGATTCCAACCAGGTATTTGTGATTTGATTAATGAGAATAAGATGAAGTAAGATTTCTCTGTTCTGCTACTCATAAGAGCATAAACCAGTGGCAATATATTGGTGTTGTTCACTGTGCTTCCTAAGTCACCGTGGATAGAATAGAGTTGTGAGAAGGGCTGCGTGCACGATTTGAAGGTTCCATCGCTACTAAATTCCGAGATCTCTGTCATTGCATGTTTTGCAGTTTTAGAGCAAAAAACTATGATTCTCAGCCCATTTTCAGCATAATCTGCCAAAACAAAATCTTGATACTGTGATGGAATTTGTACTTCTCCCGCTTCTTTACAATATAGTTTCTCTACACCCGCTGCTTTATTGCGAAATCTGTACAGTGATGATTTGACATTTGTAAACTTTGGTAATTTATTTAATACATCTTGGTTTGTATTTTCGCACGTGGCAATCATGGAGTTAAATGTTTGAGGGACAGCGGGAAACTTTTTTTGAATCAATGTTTGCTTGACTTTATAAAGGCGCTCTTCTATGTCATTTTTATTAAAATCGGGTAAACACGAATGATTTCCTTCATATATGATTGACTTGTCCTAAAAAAAATAGCATCATATTATTTTCTTGACTATATTAAAAATTTAAAAAATGGAAAAATGTAAAGTAATGGCTTTCAATAATAAATACATAAATCTGAGGCAACACACGATCAGTTAGCTGTATCACTGGTGTTATGGTAACCAGATACAACCGAAGGTTCAACCAACAAGCGCTAAGACCCAACACAAATATCGTATTGTTAACACCAGTATTAGTGCGGAAATTGAACCTGTAATCCTTATGTCTAAAACGAAGCTCTTGAACATTACGTTAAACGGGTCGTTAAGAATGTTAAATCAAAATATATTTATTCATATAGACTACAAAATAGTTCATAATATAGAAAGGTCTAAAATCACAAAAGAAGTAGACACATAATTAATACAAAAATGCAATACTTAGAGTAAACAAATTTGGTATTGCCGATGATGCCACCTAGGAAGAATAAATAAAATGGCGGCATTGGTAAAAAACTACCCATAGGTATTTAAAAAATTAACTTTACTTACTGCTATTTTTATAAGTCCCTTGCACTTTTTCTTTCTGTTAGTGCACTCCCACGTCTCCGAGCCATTTTTGTTTTTTCTTTTTAAACAATATTGGTGACCCGCACGTAAAATTATTGTTCCATGCCGTCTTTTTATATACACTAGGTCACTTTGACCGGAACTAGAAGATGCGCCTTGTTCTGACATGATTTAAGATAACACTAATGCAAATACAGTTCGATTCAAACTTAATGGCGGTTCGGAAGTTAGCTGCGAGTGCAGGTGCGCGCAGGTACAGTCAAGCTGATAATAGTTTAGGCTCCATTTAATTATTTTTACAACTCAAAGGTTTGTGAGTGCTTTAAGTGCTATATGGTACATAAATGACAATTGGCAAGTACAGGGAGAGTTCAAGGAAAAATGAGACATTTTTATGAAAATTAAGAAATAATGTTTTTATTTTGATTTTATTTTAACGGCTGTATCCCCATAAAAACCATAAAACCATCCATAAAAACTTCTTTACTTGTGGAAGGAACTTCCATGGAAATATCGCTTCCTTCGTCTTCACTGGAATCTGATTCATCCTCAGAGTCGGATCGGATTCATCGTCACTGACATGGATTATAAATAATTCGTCCACTAAACGAACACTAACAAAAAAAAAAAACTCAACAAAACAATTAACAAACAACAACAAATTCTTATGAGCTCGACTGTACGTAAGCAGGATTGCGCGCGTGTGTGCAGTATACGGACGTAACTCACACACTAAAGGCACGACGCGTAGGGCTAGTGCGGGTGAGAGAGAGGGCGCGCGGGGATGTGCCCCGCCGCCGCATCCCTCTACATCCCGCTGATACCTAAAATTACATTCTGCGCATCGGAACGTACGATGTTCCGAGCCGCCATTAAGTTTGAATCGTACTGTACGACTTATTTTGCTTTTGAAACACAAAGCAACAACTGACATAAATAAAATTACGCCATACATGCTAAATTACACTTTATGTCGTTTCCTTAAAGTTCCTTTTTATTTGACCCCAAGTGGGTTTGTTGGTTGAGAGGGCGAATATCCATTGTTTTTTCTTATCGCTGAACCCGTTTTATGTAACATCATGCATGCTGATTTAGACTTTATGTCGTTTCCATTACAGTCCCTATTTATTTTTTATCTCGGTAAAGTATCTCAAGGACAAAAGGATAACTGAGACAGAATACTACATAATATGATTGATGACTACTACATAATACGAGTAACGTAATTAAATAAAAGTCATAATATATCTGTGATTTAACGGTGTTTTGTTATAATATTTTTAATTAGTTTTCTTAATAAATAATTCTAAACACACACCCTAGTTATATGTTTTAATAAAAATGAGTTTATTCATAATGTAATCATTATTTTTATATTTCCGTTTAACGTTTAGATACGCATGATTTAAAAGGTAAAATAACAAAGTCTATGTTGGAAACTTTATTTCAATGTTATCATCAATTAGATAGATCTAGGTTTGGAATAAATTTTCTTATTATTTTATTCTTCACAAGAAACAAAGCAATGTATAGCGAAACTGAAGTGGGGGCAATGACTTCCCAGTCACCGCCGGTGGCGACTGGGAATTTTTATTCCCATTTGCCTCCGGTGGCAATCCCCGCGGGGGCGACTGGGAATATACGTCCAATTTGACCTTTCATTTGTTTGCTTGGGGGGGGTAGGTGTCAAAATATCTTCGTTACCGGGGCGTTTACGGGAAGATTGATTGTGCTGGGATTGGGAACTGCGATTCATCCATTTCTGTAATACTACAGACAACATCAGCGAATTACGATAGTGGATTTGGGGACAGAGAAGGTAAAAAAGCTGGAATGTCGGGAGGGTCAGGATCAGGGGGTGTAATCTGTGTAATCGATTACTCAATCGATAATCTCACGAAAACTATTTTCTCATATTTCTCCGCTTCCAGATTGAGAATTGAGGTGATTTTTCATATTCTAAGATATAAAAATATGACTAATTTTTTAGATCATATCTCAACTTATTACATTTGGGCCCACCGTTTTCCATCTCCTTTACATAATCATAACATAATAAACTGTACTTAAACTTTAGATAATTAAGGTATTAGCACGTAGTCACGTACTATCTATGTACATTTAAACCACCTATTAAAGGAGAGAGCACAGTTGAGGACTGTAGCTGAGTACAGTTGAGTCTCAGTTCACGATTGACTCTCAAAGTAACACACGTCATGTAGTTTACTTAACCCCATACCTTAATCGCATACCTTTCGTTCAATGGCTGCAAAATTTTATAAGCTTCCGAACTTTCCCCGGCTTGAGAAATAGTCAAATTGACCATCAACTTCTCTATCTCGGCACCAAACTCCGCGACCGATTTATTGTTTTGCCTAGCGCGAGCAAGTTTGGCTTGCACAGCCACGTCCGACTCTACTGTTATTAAATGTTTCCTCATGTCAGCTAACAGACTGTCCACTGTTGCGTACTTGGAAGACAACCGAATCCTAGCCCCCTGGGTAAGCCGTGTGGTTAGTACGAATTTCACTAAAAGAGTATTATCTGTCTCCCCCAACATAGAACTATATAAACCTATGGCATCAATCAAATCTTGGGTCACCTGCTCATCGCCATTCATTTTCGGTAGCAAGCTAACCGCCGTCTTTAAAGAAAATCTTTCCGCTGCCATTTTTAACTCGATTCCGCCGATGTCTTCAAATTTTATAGTATCTACGTACAAATTTTCTATCTTAACTATCAGCTGTGTTAACTCTTCCGAAAATTTGTCCGAACTTGAAATTATACTCTTAAAATTATCGTATAAGGCTTTCGCATCACTAATTTTCTTATTGAAATTGTCGCCTTTCCGCCTACTAGGACCTAATTTTACAATATTTTCCCTTAATAATTTTACTTGCACGAATAGTGACGTTAGTTCCACTTCCATTTAAACTTAATATACTATATGCATACTATTGTCTCTAAATTTACGGCCCGGTCATCACACACACTTAAGCTCACGTATAGAAACACTTTTTCACTTACTTCTTGACGAGGGAACGTTACTTCGTCCATATCTGGTCAGGCCATCTGCACAGCCTTGCGAACCTCCCGCTGGTTCAGCTGGTCCTCGACCCAACTGTGGTGACACCTTCTATACATCCGGACTGCCACACCAACGATGACAAGTGCCAAACATACAGAAATAAATAACAGCACCGTTTGGATGGCCGTCACCTGCTCCTGTGTAACCGCTGTGGTATTCGAACCACCCACCGCCATCTGAGCGACGACCACTTCTTCCTTTGATGTTGTGCTCCCCATGGCCCGTGAACTGATGTGACGCGAAGCTCACCGAAGCCTAGTCAACTTCTGCTGCTACGAATCCCTCGAACGGAGAACCATAACGCCGTCCAGCCGACTGGCAGGGTCGCCATGCGATGTGGGGATGAGGAGGGGTTAAGTAAACTACATGACGTGTGTTACCTTGAGAGTCAATGGTGAACTGAGACTCAACTGTACTCAGCTACAGTCCTCAACTGTGCTCTCTCCTTTAATAGGTGGTTTAAATATACATAGATGTAAATGTCATATCCATATGTTTTTTACTGTGTGTACATAAATAATAAAATAAATAAATAGATAGTACGTGACTACGTGCTAATACTAAGCTTACGGAAAACAGTATATTTATCTTAACTTAACCCTGAACAATACGTGATATGCTGATGTACAACATACGTGACACGATGATGAACAATATATGTGACTTCAAACATCACCGAAAACCGAGTCTCACTCAGCTGTCCGCCCTCATCGTTCCGTGACATTGACACTGCGCCTGAGTCAGCATCGCCCCGCGCGTGCTCAAAACACGCTACACGCCGTCGACCTTGCTGAGTCTGGCGTCCACGACGAGCATTATCGCTGCGACCGCGCATTCCACTGCCATGCCATGCCTTGACATTTTTGCGCGTACGCTCAACAGCTGTTCCATGCTGCGCGTGCCTACTCTCTACAATCTGCCGCCTATGGTTATTTCCGCAATTTCTTACGCCCGATGAAAAACCACGTCCTGCGGGCCAGCGCTGGTACGTCAACACTTGCGACGACGAAGCACAATCCTCGTCCTCCGCTACCCTAATAGCATCTTTTAAACAAGTTAAATTCCGCGCCGCAATAACCGTAGTAAGACGCTGATTACGAAGTCCGTCGGCAAACTTCCTAATCGCATACCTTTCGTTCAATGGCTGCAAAATTTTATAAGCTTCCGAACTTTCCCCGGCTTGAGAAATAGTCAAATTGACCATCAACTTCTCTATCTCGGCACCAAACTCCGCGACCGATTTATTGTTTTGCCTAGCGCGAGCAAGTTTGGCTTGCACAGCCACGTCCGACTCTACTGTTATTAAATGTTTCCTCATGTCAGCTAACAGACTGTCCACTGTTGCGTGCTTGGAAGACAACCGAATCCTAGCCCCCTGGGTAAGCCGTGTGGTTAGTACAAATTTTACTAAAAGAGTATTATCTGTCTCCCCCAACATAGAACTATATAAACCTATGGCATCAATCAAATCTTGGGTCACCTGCTCATCGCCATTCATTTTCGGTAGCAAGCTAACCGCCGTCTTTAAAGAAAATCTTTCCGCCGCCATTTCTAACTCGATTTCGCCGATGTCTTCAAATTTTATAGTATCTACGTACAAATTTTCTATCTTAACTATCAGCTGTGTTAACTCTTCCGAAAATTTGTCCGAACTTGAAATTATACTCTTAAATTTATCGTATAAGGCTTTCGCATCACTAATTTTCTTATTGAAATTGTCGCCTTTCCGCCTACTAGGACCTAATTTTACAATATTTCCCCTTAATAATTTTAGTTGCACGAATAGTGACGTTAGTTCCACTTCCATTTAAACTTAATATACTATATGCATACTATTGTCTCTAAATTTACGGCCCGGTCATCACACACACTTAAGCTCACGTATAGAAACACTTAATCACTTACTTCTTGACGAGGGAACGTTACTTCGTCCATATCTGGTCAGGCCATCTGCACAGCCTTGCGAACCTCCCGCTGGTTCAGCTGGTCCTCGACCCAACTGTGGTGACACCATCTATACATCCGGACTGCCACACCAACGATGACAAGTGCCAAACATACAGCAATAAATAACAGCACCGTTTGGATGGCCGTCACCTGCTCCTGTGTAACCGCTGTGGTATTCGAACCACCCACCGCCATCTGAGCGACGACCACTTCTTCCTTTGATGTTGTGCTCCCCATGGCCCGTGAACTGATGTGACGCGAAGCTCACCGAAGCCTAGTCAACTTCTGCTGCTAGGAATCCCTCGAACGGAGAACCATAACGCCGTCCAGCCGACTGGCAGGGTCGCCATGCGATGTGGGGATGAGGAGGGGTTAAGTAAACTACATGACGTGTGTTACTTTGAGAGTCAATTGTGAACTGAGACTCAACTGTACTCAGCTACAGTCCTCAACTGTGCTCTCTCCTTTAATAGGTGGTTTAAATATACATAGATAGTACGTGACTACGTGCTAATACTAAGCTTACGGAAAACAGTATATTTATCTTAACTTAACCCTGAACAATACGTGATATGCTGATGTACAACATACGTGACACGATGATGAACAATATATGTGACTTCTCACATCACAACATAACATAAATTTAAAAACTTAAGGTATCCTCCTTTTTTTATAAAAATGCAGTCTCAAGCAAAAAGTTTAACGTAAGTCAGTTACAAATAAGAAAAGAATTACTCAATAAATTATGTTTCTATCTAATCAGTCAGTCATATCATAATAGTAATGCGTATTTTAATAAGTCTTCTTTAAAAAACGAGATCTTAAAAACATGAACGCGTCAAGTGTCTCATCCTTTCCGAGATGTGCCGACGTACAAAATACTTTTATTCTTGATATAGCGCTAGTTAAAGTCTTTGCTTTCATAATAGTCGGTCATTTTTGTTTTTTAGTTTTTGCTAGTTGAAGCTATGGGTATGTCTTCTAGTCGAGCATTGGCGCTGACTCCTTCGTTACATTTTACAATCATTGAATGTTTCTTATGTAAGTGGGTGTGCAATGTTAACCCTAGCTAACTAACCTTATTTTCGAGTAACGCTGTAACTAACCTTTCGTCTCTGAAACTATGAAAAAAAGACATTACTTTTAAAAATCAGTTTAATTTTCTTAAATCAAAATAAAGTTCACAGTAATTAAGCTTTTAATTAAAGTATCATGTAATAATAATAAAAATAGAAATATCCTAATCAGTGCAGGAATTACACAGAAACTGTATGTTCGCCACAAATGGCCCTCTTGCAGCCCTTGCAAAAGTATTTGGTCATGCGATGTCTTTCGCCGGGCAATAACTGCAAATTTTTCGGTTTCCTGGTTGCTCTTGACTGGACGGTTCGTCAGAAACATCAATTTTTAGAATTTCGCGGATAATTTGCTTCAAATTACGCTGCAAAGTGACAGTGTTATATCGCTCACGAAGCCAAGGTGCCATAAGTTCATCTGCAATTGAAAATCCCTTCTTTTTGTAGGTTTTTTTTATTATTACGGATCTCGTTTGTTACGTGCAGGACATAGGCTTTAATTAAACATATTATGTTTAGTATACCGTAAAACAAGCACAACGGCCATCGGTTGGTTTTAAGCAGAGTTTATACGAAGCCAGTAATGCTAGCGCCAGTCTTGCAGACAAGCCAGCGTTGGCCTGGCCCCTGTTGTTTAGACGAGGCCATTCATTCACGAATTTTTCTTCGGGTGTCCACACGTTTGAAGTAAAAAAAATGAGTTCGCGGCAAAGTTTGTTGAAAAAGACATGTTTAAGGAACATCTCTGCACTATTAAGAGAAGAGTTGATTGATATATTAGAAAAAAAGACAGCGAAACGACTTTGGATAAGAAAATGGTTAAGCGATAGACCTATAACTGGAGCTTCTGCCTTGTTGCTGAAACAACTAAGATTAGGAGATCCTTCTGAGTACAGGTTGGCGTTGCGGGTTACTGCTGAAAACTTTGATGAGTTACTTTCACGTATACAGAGCTCGATTCAGCGCCAAGACACTGATGAGAGATGCATTACCAGCAAAAATAAAATTAGAAGTAACGTTATCTTTCTTAGCAACTGGAATGAGTTATCGAAGCCTGAGTCAGTTTTACCGTGTTTCCAAACTATCTATATCACAATTCATACCAGAAGTTTGTCGAACAATGTATGAAGCATTAAAACAGTTTATTAAGGTAAGTGTTTATTTATTTATTTCATATGTTCATCCTTATACAACGTGTCCCAGAAATCAACGTCAAGCCGAAAACGGGCAATAGGCCAAGTCGTGACAGCTATTAGAAAAATATAAAAAAAAATCTTGGTCATGTACTTTTCGAATTATAAGCATTCAAAAATAAATCTCAAAAAGTGACACCCTGTGATGATTTTTCAAGTCCTGTGACTACATTATTAACATTTCGGTAGTTTTTTTCTCTGTGATCTAACCATGAATAACCCTTCTGTAAATTACAGTTAAAAGTTAAAACGTAACTGCCTCAGTTTTAAATTAAATGTTAGATTTTTGCCCAATATTGAATTCAAAATAATGACATCACCCAACTTTAACCGACTGTACTGAAAAAAAAATCTACTACACTATTTTGGCAAGTAACTTTAAAAGATGGCGCGTTTAGTCAGGATTCCAAAATGGTATAACACATACTAATTGCTACTTCTTAATTGAGGAAAAAAAGTACATTGTTGGTTTTAGGTGCATTTGAAATAAAATTCAGTCGTTGGATTTCTTTTATTATAATTTTTATTAAATCAGATTTACGAAGTTTTATAACTAATGTTCAAACTGTTTTCCTTCAGCTGCAATGCAAGTTCTACATCTCTTTAAAAATGATCGCGTAATAAGACGGGCGTATCTTCTTGAGTTGATGTATTCAGCGGCTTCTGCAATTCTTTGGCGCAGCTCGTCTAAATCTTGAATTGGTTTAGAGTACACTTTATCCTTTATCGTACCCCAGTAAAAAAAATCTATGGGGTTTAAATCGGGTGAACGGGCAGGCCACGAAATTGTACCACCCCGCCCAATCCACCTATCGGGGTATTCTCGATTGAGAAACTCTCGTACAGTGAGAGCATAATGCGCTGGGCAGCCATCTTGTTGATACCACATGCTGCCGTAAATGTTCAGTGGCACTTCTTCCAATAATTCTGGTAATTGGTTCTGTAAGAAGTTCAAATAACCCTGGGCATTTAAATTCTCCGGCAGCTCGATTGGACCAATAACTTTACCATTCAAAATTCCCGTCCACATATTTACTTTAAACTGGTACTGAGATCTATCTTCCCGCATCAAATTTGGATTTTCCACGTGCCATTCGTGCAAATTGTGGAGGTTCATGTAACCGTCCTTTTTAAATGTTGATTCATCGGACCATAGAATTTTTTCAAAGAATCGCGGGTCCTCTCGGTGCCTCTGCAACATCGTTCGACAAAATCGTACTCTCTCTGGGTAGTCTCGGGGTAGCAGACTTTGTACTCGTCGTACATGGTATGGGTGAAACTCGTTCTTTTTTAAAATACGATGTGCAGTACTTTTGGGGACTCCTATGCTCTGTTCAATTCCACGTACTGAGATACTTCTGTCTTCTTCAACTGCTTGCAAGACTTCGGCTTCGTAGGGCATAACGGGTCTTCCCTCGCTAACCATTTGGCTAGGAAATCGACCCTCTGATAATGACCGATGCACATTAATAAATACTCGATGATCGGGATGACGCTCAGCATTCGGGTATCTCTCACGATACACTCTTGCTGCGGCATTGGCGTTGCATAAGCATTCTCCATAAATGAGATGCATGTTGGCGTATTCCTGTGCGGTGTATCGAGATGGCATGATAAAACACTACACAAACACGGGGTTGCGATTAAAACAAGTCCGGGGTTGTCAGAAACGGTGCAGATAAATCCAAATTACAATGCAAATCAAGTCCAATAAACAAAGCCACAGTTGTAAGTACGAAGTCAATACGAATACAAAAAGATGTGCAGTCAACGAAACAGCGTAACGTACTGCAGTATTGCACAATTTGCCGACGCATCCCTGTTTAGCCAGAGTAGCGTCTCTATCTGTTTCACTCACACATATCATCATCTCCCTCCCAATGCGCGACGTGTAAACGCGTCAAAAGGAAATGTGACCATCCAACTGGCGATGTAAGTTGCCCAGCACGCAAATATGCAGAAGACAACTACATTAATTCCATAGATTATGAAGGCGCCTAAGAGCGCCACCGATCAACTTAGTAAGTAAGCACTTAAACAGTAGTTTACCTTATATTTGTTAGTTTGTAATTAGTATGACCGATCAGCTAATCTGTGACCTGGATAGTTTTTCTGTGTCTGACGCTAAAATTTGTAATGTTGAGGAGTGTAAGAATTTGATACCTGTTGGAGAAAAAACGTTAACCCTTCTCACACAAAATATCCGCAGCCTAAATCGAAACATCAACGGTTTTGCAGTATTGTTACAGAACCTTGACGTAAGCTGTGATATTATCGTCTTAACGGAATGTTGGTTGTCCAAACAAACAGTTTTGCCGTCTCTTGACGGTTATTATTCACAAAAAACAAATAGTAACATAAACCAAAATGATGGTTTGGTGGTTTTTATCAAAAATGATTTAAAAACATTGGTAGAAGAACCGGTATTCCAGGACAGTAATTGCTTATTAATTAAAATTATTCCTGATACCGTTTTAATGGCAATTTATAGGCCTCCTTCTCTAAATATTGACCATTTTTTAGACTCGCTTAACATGAATTTAAAAAATATTTCATCTTTTAAAAATATAATACTAGTGGGCGATATAAACATTAACATTGCTTCCGGGAAAACCGATATCCATGCTCATAACTACTTGAATATTTGCGCGTTTCATGGACTTTTACCCACCCATTACCACCCCACACACCAGAGCGGCTCATGTTTAGACCATTTCATTATAAAATCAAAGAAACCAACACAAACCCTTGTTACTAACTCGTCGCTTACCGATCATCAAGCTGTTTTACTAACATTGCAAATATCTCCGCCTAGGAAAAAATGCATGCGTAGCTATACTAAAGTGAATATGAGAAACCTTGAAAACGACATACACGCTATTAATTTTGACCCAGTTTATAATTCAAACGATGCAAATATTTCTTTAAAGTATTTCATACATTCGCTGCAATATGCAATAAGTAAAAACACATACATTAAAATAATGCCTAGGAAATATAATAACATTAAACCGTGGATCACACCTGGTCTCGTTCGATGTATAAGACAGAGACAAACTGCACCTAAAATCAAAACTAGCACCTGATAATGAAACACTTTCTGTAACATATAAAAGATACAGAAATTTCTGCAATAATCTATTGAAAAAATTAAAAAATCAACATGGAAGAAATGAGCTACAAAAGGCGGGAAAAAACAGTAAGCGCGTTTGGCAGTTCATAAATGCTAATACTTTTAGATCAAAAAATGCCGAACCTCCGCTTGATTTATTATCAACAGAGACGAATCAATCTGAAACAACGAATAAAGTTAATAATTTTTTTGTTAACGTCGGTAAAAACTTGGCAGAAAAATCTTTTAAGTCCAGAAGTTTTCCTCCTCAAGGTACGACTGTGACAACTTCTACACTAACTTCCTTTGTTTTATTAGATACCGACGAAAATGAAGTTTTAAGAATGATAACCGAGCTTAAGGATGTGTGTGCTATAGGGTGGGATAACATACCGAATCATATACTTAAAAGATTTAAAAATATAATTGCCCCTCCGTTAACTCACATTTTTCAGTTATGTTTATCAAAAGGAGTATTCCCTAAATTGCTTAAAAAAGCTGTAGTCACCCCTGTATTTAAAACTGGAGACAAAACCTGTGTTAATAATTATAGACCCATTTCAGTCTTGTCGGGCCTCTCAAAAATTTTAGAAAAAATCATAAACACTCGGTTAATAAAATATCTCGAAGACAAAAAATTACTTTCAGATAGTCAATTTGGTTTTAGGCCCAAAAGATCAACTAGCCAAGCAGTCCACCAATTGACAAATTATATAAGTACGAATCTGGATAATGGCATGCACACCATCGGTATCTTTTTAGACCTTGCCAAAGCTTTCGATACTATCTCTTGTCCTATACTATTAAACAAGCTTGAAGCGATTGGGGTAAGAGGAACACAACTTCAACTTTTTTCCGATTATCTGAGCGACCGTTATCAGTGTGTGAAAATTGGTCAATTTATGAGTTCTGAGCTTAAAAACAGCTGTTACGGATTTCCGCAAGGCAGTATTTTGGGCCCTACGTTGTTTTTAATTTATATAAATGACCTGTGCAGCTTGACACTCAAAAATGGTGCCATTCTGTCATATGCTGATGACACAGCTCTATTGTTCTCAGCTAAATCAAGAATTGAGGTTTATGAACATGCTCAGAATGGTTTCAATGTTGTATCTAATTGGCTTCACAATAGTCTTTTAACACTAAATTTAGATAAAACAAAATACATTTTATTTACTATTAGAAATTATAACATTCCGCTTACTGACTTAAACATTTTTGCACATAATTGTGTAACAAACGCTGACAATGCATGCACTTGTTCCACTTTAGCTAAAGCTGACCATATGAAATATCTAGGTGTCACGATTGACACAAATCTAAATTATCGTAAACATATTGATTTACTATGTACTAGAGTGCGGAAATTAATATATATTTTTAAGAACTTACGTAGCGTAGCCAACTATAAATTAATTAAACAGGTTTATTTAGCTTTGTGTCAGTCCATTCTCACCTACTGTATAACTTCCTGGGGTGGTGCTTCTAAGTCGATTTTACTTCCTCTAGAACGTGCTCAAAGAGCAATTCTAAAGGTTGCTACCTTTCGCCCTTTCAGATTTCCCACACACCAGCTTTACTTGGCATGTGAGGTACTAACAGTACGTCAATTAGGTATTCTAAAGATTGTACTGCATCAGCACACTGAACTTCCTTATGACCCAGTACCTTCAGACAAGAGAAGGAAAGATTTGGTTTGTATAAACTCTCAAACCAGACATGCTTTTGCTACTAAGTTTTATGTGTTTTTAGGACCTTACCTTTATAACAAACTCAACAAGTTACTTAACATATATAGTTTAAATTATAAAAAATGTAGTATGACGTTAGCAGAATATTTATCTAAACTTAATTACACAGACACAGAAAAATTGCTAGAAATTCTGGTATGATAATAATATTACTTCGTAATTATTTATATTTGTAAATAGCTTAATTTTTTAAGTAGTTTTTAATTTTCTTTGTAATGTTTGCTTATTTTTATAGTCGATGTAGATGTATTTTTATTGATCTAGTTAAGATACCTGACCCATTTAATTTACGATGAAGTGATGGCCTGAAACACAGGTTTGAATAAACCTAGATCAGGCAGGTCGCAACATATCATTTAAATTTATAGTTAGTTAAATATACTGTAAGTACCTCTAATTAATATACTCTAGTTGTACATCCGTTTTACTAGCCACTAAGTAAATCATTGTATAAGACTATACTATATATTAACTTTCTGTAGCTATTTAAACACACCTTTTTTGTAAAAGTATATGAATAAATTATTATTATTATTATTATTATTATATGAAATGATGTGTCAATCCGTCTCCCTCTTAGTTAGATAAAAGTAGCGTCACTATCTATCTCGCTCCCACTTGTCAAAGTAGCGTCACCTCACATTAGCTAAAATGAATCTTTCTCGCTCACACTAGTCAAAATAACGTCACTCTTCGTCTCAATCGAACTTTTATGAAATACGGCTTCATAAAAAAAAAATGTTTTTTCTCAATTAAGAAGTAGCAATTAGTATGTGTTATACCATTTTGGAATCCTGACTAAACGCGCCATCTTTTAAAGTTACTTGCCAAAATAGTGTAGTAGATTTTTTTTTCAGTACAGTCGGTTAAAGTTGGGTGATGTCATTATTTTGAATTCAATATTGGGCAAAAATCTAACATTTAATTTAGAACTGAGGCAGTTACGTTTTACTTTTAACTGTAATTTACAGAAGGGTTATTCATGGTTACATCACAGAGAAAAAAACTACCGAAATGTTAATAATGTAGTCACAGGACTTGAAAAACCATCACAGGGTGTCACTTTTTGAGATTTATTTTTGAATGCTTATAATTCGAAAAGTACATGACCAAGATTTTTTTTTATATTTTTCTAATAGCTGTCACGACTTGGCCTATTGCCCGTTTTCGGCTTGACGTTGATTTCTGGGACACGTTGTATATGTTCATTGCTATTTGGGGTATCCATTTTATCCTGTAATGAAACAAAATAAATTAATTTAATTGTAATGTTATAGTATTTTTGTGGCTAAAAATGATATTAAATAGGCCGCTTTAATTACTACCCTTTTTTACAGGTGCCAAATGCAGAAGAATGGAAAAAAATCGAAAGGGGGTTTAAAACACGATGGAATTTCCCCTTGTGTTATGGTTCCATAGACGGAAAACATGTGACAATTAAAGCTCCCCCTAAAAGTGGAAGTTTGTACTTCAATTATAAAAAAACAAGCAGCGTCGTATTGTTACCTATTGCCGATCACGACTACTGTTTTTCGTACATAGATGTCGGCGCGTGTGGTAGCGCATCTGATGGAGGAGTTTTTAAGAATTGTTCGATTTACAAAGACCTGGAAAATAACTTATTGCCTGACAACGGAGTCATCGTGGGAGATGCGGCATTTCTACTAAAGACTTATTTAATGAAGCACTATCCAGGTGTAAACCTCAGTACAGAAGAAAAAGTTTTTAACTACAGGTTATCTCAGGCAAGACGCATAATCGAAAATGTATTTGGAATCTTAGTTAGTAGATTCCGTGTATTAGAAAAGCCAATACTAACTAACTTGGAAACAGTAGATGCAATCGTTTGTGCTTGTTGTGCCTTTCATAATTGGCTACGAAAGAAATCAAAGTCTTACGTCACCGCTACTTGTGTTGATAGGGAAGATGAACAGGGAAATTTTCTGCCCGGTTCATGGAGGAGCCAAATACATGACCTACAGAGTATTGGCAATCAAGGTAGCAATCATTCAGCAGAAATAGCAAGAGAGAAAAGAGAAGTTTAGAAAAATATGTTTAATAACGAAGGAAGAGTTCCTTGGCAATTAAATAGCATACATTAACAATCGACTTCGAAAATCAACATTGAAACGGACATATACAAGGTGCAGTTTTGTGCAAGGTGCAAGTCAAATTTCAGGAGCTTGTCACAAAACACATAAATAATCAATTTCAATTACGGTACCTGGTCAATAATTAATAAAACTGCTATTTTAAATTGTTTAAATTTGACAGTATTTCAGAATCATACGAAAGCAATTTCAGAATCACCCATCGCGCACACAGCGACACCGCTGTGTGCGTGAGTGTCGATGGTCTGTACGAGGCGCCGCGCCGGCCGTTTTCTACCTACAAAACGCAGTGCGAACGTACTTACCTACAACGACCGAAAATCACCTACATTATTGTCATGTTTTCTTTTTTTGATAATTTAACTCATTTTTAAGAATCATTAGAATTAGAATGTAGAAATCTTACTAATGAAAGTAGTACTTACTAGTACCCCAAAGAAAAGTTCACGTACCTACTGTAAGTACGATAGTTGTCAGCTGATTAAAATGTTAGTTTTGCTTTATTATGTTTTGTTGCAATCCTGCTGTACGGACAATCCATAAATTGGTAATCTTAGATCTGAATAATAAAACATGTAGGTAGTTAGCATTTAGGTATAAGTTGAGGCGCAGGCGCACGCGCTCAGCTGTTGTAAGTAGCGGGCGGGATTGGATTTAGGTAATAATAACTCGGCGCATTGTAGGTAAATTCAGTCCAAGGTTTTCGTAGCTAATGATTTTGTTTTTATTTGTGGATTAAATTGGTTGATTTGGAATTTTCCTTCCTACTTAACGGGCTTAGGCCCGGCAATACTACCTTAGTTCGTTTAGGTAGTTAAAAAGATGACCCACTGACCATTATTTTGTCTGATAGGTATTATTAGCGTAGTTAAAAAATTTAAATCAACTTATTTACATTAAAAAAAAAATGATTAAAATAACGTATTTGCAAATGATTGTCAATGTACAAATAAATAAATTACCTACTTATGTTACCCGGAGGTATTGTTCGAAGTTTCCACCACGACACTCTAGGCACAGTCTAGCACGACGTCGCTGATTTTCCCTCAGCTTACGCAACACTAAAGTATTCGTTTTTACAGTGTCGAAAGCACTAATCACTTGCACGTAATTGTTCAACACTTGTAACTTCATCCGTGTACACTAACCTTTTAACGTCTCCCCACAAATAAAAGTCCAGGGGCGTCAGGTCCGGAGAACGCGGAGGCCAGGCCACAGGTCCACCGCGGCCGATACACTGGTTGGCAAACCTTTCATTCAAGTACTCGCGTACTTGCCGACCGTAGTGAGGGGGGGCACCGTCCTGCTGGTAAAATAAGTTGCGATAGAGTGCCAGGGGAACGTCGTCCAACATCTCCTCGACAACGTGTCGCAATAGCTCCAGGTATGTGGCACTGTTGAGGTATCCGTCGATAAAATAGGGTCCAAGCACGTGATCCCCTATTATGCCAGCCCACACATTTAGGCTAAACCGCATTTGGAATGCATGCCGTTGAGTCACGTGCGGGTTATGGTCGCGGTGAGCCCACCAGTGTTCATTATGAACATTGTAGACGCCAACTCGAGTAATTAAACACTCGTCCGTCCACAGGATATTGGCGTCTTGGTGCTCCAGCAACCAGCGACAAAATGTAATCCGTGCGACGTTGTCACCCGGGTGTAGATCCTGCACCTTGCGGTAATGGAAAGGGTGCTGCTGTTCCCGTCTCAGTAGCCGCCACACTGTGGAGTGGTGCACTGCGAACCGTCGACCGGCCTCCCGCGTACTTGCCCGTGGCTCTCGCTGGAAGTACTCCAGGATATCTTCCTGCAAGGCGACAGGCAAGCCTTCACTGCCGCGAGCTTGAGCATGCCGGGGTACATCAAACTGCCGATGATCTCGCAGTCTCTGCGTAGCAGCCAACATAACGCTCGGTGATGGGGGTTCCCGATTGGGAAACAGTTCCGCGAACATCCGGATGGCTCCACGTAGGCTGTCTCCAATGATGGCATACAAGCGGACCATCTCCACCAACTCAACATTGGAGTAATTGTCCGTCATCTTAACTTTACCGATAATGTACCGAGGGCGCGAGGAACGAAATTTTTAAACACCTGTACCAGTGTTGGGCACAATTGAATTAATTTTTTAATTGTAGAGGCCAACAATTACAATTTTTATTTCAACTAAATTAATTGCAATTAAATTAGTTCAATTATTTTTTAATTGTGAAATGCAATTAAAATCAATTGCAATTAAATCTGTTAATTGTGGTTTACAATTAATTCAATTGCAATTAAAATTTTATTTACAATTAAATTAATTGTTTTAAACAATTAATATTTAATTTAATTACATATTTGATTAATGTAAATATGGCAGGAGTAGTGTTGTAAAAATACCGTATAATTCCAAAAGGTTAAACACGTATTTTATTATAACTTACGGTATTATTGGTATCTTATGTATTTTATATTTTGATTCACTTTTTAAGATCCTGCATTATTACGAAGAGTTCTAGTTTAACACATTGAACGCCATGGTGGTCACCGGTGAGCGACAGCAATTATTTTGTTAATTCTTTAAATAGTAATAAGAAATAATTATTTAGAGTGGGGTTTTTGTTTTTGACTATTTTGAACCGTATGGGCCAATAAAATTAAACGTGTAAACGTGGAAAGTTCAGTGGTGGTCAGTGGTGGTCACCGGTGACCACCACGGCGTTCAATGTGTTAATAAATAAAATATTATTTTAGGTGTCGATTGTATTCTATATTTTAGAATGACTAATTTTAATTTAATGATTACTTAGTAATTAAACTTCACAAATATTATTACAGTAGGTATTATATTTCCGTCTATTTTCATCATCATCATCATCGTCATCGTCATCGTGATCGTGATCGTCATCGTGATCGTGATCGTGATCGTGATCGTGATCGTGATCGTGATCGTCATCGTGATCGTGATCGTCATCGTGATCGTCATCGTGATCGTCATCGTGATCGTCATCGTGATCGTGATCGTCATCGTGATCGTGATCGTGATCGTGATCGTCATCGTGATCGTGATCGTGATCGTCATCGTGATCGTCATCGTGATCGTCATCGTGATCGTGATCGTGATCGTGATCGTGATCGTCATCGTGATCGTGATCGTGATCGTCATCGTGGTCGTCATCGTGATCGTCATCGTGATCGTCATCTTCATCGTCTTCGTCATCGTCATCATCGTCATCGTCATCGTTATCATCGTCATCGTCATCTTCATCGTCATCGTCATCTTCATCATCATCGTCATCGTCATCGTCATCGTGATCGTCATCGTGATCGTGATCGTGATCGTGATCGTGATCGTCATCGTGATCATGATCGTGATCGTCATCGTGATCGTCATCGTGATCGTCATCGTGATCGTCATCTTCATCGTCATCGTCATCGTCATCATCGTCATCGTCATCGTCATCGTCATCGTGATCTTCATCGTGATCGTCATCGTGATCATCATCATGATCGTCATCGTGATTGTCATCGTCATCGTCATCGTCATTTAAATCGTCGTCGTCATCGTCATCGGCATCGTCATCAATCATCAATCCTGAATTATTCTAGTTAGGTACCTGTGCTACACTTTTACGTAATGTTCTGGCTTAAATCTAGGCTTTACATACCTTTGAGAATATTAAGGAATATTAAGGCTCTTTTATTGTTTGCATTATGTTTTTCAGTTAATGACATTTATTAATTGTTAACTGTAATTGTAAACGTGTATCAAACAATTAACAATTAATCAATTGTAATTACAAATTTTTACAAGCACAATTAATTTAATTGTAATTGCAAAGTTTTACAAGCACAATTAATTAATTGTTAATTGCGATATGTTACAATTACAATTAATTATTTTAATTGTAAGTTGCAACTAAATTTGGCGATTTAATTGTTAGTTGTTAATTGCTTTCACAATTAGTTTTTGCCCCACTCTGACCTGTACGCGGCGGCGCCATCAAACAAACTAATTGTTGCGGCGCGGCGCCGGGGTTGCGCGCGCGTCGTCTTGGAATTTTTTAGGGAATACAATAGCGAATAAACGTTTGTGTTTGTGTGTGTGACGGCGCGGTTATAGGGCTAGGAGCAGACGGGCTGAGTTTTAATACTGGTGGTTTACACTTACCGATTTTCGTAAATACGAAAAAAAATATAAAAAAATACCCACCCATTTTATTATCGATTCGGGTCGAGAATCATTAGTATAGATACCTCCTTGAATTTGACCAGGATGCAAAACGACAGCCTGTATACATACAAACATAAATACATACAAATCAAATACATGACCTTCTTTTGTTGTAGTATGCGTACCTGACGAGTAGTTGTGTATCTGACAAAACGCGTGTCTGTAAGTCGCTTTATAATTTTGCTTAAATGTAATTTTCGTTTAAAATAAATAATAATGTGATTTTACTTACTATGGTTTTTCTCCTTATAGAAACCGGCTTTACAAACGAATCATATTCATCAAACTATTTTGCCTTTGGCTTATAAACGCACCCCCCAGCTCCAGATCTTGTAGATTTTTAGATTTTGTCGAGTTCCAAGTAGTACGTATTTCGAATACTTTTGATTTAACTTCATCGATAGTCAGTTCTTCTATATTCATTCCTACACGAAGTTGTTCTAGTGCCGAAGCGCGCATTTCTTTATTTTTGTATGCAGCACAACGCTTATCCCACAAGAATTCGTGCTCTCTATAACGTTGTACGAATTTTAAAGTATCCTCTTCGTTGAATTTTCTCGGCATTTTGTCGCAGAAATTCCAAACAAAAAAACAAAGTTACACACACCGTACGGACGTTCGCCAGTGACTGGCGAGATGCGTCTACACGTGTCCGCAGCGCTGGCGCGGGGGTCAAGGGGTATGCGGGCGGAGGTCGCTGGCTAGAAAAATAGACTTGCGCTCTATTCTCGCCAGCGTTGGCAGCCAGCGCTGGCTTGGCTTGAAAAACTATTTACACTAGGCAAATACCAAGCCAGCGCTGGATGCCAGTCTTATTGGCAGCCAGTGTTGGCTTCGTGGAAACTATGCTTTACGGCTTGTGCTCATAATTGAACACATCTGGTCCGGGTTGTTCCACCGCGCTCCAAAACTCATTGTTCTCAAAATTGTAATGTTCATACATTGATTCCACTGCGCTCCAAGAATTTTTAGCAATAAAATATTTCAATATCTTAGTTCCACCGCGCTCCCAGAAATATTGAGTAGAGTTAGCAAAAAAAATAATTTAGCTCGAAACATATTACATAGGTATTAAATATCATAAAACAATAAAAAATGCATATCAAATACATATGTTTATTCAGTCATAATCACAACGACACATCTAAGAATATTTTTTTCTTAAAAACAAAGAAAAAAGTCACAGCTTCAGATTAGAAAAGTTTTCTTAAATCTAGAATACAAATCACAACATATTGTAAATGTTTTTTTTTTATCATGTATAGATTGAGTCATAATCACAACGTCAAACAATACAGTAAACAAGAAAAAAAATCACAGTTTCAGATTTGAAAGTTTTCTTAAAACCACAACACAAATACCAACGTAAGTATACTCTGTCTATTAATAAAATAAATGTAACGAAAAAATAACAAGTTTTCCTAACAATTTAAGTAAATAAACAAATAATAAATCACAGCTTAGATTAGAAAGTTTTCTTAAAACTACAGCACAAATACCAACGTAAGTATACTCTGTCTATAAATAAAATAAATGTTACGAAAAAATAATAAGTTTTTCTTATAATTAAAGTAAATAAACATATAAAAAATCACAGCTTCAGATTAAAACGTTTTTTTAAATTAGGATACAAATCACAACACAACATAATAAAAATAATTAAAATATTGTGCTACATTTTTTTTTTAAATCATGTATCGTTTGACTGACTGGTGGAGGAGCAGATTATGCTTTTGCCTCTTCTATATTTGGCGTTGAAGTTAACAACAATATTGTTGGTTTCTTGCGTGTTTTTATTTTGCCTTGTCCAGCCACATATATTCCTTTCGGCACTGGAGATAGCACGCTGACTGGAACATTGATATTCATATCTTGGAGTATCAATTTCGATGATGTGGGTGTCGCAGGTATTGCAGTAGCCGTGTCTCTAGATTGGGCTGCTAGGAGTGGACGTGGGTTATCTGCGGCTGATGTGCTAGCAATTATCAGTGATGTCGAACTGCCTGCTTCTACCTGAGATGGACCTGCTGAGGGTATGCAAAGATTTTCTGCTGCCCTTGAATCTTCTTCCGGCTCTACTCGATCTAGTTGCATGGGGGATGTTAGTCGTCTCAGCAGAATCTTCATCGGGCTCTACACGATCATGTTGCATGGGGATGTTTGTCGTCTCAGCAGGCTCAAACAAATAATCTGGAAATATGTTTGGATCAACAGGCCAGATACCTGTTTTTTGAAACCCATTGACTGCAGTTTGGACCGTTGCTGCTTTGCCATAAGCTTTGTTGATTATTGCACCTATTTGAAAATGAGTAACAACTCTGCCTGGATGGCTTTTTAACCAAGTGCTCACTTCTTGATTAAAATAAATTTTCAGTGGACCATAGAAAGATACGAAAAAAAAAAATATTACTTAAACACATGATTCTACTCATGACAACAAACAAGTTTTATAATGGGACAAAAAGTGAAATGACGAAAAAAAATCACCTGTTCCCTACATTTTGACGACTCTTACGAACATAAATGTAGGGAACAGCTGATTTTTTTTTCGCGATTTCGGATTTGGTCCGATAGTAAAAGTTGTTTGTAATGATTAGTAGAATCATGTGTTTAAGTATCGGTCACTAATTACCAGTCACCCTATATAATATTTTATATGAAACTAAAGTTAAGGTCGAGCATATTTTGTCGGTTTCAGTGCACTAACATGAAATTGTGAAAAAAATTGCGCGATAGGTATATTCTTTTTTATCATTTTCATATGCTAGCTATTTTAATTAATACTAGACTAATATAGCCTAGCCTTAATCTACACTATTAAGTTTTTAACGTGTTAAATAAACACTCTCGCGTACGATCTCTGCATAGAGATTCTCATTGCTTTAGACTGATGGCTATTTCTCATAGCCTAGACTATGACGAATGCTCCCTACCGCCGTCCGAAACCAACTGCCCTCATCTTCCTTATCCCTTGCAAATCCTAAGATCACCACGCTCATCCCCTTTCTAGTCTTCCTTTTTTGTAACATCGGCTTAAAACCCGTTTTGTTTATTTCTATTGTTTCTCAATTGAATGTAAGAATCGGTTCAGGAGTCATATTTACGACAACGAGATGTGGCTGGAACAATGTGCAAGTGCTGGAATTAGGGTTTGGGTGTTCTTAGAATTTGTACAAAGCATTGCATCATAAGTGACGTAATATATTGCTTTCGTATGATGGCGGGATGGTTGCCCATAACATATAAATGGAATGGGTTTCTAAGAGGTTCAATATTGTTTTACAATTTTTAAAGAAATAGGATATTTTGTTATTGATTAATAGGGTAATGTGACGAGCTGTCAGACCATAAAAATGAGATTTAATGTTCTGAGATCTAATTGCTAGAGAGCCGATATCATTTGTCAATTTTAACCCTCTAACGGCCGAATACTGAAACGCCACTCAAATATTAAACTCATCTAAATGCTACTTAAAGTTAAGCATCCCTTAAATTTAACTGCTATACTTGTGTATAGCAGTTGCAATTGCTTGAGTGGCGTTTGTACGCCACTCAAGCAATTTGTAACCATGATTAGGTAAGCAGTCCTCAAATGTTTACATAATGGCAACATCCTGCTAGAAAAAATGTATTCAGCACGTTCTCAGTTACAAAATAATTTAGGTCACGTCTTGTATTCGTTTTACGCAGACTTGTTTGAATGAATATTTTCTATATCGATAAATTATTTGAAATGTATCAGCATAATGTAATTATGGTTTGAATTACTATTGAAATTATATGTCTTTTTATGTAAAAATAAGATAAATATTTATTTAAGACGTCTTAAAAAAAGAAAATTATCTGGATACGTTTGACGTAGATTGGAACGTTACACTTAACATTCTTACGCGCGATAATATAAACATTTCATTAGTGGATTGAACTTCAGTTGACCATTATTTTATTAATAAAATCCTAAGAACTGATTCACGATGGAGGATAAGAAGAAACGTGGATCTAATTATACACCTGCTGAGAAAGATATGCTCTTGGAACTGATAAAAAAGTAAGTACTTACCCACATGAACAATGAAATACTATATCGCACCTTCGGTAAGACAAGGGCCGAAGTGCTAAAATTTCTGAAAATGAGTTAAATATGCCAAAGTGTCTTAAAAACTAATTTCTACCTGTAGGAACAAAGACATTCACTAGATTCAGTTTATTTTCGCCAGAGGGCAGTAGTGCCTTTGTACCATTCGTACGTTTTTTCAATGATATTGGCGCGACATAATCTCATTGGTCAGTTGCGGCATGGCCCGCGTGAAGTTAGGATCTGTAAGAAGTTACTGCTAAATTGCTATTGGAGAAAAAACTTTACGTAATGTCATTGAAAATATATCTTATAATACTATGAGAATGAGTGCTGTAGATAATCGAGGCAAACACGGTAAAAATTGTAAACTAAGTGCTGAAGTTATCCAATCGGTTCATGATCACATAGAGTAGATTCCACGTACAGAAAGTCATTACTTAAGGGCTAATACTACCAGAGAGTTAATAGATGGTAGCCTGACTATAGCTGAGCTCCATCGCAACTATCATCTAGCTATCAGAAAAGCAGCTGGAAAACCATCCGTCAATACGTCCGTTACACGCCATTTTATAGATTTAATGTAAACCTTTTAGAAGTGACTTTTTTGTTAATTTTTTAATTTTAGTGTTTTTTTGTTAGTGATAAAGATGTTCCTAAGAAGAATAATAAAGAAGTACAAAATAAGTAGTATTTTCATTTAATAAAATCATTTCAATATAATGGTGTTACTTTGGTCACAATTGCACAATAATTTAAATGTTGGTGGGAAAAGGGCATAATTGTATGCATAGATTAATATTTCATTAAATATAGTATAAATAAATATATAACTCACTCTTTTAAATTACATATTTATATTCACAAATGTGTAAGGTATATTTCTGCTAAAAATAAAATACTAATTTACATTAATATGGGCAGAAAAACACAATATAAATATATAAAAAGCTTAAACCGTCCGTCCTGAAAAATTTGAAAATTAGCACTTCGGCCCTTGTCTTACCGAAGGTGCGATATTCTTTACGTATAGAGTAAATTAAGTATTTACCCGTAAGGACCAGTCTGGTGCATGAAATACTTTGCTATTATGCACACTTATAACATAAAGAGCCAGGGCAACTGTTGTCTGTAACTTGTGATAATGAATGTGTACCCTTGTGACCACTTATCATCTGAAAATCTCAACTTATAGATAGTTTATTTATAAGTACAAGTAGGTACTTTTCTTTCTACAAGGACCAATACAGACAATGAGCATTCACACATACTCAATAATTTACAGATCCCAAGTTTAATTTTTTGCTCTCCATGTTTAAAACTATGTTAATTTTCTTTCAGATATCAAAACATTATTGAAAATAAAGAGACCAACGCTCACATTATACTGAAGAAGCGAGAGGCTTGGGACACAGTATGCCAGCAGTATAATGCTGTTGCTGTGAGCGGCTTCAGAACCTGGCAACAGCTCCGTCACCTCTATGAGAACCTTAAACAGAGGTCTAAAAAGAACATAGTCAAAGCAAATGTAGGCTTGATTTTATAAGGTATCTATTTTATCATTTAACATACCTAATTATTAATTAATTTTTATGATATTTTTTAAGCGGCTTCAGTACTACGAGACCACTGACAGATAAGGTTTGTTTAAATTAAATATTTGTAAAGAAGTAGGACCTTACTGAATATTTCCTTATAATATTTTCTTTATTTTTATAGAAAGAAATTTATCGTACTGGTGGTGGAGCATACAAAAGAGTATTGACAGAACAAGATGCACAAATTCTAGCCATGGTTGCTCCTCAAATTCAACCATTACCTAATCCCTATGATGATGCTGCAGCATATTTTGGTTTGTGTAATATATGCTTTAAAATCAAAGGAATTGGCATTGTTTAAAGGAAAGAAACAAAATAATAATTATATTCTTTTTTAATTTATAGGAGATACAGAACCAGAAGTCACAATAGACAGATGTACAAAAAAACCTGATAGCGGAATTAAATCCTCTTCTGAAGCAAAAATAATCCACATCTTTGGTAAATGTAGTTTCTATTAAATTTTTCAATTTTTTTATGAATTGTATACTATATGTACATATTTTATTTTAGATGACAAAGACATAACCATGGCAAACAAGAATATAGCAGAAAATAACAAACCTTGTACAGTTACATCAATAAATACAGCTGGTAATATTTTTTTGTTATTTTATAAGTTAAACGTTAAATGATATAATATTGAAACTAAGTATAATTTTATATATACAGGGTGTAAGGAGAACGCTTCCGAAGCCAGAACGTACATTATATACAACCTAAATGGTAACGAATACCAATAACCTTTCGCTTTAAATTGGTTATTTTCAAAACTTCATATTTCGTAAACACGCAATGGAAACCGTAAAAAAACGTGAGGTCACTGACACGCAAAGCAACATTGCGCCACAGCGCGTACGCGCGTCGCGGGCGCCGAGCGCTCCGTACGGCCGAATCACGGGATTTATACGGAATTTACAAACACCACTTTCAAATGCCTACCCCTACAACACTTCAGAAAATTATACATTTTAATCGCATTCGTAGCCTACTGTTAAACATTAAAGCTGACAGAGGTATTTTACGTACCTGTCTAAATCCTTTGTGACCTTATGAGGTCTGGCTCGAACTGCGCTCCGTCCATTTCAATACAAAGCCGGGCCCGTCGCTGTGTCGACCCGTGAACACGAGGCATTAGTGTAGGATCCTCAACACATTCTGTACGTAATCTATCAAAAACGCTCACTATTCTGCCCCGCATTTCATCAGCACTGTCACATTCCCGATTAAACACTCTTTCTTTCACATAACCCCACAAAAAGAAGTCCAAAGGTGTTAAGTCGGGCGAACGAGCCGGCCAGGCGTGCGGCCCCAGCCTTCCGATCCAGCGATCATCAAAAAGCTCAGTGAGACGCTCGCGGACGGGTCCCGTAACATGCGGTGGAGCGCCATCGTGCTGGAACCATGCTCGACGAAATTCAGCCAGCGATACATTATCTAGCATATCATCTAAATGTCCATTTATAAAATTAAGATATGCTGATCCATTGAGGCGCTGCGGTAGAAACACTGGTCCTAAAATTCGTCCATTAAAAACACCAGCCCATACGTTGACGGACCACCTGGTCTGATGGCCGGTTTCTTGAGTGGCGGACGGGTTCACGTCTGACCATACATGGGCATTCCTTCTGTTCCACATCCCGTTTCTCGTGAATGTGGACTCGTCCGTCCAGATAATGTGCTCAATAAAGCCAGGCGCTCGTTGTTGTTGATCTAGCAGCCAACGACAGTACGCACGACGACGAACGTGATCATTGGGTAGCAAAGCTTGTACTTTGTGTATTTTGTAGGGCCGCATTCTGTTCCGGCGCAAGACTTTGTGAACTGTCCAATGAGAGACAGTCGGTACGCCCCGGCGCCACAATAATTTCGCGGCACTTCGTGTGCCCAGGCGTGGATTTTGGCGAATCACATGTAAAATACGCTCCTCGGTCCGAACATTTACTTGATGTCCACCACCTGCCGCCACCGGAGCAATCGGTCGATTTTCTAAGACTCGCTGAAAAGCCGCCGTTATCATGCGAGAATCAGACGGATGCCGGACGTTCGGAAATCTGTTCCGGTAAATTCTCAACGCTAGAGAAGCATTGCCACGGGCTTCTCCTAAACACATCAACATGTTGCCGTATTCACGAGCACTGTACACGTATGCCTCAGGCATTGTTTAAAACAACAAAAATAATAACTAAAAAACAATAAAACAGTACTAGAAACGTAACAATAATAACTAAACACAAATTTAAAACTAACAAAACAGTATTAAATACGCGATTAAATACGATTCAATAGCTATCGATCGATTAAACGTAACGCACATTCGCTCACGAACCGAGTCGGAAAGGAACTAACTAGATTAATAAAGAAGTACTAAAAAGATCAAACAATGCCGCCAAACAAAAGCCGCGCGTGCGCCGCCGACTCGGTGGCTCGTAGTCACTTAGCGGCGTCTTTGACTGTGCAAAGATCAACAAATTACAGAGGAGAAAATGTTAAAAGAATAATTATGAAATCAAAAACCAATTATTTTTAATTTTTAGGAAATTGTACTTATGCTTTATTACAAACTGTTTTCATTTTCTAACTTTTAAATAAGATTTAACGGGTTTCTTAGACTAAATTAATTTAATTATCCACTTTAATTTGATTGGGTTTACTTACTAAATGAAGGATACAATTATTGCAAAAAACGAGCGCGCGTCGTGTGACATAAAGTTCAAATTCAATTGAATCACGCGCGCTAGTTACTTCAAACTGTACACGCGATGAAATTTGTTTTGTCAATCACAGCTAAAGTCAGCGATCTTTTACTTTATTTCATTCACTATCGATTATCGACTTACATACAAAACTGTTATTAAATGCACGACACAGTGCATCAATTTAAAACTGTTGACGCTTCTGTAATGTTTTTTCTCATTTAATTTGGCGGCGCTTTACAAAGGATGCTTATGGTCGCCGCGCCGCTGCGTCGCGCATATCCGTGGATGCCTACCGCTCAAACTAGATGGCCCGGGTTCAAACCTCGGCCTATACCAATGAGTTTTGTGATCATTTACCTTGATTATCAGTATTCGAAGGAAGGTTATTAGTACTAACTTGAGCACGTCGGATCAAAATTGTAACCCTGTTCAAGGGGAAAATCATTACGATCCTTGCATGAATGAAATCCGAAAGCAGATATCCCACTAGGGTGTTTCTTCGGTTTCGACATTATTTGCGCAGTTTTTGTACGAAAATTATAATTTCATTTTTTTTTTAATTTGGTTGCGTTACGGTATTTGGCATTATTTTATTTATCAGATAGGTGAAAGGCACGCATATATTTCAAACATTGATGGAGTTATGGCCACTTAAAATATGTGCTAGGTTACGGTAATGAACCCTATCCACGATAATGAATTCTTAGGTATACGGTGATGAAATACAAAGACATGGTAATGATAGAAAAAGATGAGAATATAAAAAAAAAAAACAAAGGTACCATAGACTGTTTATTAAACAATCGCCTTAACAAAATAACTAATAGTTCTTTCATAATTTAATGGTTTTGGTAAAAATCAGCCTTACAATGTCGTATTAGACCATACCGATTTTGATATACGGAACGCAATCACACAAAAGCCTAGTGTCAAAAATATTAGTGACTAAATTACAAAAACCAAAAAAAGTCTTTCATAAATTTATATTTTTGGTAATCAGCCTTCTTGATAAGGAAACAAGGGCTGCCTTTTAAGTCGTGTCGTTTGCAAGCCTCCCGCAATTATTAAAAAAATTCTAAATTCAAAAACAAAAGAATGTTTTTTGATAGGTCGAATAGTTTTATTGTAGCGTCTATTCAAAGGTGATAAGTCGGTTGTAGAAATGGAAATATCAAAGGAAAATATGCGTGTGATAATTTTATACAACTTTCGAAGAACGCGACTTCAGTGCTTTGACGAGATCACTTCTGGGTTTAGTGCTGCAGCACCATGTCTTAGGACTGTAGAGCGCTGGTATTTAGAATTTCAACGTGGGCACTCTAGCTTCAGTGACAAGCCACGTGAAGGTCATCCAAAAACCGCCATGACCCAAGAGAATATCGACGCCGTGCGGCAGCTAATCGTCGAAGATTGTCATGTGACATACCGTGAAATAGAGGCAGCTGTGGGCATTTCAGGGACTACTATCCAAAAAATCCTGCACGAAGAACTCGGCGTAAGAAAGTTGATCTCTCTTTGTTTACCACATTTGCTTAGCGACGACCAAAAAGCAGCCCGTGTTAGATGGTGTCGCAAAACTCTGCAACGATTCAACCGAGGAGAGTCATAACACGTTTATGATATGATTCGTGGTGACGAGTCTTTGATATATGCTTACGATCCAGATTCCAAGCAGCAGTCAACTGTCTGGGTCTTCCAAGATGAGCCAAAACCTCACGGAGCACTTAAGAAAAAAATGGTTGCCTCGTTTGTGGCAAAGGGTGGTCACGTCGCCACTATTGTACTAGAAGATCGTAAGACGGTTAACGCTGACTGGTATAACACTGTTTGTTTGCCACAAGTCATCACAGAGTTTCGAAAAAACAACTCAAGACGTCGCGTCGTATGATACTGCTACTGTAAGTTCGCACACCGCCCGCGATACAAAGATGTTTTGGAGCACCCAAAATGTCGAAATTTTAGATCACCCGCCTTACAGCCCTGACTTGAGCCCTAACGATTATTTTACGTTCCCAAAAATTAAGCAGTCTTCTTGGTCAACGTTTCAGCTCACCCGAAGAAGCTGTTGACGCATAAAAATCGGCCATTTTGACTACCCCCACTTCGGAGTGCAACAAATGTTTTAAAAACTGGTTCGAACGCATTCAAAAGTGTATTAAATATCGCGGAGAATTCTTTGAAAAACAATAAATGGTAATAATCTATTAGATCGTCTATACTTATTTCAAACGACACAACTTACAAGGCAGCCCTCGTACTAACAAGTTTGTTTTCAGATTTTCTCTTCAAGTATCTTGCTTTTTCCTTCACTTTTTCAATATTACATAATTCTTCGTTTTGTTTTAAAGCAGCGTAGTTATTACACTTAGCGATTCTTCTTCTAGCTAAAATTTCGTCTATTGTCTTCTTAGGGCGTGCCATTTTTAACTGAAATATTAAGTATATTATTTAGCAACAATATTAATATTAATTTCTTAACCGTCTTAAAAATTATTTATTTAAAAAAAGTATTTTATAGAAGCAGAGTCATTACCGTGTTTTTCATTCATTACCGTGACCTCAAAAAGGTTACGGTAAACGACGGTAATGAAGGACACGGTTATGAAAATTATGCACTGTTAGGTTATTTTACATTTATCTATGATAAGTACATGTTATCTACATATTAAAAAATGAAAATGAAACAGAATCTAATCAATTGATGTAACAAAAAGATACCAAGTTTATTTACGTATCAAGATGTAAGCGGACTTGTAATGAACAACAAAATGGACCAAACACCGTCAATACTCACATCGATCGTAATTTATGGCCCGAAATCTTGCGTACGTCCTTCCACTGCTACGTTTGCCGGTCGACTGAAGAGCAGGGGAGCGGCAGTTCACATAAAGGCGGTATGATCAAAGGGTTTTGTCGTGTAAAATTCGATTTACCGTCATGGTTCTGGTAATGAGTTTTGCGCCGTTACAAAATTGTAACAACAAATTAGTCTTTAATTTATTTATAAATCAACGGGTTAGTTTATTATTATGAAACAAACAAAGACTAAGTTATTCGACACACTCGTCAATTTAACGATATTCGCACTAGATTTCCTATAATACTCATAAATATATCAAATCTAGTAATGGAACAGGTCCCTGTAATGAGTTTTTGGGTCATTAATTATAAAAAATTATGTATAATTAACATAGAAACTAAAAAAAAAGTACAGCACCTGTTAATAATCGTAGGTTTACATTACATACATATATTGAATCGAGTTTAAACCTAAATTCAAATTTTTTACCCACTAGAACATGTGAATTTGGTATACTTTGAATATTCACCCACTAGTAGGTAGAACTGAAATGAAAAGACATTTGCTAAAAGCGATCGAGTAAAGGTTAGGAGCTTAGGAGAATAGCAATAGGATCACATGGCACCGCGCAGCACGAGCGAGCCGTCGCGTCGCGTGGATTTGGGGTCGTCGGCCGCGCCGCGCAGCTGTTAGCGAGCGCGCGCGCACTTTGAACTCGAGGTTATGCGCGAGCGTCAGATGATATTTATTTACGAATACATTGCCTGTTAGCGTTGTTAAGAAAAAAAATGTGTTTAATCGCAAATAATGGTTTCATTTAACTGTTCTCACAACATAGTGTACGAAAAATGCTAAAAAAATACGTAAAATTGTTCATTTTTTTTTTCAGTTTTTTTGATAGTATCGTATCGAGAATCACTAGCCCTATCACCTGTCTTCGTTTTCGGAAGCGTTTCCCTGGCACCCTGTATAAAGGCAGTTCATTTACTTGTATTTATTTTGATAGATGACCAACAAGCTGCGACAATCATCATACCCCAAGAAAAAACCATGCATCCAACATCATCCTCAGCTGGTAATTATCTAATTAATTGTTCTGTGCTAGTGGTATAAGATTTTCAATAATTTTGCACTAATTACATTTTTCAGGACGATTGAAGATATTGAAACCTACACATACTACAGTGAAACAGCAATATTTTCAGACAAAACTTAGAAATTCCAAATTAGAAACCAAACACCTCATGAACCAGAGCAAAATGGAAATGAATCTATACAAAATAAAAATGCAGTATTGGAAATTGAGACTACAGAAACTAAAATCTAAATCTAAATAAACCTATAATTAAGTGGAAAAATGTGTATTTATTAAATTGGTCCTTACTATGAAGTTTTGATTGGTCTCAAGCCCTATAGGTTGTTGTACCATAGATTCCTCCTCAACATAGGGTAAGGAAATATCCTCATCCAAAAGTTCATCCGATCGTGATAAGGCAATATTATGAAGCACTGCACATGCTACAATGACCGGTGGGATATTTTGTATTTTTAGGCCCATGCCATTTTGAAGGCAAGGAAATCTTCTTTTCAGAACACCGAAGAGCCTCTCCACAGGATTTCTGGTGCTTATTTGGGACCGATTGTAAGCTTCTTCAGCAGCTGTCCTTGTATTTAATAATGGGGTTAGTAAATAAGGACGACATGGATAACCACTGTCACCAAGAATAATACCTGTCCCAAAGTCCCCACGCTCTAATTGGGCACACAGTGGTGAATCATTAAATATGCTACTGTCATGCACAGAACCTGGCCATCTAGCAATAACATTCCTAATGCGCAGTCTTGCATCACACACCATTTGCACGTTTAAAGAAAAATAGCCTTTTCTGTTCCGATAAATTTCAGATTGGGCCCCTCCTGAAAATAAATTTTAGTTGTATTATGTGATAAAGCTAACTTTACTACACATAGCACTGTTAATGGTTATGTTACACAGACTTACCTGCTGTGTAATATTAGCATTATTAATCAGACATAACATTTGGGGATATAATTAACAGTGAAGTTAGCAAGCACATACCTGGAGAATTAATTTTGATATGAGTGCAGTCAACAGCTCCCACAACTCTTGGAAATCCTGCTATTGCGAAGAACTCATTGGCCACAACTGGAAATTCTTCCTGTGTTGGCATATTTATAAACCTTGACTTCAAGCTGGCTATTTTGGTCGTCACTCTATGCACTATTCTATGCACCGTTGGTTGTTCAACCTCAAAAATATCACCTATTACGCGTTGATAGCTGCCTGTTGCATAATAACGGAGAGCTATTAGAATTTGGTCCACTGGCTGTATGGCTCGGTTTCTTGTTGTCAACGGCTTAATGGTACTACCGAAAACAGAGTCCAAATATAATACTGTTTCTTTCGAGAGGCGAAACCGTGAAACAAACTCCATGTCGTGGTACTTTTCAAAAGCGTTCAACTTTTCTTCATTTCGGCGGCTTACAGTTGGTCTTTCGTGATCCGAAAGCGAAGACAATGACGATAAAGACATTTTAACACTTTTGTACACTGGGAATCCAAGTTTTAATAGATTTGTCTTGATTTGAGGGACCTCGCGACCGGTCTTAAATCTAAGGGCTGCTCAAATCAGTTTGACAGTTCATTTGACAATTAAATAGCGTTGAGTAGCGTTCCTGTATACGACTTTTAAACTAAGTGGTCTTTGAGCACAACTTAATTTAAGGTGCACTTAAATTTAACAGATACTTAAAATTGACGTTTGAGAATACGAAAACAAAGTTTAAGAGCTGCTCAAACGTTTAAGTAGCCCTTAAATATTTGAGTGGCGTTTCAGTATTCGGCCGATAGTTTCTATATTCGAAAAATCCAGTATTAACTGTCGCTCATTTACAAATGTTGCAAGATCTTGTATGTGTTCTGCATTAAATGTATGAATGGGTGACTGGATATCAGCTAGAACTTCCCAATTATTAGTGTATAAATGTAATGAGCAAATCCTACAGTTCTGTGGCACATAGAATTTATAATCTACAAATAACACCACCCTTAGCCATTTAGGAACAGCTAGCCTTTGGGTTGAATGACATTCTGGATAAAAACAGTATCTTTGAGTGCCTGATGCTCTGGTATACAAAGGCAAGTTGATAGTTGTTTCATCCGAATGTCTTTCCGCCTCAGTGGAACGGACAGCAGCTCGATCTACTCGTTGCCAGCAGGTATGACAGATTTGATCGGATCCATGTAACTATAACAAAAGAAATAAATATTAGAAGTAATAAAAAGCAAAAAAATAAATTAAAAATATGTGCTTAGATTTATACAGTGTGTCCGGACATGGACTAGCGATATTCTAAATACTTAAATATAAGCTATTTTAAAGTACAATTACACTATAGGCTTAGGTCCAATATACTTCCCCGCTATGTGGCAGCCATTTTGTTTTTTTTGTTGAAGTATGCTCTATGCGAGTACAAACAAAATCATATATCTCAAAGTTTTAGTCATACTGAGATAAAAATAGGCTTATTCGAAAGGCAATAATATTGTCTACCGTCTGCACTACAAAGCAATATGTTCACAATTCCATAACTTTTGAAAAAAAATGTGAAAGTCGAAAAAAAAAACAAAAAATTATGCAATTCAACCAATAATTGTTAATTACTACAAAAACAACCCCGAGAGCTTTTTTATTTTTTATACTAGATCGACAGTTTTTGAGCTAAGCTACAATACAACATAAAATTCACAACTGTATGTCTAATACTTTAAGAGTTATTGTTGTATGAACATAGCGTATGCGCAAGCACAAAAGGCCTTTGTCGGAACCCTAAACAGGAAATCATTAAAAAAACATAACATTCATATTGAATTTTATTTAATGTTTTTTCCAATATTAAATGAAGATTAAAATATCTAAAGCAGTTGCTCAAAGTGGCCACCTCCAGCTTGTAGACACACTACGGCTCTCTGTGCCACCTGGGTTGATGAGCGCCTAATTAAATCCAAATCGGATCTAATTTCTTCGGCGGCTGCCATAATTTTTGCGACGAGTTCTTCCCTGGTATTTGGAACTGTAGCGTATACTTTTTGTTTCATATGACCCCACAAAAAATAATCCAAGGGTGTCAAATCGGGTGAGCGAGGCGGCCACGCTACTACACCACCACGACCGATCCACGGCTGTAGATTATTATTTAAATATTCTCTCACTGCTCGAGAAAAATGCGCGGGTGCACCATCGAGCTGGAACCACATACGCCGACGGTATGATAGAGGTAGGTCCATGAGGCTGTCCGCAAACTGTGTCTGTAAGAATTCTAAAAATCTAGCGCCGTTTAATGTAGGTGGCAATTCCAATGGCCCTATCAGCCTATCGTTGATTATGCCGGCCCACACATTTACTGAGAATTCATATTGAAATGAGCTTGGGCGCACCGCCCTTGGATTTGCGGAGCACCAGAGATGGTCGTTTCTGTGGTTTGTAATCCCAGCTCTTGTAAATTTGGCTTCATCAGTCCACAGTATTCTTTGTAAAAAATTACGGTTCTGTCTCAAATTTCTATTTATCCATGAACAAAACACAGATCTCGCAGCAAAATCTGGTTCGATCACGTCTTGAACCCGTCGAAAATGATAAGGGTGTAACCCTTCTCTTTTCAAAATTCTCCATACATGCCACTTAGACATTCGAAGTTGCACTGAAATCCGTCTAACGCTTAGTCTAGGATCATTGGTTATTAGTCTAAGCACTTCTTCTTCATCTTCGGGCGATACCAAGCGATTGCGTTCATTAACAGCTCTTTGAATACCTCTTTCCGCTAATCTTGAATGCACGTCGATAAAAGTTTGGCGACTCGGTGTAGGCCTGTTAGGGTACCTTCGTCGATATTCTTGTACAGCCAAATTTGCACTTCCATTGCAAAAGCCATACACAAAGTGTATGTCAGCAATATGTTGCGATGAATATTGACGCTGTGCCATACTTTATCACACTTTTAAATACAAAACACTAACGCAGCACGTAAACAGCACGGACGGTAAGTGAAAGTAGCGATAGCGATCACAACGCAGGGCGAGGGACAACTAAACTAACCCAACTAATAATTTGTCCTTAAAACTGATTTTGTTTCAGGTAGTGGACTAATACGTTCTATCTCGCTTACTCACGGTAGTAACGAACAGTATTTCTCGCCTGCTCTCAGATGGAATACAGTGAATGCCATAAATGACACTCTGGCGGTTAACAAAGACGTTTTGTGCTTGCGCATACGCTATGTTCAAACAACAATAACTCTTAAAGTATTAAACATACAGTTGTGAATTTTATGTTGCATTGTAGCGTAGCTCAAAAACTGTCGATCTAGTATAAAAAATAAAAAAGTTCTCGGGGTTCTTTTTGTAGTAATTAACCATTATTGGTTGAATTGCATAATTTTTTGATTTTTTTTTCGACTTTCACATTTTTTTTCAAAAGTTATGGAATTGTGAACACATTGCTTTGTAATGCAGACGGTAGACAATATTATTGCCTTCCGAATAAGCCTATTTTTATCTCAGTATGACTAAAACTTTGAGATATATGATTTTTTTTGTACTCGCATAGAGCATATTTCAACAAAAAAAACAAAATGGCTGCCACATAGCGGGGAAGTGTATTGGACCCAAGCCTATAGTGTAATAGTACTTTAAAATAGCTTATATTTAAGTATTTAGAATATCGCTAGTCCATGTCCGGACACACTGTATACACAAAACCAAGGCACGCAAAAACATATGCCAAACTATGTCCAAATGCTGCTGTCGGGAGAGTCCCAGAGTGCCACTATATACAAGCTTGTTTAGTTTATGTTCCAGTTTCCCGCTTTATTGTAAATATGAATTTTAACAAAACTGGTGAGAAATAATTTACATTATACTTATTGCATTTTATAAATACACTCAATAATTATTTAAAATAGGTACTTACTTGACGAGGAGCAATCTGTTCCATCACCATATTCCTAATACGAGATTCTCTTTCCGTCTCAGTATGCAGCCTTTGAGATCTATTTCGTAACAAAGAGCATCCACAGCAGACACAGATACTTCGACGATGACCGCTGCTAGTAGTTGGTTCATTTATTATTTGCATCCCCGAACGATGAAGAGCCATAGTCCAGCAAGGATGACAAACTAAACTATCATCTTCAATCTAAACAAACCAATAAATATATATTGTTAGTTTTATAAGCGTTTGATTTTTATTGAAAACTATAACTAACTAACTATAACTTTTGGATTTAACGGTAATAAAAACTTACCAAACGAGGAGCGATCCAATGTTGTACAATTAACCGCACATCCATTAGAATGAGGCTGTGTCTCCTTCTTTGAAATAAATCGCTTCCACAATTCACACATCGCTGCGTTGTCACTTCATTCTTCATAAGATCACCGTGAGGCAACACGGGATCCATGTCCACATTCAAGCCGGGGTTATCGTTAGGGCGAGGTTCGGTGTCCGTAGGTGTGCCAGGTTCAAAGTAAATACAAGGTTCGGGGTCCATAGAAGTGCCGGGGTCGTCAAGAGGGGAAGAATCGGAATCCATTTAAAAAAACCAAAGTAGTCGCTATAAAACTCATAAAAACAACACTCACGATGCAAATAAACAAAGCGAATGATATCTGTCATTTTGACAAATTGACACATTTTTTTGAGCGTCATGTTGCCATATAAAAAAATAATTATCGATCCATTTAAAATCGATCAAAATGTTAATGTTCTCCAGAAATAATCTATAAAACGTTCGTTTATCATTTTTATGTCCTAAATCATTTATATCGTTTATTATCATATTTGATGATGTGATTTAAGGAAAACTGTGTTAAATACAGCGGAGAGATTGCACTGTAATTTAAATCGATTTGAATTTGTTGTTTTATGGAGTTTTCGTTTGGCAACACTGTAACCAAAACCAAAGCCGGTTCATGTGTAGCATCAAATCAGATACTAAAATAAATTGTTTTTTTACAGTGCTAATTGATACAAAGTTATTTGCATTAGATGTTTACTAAAATACAATTTAAAATATTGGTAATTTATTTTTTTGCATAGCATACTGTTTAAAAATGGCCAAGTCCAGACAATGCCCTTTGTGATTTCAGGCGAATCTCTAAGACATGTAACAATTATAAAATAAACATTAAGCAATTTAACAAAATCATCACAAGCATTAAACAAAGATTTCTTCGTATAATCAATCATATAATTAAAAGAATCAGGATCAATTTTTTTTTCAGCAAATCATTTGTAAAATTTTTACAATTCTTAAATATTTAGATTTACATTTTTTTATCACATCCAGCTACATATTTTTTGGCTTCCTCATGCAAAATCGAGTCACTAGATATAATTTCATTCATTGTTGTAATTAAAGAATCAACTTCACATGCAAAATCAGTAGGATCTACAGAATCACATTTTTTTGATAGTAAAAATTTCATTGATTGTAATGGTTGAAAATCATCTTTTTCACAATTAGCGCTAATCGAATGACACGAATTCATATTATTAATCAACAATGTTTTGTAAGCATTCATGAATTGCATACATGTGGGACTAACGTTTCTAATTCCATTACTTCTGATACAACAAAAAAAAATCTCAAGAGGATCTTGATTAAAATTTCTAGTCAAAATGTTGTTGACCTTAAATTGTTCATTTATATATTTACACATTTCTTTGAATGTATTTACATTGTGTATCCAGTTCTGGACAGATGGCACTTTTTCATATTGCGTTGTTTCTGTGCCATCTCGATTTGTAACAACCTTTTCAAATTCAATTGATTTTAAGATTGGTAATATTTCATTCCAGATCTGGAAGTGTGGCGAGTTATTCTTGAGACACCCCTTGAGAACTTTTGCTGTATCACGGTATGAGTGGCCATTAAAAGAGTCGAATAATTTATCAAATAAAATCAGTAGATCAGCAGTGTCTACACACTCCATTGGTAGGATCTTGCGATCTGAAACAAGGAAAGAATACTTCAAAATTCTTATATTTAAATACAACAATTATGACAATTAATAGTTTTAAGACATTATTTCTTTACAGATTCAAGACGGCATACATTTTTATAGTTTACTCACTGAAGTACTTGATTTTGAAGTTAACTTTTTATACTTAAAAAAATTACTATACTAAAAAGAAAACTAGGTTCTCAGATACAGCATTGTATCTCTTTAAAATTTAAATCATTGTTGATGTTAAAATTTAAATTGAAAGTGTACTGATAATTATAGATTTAACAATAATTGTTAAAGCTTGCATTATTATTTTTAATGGTTCATTATTAGCTTAATAAACAAAAAGTTCTATTTTTGTTAACATTAAGCTAATTCTATAAATTTCTTATTCAATTTATTAATTCTGGATAAAACTGTACTATTTTGGGTGAAATTTTCTACAACTCACTTGCTGGAAATCTCATTACTGCAGACACTTGTTGACTAAAAACTTGGGCTGCATATTTAACCTTCATTTTCGTTACTTTTTCTGGATCAACATGACACTCAGTCAATTTATTTAAAATTCTTACTTCGTCTTCTTCTTTGTCTTCATTTAACAGGATTCTTAAATGTTCCCATTTTGCCAATTTTACTTTTTTTTCTTGTTTAAATTTTATATTTTTTATCATGAAGTTATTCCGAACACCTTTCAACAAATGAGGTGTTTCAAATAATGGGAAGATTTTTAAATCATCAATCTCGAAAGCATTAGAAGTGTATTCTTTATTTTCTCTCAAATACTTCTCCCTCGTTTCTTTTTGCAGCTTTTTAATAGTGCTAACATTTGATGTAGCTTGGTCACAAATCATAGCTACTATAATGATGTTAGCTTTTCTTAATTGGCGTATGGTGTCTATTACCAATTTTTTTAAATCATACTATTTTGTAGTACTTTTGCAAAAAGTAAACAATATTGGCTGTTTTGTTTTAGATTTTACATCTTTAATCATAAGAACTAGTGCATGGTCGGCAATGTTTCCGGTTTCTTTGTCCCCAAAATTTTCGAAACCAATGATTTCATTTTTGTCGAAGTAAAGTCCAGGCGATAACGCTAACTCATCAAATAAAAGAGTGTACAGCCTTTTTTCAATAGGAAGATTTCTGACAGTTTTTTTCAAATGTTTAATAATTCTTTTGTTCACACCTGGTTTTATTTTAAAAGCACTTAAAAGGCCTTGAAGTGTTCGTTTCGAAGGGAGCACTATTAATTTTCTTAAAAAAATGTAGCCCTTCTGGCTTTGTTTTAAAATGGATGCCGCCATTATTTTCTCTTCAAGTGTAAATTTTGTTCCCTTTGTTTTATGTTTTGATTTTAATTGCATAGTCATGATTTTTTTTAATGAATCTTAGCTTATCTTTAGAAATAGCAATATATGAACTAGAAGGTAAAATTAGGCTAAAAGTATTGGGATTATCTGACCCGTGAGGGGTCGGTAATGTTAAATTATGATACAAGATAAATTCGTCATTAGTAACTAAAGGAATTTGTAAGACAAATACAAGTTTGTTTTTATAATAGCAACAAGCAACTTCAGATATGCTTAATATTAAACGGATATTATCTAGATTTAGCGTTATAGGAATTCCAGTATCTCTAGGTAAGTACCGGTCGTTATCGACGAGTTCATTGTATAATTGCGCCGGACTTATTATGTTCGGATGCACGATGTTTTGGCTGCTCAACATGATAGCATTTCTTATGTCTTCAAGCTGAAACGACAATGCTAGTAGAGAGCTTTCGAGGCTAGCAACTATGGAATGGATTTTTGTTTCAGATATTAGAATGTTAGAAGTTTCTGTGATATTATTCATTTGTAGTTTAAGTTGACTTAAAGTATTTTTAAGTGAATCTTCGTTATATTTTAATTTATTAATCGTTTGTATATAAGATTCCAGAGAAGAAGTAGTAATTAAGGTGTTTTCTTTCATTAGTTCCGCGAGCTTTTTCTCGTGGTTTTGAATGGATTCCATTGCGGAATCGTATTTTGATGCATCATCTTCGTCTAGAGTGCCGAAAACATGTTTGAAAACGGTGCCTATTCCACCAAACCAGCATGAACGTTTATTACGTTTTGACATTAAATGTGAAATAGAACCGAATTCGCGTTTAATATCGTTGTATCGGATTGTGAGTGGAGATAGTATGTTTTCGCATTGAACATTGCTTGATTTTTGACATGTTTTCCTAACTATGCCTAAGATATCATTGAGGTTAGTAAGATGAGGATTTATAAGGGAAATGTTTATATGACTAATAATATTTAATTTTCCTTTAATTGCTTTAAGCTTTCCTAGGCCATCAAAGTATAGCCGGAACTAGAAGGAAGTGGCTTGATAAGGTCTTGATGTGCATTGGCCGAGGCGCTGAAATAGAATGAATAGAATCAGTTAAACTACGCTAAAGACCTATTATAATTACTAGCTAATACTTACATGTTAATAATTAACCATCTTTTATCTTAATCGATTTCTAACAGTAACACGGGGTCTGTAGGTACCGCGGGTTTCATTTGATCGAAATGATGAGTCACGTGACGTCTGTTGATAAGGAGTGTAGCTGTGTTATTATCGTGAACTTTGATGATTTTGTATGGTCCTTTCCAGATAGGTGATAGTGCCTTTTTGAGCCTCAGGTGTGCTTTAAGGTAAACGTAGTCACCAGCCTTGTAATGTGGTGGTGATTTAGTGTGTGAATCGTAATAGGATTTAGAAGATTCCTTGGATTTTAGTATATTTTCCAGAGCTTTTTCTCTGGTGTATTTAAATTTATGTTGTAACATTTTAATAAAGTCTGAATATGTTGTATTAGTTTCATTTTCATAAATGGAATTAGGAATAAAGGGTTTGTGACCGAATATTAACTCATAAGGAGTAAATTTTGTAGTTGAATGTTCTGTTGTATTATAGGTTAGCATAGCTGTATACACATAAGTAGGCCGATTATCTTGGTTTTCGTTTACGAAGGATTTTAAATATTCTTTGAGAGTTGAATGACTGCGTTCTATGGCTACTTGTGTCTGAGGGTGATAAGGTGATGACCATAATTGTTTGATTTTAAGAAATTTGCAAGTTGTTTTAAAAAGTTCGGACGTAAAGTTAGTACCTTGATCAGTTAGAATAGATTTAGGAATTCCAAATAGGGATATAAAGTGGATAAGACAATCGCTAGATTCTTCGGCGGTCGTACTACGTATAGGATAAGCAATAGAGTATTTAGTTAGGTCATCCTGTAAGGTGAGAATATACTTTAGTTTGGCGGAGCCAGATTCGGGTAAGGGTCCTACTATATCTACTGCTACTCTCTGAAACGGTGCTGTGGATGTAGTAGTGATCTCTATTGGAGCTTTATTTAACTTTCTCAGAGCTTTATTTTCCTGACATAATTTACATTTCTTGACATAGTCTTCTATATCACTTTGCATGCCCTTCCAATAGAATTGTTCTCGGATTCTGTTGTACATTCTTGTCGACCCTAAATGCCCGGCTATTGGAATGTCATGGTTTTCATGCTTGATTTTAGGTCTCTCGCTCAGAGTAGGGTATATTGTTGTATTTAGGTAAACATGGATTTGAATTTTTGTACGGTTAAAAATGTGAGTTAGGATATTGTAAATTTTTGTGTAGGAGTGATGGTCAAACGGGCTTTTGAAATCGGAAATGGCAATGTCTGTTGTTTGTTCAGAATTCAGGATTTCGTTTCTTACTTGTTTCAGAGTATCATAAAATCAAAATCAAAAGTCATTTATTCAAACTAGGCTGAGAATCAGCACTTTTCGAACGTCAAAATTACAAAAGACAGTCCCCCAAAACGCCCGCCCTTCACCACTTCCTAGTGCTTTCGCTGGGAAGAAGAAGTGGCGCAACAAACTCCCCAGCATAGATAGCGGGATAAGATGATTCGTCGAAGTGATGAACTTTTGTGAAGATGAGGTAAACAGTCTTGTTGTCGTATGTAGTTTTTATAAAATGGTATAGTTCTTTTTCAGAATTAAGGATTTCGTCTTGGTTGTCGGAATTTAGGAGGATTTCGGAGATGTAGGGATTTGACTCGTCTAAATCTATAGATGTAGGAATTAATATTATTTTGCAGGTTGTCTTTAGGAGATTTTCGTTGTGTTCTTTTAGAATTCGGTACATATGTAAAGTAATTTTCAGGTATTTTTTTAATATTTTTATTTCGTAAAACATTTAATTTTAAGCCACTAATTTGAAGCTGTTTTTTTCCAAGTAACAGTTTTTTTTAAAGTATTATTCGTAATGACGTCATTTCGTAGTCTGAATAGCTTTATGTCTTTGGCACGTTTTCAGTACATGCAAAAAACACCAATAGATAACTTCAATCTTGACATTGACAACAGTTGACACTTGACAGATACGATTTTTCTTTTGTTGTGAAATGTGAATGCTGTGATCGTGCTGTGATGTAAACTTTTTGAGTTACTTTTCCTACGATTTTTTACCGCGATGGATATTTTTGGTGCCATAGTAAAAGTTACTATTGACGACACGATCTATCAATTACCATTGGTTTCAACTTTGGGCAAAATGTTTCTAAAATTTGGACCAAGCTTCTACGGAAGAGTTGCATTGTCCTTTGTTTCTGGGACTTTGTAGCCTCCCATTTGATGAGTGACCTCAGAATGGGAGATGGATCATTTGGTAACTTTACGAGAATGTCGAAAAGTGATTTCGAACATCTTCTGGAAATGATTAGTCCATCAATAGCCAAAAGGGAAACAAATATTCGTCAGCCAGTTTCACCTCAAACGAGGCTGGCTATTACATTACGGTATCTTGCAACTGGAGATTCATACAGTTCTCTTTCATACACATTCAGAGTATCAAAACAATTGCAATTAGCAAAATCATACCAGATGTATGTCAAGAACTTATTAACTCACTATCAGGATAAATGTCAAGGTAGGTACAGTGGCCTCCAAAAGTCCATAGGCATTCTCACAAAGCATTAGCTTGACGTTTAGTTTGACTTACGACCTTCTATTTTCAAGAATAGACACATGTGTCATTATTGTCGTCAACAAGTGATTGTACTTCATAATTTCAACTTTAACACACAAGTCAAGATGGCCTAGCGGCTAAGCGCCTTCAGATAGGTGCGCGAATCAGTGAGCCGTGAGTTCGAATCTCACGCCGAATATGTAGACTTTTTGCAAGTTTTTACTCGATTGGAAGAAATGGGACAAAAATATAATATTCTTTATCTTGTTCGCTTTGTTCACACATTTTGTAAAGTTAAGAAGGTAGATCGTAAAAAACTTAATAAAGAATTTAGATTTCTGTGAGGTAGACATGAGTTTTATGAATATTTAACCGTTGTCGTTTTAGTTGTAGTTGTTGGTTAGTGACGTGTGGTATAGATAGCGGTATTGATTATTCTCAAAATGCAGGCAAATATTAATATTGAGGCGGGGGCGACGATTATTGGGCTGCATAAAAGTGGTCTTAATAGAACACAAATATCTAATGAAACCGGACTGAATGTGAGTATTTAATATTTATGAATTGTAACTTAAACTTTTATTTGAAAATACCTATTATTTGTTGACAATGGATGATTCTTTTTATTGATTATTAAGTCCATCATGAGGCCTAAAAGATAAATAATTAGTGTTTATTATTGGATTTATAAATGCAAAGTTGTAATATTTGAATAGGTATTATATTAAATAAATATTATTATATTATATTAAAATGAAGTCACTTTAGTATTTTGTTACAGCTGCCTAATTTCACTTTTTTTTTTGTTTTAGAGGAATACTGTAAGTCTCTGGATCAAAAGATACGAGGCAGAGAAAGGCCGAAGTGGAAGGCCGGCGCTTATTAGCGAGGCACAGCGACGACATATGGTGGGCCAGCATGAATTTAATGGATTCACACCAACGAGACACTTTTCTGAACTATTCGACACCTCATCGTAAACTCTTCGCCGTGCCCTCCACGCTGAAGGCTTGCACAGAAGACCAGCTAAGAAGCCCTTGTTGACAGAACGACATAAACAAGAACGATTACGTTTCGCACGGGATTATTTAGATTTTGACTGGAATACTACCATATTTTCAGATCAAAAGACATTTAAATCCAGCCATAAGGGTAGGCTTCATTTATGGCGCAAGGATAACACTCGCTGGTGTGATAAAAACGTATGCCCTAATGCAGAGTCAGGTCGAATTGCGATTAATATGTGGGGATGGATGATATATATATGATATATATATATATGATATTATATTATGCAGCAGGGCCAGGAGAACTAGCTTTTATGTAGTTATACAAAATATTAATATCTAAATGTTTTGTTTTTTATAATTAGACGGTGTAACTAAATATTTAGTAATATTAGCATATCCGTATTATTTAATGAACTTAAACAATTGAGGTTTAGTTTCAATCTTCTTTTCGTCAAGAAAATGAAAAATTAAGCTATTACCTCAATACATTTATTGTGACATTACATTAAAAAAAAACATGTTTATAAAGTCTAAATCATATATTACTTTTCAATAAACTTTACTGAATACCGATACCTCTAATAAGTGGGTATCAACAATTATATTTGTGTTATTAGAACATCCTTTCCTTGTTATGTTATTATGAATTGACTAAGTGGGTATACAACAAAAAATCTTATGAACGGTTACAAGAGAACTTCTTTTTATCTAAGTAGGAATGTGACGTCACAATTATTGTCATCAAAATTGTTAATTTTATAAATAAATAAAACGAATAAACATTTTGTTATGATTTAGCACGACTATTTTAGTTCCACCTTCCAAAACCGAAAAAATAAATTAAATATCACATAAATACTTAAATAATAATACAATAACTAATATTTGCTTCTTATACAAATGATAATAAGCATGAATACATTATAAATAAACATAAACCTAATAAGTTTTTACTAAACATTATTATGGTTTGAAAGAAACAAAAAAACGGCTAACAATAATAATTCAGATTCGAACTCAGGCCTCATTGATCGTGAACCTGTTGCTTAGCGCAACTAGCTAGCAGCACATGTTAGAAGCTTGCGAATTTTAGCAATGCTATGGTAAGAACAGACGCGTATTGTAAATGCAACAGAAATATCATGCTATTTCGTCTATTACGACGACAGTTCATTAGTGTGTGTTATCTGCGGAATGTTGAGACATCACTCGCACACGCACTGACTGTATCGCGCTCGTACTGTTCATGGCAATGTGAACTTTAGCGTGCTTATGGACTTCTGAGCGTTTACTGTACAAGAACACTATTTGTGTAATCAAGTACTTTAATAATAAAAAAAAAAACACAAAAAGACAGTATATGCTATTGTGTTGATTCATCACTGAGATAGTTAACTAAGTTTAGTATAGCCGAATCTTCTGTTTCGTCTTGTATTGCATCTATTCTATTTGTTTCCTGTCTCTCAATTTCCCCTATTTCTGTTTCCTGGACATTATTTGGTGTTGATGATGGATGAGATAAGATTTCAAACGAATAAATGATCGTCGATTGACTCAACTCATTGTAAGCAGACCCGCTACGAACCATAACTGCTAACACTATAATTATAATCATCGGGTGCCTGAATCGATGCAATCAGATTACTTTATACATTGTATTAATCATTCTCGATTATTGATTCTCGAGTGATGCAGAAGCCCCAATTTTACCCTACTCATGTCTGTTTAGACGTCTATTCACCTCAATGTCACAGTCATTTTACTTAGAGACTGTTGAGACTACATAGTTAAAATTTGGTAAATAGATGTATTCAACTATTCAATCAACCGCCAAAAAAACCGCGACAAACATTGATTGTGATCACATAATAATTAAATCAGTGTTTGTGGTACATTGGTTGTACTTAGTTACCACATCGGAAGCTTAAATCACATGATGAGTTTAATACTGTCCAACTTTTATTTAAAAAAAGGATTATTTTAATGGGGGAGGCCTATGTCCAGCAGCGGACGTCTTTCGGCTGAAATAATGATGATGATGATAATGATTATTTTATTTAACTTTACCTGTCCTTTAGCGTAGTGTGGGACGCCCCCCAGCTAGATGGACGGACGACCTAAAGAAGGTGGCTGGGGTGGACTGGATGCGGAAGGCGGAGGACAGGGTGTTGTGGCGCAGTCTGGGAGAGGCCTATGTCCAGCAGTGGACTGCGATAGGCTGAGTTGATTGGTTGATTACCTGTCCTTGATTTTCGCTCCAATGTATTTTTTGCATGTTTCAAAACTAAAGGGGCTGACATAAAACTTGATTCTTTTGATGTAGGCGGTTGCGCATCTACTCCTGAATAGATCTCTGTAATAGGGAGGAGTGAACAATTATTTATCTTATTTAATCTGAAGACGGGAACATATAAATGCTGGAATATAAACAGAAAATGCTGTATTAAAAATATTATGATAAATGATATTTATTCTGTAAGTTGGTTTAAAATAACACTTTTACACGTCAATTTTGTTTTTTTTAAAGCTAGATGAGGTCAGTGTTTCCTAGCCGACTACCACTGAGAAGAAACACTGAAACAAACTCAGAAGTCAAGGTCTCGTTTAAAGTCCAGACAATTTCATATCTTGTTCAGATAAATATGACAACCATGTAGGCTAAAGTCCGAAATGGTCATTTGAGGAAAGAACCATACAGATTTGAGTGGACCTATCCTGACATTTTATCCTGTATAAATAATTTGGTGTCAGACTAACAAGGAAGGTATCCCGACGTGTCACCTCCGATTTTTTTGTGGCTGATATATGTATGTTATTCTCCATCAAATTTTAAGAGACACGTATTTTTTTTTTGCCAACGCGCCTTTTTTGTGGATGAAATAGCCCCCTAAACATTACCACCTTTCGGGGCAGTTGGAGGGTTTTACATACTTCTAGTTAATATTTTTCCAAAAGACCAAATGGATATTTTAATATCCATTTGGTCTTTTGGAAAAATATACTGAACCTTCGGATGGTGAAAAATCTCCATTTTCTTCAGACTCGGAATCGTTATTACCCGGGGTTGTATTTATAATGGGTGTGCTAGCTATTACATTATTCTCCATAGCAGATATGGTTGTCAAGGATGAATTTATCGCTTCTGTAGTTTCAGGATTCCTTGGTATTGGATCCTCCATAGCAGATACGGTTATCATGGATGAATTTATCGCTCCTGTAGCTTCAGGTATCATTGGTCATTGATCACTGCTCAACCATTGACGTAGAAGAAATTTTAGGAGTAGAATTTGTCTTTTTAATACTATTATATTCCTCAAAACTAGATTTTTCTAAATTTTCATTAATCTGAGGTTCATCAATAGTTCTAGCCGGTATATTAAATTGCTCATCAACCATCCTCAAAAGTTTTCTGCCTCGAGATTCCATTTTTATTCCCTAAAAGCGAATCAGACGTTTAGTTCGGTTTATTAATCAACAGAACAAAAATAAATACACGTCAAACCTATAAGAACCCTTTTTTCACATCGGGGGTTAATAAATGGCAAAAAATGGCATCGGATTTATCTTACAGTTCAATAAATATACAAAAGATATTGTAAAGAAAACGACGGAAATGTTATCAATTTTACATAAAAAATAAAGCGGCAGGAATGACAAAGTCTTAAATGCTATTATAGTTATCTGTATAAGACAAAATTGGAATGACAAAGTCAGATTTGGTTTAAAGACTAGGCAATGTTTACGTATTGGACTCACAAAGGCACAACTACCCGAACGACTTTGTTCTGTCAAATATGTGCTCTCAAATTAGGCATAAGTACACAAAATGTGACCATGTCTTTCCAAAATATAAAACAATAAAGGGCATATTTACCTTAATGACCTTGACGCTCCAGTACACGACCACTACTCACGCGGGCGATGCCGCAACTGACCAATGAGATTTTGTCGCGCCAATATTATTCAAAAAACGAACGAATGTTACAAAGGCACTACTGCCCTCTGGCGAAAATAAACTGAATCTAGTGAATGTCTTTGTTCCTACAGGTAGAAATTAGTTTTTAAGGCAGTTTGGCATATTTAACTCATTTTCAGAAATTTTAGCACTTCGGCCCTTGTCTTACCGAAGGTGCGATATAATCATCACATTCATCATTAAAAAAAAAATATATATATTTGGTCATCGCGCCTCCTGCGTCTATAACGGCATCGCATCTCGTTCTTATTGATTGTACGAGAACTTCACACAAGTTGGAACCCCTAAGCGATTCCCAAACTTCGTCACAATGAGCAAGAAGTTCCAATTGCGTTCTTTCCCGCCGGTGATCCCATCTCTGGACCAATATACCCCACAAATTTTCGATGGGGTTCAAGTCACGAGATCGGGATGGCCATCGTAAGGCTCTTATCTCTGGCTGGTTATCAATCCAAGACTGCACAATGCGTGCTTGATGTATGGGACAATTGTCCTGTATAAAAATAAATTCCGGAAGCTCTGTTCTCGGATAAACTGTGCGCACAGTAGGCACCATCATGTTTTCTAATAATTCGCGGTAAGTTTCGCCATTTGCTAGCCCTGGGAAATGGACAAGCTCTCCGGGACCATCGGCACTCATCCAGCCCCACATATTAACGCATATCCTTCCAGAATCATTATTAGGAATCACGTTTCTAGTTTCGTAGCGTGTATTCATCACGCGCCACAAGTGTCGACGACCATGTTGGCTCGATCTAAAACATTTCTCATCTGAGAATATAGCGCTTGTAAAATCCATATCTCTGTAGTCTCTTGCGAATCTCACTCTCGCCGCTTCTTGTTCCTCAGTGATTACAATTTTTTTTGCCGGTTTTCGGTGATGGAGCCCCGCTCTATGTAAAGCACGACAAACCGCGCGCAATGACGTGTCGTACTTCTCGACGAACACTCGTCGGCGTGAACGCGTTCTCTTGTTGGTATGTGTCCACCATACGTTGAACGTTGTCTTCTCTTATAAGATATGGACGTGGTGCCCGCGGTCTATCCTCTAAGACACCCTCTTCTTCATGGCGTCTGATCCACAGCCGGACTGTGTTTCTCTACAAGCAATAATAAATAGTCTCATAAGGAGTGGCTTCATTTAAAAAAACTGACTTGTGTTCGAAAACCCGACCGCAACAAATGACTAAATAGTTCTAAACAAATCACTTTTCAGGTTTCGTCCATACTGAACCCTAGTCCCAACCAGTGTTGCCAACAGTTGTAGAAGCTTACCACCAGAGTCAACTTTTAAAACCACCAGAAAACCACTAACAAAAATTTATCCCACACTTAAAATCGCCAAATTTACCACTAAAAAAATATTGTTTTACGAAATAAAATAAGTAAGTGTCATTAGTTTCCTTTGATAGCACGTTATAAAAATTAACAATCCACTTATTATTACCATTCGTAAGTAAATTAACATTTGTAGGTGAATCAACATATAAATTATTAAATGATAACAGCTATGTACCTATTTTAAATTAATTCGTCTTCAGAAGAATCATTCTTGTCTGCACCATCATCGTCGAGATCTGATTGATATGATTCTTTAGTGCCGATTTGTTTTACAACGCTCTCTGGTATTTCATAATTATTACAGCATTTTCCTTCCAACCTCAAACCACAACGTATTCTTAATATAGCAGTTAAGATTTTTATATTCATTCGATTTCGCTGTTTGTTTTTTATTATATTTCATACTACTAAATAGTCTCTCAACATCGGCATTGGAATGAGGCAGTATTAGAAGAGTAATAGCAAAAGTCGCTAATTCCTCAAACCTCGATTCTCCTTGAGCATCTTTGAAATGCAACACCTTATTCCAAAATTTTTTTGTGTTTTTGGTTTCATTCCATTTCAATAAATGAATTTGATGCCACTGATCATCGACTCTCGCTATACAGTGTGTCCGGACATGGACTAGCGATATTCTAAATACTTAAATATAAGCTATTTTAAAGTAATATTACACTATAGGCTTGGGTCCAATACACTTCCCCGCTATGTGGCAGCCATTTTGTTTTTTTTGTTGAAATATGCTCTATGCGAGTACAAAAAAAATCATATATCTCAAAGTTTTAGTCATACTGAGATAAAAATAGGCTTATTCGGAAGGCAATAATATTGTCTACCGTCTGCATTACAAAGCAATGTGTTCACAATTCCATAACTTTTGAAAAAAAATGTGAAAGTCGAAAAAAAAATCAAAAAATTATGCAATTCAACCAATAATGGTTAATTACTACAAAAACAACCCCGAGAACTTTTTTATTTTTTATACTAGATCGACAGTTTTTGAGCTACGCTACAATGCAACATAAAATTCACAACTGTATGTTTAATACTTTAAGAGTTATTGTTGTTTGAACATAGCGTATGCGCAAGCACAAAACGTCTTTGTTAACCGCCAGAGTGTCATTTATGGCATTCACTGTATTCCATCTGAGAGCAGGCGAGAAATACTGTTCGTTACTACCGTGAGTAAGCGAGATAGAACGTATTAGTCCACTACCTGAAACAAAATCAGTTTTAAGGACAAATTATTAGTTGGGTTAGTTTAGTTGTCCCTCGCCCTGCGTTGTGATCGCTATCGCTACTTTCACTTACCGTCCGTGCTGTTTACGTGCTGCGTTAGTGTTTTGTATTTAAAAGTGTGATAAAGTATGGCACAGCGTCAATATTCATCGCAACATATTGCTGACATACACTTTGTGTATGGCTTTTGCAATGGAAGTGCAAATTTGGCTGTACAAGAATATCGACGAAGGTACCCTAACAGGCCTACACCGAGTCGCCAAACTTTTATCGACGTGCATTCAAGATTAGCGGAAAGAGGTATTCAAAGAGCTGTTAATGAACGCAATCGCTTGGTATCGCCCGAAGATGAAGAAGAAGTGCTTAGACTAATAACCAATGATCCTAGACTAAGCGTTAGACGGATTTCAGTGCAACTTCGAATGTCTAAGTGGCATGTATGGAGAATTTTGAAAAGAGAAGGGTTACACCCTTATCATTTTCGACGGGTTCAAGACGTGATCGAACCAGATTTTGCTGCGAGATCTGTGTTTTGTTCGTGGATAAATAGAAATTTGAGACAGAACCGTAATTTTTTACAAAGAATACTGTGGACTGATGAAGCCAAATTTACAAGAGCTGGGATTACAAACCACAGAAACGACCATCTCTGGTGCTCCGCAAATCCAAGGGCGGTGCGCCCAAGCTCATTTCAACATGAATTCTCAGTAAATGTGTGGGCCGGCATAATCAACGATAGGCTGATAGGGCCATTGGAATTGCCACCTACATTAAACGGCGCTAGATTTTTAGAATTCTTACAGACACAGTTTGCGGACAGCCTCATGGACCTACCTCTATCATACCGTCGGCGTATGTGGTTCCAGCTCGATGGTGCACCCGCGCATTTTTCTCGAGCAGTGAGAGAATATTTAAATAATAATCTATATGGATCGGTCGTGGTGGTGTAGTAGCGTGGCCGCCTCGCTCACCCGATTTGACACCCTTGGATTATTTTTTGTGGGGTCATATGAAACAAAAAGTATACGCTACAGTTCCAAATACCAGGGAAGAACTCGTCGCAAAAATTATGGCAGCCGCCGAAGAAATTAGATCCGATTTGGATTTAATTAGGCGCTCATCAACCCAGGTGGCACAGAGAGCCGTAGTGTGTCTACAAGCTGGAGGTGGCCACTTTGAGCAACTGCTTTAGATATTTTAATCTTCATTTAATATTGGAAAAAACATTAAATAAAATTCAATATGAATGTTATGTTTTTTTAATGATTTCCTGTTTAGGGTTCCGACAAAGGCCTTTTGTGCTTGCGCATACGCTATGTTCATACAACAATAACTCTTAAAGTATTAGACATACAGTTGTGAATTTTATGTTGTATTGTAGCTTAGCTCAAAAACTGTCGATCTAGTATAAAAAATAAAAAAGCTCTCGGGGTTGTTTTTGTAGTAATTAACAATTATTGGTTGAATTGCATATTTTTTTGTTTTTTTTTTCGACTTTCACATTTTTTTTCAAAAGTTATGGAATTGTGAACATATTGCTTTGTAGTGCAGACGGTAGACAATATTATTGCCTTTCGAATAAGCCTATTTTTATCTCAGTATGACTAAAACTTTGAGATATATAGATTTTTTTTGTACTCGCATAGAGCATACTTCAACAAAAAAAACAAAATGGCTGCCACATAGCGGGGAAGTATATTGGACCTAAGCCTATAGTGTAATTGTACTTTAAAATAGCTTATATTTAAGTATTTAGAATATCGCTAGTCCATGTCCGGACACACTGTATATTCTGCGCTTTTATTAAACTGAGCCATTATTTCAACTAATGATTCTTTATTGTGATTAAGTGCTTGTTCTACACTTATTCGGGAAATTTTTTTCATCATTATCAAGTTTTCTGGCAATCTATTTTTTATTTCTTCGACCAGACTTACTATAAATGTTATGCACCGATGCCGCATAATTTCTTCATCTTCCCTTGGTAATCCCTTTTCTCTCATTTCAAGTATTTGTTTTTCAAATCGGAAACCGAGATAACATTTTTGATCCAAGAAATCACGAATATTTTGAGAAAATATATCAACTTTATTCGTAGGTGACGTAACCTGGCTGACAAGCATATCTATAAGATGGGTCAACTCTTCACACAACTTAGTGTGGTCTGTGTCTTTTGACTCGAACATTTTATTTACTCTATTTATTTCAATTAATATTGGATATAGAAATGAAATATAAGCGTAATTCATGTCATTCGCATACATAGACTTAGTGTGTAGGTCACTACATCACCCCCTTCCAGAGGCCGTCAAGGGCGATAATAGTCAGGGAATCTCACGCGACGTCCAGACCGCGTCGTTCTGATGACATCATCGTCAGCCGAAGGCAAGTTCCGGTTATCCGCGTTGGGTGAGTAGTGATGAGCGTTAGTGTTGAGTGGTGACTGCGGTGTGTTGTGGTGCATGTTAGTGGTATGTGGTGAGTATGGTGTGTTGCCGGGGTCACGCAGTATGAAGGCCGGCTTAATGCGGTCTATCGATACGGTAACCTGTTTACCATTTACCAGTATTCTGAACACCTTGTCACCTTTTTCTATGACCTTATGGGGACCAGAGTACGCCGGTTTCAGACCACCACCAGCGGTGCAGTCCCTAACACCTTGGCCACGGGAACCGGCGGCGCGACCGTCGGCGCGGCGGGCGGCGCGGCAATTCGCGCGGCGCGGCAAGCACGCCACGGGCAGTTGCGTTCGCCGCCGCGACCAGTGTAGACGAGGAGACGAGATGGCTTTATCAAAGTTAGCTCGACGTTGTTTGGAGAGTAGCAGCTTTTTTGCTCAAGATTTAATGTTTGGAAGATATAGTGGAGTACACGAATTAAATAGAAATCGTGTTACAGACGGAGAATTCCACCAAAAATATGAAAAATATAGGCAGCACCCAGATTTTTTTTTCCAATACACCAGAATGAGCGTCGAAACAATCGATTATATACTTGGGAGCATTCAATCAGAACTGGAGAAAAAGATGAATTCAAGCAGGGTTTTAAGTGCTGCAGAAAAATTGTTTTTGACGTTAAGGTATTTATTTGTGCGTATATCTATACATATACTGATTCAGTATAGAGCATATCAAGCTTGCATACAAAGGTACAAACGCGCGCTCTTAATCAATGTTATAGATTTGCCATAGAATAAGAAAAAACCATTTTAGTGTCAAGTTTGACGTGCTCTTTACAGTACTAACCCACTTTACTAGAAAAAAAAAACAAACGAAAACAATTTAAAAAATTATTTATTTTAAACTTTTAATTGTAATAACAACTTTTCTCAATTTTAATCAGCCTTTTGTAATCACAGTCAAATTTTTATTTACCCTGAAAATCATTCCAATTTACTTCCCCTTTAATCAGCTAACCACTTACGATCACTATAATTATCTTAATTAAAATTGAATAATAAATCTAATAACAATCAGTCTTCTCAATGATTAAAATTGAATTTTAACAATATTATTATCTACTCATTATTGAAATTATTGTTCAGCTGGTTTGGTTGAGTAGAATATCCATATCTCCCATAAGGTTCGCCATACATAGTCACAGTAATTTCGTCTAAAAGAGCTTGATTAATTTTATTCCTAAGCCTAATTTTCTGCATAGGGGGTAATTTTTCCATCTCAGGTAGAATGCTCATCAAAAAGTGATAATCTTCAGATTTTTTTTCCTGTCTTTCACTGTCATGTTGTTTAGCAGATTCTTTTTCTAAAATTTTTAATTTCTTTTTCTCAATATCTAAGTATTCGGCTCGAATGTCTCTTACACTTTGTCTTTTTCTAGTAGAATCTTGACCACTAGATGTTGAGGGTTCAATTGGTGAAGATGTAAGCGCAGGAGAAAGTGGTGTTGCTGGTGAAGATACCCCACTGAAATCGTCCACGTATATGTCGTCATTTTCATTGACTGTAGGAGCATTTTCATCTAAATTTGATTCGGACGCAAGAGGCATGTACTCATCTTTCAGAAACCCTAAAAGTGTGAAGTACTTCCACGACGGTTCATAATTTGAAGTTGAGGATCCAGATCGGGGCTTAGGAATTCTTTTCAACTCTTTACTGTATGTGTCTCTTAAGTTCTTCCACTTCTTCTTAAGATCGTTGACTGAAAATTAAATTGTTACCTAATTTTACTTATTTATTTAGTTAAGGACGTTCACATGATCATCATGTTACACTTAGTTTAATTATTATCCATAAATTACGTCACACGTTAAGGGGTTACTAAATTTCGTAACGTAAGATGTCGAAAAATAAAGCGAAACTAATTTCGGAAATACTGTTTTAATTTAATAATTTCAGATGTAAATTTTCAAAATATGTGACATAATTTATGGATATCCCCTATAGCTGACTGTATAGTGTATATACTTATAGAAAATATTTTTGTTTCAGGTTTCTCTCAGTTGGGATGACTTTTAAATCTCTGGCTCATTCATACTCTCTAGGCCGAAGTACCGTTGCTAAAACGATTTATCAAACTTTAAAGGCAATATGGAATAAATTCGTCAATCAGCATATGTCACCAAAACTGACCAGTGAAGATTTAACGAGAATTTCTGATAACTTTTTCTTAAGATGGCAGTTTCCTAACTGTATAGGAGCCATTGATGGGAAACATTTTCGAATACAAAAGCCCCCACGAAGCGGAAGCCAATATTATAACTATAAACATTTTTTTTCATTGGTCTTACAAGCAGTTTCCGACGCTGATTACAAATTTTCTGTAATTGAGATCGGTGGAAGGGGAAGACAAAGTGACGGAGGCACGTTCCATTTTTCTAAACTTAACGAGTTGTTTACTAACAACCGATTTAATTTACCACCGCCGAAAACGTTGCCTGGATCAAATATATTATGCCCACACGTCCTGGTTGGTGACGAAGCCTACCCACTGAAACCTTCTCTTATGCGACCCTTCCCATCCAGCAATTTAGATCATTCGAAACGAATTTTTAACAAAAGGTTATCAAGAGCCAGAGTGACAATTGAGTGTGCTTATGGTATTATGACGAATAAATGGCGCATTTTCCTCAAAGCAATCGAGACTGACACAAAACATGCAAAACTTATAATTAAGGTTGGATGTCTGCTACATAATATTGTAAGAGAAAGAGATGGAAATTCTGATCCCGATTTTCGGCGACACATGAGATCGAGAACTAGGTCTAGGAGGATTATAACGTCACGGCGTAATAATAGAGCTTCATTGCAAGCCATAGATATAAGAAATAATTTCAAAGACTACTTTGTAAACTATTGATAAATATTTATTGGTACCTGTTAATAAATTAAATTAAATATCTAAAAACCCCCTTACTCAAAAAAAAACCTCTAAAAAAGTAGAAGTCGTTTTTGCGTCGGGGAATAAAAATAAATACTCACCATCAGAATCTAGAAATTGCTGTTTTATTTCTTCCCACAACTTTTTCACAACATTTTTAAACTTATGTTGCGGGTGGCTAGACTTCCAAATAGCTGGTCTAGCTAGAATTTCTGCAATAAAAGCTTCCGTCTCCATTTTCGCGAAAAAAAAACAAACTATTTTAAATTAAGTTCGCTCCGGCAGTAGTCGCCGCGTCTGCCGCTCGACTCCGTGGCCTGCGCCGTAATAACTCATACATTTGTTTCGATCGCTAGTCGTGCCGCGCGATTCGCTCGGGGAAATTCCCCGGTCGTCTCGCTGGTCGCCGCTGCGCGTGGCATGCCCAGTACATTTCCATACATTTGATTCATTCGCAAGACGCGCCGCCGGTCGCGCCGCGCGAATTTTCGCTATAGCGAATTGTCCGTGGCCAGCACGTAAGGAAAACGTGAGTTGATGAGGATAAATCCTTGTGGATAAAAGTTTTGAAGTTGCTGTTGTGCCTGGCCGCTGGTGATGGTTGCAGATTCCGGAAAATACTCCGTAGCCTTGACAGGTAGGCGGTCATGTCTACGGTCTCATCAGCGTGAGGGTCAAAAAATTCGCCGGGTAGGCGCATTGGCTGACCGTAGACTAATTCAGCGGCAGAAGCCTGAGCGTCTAATAATAACGATAAATAATCCCGCCTACACGAAGAGTGACGATTCTAGTGGATTGTGAGAACAAATGAAAAATGATAGCGGCGGAGAATCTGACGAACGCCAAACTGGTCTCAGCACTAGAAGTGAGTGGATTAGGTAAGAAGTTTGAAACCGACGCCAAATATCCGAGCATAGATGAGTATCGCCTACTGTGAAAACCTTCACGCGGGCGATGAAGGGCCATCGATACGTCGCTCAATAGAGTCGCGAAAGCGGACACGTGCTCCAGAAACATGTTAATTCCTTTTTTTAACATCTGCGTTGCTATGGTTACGGCCAGATGACGCGCGTTCGCGCATGCGTACAGCCGGCCGAGTGGGCATAGACTTAGTGTGTAGGTCACTGCAAAGCCAATCCAGAGTAACTTAGACTCCATAATGCTTCAAGATGACATCAATAGACTTGCAAACTGGTGTACACAAAATAACATGCGCTTAAATATTAGTAAGTGTCACTACATCCAGTTCACTCGTAACAAAAAGGTGTTAGACAATAAATATTACATAGACGGGGTTGAACTACAGAAACTGAGTAGTATTCGCGACCTTGGAGTTCAACTCGACCAGGCACTGAAGTTCGATGTGCACATTCTTAATATTGTCTCGCAAGTCCTTTAAGGTACTGGGATTTGTCTTGCGCAACAGTAAAGAATTTAAGCGACCATCTACAAAAATAAAGCTCTTCAACACTCTGGTGCGTCCAATCTTAGAGTATAGTTCAGTGGTGTGGAATCCGCATTACGATGTTTATGTCAAGCGATTAGAGAGTGTCCAAAAGCGGTTCCTTTACCATCTCTGTTACGGGGATCACTTGGCTAAACAACTGACTAGCTACTCTGATAGGTTAAAACATTATCATCTGGATACACTAGCCAGTCGTAGCAAGAAACTTGACCTTATTATCCTTCACAAAATACTAAGTGGAACGATAGATTGCACTGAACTGTTGAGCTCTTTAGAAATTAAAATCCCAACTCGGACTCCCAGGCACAATACATATGACTTATTCTATGTTCCTGGCTCAAAGACCAACCTGGGTCACTACGCCGCTGTACCAAGACTTTGTAGGCATTATAACACGCTATCTAAAACAACAAATTTTGACATCTGCGAATCTCTTGCTAAGTATAAGAAATGTCTTAAAGTTTTGTGTATCTGTTAATTGTTATTATTATTTTTTTTTTACTTTTCATTTATAAACAGTAACTAATGTGATTTTTTTTTTTTTTTTAATACTTCTACCTCCAACATGATCGGAGCCTATTCCTGTCTATTATACGTTCATTCCAGTTCTCGCATTTATTCCTCTCGCACTTTCATTCCGCATACTTGGTCTTTCTCTCATTCGTCCTCATTTGTGTCTCATGGGTGGGATTCCCATCTATCGTCTTAGTTCTCTCTAACTTTTTATTTTTCATTTCTTTATTTATTCACAAAGGGGTGCTACAATAAAGGTGGGAGACGATTTTTATTTAATCATTTTTTACATTTCAGTAAGTTTATCTAAATTTATCTTTCTTACATTTTGTATTTATTACATATCTAGTTGCTTCTTATATTACATTTCTTATTTCTATCCGTACCCTAATGGCATACTTATTTATATTTATTCTAAGCTTATTACTATTTCTTAATGCTAATCGATGTGTATGTTCATTTTTATACAGCCATCTTAGATATCTATTCTTATCACTAGTACATGTTTCTTACGACTACTTAATATTTATTTTATTTATGGCTCATATTGTGTTGTTTTGGGCGAGTCCATATTTATTTCTTATACATTTTGTCTTTCACAATAATTATTTATCCTAGCTGTTCAATGCTTAACATTAATATTCTACATAATATTATGTAAACATTTTTTGCTTATGCCCTTTCACATATTTTTACGCAATATTTCAACAACCTTTCTCTATTTTTGCCCGCCATTACTTGCCACAGGTTATTTGCTTCCAGTTTGGTGTCGAGTTCGTGCTCGACTTCCAGTCTTTCTCTCGCAAAGACGGGACAACTGAACAATATATGTGGCACCGTTTCGTCAGTTTCAGGGTCGCAGATGCACGATGGGCTCCCCTTATACTTGAAGCGGTTCAAGTATGCCGAGAACCCACCGTGCCCCGTCATGATTTGTGTGAGTGTTTTATCTATTTTACACTTCCTGATTATCCTGTACGCAGCCGCCGCGTCCGGGAAGAAGAGTTTGGTCACAGAAGCAGTTTCTCCGGAACTGTATCTACGGTTCCATTCGTCAAGCGTTACCGTTCGGATGCATCGCTTGACGTACGAAACCGGGCACAGGTCGTAATCAGGTTTTCGTTTGGAACTTTCAGCGGCTCTCTTGGCTAACTCATCTGCCCTCTCGTTGCCCTCCAAACCTGCATGAGCTTTAATCCAAAACAAGGTGACAGCCATGCTTTGGGTAGATAGAGACCTAATATTGGCCCTTGCCTCTACTGCCAGTGGGTGGAGTCGGTCGTGGTTCTGTACGGTTTGGAGGGCTGCCATAGAGTCGCTGAAAATTCCAAACGATAGTGCACTGCTTTTCAGCATCTCCCTGGTTGCAACGCATATTGCCAGAAGTTCGGCCTGGTAAACGGTGGAGTAGTGTGGGAGAGCGAGCTTGAGAGCCTTGGTTTCGGCGTCACCGCTCCATATGGAGAGCGCCGCCCCAACCCTGCCCCCAATCTTACTCCCGTCCGTAAAGATACGAACCTCAAGTTCGTTCTGGGCATCAAGTTGCTCTTGGTTTACCAGGCTTACTAGTTCCAGCTCAGCGCGCTCCGCAGAGTGTGGGGCCTCCATTGCCGAGGCGGCCTTCTCCACCCTCCTGTCGCCAAGTGCTGGCTGAGGCACACCCCTCCTGGCCTCGTATAGCGATGCCGCCTCGCGGACGCAGAGGTCGAGGGGTAGTATTCCAGCCAGCACTAGCGCAGAGTTTAAGGAGACCGTCCGGTATGCCTTGCACAGCTTTTGTGCGATGCCTCGCTGGACAGTTCCCAACTGCTTCTTGACCCCCAACTTTCCAGCGGCCGATGCCCATACGCCGGCCGCGTACAGGATGATTGGTTCCACGGTGGCCACATATATTATCCTTATGACTTCAGGGTGAAGTCCCCAGCTGGTCTTTGCCGCCCTGGTCAGCTGCTTGTGGATGCTTATTGCCTTCCTGCACACGTTTGCGACGTGTGCGCTGAAAGTTAGCTTGTCGTCGATGGTGACACCCAGGATTTTTATCTCCTTGGTCATGGCAATGTCGATCCCGCCCATGCTCAGGCGTGGGGTGTCATATTTTAGCTTGCGAGTAATTACCATTGCGTTGGTTTTTTGTGGAGCAAATTTAAGTTTGTTTTGAACACCCCACGCCCGAACATGTTAGAGCGCGGCACTGGCACGTCCCTGGATCTCCAGCGCCGTGTCACCATCGAAGACCAGCACAACGTCGTCAGCAAAGGCCTGGCAATAGTCACCCCCAGCCTCTAGACTCTTGAGAAGCGGATCCAGCAGAAGGTTCCAGAGTATTGGTCCCCCTATGGAACCCTGGACACAACCCTTACTTGTCGCCTTGCAGAACTCTTCACCCGCGTATCTGACCCTGACGCTCCGATCCCCGAGATAGCTGTCGATGACCCTCCTCAAGGCAATTGGACACTTTTCCTCAGCCAGGCGGACTCTTATAGCTGGCCACCAGGCGCTGTCGAAGGCATCCTCTATGTCCAAAGATGCTAAAACAACTATTTTCTTCATCTCCAGCTTGCTCCGTATGTGCTGCATTAGGGCATAGAGGGCGTCTTCGGTGCTCCTCTAGGGCATAAATCCGTACTGGCGAGTACTCATCCTTGGGATCAAGTGGTACTTAAGGCGGGCCACCAACATCTTCTCGTAGACTTTGCCTAGTATTGGCAAAAGGCCGATTGGTCTGTACGCCTTTGGAATACTGTAATCGTTTTTTCCCGGCTTTTTTAGCACAATGACTGTCGCCTCCTTCCAGACTTCTGGGAAGTGCGGTCAGTGGCCCAACCGCTGACGCTCTGGCCGAAAGGCTTAGGGCGTCCCTAAATGCGGACGAGGTCCGAGTGTCCAGACCCACCAAGTGCGCTGAAATGCGCATCCTAGGTTTGGACGACTGTGCGACGGAGGAAGAGGTGGTGGCCGCCATCGTCAGGACTGGGGGGTGTTCTGCCGAGCAGGTGAGAGCAGGCACCATTCGTCCTGACTTCACGGGGATGCGAGCCGTTACGGTGAGCTGCCCCGTGTCGGCGGCCCAGAAAATAGCCGGAGAAGGCCGAAGGCTCTTGGTGGGCTGGGTTTCCGCGCAGGTGAAACTGCTGGAACCCAGACCTCTGAGGTGCTTCCGCTGCCAGGTGGGCAACCATGTAGGAGCTAGATGCACCTCGGAGGTGGATCGCAGCAGCCTCTGCTTCCGCTGTGGTCAGCCCGGTCACAAGGCCGGCTCGTGTAATGCCACGCCGCACTGCTTTATTTGTGCGGCAGCTGGTAAGCCGGCCGATCACCGGGTTGGGAGCAAGGCCTGCGCCCCACCTGCCAAGGCCAGGGGCAGGGGCAAGTCCTCTGCCACCGCAGCCACAGCTGCAGCCACCGCCACTACCGCCGCCGCTGCCGCGTCCACCGTCGTCACTGCCGTAACCACAGCGGCAGGGGACTCCTCACAAGGGGTTCGGGAGGGGGCTGAAATGGAGTGTCAATAATGACCCCATTACGCCTCCTCCAGGCGAACATCAACCACTGCGCCTCCGCTCAGGACCTGTTGCTCCAGAGCATGGCGCAGTGGTCGATTAACATCGCCGTGGTCGCTGAGCCGTACTTTGTCCCGCCCAGTGACTACTGGGTGGAGGACCTCAGCGGCTCAGTGACCCTAATTTCGTCGGCCGCCGCCGGCACGCCGTCCCTCGAGGCTATAAAGAGGGGACGGGGTTGCGTGGCAGCAAGGTTCGGGGAGATTGTCGTGGTAGGAGTATACTTCTCCCCGAGCCGAACTCTCGCCGAGTTCCACAACTCCCTTGCGGAGTTGAGAGTCGTCGTCGTCGGGTTCCGTCCCCTCCCCGTGCTCGTCCTCGGGGACTTCAATGCTAAGAAAGTGGCTTGGGGTTCCCGGTATACAAGGCGAGTTATATTTTTAACAGATTTTCGGTGTCCTCGTAATTCTGCGTTTGAAGCCAACTAAAAACTTAATAATGAAACTACTATAATGAACTTGATAACGAAACATAAAATTGCTTTCGCTTAGCCGTACTGATTTTTTAAAATTCATCATATAAATCTAATATAATTTTTTTGTAGGATAATAATATAAGAAAATGCAATGTACGTTTTGAAATAAGCTAAAATATTTTTTTTCAGGGCGTTCAGCAGCAAAATTAGAGAAAAAGACTCGAGATTTAACTTGTCTGTACACAATTTATACCTGTGTTAGCTCTCTTACACAATTTATACCTGTGTTAGCTCCATTACACAATTTATACCTGTGTTAGCCCCATTACACAATTTATACCTGTGTTAGCTCTCTTACACAATTTATACCTGTGTTACCTCTCTTTCCCTTCCGATTTTACGTCTCTCTTTCTCTATTTTGTTCTCAATGAAGGGATCTTTTTGAAACGGACAAAGAATATACGCAGGTCAAATACCCATGCATTGCTCACAAATCGTATCTCAACGTTTGAAAACGTTATATATATACTCCGAAAACAAAATTTGTTGGGGCTCCAAGTATCTTCAATTGAAACTCCCGTGTCGAGGTAGTGGTTTATTTCAGATAAAAACTGTTATTTTACATAAGCGGACAAGTTTCGACGATGGTGAAAAGATTTGATTGACGTTACAATAAAAATGAAGGTAGGTGTAGTTAAACTAAAAAATAAATAAGTATGGGGCGCCTGGCACTTTAAATTAGCAACATGTGACACGCACTGGACGTCTTCATAATTAAGCCAGGCGTAAACAAAATTTTTACTCCAAAAATCTAAGCTTCATTGTTAAATTCAGTTCACGGAGTGACTATACCTTTCGACAGGACAGCACAACAGAAACTAAATAAACTAATCGAAATTCGAAATCTATGCAGCAGAGGGTAGTATTTCTCTTTTATTCAAATACGTTTGTCTCACTCCATTAAGATACACTTACTGTAGGAAAGGTATGTTCGAGTTGTGAGACTTACTGCTTAAAATTCCTTAATGCTATAGTACATATTGATATAATTTGAAATTGACATAAAATTAATAAATGTAATGTGGTGTTATTTATATAAAATTGATATTATACTTATTGAATTCACGGTATAACATAATTTAAATTTATCGTCAGCTGATTATTTGTGGGTGTAAAGATCGTCAGTTTATTTTCCAAAGAGACTATGCAACGCTCAAGTGCATTGAGCACACAAAATGTTTATCACGCTGACTGACGGTCTTACCCCCGTCAAAAATACAGCTGACGATTATCTTTATTAGTTAAAAAGTATAAAAATTTAGATGTATAAATTTCATAAGGTATAAAATAAGTTCATTAGTCAAATTTTCAATGGGGTTCATGCACCTGACTGACATAAAACCCCCCCTTGTCAATACAGCTGACGATTATTTTTTTGAAAAATGTGATTGAAATAATAATTTGATACATTTTTGCTCGGTATAAAAATCATTGGAGCAGATTTTTTTCCAATGACTTTTTCATGCTGTCTCCTTTAGCTCCACCGCTATCGGAGCAGCTGACGTTCGGAGCTGTAATGTGTTGGGGGGGAACTATTATTATTATGATTTTCAGCCGGTATAAAATGACTCGCTCAACTATAGCGCTACCTCCCGGACTAATAACATATTAAATGGAATGGGTTTCTAAGAGGTTCAATATTGTTTTACAATTTTTAAAGAAATGGGATATTTTGTTATTGATTAGGGTAATGTGTCGAGCTGTCAGACCATAAAAATGAGATTTAATGTTCTGAGATTTAATTTCTAAGAGAGCCGATATCATTTGTCAATTTTAAAATAAGAATTTAGAATAAGACATTAATATTACCACATAATTAATTTGCTTTTAATTAATATCGTCGATAATTATAAATTTAGCCAATGCCACCAACACCACCTATTATAATTATGCATCACAATCAAACGAAAGAAAGAAAAAAAAGTGAAAAAGCCGTATGTGCCAACCCTGACAGTGAAACTTACTTTGCTTGCAGGAAATGATCATCGCCAGAGCAATATTTCGTTACAACATACTCACTTGTCGCCAATATTCATGTAATCCAGCACATCTACAAGATATTATTATGACTATTTGACCTTCCTGATTATAATTATGTCTAAACTTTATTATTTTACCCATAGTTTCCCACAGTTTTAAGTAATTACGATAAATTACCACTTTAAAATACGTAAATAAATAACGTCAACCAAGACTCGTTTGATTCTTTTGATTTTAGCACATTTCACATAAAGTATCATTTAATAAAATATTGAAATATCATAGAACAGGTGTTCTAGATTAATTTGGCACCTAAACTTTAGTAAAATCCAATAAACTAGAATACTTATGGCATTTTTCTTTGGAGCATACAATGACGCTGAGCACAGAACTTCACAAAATGGCTACTTCCAACTTATCGTCTTATTGTAAATAAAAATACGTTTTATGATTTTGCAAACTTGCGTTTAAATGTTAGATAATCTATTAGAGTATAGTTTAAAAACATTTTGGAAGGACTTTACGATCATTAAAATAGAGTTTAGAGTCATCTAAGAGAAACTAAATTTTGGAAACGATCGTTGCCAAGAGCAAAGTTCGAGCTCTAGAATTGGAAACAATGTTTGCCAGAAGCATGCGAGCGGTTAATTAAAAAGTAAAATACTATATTAAAGGTTTACCAGTTTTATTTAGTAACTGAATAAAATAAACAAAGATATTCATAAAATATTGGATACAGAAATTGGATATAATAGTAAATAGGTTAAACACACAATTAAGTTGATGCCCTTCAGAACATTACTTTGAATGCGTTAGAACGCGGTTTTTTTTTAATTTAGAACTACGATGTTGGTGTGGCCTAGCCTTCATTTCATGAAGCCGTTGGCGATTTAGTCGCCAAAAACTGAAAGAGAAAAACAATGTACTGAAGCCCTTCATATAGGGCATATCTTGACTATTTATATCTATGCGCGGGAGTAACAAATATGCATTTACATAATTATAATATGTAATTAAAATCATCAACATGACTTTTCAAGATAACGTTATCCGTAAACTTTATAATAATAATAAAACCATTAATTTTCAGGTAACAAAGATCCATAGATAAATACCTTAACTTAAGTATACATATAACAATTGTGTTAGTAAATAAAACTTAAAAACTATGTTAGTAAATAGGCACATTTACGGATGATGCTAACTTGAAGAGCTATGCTGATGATTTATAATTGTCTTAACACATATTAATTTGTTGTTCCCGTGTTTAAGTTTTTGACTGCTATACAACTCGATACTGCCGGTCGATTCTGGAAAAATCTCACCGTGATTACTAAGGTGAGCTTAGAGTGAGCTGTGAGTCTTGCTGATGCTAGGGATTGACACTATTGACGACTCACTTCACCTTTGTTTTCACGGTGACGTATTTACAGAATAGATAGGCTGTTCTGAAAATTGCAAAAAACGTACGAATATTTGAATTTTACGGGTTACTATGACATTTTCACATTATAATAGGTTAGCAGTTTAAACAAGTAAAAACCTTTCTTTCTTGTGACCTCTTATTACAAGCAACAGTTCTTAAAAATAATAGTTGATGTAATTCCTCACAAAATTACGATACACTATCGGTGGTAGATTTAAATACAAAACTTTTGAAATAGCATAATAAATAAAAACTTTGATAATAAACAAATATGTGAAATTAACCGTAATAAAGTGTACCTAAACTCCATGTAACGTCACTCGATTTAACGACAAACTCCATAACGCCAACAATTAAGTAATAAAAAGCACCTTTTAAGTTGCCAAAATTAGTGAGACCCGCGCAGCTGTGTACGTTCTTTTGTCTTGTTCTTTATTATCCTAGCCCGTAATAAACTCGACTGTCGGCATCATGCAAACCAAACTTTCTAGGAAATTCGTTCTTTGGTTTACAAATTGGAAGATTATTTTTTTATCTACATAACTACTAGCTTGAAATAAGCTTTTTCTTTTCATAATTCTGGTTTTTCTTCTTTCCAGTTAACGACAAAAAAAAAAAAAAAACAAAATAGTCATAAAATGTACAGTCCCTTTAGTGTCGTTATATAGTTTACACTAAAAATAAGATAGTAACAAACAAAAACTATTCTAGAATTAATTTACCGTTGGTAAACATTGCTTTTCAAATATTGTATTTAATACAAGGTTGTAATAATAAGTAAAGTTACACCTAAGCAATGGATGATTAGGTAAAAAAAGCAAATCAAAATACTATGAGTAGGTTACAAAAAAAACAAGAAATCAATATCTTGTCTATGAGATTCTGTTATGAAGTGGCTTTATTTATAAAATGACTTTTTTTTTTACTAACCAAACATATTTTACAAAAAATATTTTATACAAGCGTTTTGGCAAGCATTGATTATCATTTGAAATAAACCACAGAAATTGAAGCTTTTCATTTTAGATTCTCATAAAAATTAGCTTCATTTATCTTTCTTGGCTTTCTTTATCTATGTATACATAGTGAAACAGGTAATGCGTGTTAAAAATTATCTGTGAGTAAACATTAAAAAAAAAGAAACAACAATAAAAAAGTACAATAATCTCAAAGTTCTCTAGAATTAAATTAACAATTGATAAATAATATTTTTTTCTATTGCTTATTAAATATTAAACACTAGTTTATAATATAATCATCACATTCATAATTTTTTTTTCCTAGTTTTATGATTGAGTAGTCTCAATCTTAATACTAGGAAGAAAAAAAAAATTAATATTTGGTCATCGCGCCTCCTGCGTCTATAACGGCATCGCATCTCGTTCTTATTGATTGCACGAGAACTTCACACAAGTTGGAACCCCTAAGCGATTCCCAAACTTCGTTACAATGAGCAAGAAGTTCCAATTGCGTTCGTTCCCGTCGGTGATCCCATCTCTGGACCATTATACCCCACAAATTTTCGATGGGGTTCAAGTCAGGAGATCGGGATGGCCATCGTAGGTTCTTATCTCTGGCTGGTTAGCAATCCAAGACTGCACAATGCGTGCTCGATGTATGGGACAATTGTCCTGTATAAAAATAAATTCCGGGAGCTCTGTTCTTGGATAAACTGTGCGCACAGTAGGCACCATTACGTTTTCTAATAATTCCCGGTAAGTTTCGCCATTTGCTCGCCCTGGGAAATGGACAAGCTCTCCGGGACCATCGGCACTCATCCAGCCCCACATGTTAACGCATATCCTTCCAGAATCATTGTTAGGAATCACGTTTCTAGTTTCGTAGCGTGTATTCATCACGCGCCACAAGTGTCGACGACCATGTTGGCTCGACCTAAAACATTTCTCATCTGAGAATATAGCGCTTGTAAAATCCATATCTCTGTAGTCTCTTGCGAATCTTACTCTCGCCGCTTTTTGTTGCTCAGTGAGCACAATTTTTTTTGCCGGTTTTCCGTGATGGAGCCCCGCTCTATGTAAAGCACGACGAACCGTGCGCAATGACGTGTCGTACTCCTCGGCGAACACTCTCGTCGGCGTGAACGCGTTCTGTTGTTGGTATGTGTCCACCATACGTTGGAGGTTGTCTTCTCTTATAAGATATGGACGTGGTGCCCGTGGTCTATCCTCTAAGACACCCTCTTCTTCATGGCGTCTGATCCATAGCCGGACTGTGTTTCTCTACAAGCAATAATAAATAGTCTCATAAGGAGTGGCTTCATTTAAAAAAACTGACTTGTGTTCAAAAACCCGACCGCAACAAATGACTAAATAGTTCTAAACAAATCACTTTTCAGGTTTCGTCCATACTGAACCCTAGTCCCAACTATCCCGGTCCGTATACAACATGTAACGTTAAATGCGCAAAACCTCAGACACCCCAACTGACTTTTAATTCAATTGACCTATTTCAGAGAGAAAATAAGTCATTAAAAAAATTGTAAAGGTTTTATGTGCGGTTTTAGTTTTACTGGCCATTCTGATCGTTTCTTGCGTCTGCGACGACGCTTTACCGAGGGAGGAGTCGTCACCGGGCCGCTGCGCCGCGCTGATATTGGCTTGCTTGACCTATTAATAAATAGACACGGCAACGATTTTAATGAAGATTTTTTGAAAAATGTGACCTATATTAAAAAGTGGTTCAATCAATTCTGCTCGTTATTCTGATCAAACTATTTTCAGGTTTTGCGCATTTAACGTTACACGTTGTATATCTACCTACATGTATAGCTAGAAGGCACAAAAGTACTGATGGTGAGAAAAGTGCTTGTATGGTTTGTATTTATTTTTATTCAGTCATCTCTCTGTTAATAAATCACAATATGTATATAAAATAATTTAAACTATCGTCTGACATGTTCCTGACAGATACTGATACATAAAATGACTTGTTATCAGTTGCAGTGGGGCAGCATTATAGCATTATAGCAGAAAGAGATGCTTTTTATCTTATAGATCTTAAAACCAATTTTTCTTCATAATAAATGAATGAGAGAGAAAGTTATTTACGGTGATTACAAAAACCCGCTATCACAAAAAGCATCAAAGGATGTCATCGACTTTTGCCCACTGCGGTTATTGAATTTTATGACTCTTTTGTTCGGACACGTGCAGGCTTAAACTAATTGTAAAATTTCTAGAAATGAATTATGTAATATTTAGTAACTACATACCTACTTATTTGCACGGAATCTAATTAGGTTATTATTAACAAAGAAAATACTTTTTATAGAGATACACAACCATGACAAGCATTTTTTTAAACTCGCAAAAAAAAAATTATTCATTTAACAATTCGCATTGTATTTAAATTATGCAGTGCATTAATTAATTTATATCAACTAAAAATAATAAATTATGAGTTTCAAACAGTCAATTTCGCTACAAATAAACAATAACATTGAAACAGATCGTGCGTGTGTGCGCGAGAAAGTATTCCGAGTTGGCGCGTCACCACAAAGCAGTAATACCTACATACCACTCTCATAAAAGGTATAAGTAATTTACCAAGTTTAGAAACTCTGAATATTTTTTCTGCTTGTTTCTCGTTTAATTATATTTATCAAAAACTTTTATTGTTGAAGAACAAACTCGAAAGTATTCAATTACTTATACAAGATAACATTTGCACTTTGCGTCGTAAATAAAGTTTTATTTATAAATTAAGGTATTTTGATACAACAAAATTTACCATGACAATAATTAAAATAATAAATAAATAAATATTATTACTTATAAATAAATATTACTACTTACGCTCATATGCAGCTGCTCAGCGATTTGGCTAATATTAAATCCTTGTCCATGCAAAATTATTATTTGATTACGTTCTTCACGTATGAGATTTCTGGAAGACATTTTGCACAAAAATATTCCAGCACAGGTCGGAGTCCAATATTCTCGCACAGGTTAACGTTTATGCAATCAAGGGTCAGGTAAACAAAGCAATGGTCAATTTTCAAAAGGTCCGGTAAGCGCGCCAAAGTCAAATAGTTCGTCCGTAAAATTCAAGAAAGGAGTACACGTGATGCGTCACTAAGCTGCGCAGTGCAGGTTGCAACTAATTGCGTTACCGCTTTCCTAATAGGCGAGCGCTTTAAAGGGGTGTGGTTTGGCGCCGCCGCAGGGTTTAAGCGAAAAAAATTTTAAGTGAGCAGGCGGAAAAGACCGTGATGGTACGTCAAAAATACTTGCGTAGCCAGTCTAATATAGTAAGGGTGATGTCAGCTGCAAAGTTTCAGGCCTCCAGCTCTGCGTCTTCGAAGTTTTCAGAACCACGTGGTTTCGGTTTTTCCTGAATAACTCACGATAGGCTGGGTTTTTTGGTGTTCTGAGTCGTCGGAGTGCTGTGCAGGATCGGCCTCCTCCACTTTCCTCAATAAAAAAGGGGGGGTAGCGCTTTAGATTTTGCAGCGTTTACAATTGAAGTTCCTGGTTTTGAACTTAACCTCAAAATTTGAGGTTTTTCAGGATTTGTCACGAACGCACTGCAATCCGGGTGTTCACAATCACTTGGGCGTGTAGGTTTCACCTTGCCCCACACGTAGACACCTCACTCGTTAATATCAAGCAACTTTTGACCACTTTTTTGAATTTTTAAAGACGGAGCGACTCAAAAAACGATCCGATCGCCACGAGAGCTGCGGGGGGACTGAACTAATGTGATTTAATCTTAATTTTCTTAAACTTTTTATTCATATTTTCCTAGTATTATAACTTTGTTCTTGTTAGCTTAGATGAAAAATTTTATTATGCATGCTGTGGTCTCCTGTAAGTGAAGGAGTACACCTACGTGATACCAATGTAGTTCCTAATTTAGTTTTAATGGTCTGTGTACATCTTTTGTTGGAGATCCTAAATAAATAAATAAATAAATAAAACAAAAAAATCAGCGCCCAACGGTTCTCAATAATGGAATCAGTTAGGAGGAACCAGTTTTCAATATTTGGCTAGTTGATCATGATTGCTACTATAGAACACCTGCCGAAGGTCTGATGATGACCAGATCAGCGCCCAACGGTTCTCAATAATGGAATCAGTTAGGAGGAACCAGTTTTCAATATTTGGCTAGTTGATCATGGTTGCTACTACAGAACACCTGCCGAAGGTCTGATGATAATCAGATCAGCGCTCAACGGTTCTCAATAATGGAATCAGTTAGGAGGAACCAGTTTTCAATATTTGGCTAGTTGATCATGGTTGCTACTACAGAACACCTGCTGAAGGTCTGATGATGACCATATTAAAAGTTTATCAGTAATGGAAATAGACAGAAAGACTCAGGTTCTAACATTTATCTAAGCATTCAACGGTTTTTGGTTATGAATATATTTAGGAAAATATAGTTTTTAACATTTATGTTATTCCGCACAGATGCTTTACATTGATAAGTAAGTTGACATGACAAAGTGGGTATTAAAAGGCAATAGTGGTCTAAATTCAACTAAGTATAATTTATTTCAATTTATCTACAAAATTAATTTAAAAGACAAAAAGTAAAAAATATTTCGGCAAACAAACTGAAGTAAAACAAATTACAAATAAAAAAGTAAAACGAAACAGAAATTATAAAGTCGACTAAAATACAAAAATAAAAAAATAAACTTAAAACATAGTGAAATAAAACAAAATACAAATAAAACGAAGTAACAAAGTCAATTAAAATACAAAAAGTATAACATAATTCTTAACACAAAGTGAAGTAAAACAATATACAAGTAAAATAGTTAAGCGAAATAGAAGTTTAAAGTAGAAAATAATACTTAAAGTGAAGTAAAACAAAATAAAAGTATAAAATTAAACAAAATACAAGTAACAAAGTCAATTGAAATACAAAAAGTATAAAACAATTCTTAAAACAAAGTGAAGTAAAACAAAATACAAGTAAAATAGTTAAGCGAAATAGAAGTTTAAAGTAGAAAATAATACTTAAAGTGAAGTAAAACAAAATAAAAGTATAAAATTAAACAAAATACAAGTAAAATAGGTAAACGAAATAGAAGTCTAAAGTAGACAATAATACTTAAAGTGAAGTAAAACAAAATAAAAGTAAAAAGTAAAACAAAATAAAAGTATAAAATTAAACAAAATACAAGTAATAAAGTAAATTAAAATACAAAAAGTGAAAATTAAAAATCAGTGAAATCTAAAAACCGTGAACAGGTTGGTTGGTCGCTAATTGGGTTTGGTAACTGTGTCAATTGTTCGCTTTCTTGAAGTTCACTAATATCTGGTTCTTGTGACTCCTCAGAATTTTGCATGATTTTTCTGTCTTCTTTCTTTTTTATGGCCTCCAAAATATACGGGGCATCTCTGATTGGATTTCGGCTATGACGTGGATCTAGCAGTTCTGGCAAAACACAATTTAAATAAAATGTACATAATTTTAATTTCATTTTATTTTCAAAAAAGTCCTCATCTCTATTGATGTATTCAACTTTTAAGGGTTTTAAGTCTTTGGCCCATACTCCAAATAAACATTTAGCCATTCGAGTCACATGTTGACCTTGAATCTGGTAATACCAATTATGGGATTTGTTGATCTGCAAAGCACCCGATTTATCTGCTACCCAAAAATTAACTTTTTTTTTGTAATATGGCTTCTTCAAGCCCTATCTTGAACGCCGATAGTGGACATTTCACTTCCACTATCACATCTTCGCCAATAAGGCCATCTGGTGTAGCACCCAGATACGGAATTTCGGGGTCGATAAAAAGCCCACATGGTCTTATATCAACATTTTCTTGTCTGGATAACTGATCCAGCGCTTTCTTTTCGCTTTCCCTGCCGTGGTGTAAAGGTGCAGCATCTATATTAATTTTATATAGCAGTTGTTTGACAATACTGGCACAACTAGTATCTGGTCTCATTTTAATGATCCTGCCAAAATTAGAGGCCGTCAATAAGGAGCGCCGTAGTTCAAGCCACTCACTTGACTCACTCTGCAAAATGGTTCGTCTTTCAATTTGTCTTCTTTCTTCAGTAGTTTTTTCTAAGTTAGCCAAAAACGTTTTCTCCATTTCTTTTAAAATAGAATCGCTCACATCTGGCTTCATACTGTGTTCACCATAATCTTTTTCTGTATCTTTTTCAGCAAGTGTCTGCCGTTTTGTATAATGGAGACGTTTCACGCTTCTTCTTTTTTTCTGATATTTTCTATCTAAGGTGCTCATTTTGCCCTTGGGACTTTTGCCAACAATTGTTTTATATAATATAGACATAGGTTTCCTTTTTGTATTAAAATTAACAGCTGACGCTGAACATCGAGTCTGGTATCCACGCCGGCACGAGTAATTTACCCTTTTACCACCAACAAATTTGGCTACAACGCTGTGAAAACTTTCCACAATATTACTGTCTACATCATGTACAAGACTTCTGGAATGACCTGCAATAGTATTAATGTAGTAGCATATTTTCTGCCACAGGGCACTTGTAAAAAAGTCTTGTGGTATGTTTTCTTCGGTTTGTAAACTGTTGCAGAAATAACTTTTACATTTTGTGTGGTTGTTAAAGGCATGTAAATGTACAGTTTGAATGTCTTCAAATAATTTTTGTGTGCAGTAATCTATATCTTCCGATGAGTTGTTATAGTTTTTGCTGCATTTTCGTATGGCTGACCTAATGGCCATAATGCGCTTTTTTGTTATCAATTTTCTGAATCTAATGGGATATTTTGTGTCAGTGATCAGGTTTTCCATTTTATTGCATAGGTTTCTTAAAAGGTGATTCCTACATGCCACCTTTTCAACAGTAAATTGAGGATAAGGTCTCGCTTACATTATTTTAGCGTACGTGCTAGAGTCGCCGTCGGAAATGAGGCGGCCATAAATTAAACCATACATTTCTATAGATGATTTGAAGCCTTCCACTATTATAGTTGATTCCATGGCGGTGGATGATCCTGTAAAATTTTTAAAGCACTGGTGAACTCTTGGGTTTTCATTTTTGTTTTGGTCTTGCGCGCATATGCTACAATATTTATTCTTGATGCCAAGGAACAAAATTTTTTTTGTTTGTCTACCAATTATGGCTGCAGCTCCTGATAACGTTGAGTAATTCTTTCTATAAGACCTTTTACTCCAGCATCCATCAACAACAACATCAATAATGGGAATACCATCTTTACTGACGCGACCTTTTTCTAAAGCGATGATTTTTTCTTCTTCAGCAGCTTCATTCATTGATTTGATAAGTGCTTTATCAAAGGAATCAGAAACTGTATTGTGACGTTTTTGGTACACAGGCTCAGTCATCACGGGCAAGTCAAGTGCTGATAAAAATTCCTCTAACTGCGAATATCCTATACCAACTGAAACTGCACCTGCGACCGCTGCAGTATTAATATCCATATCCCCAGTGACATTACTAAGAGAAAATTTTTCTTTGCACATTTAACATTCTAATGTAAACTTAGAAGCAAGCCCAACGCGTTTCTCTCCTATTATTTTTAGACTTTGTACACCGCAGTTTAAAGCACCATGGCCGCCTATTTCTTGTATTTTAGAAAAAAAAATAATCTATGTCTATTACTCTTCTTCCGGATACAATTTTTGTTTTAGTCTGTGAATGTTCTTCTTCAACAATGCAAGTTGGTGAAAAAGCTTCATCTTGTTCAAGCTAAAACAAAAATTCTTGTCAACAAAATGATTGATGTCACCAATAAAAGTATAGTATACAGTATCTTATAAGTTTGTACAGCGGAAACAGAGTTTCAAAATATACTTGGCGTTAATTTATTTTACTATAAGTAGCTAATTAATAATACGTAAGTAGTTAAAGTAGTTTATTAATAAAAAGTCAATATTCAATTAAATACGGCCAGGCTAGATAGTGAACTCTGTTCTCCAAAGCAGGAGTTAAGGATGATGATGGACGATGCAATCGGGAATAACGCTAGGATCATTAGTTTACTTTACCAGCAATCTATAGACGGGACACCTCAAACAACTAGTGATCAAGTTTTTGTAAATGATGAACCTTATATCTAATTTTCATCTAAAGAAATCGATAAATGGCGTAGTAAATAATAATGCGGTGGGTTACCGGCACATTTTGCACTGCCTCCTCTTCAAATGGTTTATCAGACGGTTTACATGTCTCGTCGGATTCCGACAATGGTTGATCCTCCTGATTTTGTAATCCAAATTTGTGCTGTTTTCTTAGTTGCCTGAAAAAATGAATTTTAGTTATATTTGTTTGACGTTTGTACTGCTTTATCTATAAGCTTGGTAATAGCCACACATCAGCATAAAAAAAACACAATAAATACTTTAAGACCAAGATTAGGTTACAATGAGTCCTAGGTATGTGTTCCAATGAATAGCAGTTCTCTGCATTTCCATTATTGAGGTCTGCCTACCGTCGGAGTCCACCACCAGGTAAGTCAGTTCCTCACAGTCACATAGATCTCCGTGAGCTCTTTCAAATGAGTACAAACATGTTGGTTTGCTTTGGTCATGATTGAGGTCTGCCTACCTTCGGAGTCCACCACTAGGTAAGTCAGTTCGTCACAGTCACATAGATCTCAGTGATCTCTGGTCATGATTGAGGTCTACCTACCTTCGGAGTCCACCATCAGGTAAGTCAGTTCCTCACAGTCACATAGGTCTCCGTGAGCTCTTTCAAATGAGTACAAACATGTTGGTTTGCTTTGGTCATGATTGAGGTCTGCCTACCTTCGGAGTCCACCACCAGGTAAGTCAGTTCCTCACAGTCACATAGATCTCCGTGAGCTCTGGTCATGATTGAGGTCTGCCTACCTTCGGAGTCCACCGTCAGGTAAGTCAGTTCCTCACAGTCACATAGGTCTCCGTGAGCTCTTTCAAATGAGTACAAACATGTTGGTTTGCTTTGGTCATGATTGAGGTCTGCCTACCTTCGGAGTCCACCATCAGGTAAGTCAGTTCCTCACAGTCACATAGGTCTCCGTGAGCTCTTTCAAGTGAGTACAAATATGTTGGTTTGCTTTGGTCATGATTGAGGTCTGCCTACCTTCGGAGTCCACCATCAGGTAAGTCAGTTCCTCACAGTCACATAGGTCTCTGTGAGCTCTTTCAAACGAGTACAAACATGTTGATTTACGTGTGTCATATCATGATTGAGGTTTTCCACCGTCAAGGAGCTCAAGACATTAATTTTATCTAAGCAAGCAACGAAGTCTAACATAGGATGATGAACAAAAACATCGTTGAAATAAATCAACAAGGTACGAACTATGCGTAGTATAAATATTTTGTTATCAACTCAAGTACGTACTTACCACTCCGCTTAGGTACTTACCAATAGTTTTGGAGAGCTCGGCCACGCTTCACTTGACATTTAGGCATAGTCTATGATTATTTTGAACATAAAGCTTAATTAACTCTGGGTTATATTACGCTTACAAACTTAATCACAATTTATACTAAATGATAAGATTATTTTTCTTAAATTAAGACTATGATTTCATTCAAGAATAATGAATTTAAAATCTTATTTGAAAAAATAAAACGCACGTTCAGACCACTCGTCGTAAGAGTCGTCAAGACACTAACAAGACGAATCCCGAGTAAGCGTCACGGGTACAGCGGGGGTGCTTGGTGGGGAGTTTTGTAATGATTAACGTTATTGTGGATTATTACAAAATATAAAAATAAATCTGTCAAAATAAACAACACAAATTGTTAAACAGGGTTTTTTCTTTCTTTTAGTATAAATATCATACAAAACGGCCCAGCCGTTCTATAGACAATTTAATATTTAGTTTTAATAAGACCTGTTTTCTCAATTTTTTTGGCAACATTTGGACAAGTTTATAAAAACTTTAAACAACACAAAGTGTTTCTCGTATACTCTAGTTTATTTGTATAATTTTTTTATAGTAAAAGCATTAAGGAATTCGTCTAGAAATTTCATTTTACCGTGCGTATTTTTAGGGTTTGAGCAATGTAATCCCCTTAAAGATATGTAACTTTTTTGTGAAATTAAATTTATATATAAATTTTATTTTATAATTACAAGACTAACGGTACTTCGTAACTTGAATTGGGAACCTCTTCATCCGAACTAGGTGGTAACCTGTATGGGGCCGTTCAAATATTACGTAAGCAGATTTATTACAATTATTTACCCCCCCCATCCCCCCTGTCAGCAAAAGTAAGCAAAGCTCTTACCCCCTCCCCCATGCTTGCTTACGTAAAAATTTTTCAATTAAAATTTTTTTTTTTTCAATATTATAATTATAATGTTATAATTTATTGGCCTTCGTGTAAAAAAGTAAATAACTACCGATGACGTAATCATCATCTAGACTCCCCTACCCCCCATGTCATCCAAAATAAGTAAAACAAAGACATATAGTGCTTACGTAATACTTGAACATCCCCTATCTCAGAATACAAACCGGGGATGGTTTGTAATATGATTTCTAATAGATTGTACAATTTAGAAGCCATTATTATGGTCTAATGATTCAAGGGTTCGATTCCCACAGGACACAAATATTTAGGTGATGAATATAAATGTTCGCATTAATCTGAGTGTTTCTTATGTATTAATTTACCAGAAAAAAGTATTATATCCATTGTCTAGTAGAAGCTCTACTCTGCGAGTTTACGGCTCGAATTATATGCGACCGCGCGGCCTGGCCGCTACGCCTTGAAATTACAAGCAAAAGTATGCAACGATTTATTTGGACAGTCGCACAGCCGCTCGTACACCGCATACAGTTGCTTGTAATTTCGTGGCGTTAGCGGCCGGGTCGCTTGGTCTGGCGGACGCATATAATTTGAGCCATAAGCAAACAGATCAATCGACCTTGCTTACATGCAAAACATCAAAGTTAATAACATTCATACAGCTAGTAATGAGGAGACCAGTGGTCTCAGACCACAGACATTCTACTTAAGTATCTTATAACTGACGATTCATAGAATAATAATAGCAAGTACCACCAACAGATCAGAGCATGGGCTGCCGTGCCACCTGTGCCCCAACATCAGACCTACATAAGTATTTTTATTTATCCATTGACATATTTTTAAAAGTCGTTAACAATATCCCACCTAAAAAGAATCGACAAAACAAATAACCGGATTACATTGCATCTTTCAAATGATTGTTTTAGTGTTTACTAGCGACCCGCCCCGGCTTCGCACGGGTGCAATGGAGAAACACTGATAATTTTAGAGCCATTATTTCTCGTAAAAAGTATAGGATAAAAAATCGTTACTGTGGGTTATCCCTAAGAGATAGACATATACCATCGCGGACTTTTTTGTAGACCTTTTTAAGGTGTACAATACTGTAGTATATTATTTTGATCTATCTCGACGGGTTCAGCCAGCGTTTACAATGTAAGCGCAAAAAAATGTGTTTATTTACGACATCACATTAGAAACCTCTAAAATTATCAGTGTTTCTCTACTATATTATGCATGTATTATACATATAAACCTTCCTCTTGAATCACTCTATCTATTAAAAAAAAAACCGCATCAAAATTCGTTGCGTAGTTTTAAAGATCTAAGCATATATAAGGTCCCATTAAAATAGGTGGACAAACTTTTACAAATCATTCAGACCACCAAAATAAGGACAATGGTAAAAAAAAAAATAAGAAAAATGCATTAGATACTTTAAAAAAAAAAAAAAAATCAGTTAGCGAAAATGCACTAAACATTTTGGTTACCCAATGCATAAACACATCCATGTCTGCTATCTCATAAATTCTGATTCTACGAAATAATGGTCCAGGCGCACGTGGCCATGTCACCACCCGCCGGTTTCATTGTTCAACTCATGCCATCTCACTCTAACATAGCCCTTCACCGCGGGGATGCCCGGGGCGAAGGGCCGCTGACGTAAAATATGACAAATTGACAATGAAGCCATTTCAGTTTTCGTCGCGCAACCGAGCCAACAGAACATGTTACATGAAAGTCTGCGTGTGTGTTGTTACGTAGTTATCACAATCGACAACAATGCCTTATTACGCGTACAGCAACCAAGAATACTTGGAAATGGTCCCGTGTTATCGTGAGTGCAACGAAAGCTTACGACAAGCCCAAATCCTTTATCAAGAAAGATTTGGAAGGCGGCCGAGCCTCACCATAATCCTGAGAGCAGTACAGCGCCATCGTGAATGTGGCACCTTCATGCCACCAGCGGTTGACGCAGGAAGACCGCGCTATCCGGTGCGCCTTGAAGAAGACGTTTTAGATTTCTTTAGAATACACCCCACGGCGAGCACTGCCGATGCCGGTCGTGTATTCAACGTCAGCGATTTTTACGTGTGGAAGAAGCTCCTTCGTAATAAAGGCCACCACCCATATCATTGCACTCGTGTGCAAGACTACACGCCACGAGTAACATTTTGTAGGTGGCTACTGCAACAACCCCAACGTCACATTCTCTGGACTGATGAATGTACTTTTACACGTGTTGGGTTATTTAACATACATAATTCCCATTACTGGACAACTATTAACCCAAATAAAGTGAGACCGGACTATTACCAAACACGGTTTAGTGTAAATGTGTGGGTAGGAGTGCTAGACAATAAAGTTTTAGGGCCTGTTTCTTAACCGTTTAAACAATAATACGTACATAGACTTGTTACGTAACGATGTTGAAACAATGTTAGAAGATGTACCCCTGGTAGTCTGGCGTGACCTCTACTTCCAGCATGATGGCGCGCCAGCACACTTCGCTAGAAACGTAAGAGACTATCTCAATTCTCGGTTCGGAGACCGGTGGATTGGTCGGGGTGGTCCTGTCCCGTGGCCTGCTAGGAGCCTGGACTTGACTCCGCTTGATTTTTATTTCTGGGGTCGTGCTAAAGATTTATTGTACGGTGAAAATGGACACTTAATAGCCAGCGTGAATGAGCTATGTACGCGAATCACCCTCGCATTTGAAACAATAAAAAGTGAAAGTGACACTCTTTTAATAGTGCAAAGAAATTAAACGCGCTCGCAAGTGCATCGCTCAAAACGGTAGGCACGTTCAACAATGAATGTAATTACGTACCTATCCACCTATCGTCGTAGAGTAAGTAGTATTTATATTAATTATTGTAAATAGGGCTGATTCTAATTTTTAACCATGACTGATTCAGTGTTTTACTGTTATAGAACTTTAAATAAATAAAAAAGATTCATAACACTACATTGTATCCACTGCGCGCTTGTTTGTTTACAACTTTCTGCATTTGCTTTAATACTTTGATAACAGTTCAGCACGCAATTAGACAGTCCAAAGCCTGGTAAAGTGTGATGGGAAATTAGAATCTTTTCTTTTCGTACCTAGACGGTTCATAATCATGTGTTCAAGGAAAGTTTATTCACCCCCAATATTAGCCTGTTTTCAAATTGCGCGTCTTAGGTTATTTATTTTCGACTTTATTTTAAAGCTCACAATGTTGATTTTTGTTTGACACTGACAACCGCGCTGCGCAGCACCTCGCCATATGTGTCGGCCCTAACAGTACTGGCAAGCAAGTACCTACCCATAAGGATGGGTTTATTCTAGAGTGCCGGCTGTGGTGCCGAACAATTTATTATTTTCGATCAAAATAAAATCACTTTAATCATTGTTTTTCTTGCTTGGATATCTTTGGTTAGACGTACTGAACGCTGTATTAAAATTTGTCCAACTATTTTAATGGGACCTTATATAGGGACAGACAGACAGGGAAGCGACTTTGTTTTATACTATGTAGTGATTTCATGAATTAAACATTGCAGCATCCGTGGTCGCAGGATGACTAAGGCAACAGGCGTCATGTCATGACAAATTGTTTGAAAATTTATTGAGATTCCGTACAATTTTTACATCAATGACTAATGAAGTAATGACTAATTAAAATAAAATCTTAGGTCCCCTCAAATAAAATCAGTCTTGTGAACTTTTGTCTTTTAGATTTGTTCTGAAGACCGGGGTCGAACTTTGCAACAAATCGAAGTTTAATATTAGCATAAGTCTCTATTATGGATCTTATCAAATATAGTCTGTGATTGAGCTTCGCGAGGCTCTCATACGAGTGGATAATAAGACCTTCAAAAATATTGGAATGTATGAATACTTTTAATACTTTCATTTTAATAAAATCGATACTGTGTTTTGTAGATACACCTTTACCGTCATTTTGGTTTATAAGTTTTCTAATGAATATTTCTGTGGCTTTACATACGTCAAAAACGCTTTTACTAGAAAAATATAACCCACCCATATCTCTTACTGTAATTAATTTATGGAAATCTAATTTTCTATTAGAAACCAAACTTGACACACAAATTTCACACTTGATTTTCCTACTTAGTATACGAGACACATAACCAGAAATATAGCCAATAATTTGATAAGCTCCCACAGACACCGATGTCTCGTTTATTATCCCACTCAAAAACTCGCAATTTTCACTAACTTGGAAATCAGTTTCAAATTCCTTCTCCAGAACCTCGTCCAACTGAAAGTCTTCATTATCCACGTCCCTTAGTATGCAACTGCTATTAACTGTTTCAACGGAAGAACAAGTGAGTATGCTAAAGTTATCCATTGGAGCACAGTTGCCAGAAAATGAATCACGTAATTCTAAATTGGCTAAAATCTTTTTATATGCCGCTTTAAATTGTATATCATTAGGGTTGTTGTTATGACCCCCATGTCTTCTTATGCAACCAAAAAACAACTCGAGGTGGTCTTGACTCGGAGCGAGATTGCATGGGAAGCCGTCACCTCCTTCTGCGAAGCAGTAATGCTTGCAAAGGAGGAGGCGGAACGCGTGAGGGAGAGGCAATCTTTGCGCCCTCACGCCCCTAATCGCCGCAGGAGACGCCCTGGGCGTCGGGAGTCAAGAGCTGACTCCCGGCCACCGTAGGCGCGAGCTTGCAGACGGCGAGCAATGGGCAGTTCGCCGTCTGGTAAGGACCAGGCTCGGGTCGACGGCGCGTTGTGTTCCACGCGCGCCTCAAAGAGATGTCAGCAGTGACGGGGCCCACTGGGGCCGATGCTTGCCAGGGTCGCGGGTTGTTCGAAAGAGTTACCGTGGCCCTTGGCACAGGCAACTGAAGGAACACGGGTGGGTTTTAGTCAGTAAAAGTCTGACACGCCCTCCCGTTCCGCCTAGAACGGGAGAAGTTATTTGATAATTTCCCACCCCAAAAAAAACAAAAAAAAGGTGGTCTTGACTGAGCTTGAGTTGACAAGTATTGAATTTTATGTGTCTTTACTACTATTTCAAACAAAGTTTGTAGACTTTGAATGTTAATTAAAAATCCTAAAAAGCCGGTTTTATTAATAGTATCAACCAATCGCTTTTTATTATTTTTAAAATAATTCTATTTGGGAGATTGCGACGTTTTATTTCTAGTCTTATTTTTATGTATTGTTTTAGGGATAGTATGTCATTCTTAGCTAGTTCAAAAAAAATTGAATTGTTTCAAGCAGCCACTAAATTCTAAAAATGTATCTACACATTTTTAGAATTTAGTGGCTGCTTGAAACCATATTTTCCATATTTATTACTATTCATAATATCAAATGAATCATTTATAATAGAAATAAATTTTACTGTGCCAGAAACATCCTCAAATGCTTTTCCTGTGAGTAGCTCATTGCAAAGTAATAAGGCTTTAGCTACACTTCTATGTACTATATAATTGGGTCGCTAATCGGACTTTCATTATTTGGTTTCGGAAATGGATATGCTTATTTGTTAGTTTATTTGCAAAATATAATTGCTCATTTGTTTGTAGTTTATTTAAAGACACTAATAAAGACCATTTTATTTTCTCATTTTGTGCATCATAAAACATCTTTTTGCTTTCGAATGTGTTTCTTATCAATTTTATCATGTGACTGGGATCAAGAAATATAACAACACTTTCTTGATTAACTGGATGAGGAAAATCTGTTTTTAAATTATCTGGATCAGTCAATTTACAACCTAATATTTCTGCAGTGCTCAAATTTGTTGGAGCACCATCGAAAGTCATACTGACTATTTTTACGCCTACTTCGTGGCATAAGCTTAAACATTGCCTAATTAATGTAGCTTTGAATTCAGCTTTAATACTATTGATGAAAAAATATCCTACTGGTATTTTCCACTTTTGATCTAGTGATACAACCATGAAAACAAGAGCTTGAGAAGCTATTTCGTCTTTTATGTCACCAAAACCTAAATTGACGAAACCTTCATTCGTTTTGGTGTGCCATATTTTTTGACGTCTAATAGAAATCTCATCAAAAACTAAAGAACAAATTAACTCCTTTCCCGTTTTGATTCTTTTCAACTTCAAAGCGCGAAACGACTCATTAGTAAAACCAGGCTGTGCATCTATACTAACATACCATCTGCGTAATGTTCTTACATGTGGAAAAACTTTATTGAAACATTTTCTGGCATAATTATACGCGGCAGGAGAGTAATAATGAAGAGTTAAAGCAAATTTACGAAGAGACGGACAAAATTTACGACGCGATAATCCTGCCTTCGCACATAGGAGTAATTCACATAAAAAACCGGACAAAATTATTTTATATTTTATTTTACTATTTTATGAAATAAAAGTCAATAATTCATCATAATTAGGCATTTATTTAAAAAGAAAACAATTAAAAAAAAAATTAGAAATCTAAGAGTATTTACTCTTAAAACAGAATTTGTTTTCAAGAGGATAATCATGAGGAGACCGAATCAATCAGAATCACTGTCTCCGAGTTCACATGTGATTTGGTCCTCATCATCTTCGTCGTCGGAACTGTCACAATTCAGTGTTTTCGTGAGAAGCATACTAATAGCTTCCTGGGAAAAAGACTTGCTTTTCTTCTTCCGTTTTATTCGGTTGCAGCTGATGAAGGGATCAGATGTCAGCAACAGCCTATTTAAAATATCTCTATTGCAGTCCACTCTTGAAAATTTTCTTGCAAGTCTACGCGATATTTACGGAAGTGTTTGTTCCGGGCTTCAGCAGCCTCCTCTGATAGCTGTCCGATAGGTACAATGTGACTTGATATTACTTGAGCGCCATGCATCAGAATCTTGTGAACTGTAGGTGACATGGGATGCCAACCATACAGTTCCACGTACAGTTTGGCAGTTGTGTGAGCAAAGTCATCGAATTTCGCCGGATCAATATCATATCCGCTTGATATCACTTCAAGAATGATTTGGAACCTTTTTATCAAATCTATATTTATTCCAGTAATCCGAGATGAGCATTCAGGATTGTCAAAAAATCTTCTCGACGTATTTCCGTCGTTACTATTGCCGTAACCGACTTTGGGTATGTCAACAAGAAGGCCCATCTCTTCTTTGAAGCTTTTTTGTATTTTCTGTTTTGTTTCTTTCAAAACATTTTTGTCTTCTGCCGTTCGGGCTTGCCACTTCTGTAAGGGCGCTTTGTACGCCAGGTGCAACAATAGTTCGAAGAAACGAATTCTCGCGTGCAGAATGGAGAGTCCGAATTTCAGAGACTCTACACAAACATTACTTCTTTCAAGTTTGTTGAAGTCCTTAGATGTCTGTCCACATATGTAGCATCTCATTGTTGAAGCCGTATCAGTCGCGGCATTGCACACCTTTCCATCGACCATTGTGAGCAAAATGGTGTGATTTATTTTAACGGAATCTTCCATACCAGTTGTTTCTTTGAGATTCCTTGCTTGTTCTTCAATATAGGTGATTTCTTCCTTTGTGATATCCTTTGTTTCGTGAATGAACCGAGCCCGGATAGGACGACAGAATCTCACTGAAGAAGGCACTGGATTTTGCCATACAAGTTTTCTTGTCTCTCCACTAATACAAACAACAATTCTCACAGGTACAAGAGAACTTAAAAATATGTTGGCATCATCGTCGCCAGTGTTGGCAAATGTCTGCTTAAACTGTGTCTGGCTAGATCCATCACAGCCCCATTTTGATATTAAGGTAAGATGTTGTTTCTCAAACTCTGATAATGTTTCAATCACTTCTTTTAAATACTGAAGTAGTCGCAAAGCTGTATGGTCCAGCAAAGCTTGAAGTTCCACTTCAAAGCTAGTTTCAGTAACTTTTATGCTATCTTCGGCGGGATAACACTCCTTTTTCGCTTTTTGTAAAAGCGAATAGCAAGGATAAATTTCTTTTCGGCCACCTTGTATTAATTCCCACTGCCCTCTTGTAAAATTACCTTCTACAAATAACGCTAATGCTTCTTGTGGTGTGTATTTTCTCGCGATTGGTACTTTTTTAGCTGACCGTATTGCTTTTCGGAACTTTTTAGCTCTGGTAGGCGTTGACGTTATTTCTTTCATAATCTTAGACGCATCAACATTTCCCGAAGTACCTTGACTCACGCTTGCAGCGTACGTCAGTTCCTCAACAGGTACCCGGTCCCGTAAATCTTTTGTTCTTCGACGCTTGCTTCGATCACACAATTCTCCGAATTCTTTTGTTCGTCGGCCTGCTTTGTGGGTCCAAGAAGGTAGTTCCAGTGATACATTAAGCCATTCCATATTGTTTTCTACGAATCTCTTATCAGTATTACGGGCTGCTGACCATCTTTCTTTGAAACTGGTCTTGAAATATTTCATAGAACGGGTAAGAACACTTGTTTCTTCGGGTGGACATGAAGTTAGTTGCGCAAGTCTTTCTCCCAACAACGAAAATTTTTCTTCAATCTTTTTTCCTTTGAACTCTTTGATAATAGTATAGAGCTCCATTCTGGTGATTTTTTTGACTCTTTCCGAAGGATCTATGACAAAAGAAAACAAAAAAATAAGCTTTGTCAGTATAATTATAATCTTCCCCATATTGTTTGAAGCACTAAAAAAAAATATGGGGTACGTTGGGGGATCTTTTTATTCATGTTTCTACTTCCTTAGAATCTACATTTTATGCCCACATAAAAATTTCGAGGCGACAAGGCGCGACACATAAACAAAAACACTAATGTATTTCAAATTTCTTTAAAAAAAAGTCAAAAAAGTGCCGCTGTTTATTGATGGCTATACAAGTAGAAAATTTGGAGGAAACGTAATAAAATAAACTTCAATCTATAGTACTAACCTTCTATATCCATGTCCGAATAGTTAATCTCCTGTCGTTTGCTACACGAAGCCATTTTAGCACAGACAACTGATAAACACAAACGAGAGCGCCGAGAACAAAGACACGCGTACAGTGCGATGACTGGGCTCCGACTGACGTTGAGTGGCACTTGCGCGGGAGTTGAGGGTTGGGGGTCTGCCTTTTGATAAACCGGTTATCGTAGGTAAAGAAACATGTATTTTGGGTGTGGTTGGATTAACATCACTATTTTCAATTTTGTCCGGTTTTTTATGTGTAATACTCCTATGTGCTTCGTGGAATTACTGTAGAGTCTATCATAGAGGGCTTGAGTTTCTGCTGTAGTTTTAAGAGAGTTTACCACATTTTTTTGGATGTCAAACTTTTTTTCTAAATGGTTAACGAAATCTTTCAAGTTTAATATTTTACGTTTTAAATATCTATTTTGTTGGCCTATTTTTTTTAATTTTAACCTGATGACGTAGTTTTTGTTTTTGTAACTTATGAACTTGTGCCTTCAATGCAATTTTTCTCGGAGTGTCGAAGATAGACTCAGAGTCTGAAACATCAACATTGACAGGTGTAGTAAGTCTGGTTGCTTCGGGGTTCATTTCATCAACCTGAAATTATAAAAAAAGTCTAAATGTGTGTCGTACTCGCGCTATACTAATAATAATAATAATAAAATCGTTTATTTATATAAAGGGGATAACATTTACACTTTAATACTTTAACAATTACGATAGCGCACAGTTGCTAATTTGCCTGAACTAGGTTGAACCTGTGCTTCAGGTTAGAAAATGCATGAATACTTAATGTAATAAATTAACACTGAGTTAACGTAAAAACTAAATTAAAACTTAGATAAATAAAAGTAAAATAGTATGTTAGCAGTTTTATTTGCAGACAATAAGTAGCTCTTCTGTCTGTGCATAGTCGAGGGTTAGTAAATACTTAAGTATAATTTTTTTACAGTAATTTAGTTTATAGATACATAGTTTTCTATTTAATCTATTGTACAGGAATGGGCCTAGGAAAGTTAAAAATCTTTCTACAAAGACATGTTTTGAGGTTGCATTAGATAAGCATACAAGATCATTCCGTCTCTTGTTAGTATTGTCGGCATTGTAGGCAAGCATGGTGTGCTGTTTTAATACTAAGTGCATAATGAAAAGCTGGCGAACGGTTAGTACATTGCAGGATTTGTATAGCAGAGCGGTGGGAAAAAAGAAGGGATGGAAATTTGCTACCTTTAAAATTGCTCTCTGAGCTCTTTCAAGAGGAAGCAAATTAGTTTTTGATGCACCACCCCACGAAGTGATACAGTATTGAATAATAGATTGACATAGGGCCAAATAAACTTGTGTGATTAATTTTGAATCGGCTAATGTTCGCAATTTTTTAAAAACATATATTAGTTTGCGCACTCTTTTTACTGGGCTTTCAATATGTTTTTTAAAAGACAGTGTGTCATCCATTATTACCCCCAGGTATGTTATGTTGCTCGTTTTGTGTATAAAAGGACAATTACACATAGTGATTGTGCGGTTACCACAGTGATGGGCATATAAATAAGGGTTAGTAATATTAAGTTGAGATTTGCGCATGGAGAAGTGAATATATTTGGTCTTGTCGGCATTTAATGTTAGTAAATTGCTATGTGGCCAATTAGTCACAGTATTAAAACCTAGTTGAGCGATTTCGAACAAATCGATACTGGTTTTTGCGCTAAATATTAACGCCGTGTCGTCGGCATAGGATATTATTTTACCGTCTTTAATATTTAGATTACACAAGTCGTTAATATAAATAAGGAAGAGGGTGGGGCCCAGAATACTCCCCTGGGGAACACCAAAACCAGTATTTTTCTGCTCATGTTAGTAATATTATCTATTCTAACACATTGGTACCGGTGGTCTAAATAGTCTGTAAAAAGTTTCAGCGACGTTCCCCTTATTCCTATGATCTCTAATTTCTTCAGAAGAACAGAAACAGACACCGTGTCGAAGGCCTTGGCTAAATCGAGGAAGACTCCCAGGGTTTGGTTTCCTTTGCCGAGTTCTTCTGAAATATAATCAGTCAGGCTATGCACCGCATCAGCTGTGGACAGTTTGGCTCTAAAACCATATTGCGCAGGGGATAAGATGTTGTTTTTTTCAAGGTACTGAACTAGTCTACTGTTTATAATTTTCTCTAGTATTTTTGAAATCGAGGGGAGTAAGGATATCGGCCTATAATTATTAACTACGTCTTTACTTCCAGATTTAAAGATAGGGATTACAACTGCCTTTTTTAGACAGCTAGGGAAAATTCCTTCGGAAAGACAGATTCGAAATATATGCGTTAAGGGAGGTACCAAAATATGCTTAAAGAGTTTAAGAATCTTATTGCTTATATTATCCCATCCAACTGCACAGTCGTCTTTTAGCCCAGAAATGATTCGGGTTATTTCATCTTCATCCGTATCTAACAAAGCAAATGATTTTGGGTTGCAGCTATTGCTTGATTTTTGGCAATATGGTTGGCCGCAGTATTTCGGAATCTGTTCGGCAAGAGTTTTCCCAACATTTACAAAATAATTATTTACATTGTTAGCTGATAAGAGTTGTGATGGATTAGCCAGCAATAAACTCGAATTTGATTCACGCTGTTTAGATATATTAGTGACCTTTTTAATATGTATCCAAAGTTGCTTGGTATTTTTACCTGCTTTGTTTAATTCAGTTTTATCGTAATTATTTTTTAAATTCTTTAGGAGATTGTTGCAGAAATTCCTGTATCTTTTATAGGTGGTTTGAATTATTAGATTATCAGGGTATCTTTTAGTTTTCTGATGAAGTTTATCTCTGTGTCTTATGCACCGAATTAGTCCTGGAGTAATCCATGGTTTAATATTATACTATACTAAGTCTGAAACCTTGCATTGTATCGGTTATTGTACTCATCATTATGAACAACTTTTACTATGGGACCAGCACTGAAATCGTGAAAAAAAATTCAGCTGATCCATACAAACATTACTTCGAGGTATGCAAATTTAAATGTATGCAGCTGTTATTTATCAAAAAAAAACTAATGTTGTAAACCTAAAGACTGAAAATTTTCCTTTCGTTCGCATCTTCTTCAGCAACTGGTTGCGTTGCAAGTGATAATTGATGCGAAACTTGATAATGCGGACGAAAGTAATATTTCAATATCTGATTTCTATTTTGTGGGATAGAAACCGCTGAGACGAACAGACAGATAGCAAAGTCGAGCAAGTAATTAAGACTATAAGCAGTGTACTATTTTACTATATAGAATGACTACGAAAAATCAAGAAACGTGAAACTCACTTCACTTGTAGTACAAGGTACAGATCCTTTTTTTAAAATTGATCGACCAGTCTTTCCGAAGTAAATGTCCTCTCTTTTAAAATGCTTTGAGCATACTTTTGACGAAGCAGATAGAAGCCAATTTTCTTCTTTACGGTCTATTTAAACAAACCGTATCCACTTTTCACGTTCTACATTATTTACACTCGGAAACCTGCAATAACAGAACCCTACTTGAACGAATAGTACTTGTTCCTTTATTGACATTTAAATTAAATGATATGATTATGCTCAAACAGTATTATATTTTAAGTGTTATTTATTATTTACTTCATAAAATATCGATAACAAAATCGATAAACAACATCACATCTCTGCAAGGCAGTAGTAAAGCTATTCAGCAATAGAGGGCGTTTATTACAAAATTAGCATATGTTCTAGAACTATTTATTAAAATTATTACTAAGTAAATATAACAAATACTTAAGAAAATAAACCGAAGTTAGATCCAGTCGTTCTACCATAACGAGATTTACAATAGCGTAATGCGCAACTCTGCATATTTTCTTAGAAAATATTTTTCTTTTGTTTGACAGTTTGTCAAGAATACGACAACATGCAGGCGTACACTAGACTGAGCGACTTTTGCCCACTAGGACAAATGTATCGGATTACGATTTTTTTCGCTATGTCCCGTCTATTGTGTAGTATAATATAATTTAATGTCTTTGTCAGAAACACATATGAAAGTACCAACTAAAAATGAGTGGTATGAAATTGCTCGCAACTTCTGTTTAAAAGCCAATTTTCCTCACTGCCTGGGTGCTATAGATGGCAAGCACATAAGAGTTATAAAGCCCAAAATAAGTGGGTCGATGTTTTTAAATTACAAACATTACTTTTCAATTGTTTTAATGGCGGTAGTTGATACAAGTTATAAAGGGTGTCCAGTGGAAAATTTTCAACTTTGAAATTTCACATAAAAAAAACTATATAGATTTTATTTATTTTTATTGAACTTAAATGTGTACTACATTAATGCGGATTTTATTTCTTAAACACTATATCATCTAAATGATGACCGTTTTTTTGTACGCACTCCTGTAGTCGGACCCTTACATTTGCAATCACGCGACGGCAAAGCTCTGGAGTAATGCTTTCAATTTCACGGCGAATATTGGCTTGCAGGGCTTGAATTGTCCGGGGATTGTTCTCATAAACCTTCGATTTAAGGTAACCCCATAGAAAAAAATCGCAGGGCGTGAGGTCGGGCGACCTGGGCGGCCATGAGATGTCTCCGTACTTGCTGATCAGTTTATTTGGAAAAATTGTTCTTAACTTTTCCATCGACACCCTAGCTGTATGCGGAGTGGCACCGTCTTGCTGAAATTGTGTCCTATTGTTGTAACCTGAATACAGCTGCAATTGCGGTAGCAGAAATTCGTCTATCATACGGCAATACACCGGAGCAGTGACTGTTTCTCCTTGGTTAAAAAAATAGGGCCCAATTACACCGCTAGCCGAAATGGCACACCAAACTGTGGTTTTCAAGCAATGTAAACGTTTCTGGTGGCGTTCTCTCTGGTTGTTCGGGCACCAGTATCTCATATTCTGTTTATTTACATATCCATCAATGTGGAAATGTGCTTCGTCACTAAATAAAATGTTTCCTAACGTGGTAGGTGTTCGAAAGCGTTCCAGCATTGTTCTTGCGAAGGTTTCTCGCAAAGGATAGTCGCTTTCCATGAGACCCTGAACAATTTGCATTTTGTATGGATGGAGTCTTAATTTCTTCTTCAAAATAACATGCACTGTTGACTTTTTGATTCCTGTGGAGGCTGCAATTTTCCTAATAGACTTGCGTGGATTTCTAATGATTTCATTTCGAACTTCAGACACACGTTCGGGCGTTGCTGCTGATGTTGATGGTCCTGCAGGAGTTCTGTTGAGCGTTGTCCCTTCTTGCCTAAATCTTTGTACCCACGACCAAATAAGTTGCGTGCTTGGCCCATCACTTAAACGCCGAATATTAAAATGAGTACAAAACGTTCGACGCGCGAGTTAAAAGACTGAGACTCGTGATAGAGATAAAACTAATTTTATTCTCAAAACGTGTTAGTAGTACAGTGGTATGTTGTAGAGTCAATACAATAATGTGCTTAAATTATATTTGGGTTAGTTTATATACTAAGTCTTATCAGTTAATACAGTGGTGGGGACAGGATGGTTCTCACCACAATTCCTTTATCTAATCACTTTCGTTTTATTGACGTTGTTTATCGGACGGTGGCGGTATCTCTACTGTTGACTGTCTGACCTCGTTATCTTGAGTCATTCATATTTATATTTATTACTTTATTTATAATCGATTCCGCTTATCCCGTTGCTATCGGGTAGTAGCGTCATCTCTACTGTTGACTGTCTGATCTCGTTATCTTGACTCTCCCTTCCTAGTCTTTTTGTACTCTGTCGGGTTTTTATGATTCGACGAGTTAAAAAGACGATAGTTAACAAGATTATGGTTACTATCGTTATGTAGGTCAGGATCCCTATGTCTTTGATCTTATCAGAGGTTAAGTCGGGTCTATTGATTGCTGCGATCTGCTCTTCTATGTTGTCCATATTTTCTGGTAACGTCATTGGTAACTCGTTTGCTAGTTCTGTGACTTCAGTAAAGGTCTGAATATCCAAAGGATCTTGAGTGCAACAATGAATGACTCAAGATAACGAGGTCAGACAGTCAACAGTAGAGATACCGCCACCGTCCGATAAACAACGTCAATAAAACGAAAGTGATTAGATAAAGGAATTGCGGTGAGAACCATCCTGTCCCCACCACTGTATTAACTGATAAGACTTAGTATATAAACTAACCCAAATATAATTTAAGCACATTATTGTATTGACTCTACAACATACCACTGTACTACTAACACGTTTTGAGAATAAAATTAGTTTTATCTCTATCACGAGTCTCAGTCTTTTAACTGGCGCCCAACGTGGGGCGCCAGTTAAAAGACTGAGACTCGTTTTGAGAATAAAATTAGTTTTATGTCTATCACGAGTCTCAGTCTTTTAACTCGCGCGAACCAACGATTCACCATTCTTTAGGTATTGCTCAACCGCAAACGAGCGGTGCGCTCCCGTCCAGTGACTCATGGCTACTAACAAATCCGCAAGTACCGCACTTTCAATGGTACCCCTCCCGCTCACCTCACCCCGCTATTATTTCGATAATTGCAGTTTAAAGTTGAAAAATTTCCGCTGGACACCCTTTATTTTCATTGATGTTGGTGCATACGGAAAAGAGTGTGATTCAAATGTTTTCAAGGAGACTGCTTTTTGGAAAAGTTTAGTGAACAAGACGTTAAATTTGCCAACGCCTGCACAACTGGAAGAATCAAATGTCGATCTACCCTACATTTTTGTTTGGGACGAGGCTTTTGCGTTACACGAAAACATACTTCGCCCATTTTGTAAAAACGTGTTGTTTACTACAGAACTTTATACATACAAAAGTGGGTATGCGTGAAATATCAACCATCAATCTTGGCCCTCAACTATCGGCTTTGCCAAGGTCGCGTTAATAAAATACTATAACAGCAAGTACAGTTCGTAATCATTTTGCGGAATACTTTGTCTGAGCATGGACGAGTACCATGGCAAATTAAATATTATTAGCAATTTATTAAATATATATATTGTCGGATTCCCGAAGCCAGTCCTGCTGGACACTCCAACTTACAGGAATTCCAAGGGCGTTTCGTTAGGCTCGCTGTCACCAGGGCACCTTATAGGGTTGGTCCGAACCCGGGAACCCAATCCTAGTGTCTTCAAGTATCCAACAGGGACCTTGTCAAAAGACTGTAACCGTAGTGAGACCAACAGAGTCCAATCTTCAGTATACCTCCTAATTGTCTGAAGAGGCTTCTTGAATGTCCAACAGGGACACCTGCTTCAAATAATAGATGATTTGTCTAAGGTAATCTTCTATGTGGAACGTCTTCCAATTGAAAGATACTTTACAGGTAATCACTTTTATTATGAACAACTAGTTGAGGTTCGAAGAATGACACTAGGTTAACTAACTAGGTTGCACACTTGCGAGTGCCTATTGACTTCTCGCCTTAGTGGATGCGTATTGAGTTCTCTCAGTGTCAGCTTACAGGACGGTCTTATATACCATGACACAAACAAGTGGAAAGAACCAATGACTTGATAAAGTAATGAGAATTGTTATTAAATATTTAATTTAGATAACATTGTTATGGTCGGATACATTACGAAATATTGTGAAAGAGGAAGAGACAATTGGATACAACACTTTCCCCATTAGAAAAGATTTTTGTTAGTTTATGAATTGTGACAAAAATCTTAGACTTAAGTTTATACAATGAAAATGTGAATTTATAGTGAGAGGGAGTTGGGTACAACATCTTTCCCCCTTAAAAAAGATTTTTGTTGATTTATTAATTATAATAAAAATCTTAGACATATGCTTAAATTTAAGTTTATACAATAATTTTTTTTTTATCTTTCTTTATTAAAAAAAGTCGTTTAAGCGTCGTCGTCACTATTTAAGTCCGTGTCTGTTTCTGAATGAGAATCAATACTTGGTGTTTTGGCAGGCAATAATAAGTTTAATGTTTCTTTATGGAATGGTCTGGACTTCTTTATTGGTATTTTTCTCATACCAGTTATGAGGGGGTTTGACGTCAGAAGGAGTCTGTTTATAACATCCAGGTTACAAGCTTCACGAGAAAATTTTCTTGAATAATTTAGCCTATAATCTCTAAAATGTTTGTTACGAGCTTCTGCAGCCTCCTCCGAGAGCTGACCGATTGAGAGCAGGGCTGACGAAATTACTTCTGCTCCGTGTCGCAGAATTTTGTGTGTTTGGGGACATGGGATGCCATTGATATAACTGAACATACAGTTCTTCAGTTTCTCTTGCATACTTTTCAAATGTTTCTATATTGATTTTATGTCCACTAGATAAGGCTTCCAAAATAATTTTAAACCTAAACATTAGATTCACATCTATGCCAGTTATTGAAGCAGCTAGTTCATGGTCAGCAAAAAATCGCCTGCTAGTATTGCCATCATACGAGTTACCAAAATTAGCTTTATTAACATCCACAATAAGCCCCATCTCACTTCTGAACCTATCCTGTATTTCTTTTATTCTTTGTTTGACTACATATTTATCAGATTGTGTTCTAAGTTGCCACTTTTTCAGAGTTAGTTTGTATGATGAATGCAAAATGTTTTCGAAAAATCTTATGCGAGCATGTAGTATGGAAAGGCCAAATTGTAATGACTCCTCTTTGACATCCTTTCTTTTCGATAAATCATTGAACACCTTAGAAGTAGCACCACATATGTAACACCTCATGGTCGATGTTGTATGTGTTGCTGCGTTACATACATATTTTGCCATCCACCATAGTAAAAAGCATAGTATGGACTATTTTCGTACCTTGTAGGTAATTCTGTTGGCTCGAGAGCATCAATTTGTGATTTCACATACTGAATCTCTTCGTTTGTGATATCAACAGACTCGTGTAGGAATGTTATTCTAATAGGTCTACAGTACCGCGGCGATGAGGGCGTTGGATTTTGGCAAACAACGTGTTTCTTTTTACCGCAAACTAACACTGTAACATTTTTCAGAGCTCTATGGTACCAACCATAGAGCTCTGAAAAATGTTAGCGTCTGAATCCATCTCATTTTGAAACTTCTGCTTATATTAAGCTTGCTGTGAACCATCGCACCCCCATTTACATATCAATTCCATTTGTTGTTTTTCTTCTTCACTTAATGTAGTAAACTTCCTTTAAATGCATAATTAATCTTGAAGCAGTATGATTCAGTAAGTCTTGTAAGTTTATTTCCGTACATGTAGCAGTAACTCTGTAGGATTCTTTAATAGGATAGCACTCGTTTTTATTTCGCTGAAGAATGGTATAACAAGGATAAAACTTTTTATTGCTTAATCTGACTATTGCATATTGTGTTCTTGTTAGACCAGCTTCCACATACATAGATAAAGCCTCTAAACTGGATAATTGATCACTGCTTTCTTCATTACTCTTTCTAAAAGCTAACTTATATTTTCGGGCTCGTGTTGGACTCTTTGTTGAATCCTTGACAACATTCGATGCGTCTATATTACCTGAAGCTCTTAATTTCATTTGAGTCGCATAATTCAGCATTTCAACATCATGTAACCGAAGATCTTCAGTTTTTCGGCGTTTGCTTCTCTCACTGGATTGTGTAAATATTTTTTTAGGACGACCAGAACTTATTCCTGGAAAGGATATTGAAGTATTCTTTTTATTAACAAAAAAGGATAGAAAAAATATCCACAAAACCATAGTAACACATACCAGTCAATGGCAATTGTAACGAAGTCATTCCATCAAGCCAATCATTGTTGTTTTTTTCGAATACATCTCTCTTTTTATGCGCTGCATTCTTTATTAATGATAATTTTTGTTTCCAATCTTTCCGTTGATCTTCATCTTTACAGAACTCACTGATCACACAGTTTCTTCCATGTACCTTAACTTTTTATCAAAATTTGGTTCCTGTGAACTTTTCACCATGTTATAAATGTCTTTCCGGGATAAGAAATTAACACCAGACGGCCCTGAAAGAAGATAAAGAAAAAAAAATATTATTTAATTTTTTTCTCTACTTACCCTCCTACTAAAGAAAAATACATGAAAAATACATCCGCGGTATTCCACTCTGCATTGAGCGTATTACTGAACCGGTCTCTTCTTCAATTGTATGTATGTTTCATTGCATAGAAAAGCTTAGAAGTTAAGTAAAACTCTTAAAGATTATATTCAAAACGTCTAAATTCACATATTTTCTATGACCTTTTGTTATTTACAATAAATACTAAAACCCAAAGTAGATTTATCTAGACATAGTTTAAAATGTAACTACATACCTGGTTTTGGCGGATCCATCACAAATTTTTTATATGCAGTTTCAAAAGACAAAATAATAACAATTATTGTGAGATGACACAGGGAGAATATCGAACAATCACGCGCACACTTCAAGCGAACGGTAACTTCCGACAGATACCAGCGGGCAGCGGCGCGGGAGTCGAGTCAAATACAATATGCTATGTATATTGTATTTGACTCGACTCGACGGCTATACCTTTAACTAGTTAAGCGCCCATTGTATTTTTTAATACCTATCAACGATTTCGCGAAAATGATTTTTGGCCAGCTTTAAGGCTCAAATACCCGTATGTGCGTCGTTCTTAAAAAGTGATGCCATTATGCTGTTCTTGTCACTTGACTTTTTTGGTATAATGTAGGTATGAACTCCATTTTTCATCCGGTTGATCTACAGAATAAAAAAATTTTTATAAAAAACTAATTGTTTTATTAATTCATTAATGAAGTGATTGCAGTTAAATAGACATTATCCTTAACTTCCCATGTCCAACTTAATAACATTTTTGCCTTTCTTTTTCACTAAAATAGCTTAAAAACATTTGTTTAGAATAAATAAAAAATAACTCAACCTTATTTTTTTATGGAGGTGTCACCAACAGGTGACACGGCATATTTTCAGCGTTGTAGCGATGATACTATAAGTTATTACTATCGCAAAATACGTTTGTATTATAGCTTATTTATTGATTTATTATAATATGTTATAAGAAAAAGAAAAACAATACTTACGGTTTGGGCATTTTTATTTCACTTTATACCGCAATAAATGACAAAAGCTCAGAATGCTACAATTACGTGCTGTGCAACTGAATGAATTTCACAAATGAGGTATGGTGGGCATTACCAGAAGAAAATAATGTAAAGTCCTACTAATTGGCTTAGCTTCAATAGTCTCAGAATTAAAAAATAAAATATCTGTGTGGTAGAAAAAATGTTTCTGTCACCTACAGGTGGCAATGGGAATTGAAGAGTTAATAAACCGTTACTGTAGAATAAAACTCCATAAGCAGTTACGATGAAAAAGTTATAATGGGTGATTCATTCGGAGTTACTTTTTCCAAAACTAAAGAAAATATGAATAAAACAAATTTATCGGGTAATCTTTATTATAATACAAAAGAACCATTCCTTACATTTACTTTTTAAAGATTATTTCTTTCAAATGTTGTCCGTAACTGCGATTAAGGTGGTCCATTCTGGAGTTCCAGTTTTCGATGACCCGACCGAGCATTTCCAGTGGTATTTGGCGAATAACGCGAGTAATGTTGGCTTCCAGTTGATCAATCGTACGCGGCTTATCCATGTAAACTTTGGACTTTACATAACCCCACAGAAAAAAGTCTAAGGGTGTGATATCACAGGATCTAGGCGGCCAACTGACTGGTCCGAAACGCGAAATTAACTGTTCACCAAATTTTTCTCGCAACAAAGCCATGGTTTCACGTGCTGTGTGGCAAGTGGCGCCGTCTTGTTGGTACAGCCCGCGTCAGAGAAAACGAACCACCCAAGACTTAAAGAATAATCGCTCAAGCGACGGCGGGCGCGTCACGTGACTGGTCCCGAGCAGCTCCATCCCCGCCGCCCGCGCCGCACCCATCTCTGCCCGAGCATCCACCGATCCGACTCAAACATTATTTGTATGTTTTTAATAATTAGGTATTGTGGTATTTTTTTCGGCTTCTGGCCGAACCGTATACCAAGAATAACTTACAAAAAGACACTACGTTCCGTATAGGATACGAACCCGCATCACCAGGCGCCAGACGATTATTAAGACCGTGCCTTATACCAATAGGCTATTGGCTCAGTTAGTAATCTCAACGAAAATTCGAATAGCATTACTCCTTTTATCGAAAAAGTTTGATAACGGTCTAATCTTCTAGACATTAAGGTTTAAATTTCAACTTCCACCACGTGAGATACACCTACCGTCCACAACCTTGTTTTACAAAATGCAATACGTAACTCCTCAATTAACTAAAAGATAAGGTTGAAATTAGCATAGATTTCTTGTTTGGTTGAATAGAATGTGCTTGATTCCGATTGTTGCACTACCGTCATTTTACTTCAGAAACTTAACTGCTGTATGAACTGCGAGTTAAGGTTGAATTTAGAATACTTCTTCGCCCTATTTACTAAACTGTGATTGAGGGTATAATTATTTTTCAAATCGTTTCGTTTTCGTGCCGATCAGCTTGTGTGTAATGTCTTCGTCGTAAAATTATCCAATTTACGAAGTTTTTGAACAGTTGATTCTATTAACCGATAGTATGGTTCGATTAACAACTTTTTGAAGGCTAAAATAATTGTTGTTCTCTGGGAACAGGAACAAAGCATATAGCACGAGAAATATGGGCCTAACATAACGGTAAGATTTACGTTAAACACATATATATTTATTGTTACAACCATGTTGCATTATTACTTACAAGGTGGATTTTTTATGTATTTCTAATATTATCGTTTTCATTACAGAGAAAAATAGTTCGTAGATGGATACAAAGGTATCAAGCGACGGGTGATGTGAAATGCGATCTCACCCAACTGCTTACACTAATGAATCGGAGCGACACCTTGGGACACACAAAACCTGGGAACTAATTCGAAATAGTGCTGCAAGCTTCAATATGGTTTCGGGCATGAAAAGTCTTCAAGAAGTGATAGACAGTGACTCCATCGTCTGCGTTATTAATAGACAATTTACTCGGCAGATTGATTGTGTAACTTATCTGATAAAATTGCATTGGAACGTTTGAGCAAGTGTTAATAAATCCCAATATTTGTGGAATCATTATCTCGTAGTTAATCAAAAATAAACAACCTTTATTATTATGAATCCAGTTACTCTTGTTTACAAGTAGTCTTGTAATGTGTTAACGATGCACCATCTGACCTCACATACTTTTCTAATGCTGTGTTAAAAGGGTTATCAGAAATTGTGATAAAAGAGAAAGATGTATATTGCTATACTGTTATAGTTTAGCATGTTGGTTCTTCCTCTGTAATTCACAGGCACAAATGACAACATTTCATTTTTTAATCAGGCTTTTTTTCCCCATAAGATCATACAGAGTATAAAAAAAATAATGTTTTTACAACTTTGAATAAATAAATATTGTAGTTATGTTACTAGAAATATCTATAAACGAACCGTTATCTAATGTTAAACGTTCTACACCTCACCCAGGGTATATATTTTGTATTTAGTTAATATTTTATGTAAATAACCCTAATTTAACACAGATAGAAAACTGTATACTCGTAATAACTGCATATGTGGATTCCTAGAAATGTAATTAATGAAATAAATGAATATTGTTTATGCAATATGCCTGGCTGTTCTTACAAACCCCATACTTAACATTTGTTTTCTTAAATATGGATGTTTTCTGAAATAAAGTTACGAAAATCACCTAATCAACTATTAAAGAAACTAAAAAAAAAGAAAAAAATAAATATCATCCGCGGATTTGAACTCGTGACCATCGAATCGCTAAGCCGCAGTCCGAACCACTAGACCAACTCGCCATTTTCGTTACATTACGAAAAACTTAAGCGTATGATATCACTACCAAAGGGGGGGTCCGGTTTCTCTGAAGCTTACTGTACCAAAAGTTTTGAAGATGACGGGCTTCAATTTCAGGAAACAAATAGTCCGTTATCATGGTACGATAACAGTCACCATTGACAGTGACGTTCTGGCCGGCTTCGTTTTTGAAGAAATATGGACCGATGATTCCACCACCCCATAAACCACACCAAACTGTTGTTTTATCTGGATGTAATGGTAGCTCTTGAATCTCTTCGGACCAAATACGGCAATTTTGTTTGTTAACATATCCGTTGAGCCAAAAATGTGCCTCATCGCTAAACAAAATTTTCGTTGAAAACAGTGGATTTTCTGCAAGCTTTTCAAGAGCCCAAAGACTAAATCGGTGGCGATTAGGTAGGTCAGTCTGCTTCAATTGTTGCACCAGTTGAATTTTGTATGCTTTGAAACCAAGATCTTTGCGTAAAATACGCCAAGTTGTGGTATACGACAAGTCAAGCTGTTGCGAGCGGCGCCGAATCGATTCTTCGCGATCATTGCGTACACTCTCAGCTACCGCCGTAATGTTTTCTTCAGTGCGAGCTGGATGTGGTCTATTTGGTCGTGTATTGTCTAATAATGAAAATTCCCTTTCAAACTTTTCGATGGTATAGCGAATAGTGCGTTCGGTAGGGCGATTATGTGGACCATATGTTGCTCTAAGTGCACGAAACACATTCCTCGTAGAACGCTGATTTCCGTAATAAAGTTGAATAATTTGCAGGCGTTGTGCCGTGCTTAGTCTTTCCATGATGAAATGTCAAACTATAGTGAATGAAAATATTAGGTTAGGTTGTCATGACTGACGCTTTATCTGTCAAAAAATGCATAGACAAAAAAGTAACTCCAAATGAATCACCCGTTAGTATAGCAGGAGCAGGGGTCTTAATCTTAACCCGGCGGCATGAGTGAGGTGAGAAATTGTTACACCAGCTATGAGGCGGGTAGGAGATACCCAAAATGTTGATGTTCAATTTTTGATACTATGATTGTGTAATTATCATTTATGCTTGAGATATATTAATAATAGTATCCATTCAACAAGATTAGCAAATAAAATACCAGCATTAAGTACAAAAAGCGTTATTTTTTATTGAAATAACAAAGTATCTAAATTTTCTTTGAAAAAATACAAATTTAGGTAGTTAACTTCTTTTCGCATAAAAATATAACAAAATTCCAACTTCTTTGGTAAATCAACATAACAATAGTGTTTTCTAATTATTATAAATAAAAAAGGAACTGAAAAGTTTTATGAGATCATGTAACAGAGTACCAAAGTTATGCCTACAAATCAGCACAATCTCCGCACATAAAAATCGCGTGTTCCATACATATTGGCTTCTCACATTTTGTCAGTCACATTGTCTCAGATTCAGTGCCGGGGGCGCCTGAATTTGTGGCTCTTTGTCTCGCAGTACGCGGAGGTCTGCCGACACGATCTCCAGCCTCTCCGAGATTGGTTGCAGGTGTTTGCTGATATTGATTGGTTGCGGTGGTGGCGGAGGGGAGGCTACAGGCCTGTCCGCGATTGCCTGGATTTGGCCCTTGAGTGCTTCGAAGGCCTCCTCAAATTGTGAGGTGGTGAGTAGGATGTCTGTGTTACGGCTGCTCGGGTCCGGGTCTGTGTTGTTGTCGGCTGGCCTGATGAGATCTTCTTTCAGCCTGTCCATATCCTTCCGGAGCGCGTCTAGCTGGTTGGAGACGCTGGTGACAGTCTTGTCTAGGCGTGAAAGGCTGGCCCCCATTGTCTCCCATTTTGGATCCCCCGGGGCTCTTGCGCCTTCCTGCCTAGTCCTTTCATGCTCCTTCTGGTTTCTGGAGCTGGCGTTATTGATCTCCTCTTTGACCTCCTTGATGTTTTTGAAGGCCTCTAGAGTTTCGTGGCCCAGCCATTCCCGGATCCCTTTAGCCTCCTTTTTTGTTTCAGAGACGTCCGTTCTCATCAGGGAGAGCTCGACCTTCAGTGCCATCAACTCTCGAGTGTGGGCTCTCTCGACGCGCACAAGCTCTTGAGCGTGTCGAGAGCGCTCCTTCTCGAGGTTATATTTGTGGCGCGCTCTCGAGTCTGCCAGTGATAGGGCCGTCTCGTACAGTCCTTGTAGACACTCATGGGCTGTGGCCTTGCACTCCCTCTTCATATTTCCGGCTGCCTCCAATGCGTCCTTGCCTTTCTGGAGTAGGTCGTTCGCCTCTCTGGTGGCCAGGTCCATCTCCACCCCTGTGCCCCTTCTCGGGGTTCTGTAGAGTAGACTCGGCCGTCCACTCGCGGGGCAGTCGGCCTGACTCACTGTCGAGGCAACCGAGCTCTCCTCGTCCGAGATGATGTGGTTAGGAGGGGAAATGCCACATTGCTCCCAGTTTATAACTGCCTCTGATGCTCCCACACTGTCCCCCGTCTGGGACGTCTCAGCTCTCTTTCTCTCTTGACTGAGACTGAGACTTATTCTTCAACCTATATGTGAACGCTCTGATTGTAGCGCTCAGCAGTCATCATGTCGGCTGTCACATTGATGGAGTTTGCCTAAATAATCTTAGCTATGCGGACGACATGGTGCTGCTGAGCGCATCGGTTTGTGGTATGAGAACATTGTTGCAGATTTGTGAGACGTATGCACAAGAACATGGTCTTAAATATAATGTGACGAAAAGTCAGTTCATGGTTTTTGAGGCTGGCTCTAAATGTCCTATAGCAGTACCTCCCATCAAACTGTACGGGGTTCCCTTGGTCAGAGTGGATCATTTCAAATACTTGGGGCATGTAGTAACAGCCAGTCTCAAAGATGATGCTGATATCGAGAGGGAGCGGAGGGCCTTGGCTGTAAGAGGTAACATAGCTCGCAGGTTTGCGCGTTGTTCAGGGTCGGTCAAGCAGACCCTTTTCAGGGCTTATTGTACCTCTCTGTACACGTGCAGCCTGTGGGTAAATCACACTCAAAAAGTATACGAAGCCCTCCGCATCCAATATAACAACGCATTCAGAGCGCTTATGGGGCTGCCGCGACATTGTAGTGCCTCGGGCATGTTCGCCGTCGCTAACGTCGACTGCTTTTATGCTACGATGCGTAAGCGAAGCGCGTCCCTCGTACGCAGAGTTCGCGGCAGCTCCAACAGCGTGCTGATGATGATAGCCGACAGGATCGACTGTCCATACATCAGACGCTGCAGTGACTTGCACGTCACCTACAGTCGTCGGCTGTCAATGTAAATGTTTTGTGTGGTAATTGTTTTGTGTTGTACCTATTGTAATGTAATGCGTTACTTATGAAACTAATAGTGACATCTGAGTAGTGTTATTATTTATTTTAATTTGATTTGTTTTGATTTCATTTAATTTGATTTATTCTGTTTCTATCACATCTGATTTGTATTGATTTTATTTCATTTTAATTTTATCTGATTTTATTTGATTTTATACATGTGCTATTTATGGGTGTAATTTACCTGAAATAAATGAATTTATTTATTATTATTATTATTTTCTTTGATCCCGAGTGTTTTTATCATCGAATCTCAAACAATTTTGGAGGAAGTAAAACCTCTGCAGTGACATTGTAGTCCGAAAGATTTCAACCCCTGTACCATCTGTACGCCACAAATCGTTCAGGTTTTGACTATTTGAGCGATTCAGGCCAGCTATATACAAAAGCCCTATAAATGCCTTCAAATCCTCCAAAGTTGCATCTTTCATGTGATACTGCTCTTTATTTTTTGGATATTTTTCCCTTTTATCCTTTATTTGAATATTTGTGTATGTAAGTACGGTATTCAACATACTGTCTGTTATAAAGAGACTCCAAGTATCAATCTCAGTTTTAACAAGTTTTGCAGTACCTTTTACGCCTGGAGCATTAGTAATAATATTCTCAGATCGAACTCGAACGCTTTGTCTAGGACAATCTTTTGACCATTTTGTGCCATCTTTGGATGTATACGGAGTTCCACGTACCTCAGCCGACTGACTAGTAGCCGCCGGCACAGATTCCAGCTCTTCCAACTTCTCGGGTATGAGATACCCGACCTCACTCACGTCGGGTTAACAAATCATATATACCACTGTGTCTCTCACTTCACTTGTAAATATAAACTTAAAGCCACCACATCACACCACACAGGCTAAACACATAAAAATACTGGAAAACTGTAAGTACTTACTTGTTTGTGTAGCGCACGTTGCTTTGTATATTGCATGCGCACACACAATAAACGACACACAATTCAAGACAACCACTTTTTATAAAAAAAAAACGACGGGTTGCACTCCGGGAGTGCCGGCAGAAGTGAAAACTTGAATATTAACGTTGTGCATTTTTGATATTTTGGAATGGTTAGGGAATAATTTTGCACGAATTGCTTTAATGATCAGTATAAAAGTACTATCATTTATGTGGTAGAATACAATATTTATTTATAGCGCTATCGTACACAAACATGACAACCGCGACGTAGAAAGAGAGGGGGATACTTCCTCTCCTACGCCGCGCCGGCTGTCTACTCTCCATCCGTCTTACGAATTTTCGACCAGGTCACGTGTCCTGACGCGAGTTTAACATTTTTTACCCATTACAAAAAAGTGTACAACGCCGCTAAAGAAGTTTTCACTTCAAAAATACTAGCCGACTGAGGCGACTGAGAGGCGCGGGAGGCGCAGGGCGCAGGCGTGGCGCCGCGCTGCTTGGTTTATGGGCATAAACTGAATCAATCACGGATTTCGCGCCAAATTCGCGCAAACAATGCTACAACTAATCCTACCAATTCAAATATTGTTCGGGTTTGCGCATTACAGTAGGTAATATCGATCTACCGATTATTTACAATGAAAATTTGTGGATACAAACAAATAACAAAAAAACAGAAAACAAATATTATCCGTTAAAAACAGTCTTTACTGAAATCCGAAAAAAGCGAAATTGAGCCTTAAAAATCGGATTTAAAAAAGTCAAGGAAATCCGGATCGCAATCCCTCCCGCCTAAGGTTAATTCGACACTTCTCTGCCAGTCGGACTCTTATCGCTGGCCACCAGGCGCTATCGAATGCTCGTTCTATGTCCAGCGATACAAGCGTATCTATTCTTTTTTGTGCTAGTTTTTCGTAGTATGCTGCGGGGATTCTTGGTGACGAGCAAAACCCAAGAACCACACTATAACAATTATGTGGCCGCAGCAACCTAACGTTACGTGCGCTAGTTAGGTCGGGCCAGCAGGCAGGTTGTACGAAAACTCGAGTTGCTGGAACAGGTTTAATGTAGGAATTACAATATGTTCTTCATCTATGGTGGTGATAATCTTTCGATGTGTGAAGCGAAAGTGAGATATCTTCCCCAGAATGTGCCGTGTCAGCCGCCGCCGTCCGTTCCCCGATGTGCGTCACGCTGCGCCGACTTAGCAGTATATTCGTGTCGCCAGGCGTATGCAATAACTATGTGGAGTTGGTTCATTTCCGATGGCTTGAGTGGGTAATTAACATTTTTCTCCAGAAGATCAGCGACTATTACAAGATTTGTTCGAGAATAGCGCTGTATAGCAGGTTAGCACGAACAAACACAAGTTAAAAAACGGAACGTTGTTTATTGACAACACAAAGTATGAAAGTAACAAATAGAGTATAGTAGTACAGTACAGGGAGCGGGACCCCGTGCGTATGCTAGCGTAAAACTGGTTCTCAGAGCTGTCCGACCAGGAAGGTTGAAGCAGACCGAGAGCGCAGTGAACACTGACTGCGGACACGCCGGTGGTCGTGTTTTATAGGCGCCGGCCGGCAGAGCTCAGCGGCGCACGGTGGGGCAGCCGCTTGCGGGGAGGCCACGCCCAGTATGACGTGTAGCACGGCGCAAGCGGTCGGATGTTGTTGTGATTTTTTTTTTTGTTACAGTCTCCCCCTCTGGATCTGAAGTCGTCCCGACGATGATCCAGCAAGTGGAGGCGTGTCCTTGGGTTTTACGCATTTCTCAATGTATGGGTTGTATGATTCCATTCAGCGGATGTCAGAAGACGACTAGCGAACTCTACAGGATGTTCGTCTTCACCCTCCCCCTGGACCAAAACTGCTCCTACTGCATAAGAGCTGGCATCGCTTTTGATGACGTAGGGTTGGGTACTACTCTGGAGATCGCTCGGCGTTTTCTCGGTGGACATTTATTTGAGCATCTCGCATCATGAAGTCCGTGAAGCTTGGAGAGTACCCATCGAACAGCCGAGGCTTTTTCTTGCTAGGTGGTGTGGAAGTCCAGTGTTTTTGTTTTAATCTTTTTCTAAATGGGCGCCAGGGACTTGGAAGAGTCCCGGATCCCGGAGCCGACGAAGATGTTCTATACTATTCCAGATAAGCGTAGGCGTCGAACCCGGGGTCCTTTATTTAAATCAAGTCGAAGATCGGCTTCCAATTTGGAAACCCGAACAAGTAAAAAAGCGGTTCGTATATGAACCATAGGTAAATAAAATTAACAGTTAAGTTTATAAGTAAAAAAAAAAACCGTCCCGCCTGCGCTATCGCTAGACGGACGCTGCCAACCGCACTGCCGTCTCCTCAGGAGGCTATGAGCTGACTCGAGGAACGGGTCTCGCGTCCTGGCCCCAGATGCTCCTCTAGATCCTGGCAGCGAGACGAATCTCTCGAGGTGCCTCTCCTGGAATTGACAATACGGCGACCCTAAGATATAAGGGGAAACTAATTTACTTGCCTGCCGGATGAATAGAAGTGACCTAGCTAGGAAATCTAAAGGCTAAAACAGTAGCCCGCTAACAGTATACCGTGGTCAACACTGAGGAATTTTCTACGGCATATCTATGATAAAAAGTCAGCGGGTCCAATACTCACGGTTGTTTAAGGTGGAACAAACTTGATGGCAAGATCCGTTCGGTGGGTCGTCTGAACTCAGATCCGACTATGCGCAATTTGAAATCCTGTAATAAATATCCAGGGATCACTACAATATAACGACCGGGAAAGGGGCCACCGATCACTTCCCAACACTAATACATCACAATCCTTACCTTTGAAAACAGTAAATAAAATATGTTAGTCAGCTCTCAAGCGTATTTCGTGCGAATGGACGCCGTGTCACCTTGTTCATCCTGTCAAGGTTAACAAGCCGGAAGCAGACGGGGCAACTAGAAAATCTGCTTGAGGTAAAATTTCAAGGATTTCGGTAGATGGAATTGTTACAACAAAATATTTAATTCTTGAAAATCACTGACAACTGTCCAAGATGGCGTTTAACTTCTGAAACACTAAGAATTTTCAAGATCCAGGCTAACAAACTCATTAATTCTTATTTCCAAGACTATAGTAATTTGTCTTGAGTGGGTAATATTCCCATTTATTTTAAGCAAATCGAGAATGCAGCTCTAGCAACATTATGTCAAACTAAATCTTAAACGTCATCCATAGACTAAAGGCTCCTACACACAGTGCCGGCGGCAGTGCCGCCGGGTTTTTGCCGAGTGGCCATGCCGCCGGCATATGCAAGCCATGCCGCAAATGCTGTATAAAGCCGCCAAGCATCATTCCAGTTGCGACAGTCGTGTAGAACGCTAGTGAAGTGCACATTTGTCGTTGGTTACGATGAATAAAGAAATCCGCACTGCCATCGCAGTTGTAATTTTTATTTTAATAAGAAAAAATGTAAAAGAAAGAGAAGGTTTTGAGTGCGCCCAAGTTTACAATATAGAAAATGGCGGCTCGTGTGTGCGGCAAGCCCGGCGGCTCGGCCGCCGGTATTGCCGCCGGCATTGTGTGTAGGAGCCTTAAAGGTGGATCGAGTGAAAACGAAAGTTTTGGAATAAAGTTTATAATGAAAAAATAATTTCACTTCCGTTTACGGTTATTAGACCGTTAAGAATTTTAACCAGAAGCTGAAAATTATTAAGGATTGGTCTATAAGATATTGTTTCGATGGTTACCATTCAATTTGGTAAAATGAACTAATATCGATTACAACCACAACTGCGAACTAGTAACCACTAGAGGTCGCCTCTAGCTGTCAGAAACTGACGTTTTACTGAATGACGTTTGGAGTGTCAACAATAGCTAACCTAATCACAATATCCTGTACCTAATTTATTGTGTAAACCAGTTAAATAGGTTCTAGCAAAGTGATTCATCGTCAGAAAGTGTTACTAAAAAGTTCAGTGACGAAATACAATTGATGGATTGAATCCTTCTATCAATTGCAAGCTAAGTTAATGCACAAACTGCAATGAAACACCTTACTTGGAAACCCCACAATTTACAACGTATGCTTCCAGGTAAATGTTACTTAATTCCCAGTGGTAGGTACAAAAAAAACAACGTAACAGTATTAATTACTTGTGAAGATGTTAAACGGGGGGGGGGGGGGGCGTTCCCAAGCTAAACGCTCTAAGAGCGTGCGATCTTCTCTCACACCCTAGACCTTCTAGCGGGCCCAAGCCATTCTGCTCGGACACATGGAACTCTGGTTGGTTCCATAGACTATTGCTTGCACCGAAGTCGAAGACGTCATTCTGGTCAGCTAAATAAACAGCTGGAATAGGACCTTCGAAAGTATATCCGACCATGTCAGTCTCCTGACCTATCTGTCTTTTCAGACGGTACCTACAGATGGCGGCCGCACATGCAATGTGGGTCGTCGTCAGGGTGTAACTGTTGGTGATGGCGGATTTAGCGGCGATGGAAATGCCGTTAATGTCTGCATCTGTTGTTACACGAGTTGAGAAAGCTGACTGAGCAAGACTGCCGCGGATGGATTCGTTGAAAATTGCAACCGCTCTGCACTTGGAGTTATTGATAGCACCAGCTATATAGGCGAGCAGTGATTGGTTGATGGGTATACCTCCAACGTCAAGGAACGATAGCGGCGGGTCTTCTTCGCGCCCGGTATTAATTCCTGCCTGCTCCATAGCAGCGACCTGATCATCAGTGAGATTTTCAGCTCGCCTCCATCCCAATAAATTTTGATTAGGGACGGTTCCTGCGTGATCGCCAGCTATTTCGGCGGCTAGATTCCAAACTACTGGGCCATCGGCCTGTGGTAGTTCTGTTCGGCACATATCAGCGACCATTCTCCAAACCGATACAATTGGGGCGGGCATCGTCTCGTAAGATAGGTGGCTATTAGCGTTATAGCGCCCGAAACTTCCGGTGAGTCCGCGGACTACCTGGTCTGTTAGTTGGGCATGTAACTGCAAATAGAATTGCCTCCCTGCTTGATCGACAATTTCGCCGATGCCGTTCAAATAAACGGCTATGTCGGATGGAATAGGCATGGAGAAATTGAGATAGTTCTCTAATCTCTGATACTCCAAGCTTAGTGGTCCTCTTCTCGATATGATATAATATAGTCTCTTCCATAGAAGAACCACACAGTAGTATTGATACATACTACCTGAGATGTGCTTCTTTAGACCTCTATCGTACGTCACCGCAGATCGGTACGATGCCTGCACGAGTTCGATAAAACTAGAGTAATCTAGTTTGAACCGACGTTCAGTCGCGCACTGGACGAATCCTGAGATACCCTCGACAAGGATAGAATCCAAAATCATGGGATCATTGCGCTCTACTGACCGGACTGTGGACAAGTGCTTTGGCGTGAGATCAGGCTTCCTAACTGGTGTAGGTGGAAGGGACTTCGGGGTCGGATCGGATGAGACCGGAGTCTCTGTGGGCTCTTCGGATGAGGTGGGCTGGCTCGCAAGCTTACCTCTGCCTCTTCCTCTAAAACCTCCTCAACCTTTACCTCGATTTGATGTTTTTGTGGGTGTTTGCGTATTCATAGTGAATAGTGATCGCGAACTTCGCTTAAACCATAAATGGTTCAAAAGCCCAGATGCTAGGTGGGTTGGTATTGAAAGAAATTACTTTCTTTCAATACCAACCCACCTAGCATCTATTTGTTCATATCATATATTTGTTGACCGTTTGTTGTTTACACAACAAACGGTCAACAAATATTTATTTTGATTAGGTTGTACAAAACCCTAATTTGTTTATTGCCAGCCAGTTTTAACTTCAGCGGTATCACTAACGGTCGTCGGGGGTTGGAGATAAACCGGTACTGTTCCTTATAAAAGATTGAAATTAAAAGTTGTGTCAGAATGAGAATATCAAGGCAAAACCTTCCAGTGTTTTTGTTTTAATCTTTTTCTAAATGGGCGCCAGGGACTTGGAAGAGTCCCGGATCCCGGAGCCGACGAAGATGTTCTATACTATTCCAGATAAGCGTAGGCGTCGAACCCGGGGTCCTTTATTTAAATCGAGTCGAAGATCGGCTTCCAATTTGGAAACCCGAACAAGTAAAGCGGTTCGTATATGAACTATACAAGACTTAGGAAAATGAATAAAAGCGGGAAATATGAGATATGAAAAAAAAATGTACGTTGTTGACGTATCAGTGTTGCCACTCTTATTATTATTACATTGATTTATCGTTCAGCATTACCAGTTCCAAGTAGGATGCTAATTTGTCATCATCATATTCCTGCCCTAGTCCCATTATTTGGGGTCGGCGCAACACGTTTTCTTTTTCCATTCTTCCCTGTTAAACGTCATGGCATCATTTACTCCTTTCTCTTTCATATCATTCCTCACACCATCCATCTACATTCATATTCATCACTCGTTTCGTTACATGCGTTTCATCCCTCCTCATTACATGTCCATACCAAAACAAACGACTTCCTTTCAATTTTTCTGTATCAGGCGCCACTTTTAAGCTTCCTCTAATATACTCATTCCTTACTTTATACATTCTTGTCACTCCACACATCTATCTCAACATTCTCATCTCCGCTAAATGCAGTCGTTTTTTATCCATCTTTTTCACAGCATTCTGATCAATACAGTACGACAGGCCTTATCACGGACTTGTATATTTTCCCCTTTAACTTGGGGGCATCCATGGGTCACAAGTTGTTCCAGTGACCTGTCGTCATTTCATCCATTCTGAGTTGATCCGGCGTGATACGTCCCGGTTTACTTCGCCATCCCCTTGGACAAGCAATCCGAGGTACTGGAAGTCGGAGCACATCGGTATGAGCGTTCCGGCAAGAGTCATAAAGGACTGGAGAGACTGGAGAGACCGCAGAAATCGCAAAACAAGTATTCCGTTTTTGTTCTACTCAATTTCTGGCCAACATTCACCAGTCTTTGCCACCACACCTCCAATCTGCTCTGGACCTCTACGCCACTCTCGGCCACCAGCACAATGTCATCGGCAAACGGCATAGACCAGGGAGCCTCTTCCTGGATGTAAGACGTGAGAATAGCCCACCACAGAACCTCACGGGGTACCCTATCGTATGCCTTTTCGAGGTCGATGAATACCATGTGCAAGTTTTTATGTGATGGTTTTAATTCACGGGAAACCCAGTGTCCTTGTTTTTGAATCATTCCTGAGGCCTTTAATCGTACAGAAACTGCTTGTTGAGTCACTCCCAATGTATTTGCAAGCTGCTCTTGCGTTTGACTCGGATCTTCACTGAGTAATGCCTTCAATTCTTCGTCTTCGAATTTTTTTGGTTGTCCAGGGCGAGGCTTATCTTCAACGCTGAAATCATCATTCTTAAAACGTCGGAACCATTCCCTACATGATTTATCACTTTGAGCATTGTCACCATAAACTTCCACAAGCATTCGATGCGCTTCAGCTGCACTGTTCTTCCAATTAAAACAAAAAATTAGAACCTAACGTGCTCCCGCACGTGCTGCTTAGTTAACACAGAATTTGCCATATTCAACACAATAAATAACTAGGTTTTTTTTTTATGAAATTCAAAGTAACAGAAACGGAGTGTTATTGACAGATGTCTAATCTCTCCAAAACCACCGACATCAGCTGTCACTATGAAACATTCATAACACCCAGAACCATCTTTTGAAAACGGACCGAACTAATTTGTATACCCAATATAATCGGCGGAAGAGTTTTTTGTACCATATTCTGTTCCTCAGACGTTCCATAGGTTGAGCCGACAGGAATTTGTCTCTCCTGTGAACTCCTTCCAAGCTCCTATTATAGTCGAGTACTATGCGTGGTTTGTACGTCAGTCTGTTGTACTTGTCTTGTGTTCCGATTTGGAGATTATGGTATGTAGAGATCACACTGACTAAGTTAGCATCTCGCCGTACCAGAATTGCCAAATCGGAACAGTACGTGACCACTACTTCACCTTGTCGAAGTTCTGTCTTTGTCAAAGTCTTGATTGAATCAGGTACGAATCCTCGGTTAAATCGAGGTGTCCCATAACAGTCAGTCTTTTGTTTTTCAGGCTACGCAATAATAATGGACTATTATAAAAATTGACCATTATTACAGTATGCCCACGGTGAAGCAGTGGCTCGATCAAGTCATAAACAATTTTGACAGTAGCGTTCATGGGACGGTCTCCGCAATCACCAGTCATAAACCTATTAGTCGGTCCGTCATTATCGGGTCTGTTATTTCTCTCGTCATCAGTAAATCTCGTCGCCTAGTCCCCGACTGGTCTGTCGTTTGTTTGTGAATTTTGTACGTCAGTGTGTTCAGTAGTCGAGGTTGCATTATCTTTTCCAGCGTATACAAAAAACTTCCAGAGATAGCCACTAGAAGATTCGCACAACTCGTAGGTTTTGACTCTGACTTGTGCGGCCTTCGACGAAATCTTGATGACGTTTCTCAAGCTGGCGAATTAAAAGTGTTCAATTCATTTTATGTACATGACTATTTACATGATCACCTGTTCTACACCTACATTTACTTATTCTATGCTTATATATTTACATATTTTGATTTAGAAAAATTAGTTGCTGCAATTTCCTAACTCCTAATCGGGTCCGCCTTTCACTAAGGATATTCCCTGCAGCAGAGAATGCCCTTTCGCAAGGAACCGACGAAGCCATTGCGTTGAGCTTTGTGACTGCTATCTTATATAAAGTGGGGTACACCGATTTGTGCTCTCTCCACCATTTCAAGGGGCAGTCGGTTCTATAAATAATTTTGTCATCCTGATACCCTTGCACCTCTACAATGGCACGGGATTGAGCTGTGCCCTCCGGTTGGATGCCTTGCATTCTTCTCTCAAAATCTTGCCAAATTGATTTGATTTATTCAGTGGAAGAAGACGTTGTAGGATCAACTGCTTGGACATTTGCGTCGCTTTGAGTTGCCGCGTCACGCGAATTTTGAGCTGCAACTAATGAAACTATTCTTCGTTTCGTTTCTTCTGCCATATGTTGATCGTCGAAATAAAATTTAAATCGAGGATCGAGAAACATGCAATTTCCGAACGTCTTGCTTTGGTTTAAATTTAAAAACCTCCATTTTATGTTGCCTATAAGGTCCTGGCGTAATCCATCTACGACTGGCATGAAAACATTCTGATCCCCCAATTGTTCCAATGCTTTTATAAGCCCTACTGTTATCGGAATCACTAGGCTGCCGGTTATGTACTTTTGCCCACTTAACTCGCGTGTGACTTCTACGCAAGGATGCAGTATCTGGCATAACTCGTAACTAGAAATGGGACTCATCCCCAGGTTTACCATCGCACTATTTAGTGGTTCCCTGAGTTCCACACACCTTTGAAGCATATAATAGGTGGAGTTCCACCTAGTTTGAACGTCTTGTAAGGGCTGCTTAGCCGTGGTGCCGGCTTGTTCCTGGTACCGTTTTAGCTTTTCCCATGCAACATTACTTAAAGTGCCAGACAATTCCCTTAATTTTTGTCAGCAATTCAGCAATTTCTTCAGTCGTCAAGACGTCCTTAACTGCCAAATTTAAGGTGTGGGTGTAACATGGGAAATGTTTCCATCCCAGTTCCCTTTCAATGGCGCTTTTGATGTTGGCACCATTATCTGATACGGCCAAAAGTATTTTATCCACCACATTCCATTCCTGACATATTTTTTTTACTGAGTCAGCCAAATTTTTTGCCGTATGGGTATTCAGGAGAGGAATACAGTCTAATAAGAAAGATTTAAGGGCAAACTCTTCCTCCTCGATGTAATGCCCAGTCACGGCTAGCACCAAGTCGTTTGCGCAGGATGTCCAAATGTCTACTGTGATACACAGCGACTTTACTTGCCTGCAAACGGTTTCCCTTAAGTCTAACTTAACCTTCTCATACACTGTCGGCAACATGGTGTTGGCAAAATATTTTCTAGTGGAGATGGTGTAGTTCGGGAATGCGTATTCCATCAGCTCCCGAAACCCAAGATCCTTAACCATCCTAAAGGGCTGAAAATCTTTTATAAAAACATTCATAATTTTTTTGTCGATTTCCGCTTTTACAATTACGCCTCGCCTCGGTACAAAATTTGTAATAGGCTGATGGTCATACGTTCTCCTTGGTGGTGGCTGTAACTGCGGCTGTGTGAATACCTGAAGTGGCGGCGCGGTTAATGACGGGGGTGGCGGTGCGGATGATGACTGGGGAGATGGCTCGGTGGACGGCCCTGCTTGTGACTGGGATGGCAGAACTAATTGTCCACTGGCACTGGAACCACCGATTCTGTCAAGCACCCGAACAGTGGGATGCTTCCTATCGATATGTTTCTTAAGGTTAGTCACGGAGGCTCTAAAAGACAATTTCGCTTTACATATATTGCAGGTCGCGTAGTGACCACCTATATTCACAAAATGGTCCCACACAACACTAACTTTTCTATTTACATTTAAAAATTCAAAATTTCAAAAATGTTAACAAATTAACCAGCCAAATTACTTTCAATTCAATGTCATCTCGATTTCTATTGAAATAAAGTCGTACATGTATGGAACATTTTTCGACCAATCCCATCAAACGTCAAACCAAAGACTATATAGATAAAAGGTACCGACCGGTACACGATCACTGTAATTTTTTTAGGTGAGTTTCATGGGGCTTTCCAAATAATAAAAAAACTAGTTTTTATGTCAACAAAAACAAACAAACTCAATATGATCATCCATAATATGATGATTGATATGATTTCTCATTATGATTATCTATAATATGTATGTATTCAGAAATATATATGTATGTTTATCAGTTGTCTAGTACTTATAGCACAAGCTCTGCTTAGTTTGGGACTAGATGGCGTTGTGTGAAAGTTGTCGAATATATTATTATTATTATCTTTATTTCATTTTTATACACTTATTATCTATATTTTTAAATATTTTTATATAAACATAAAAAAAAAAAACATTTAAAAATATAAAAAATAGTAGCCCACCGGTATCGGGAACAGGGTCCAAGCTACCGGCGGTCAGGGCTGCTGAGAGAGGAACCTCCTAACGATACGCGCCGTGTCCAAAAGTACCGCTTTCTGGATCAAGCCCTTGATCCAGCCGCCTAACGAGAGCCTCTTCAGGTGTTGATCGAGGCTCTTGGCTATTATGCCATTGGCCGTCACGACTATCGGCACAATGATTGCTGTATCCACTTCCCGCATGTCGACAACCTCGCGAGCCAGGTCAAGATATTTATTCTGTTTATCTTTTTCAGCTTTCACGAGGTTCTCGTCATGCGGGACCGCTATATCAACAATCACTGTGCGACGCTCTAATCGATCTATCATCACTATGTCGGGCTTATTGGCAACAATAGTCCTGTCAGTGATGATAGATCGATCCCAGTACAACGTGATATTGCCATTTTCGAGAACTGGGTCGGGCACATACCTATAGTACGGAACTTCCGATTCCACAAGATTGTACTTCAGAGCAAGTTGCTGGTGGATAATCCTGGCTACAAGGTTGTGCCTATGCAAGTAGTCTCCGTTAGCCAGACGAGAACAGCCAGAAATAATGTGACGGATTGATTCCCCGGGACGGTGGCATGCCCGACAAATGTCAACCGTGCCGTCCTTCACAATATATTTCCTGTAGTTGTTCGTCATTATAACTTCGTCCATAATCGCAAAGATAAAACCTTCGGTTTCCCCAAAGAGGTCACCGAATCGTAACCAGGATACGGATGCTAAAAGGTCTACATCGGGCCCATGTAGGACCCGGTAAAAGCGCCCGTGAAGCTCTTTGCTCTGCCATACCTCCCTGCGGTCATTAGTATCTAATACTATAGGTTTGCGCCAGTTCTCGTTAGCTAAGGAGAGCGGGGTGAGGCCCTTGTCTACCGAGGCCACATCTCGGTGCATCCCCACATCGGCTTCTAGGAAGTATTCCCTGAGACTGCATATCTCACGGTTGTGCAGAGTCTTAGCATTTAAGAAGCCTCGACCTCCGCACTTCCGCGGGATATACAGTCTCATCACCGATGAACGTGGGTGATGCATCCGATTTGTGGTCAGCAGAGTGCGGATCCTCCTATCCAGGGCGTTAAGTTCCATCTGAGTCCATTTGAGTATGCCGAAAAAGTACATCAAAACCGGCATGACCCAACCGTTGAAGGCGCGCACCTTGTTTCCGCCTGATAAAAGACTATTAAATACTTTATTCAGGCGGCCAAAGAAACGCTCCTTCAACGATTGCTTCATGTCAGCAACATTGATGCCCAACGCTTCCGACATACCCAAATACTTATAGGTTTCGGATGCGGAGAGGGTTCTAAGGTTTATGGAATCCGAGAGTTGGGTCCCCACGGATTCCACAATCTTCCCTCGCTTTACATGCATGACCGCACATTTGTCCACACCAAATTCCATCCTGATGGCGCTACTGAAAGTTTCAGTTACTTACAGTAGCTCCATCAGTTGCAAATTGTTGGGGGCAAAGAGTTTTAGGTCATCCATGTAAAGAAGGTGAGATATAATCTGACCACCTTTCCTCAGCCGATAGCCTAGACCTGAATCCTCCAGCAGAGTGCTTAGAGGATTCAAGGCTAGGCAGAACCAAAGTGGACTCAAACTGTCACCCTGAAATATACCTCGCTCGATCCTTATCGGTTCGCTATTCCTCTGGATATTTCGACATCCTGGATAGCGAAGGACCGTCCTCCATTGCCCCATACACGACATCAGGAAGTTGCGTAGAGTTGCATCCACTTTATACAACTCCAGCACCCTCATGAGCCATGTATGTGGCACCGAGTCATAGGCCTTCTTATAATCTATCCAACATATCGACAGATCCCTTCGGGAACGACGAACCTGTTGGCTAATGGCCATATCGATGAGGAGCAGCTCCTTAGTACCGCGGGACCCGTTCCTACATCCATTTTGAGAGGCAGACATGATGTAGTTTGTTTCTATATGTTTGTTAAGTTTAGCTCTCAAAATGGATGTAAGAACTTTATAGACCGTCGGTAGACAAGTGATCGGTCTATAATTTTTGGGCTCCGCAGTACTACCTGATTTATGGAGCAGGTGGGTAATCCCTGTCGTTAGGAACTGGGGCAGCGATCCTGACTCTAAGGCCGACTGGAACTGGGAAGCCAAGCAGGCGTGCGACCTTTGAAACCACTTTATCCAAAAGTTGTGCAGCCCGTCCGGTCCTGGAGATTTCCAGTTAGGTAACGGACGGACTGCACGAGCTACATCTTGGGGGCTGATGGTAAGTGCCCCCATTTGTGGTATTTGATCGCACGTTCGCTCGACCCCCCTAGTCCAATCACCCTCGGTGTGACCGACAGGCACCAACCAGATGCTTCGCCAGAACGAACACATGGCGTCATCATCCGGTAGGCGCGTGTCAGTCACACCTTGGTCCGGTCGCTCCCAAGCTCTATAGACCCACCTTTCATCGCTTTAGAATGTGCAATTCTGAGTGTACCGCTCCACTCGCCTGTACCGACGAATACGGTTTGCCCATGCATAGATCTTCTGCTTCAGGAAGTCGATACGCTCTGTGACGCAGGTCAAATAATCTCGAGAACTAATATCCGTTCCCGAGAACGCCCGCCTCACAAAGCGCATCACTCTAGGGCGAGTATTGCCCTCCCTGAAGCAGATAAGCTTGCCGATGAGTGCTCTAGCATCACCTATACGATGCTCAATCCTGTACTGCCAAGCTGGTACAGCTGGTTTTGGTCGTGGAGCTCTGTCACTGTTGGGAAATTTAACATGAGCTACACGACATGCCGCTACAGCTGCACAGTACAAGATCGAGTGGGTATCGGTGAGGTCTTTGCTGCCGTCAAAACAATTTGACAGCTGCGAGTCTAGAGCACACACCAGCGCCTTGTTTTTCTTGTGCATGGGCAAACGAGGTAAACGTGGTCTAAGTCCTGGCGGAGCGGAACGGTACTCCCGGAAAGCATCCTCCAAAGCGCTCCTCAATCGTACATTGTACTGGGAACTCACGGATATAGCCACGTCATCATCCTCTTCACCAACGCGGTCGGGTCGCGGTGATGTACTGGGTATATTTTGCAACACTGTGACCAGTGGCGAAGCAGGTGTAACACGGCTATTCCGTGATTCGAGACGTAGTCGATCAAGTACGTCGTCATCCAGCATATGGTTACGCTGGATGACCCGCACCTGATCCGAAAGTCGTTGCGCCGACACGTTAACAGCTGGCTCAAGCACCTGAAACAGAGAGAGCATCCGACCACGGTACGCAGTCAAGTTACTTCCCCCTCTGTAGCCCCAAAGTATGCACGCATGACATTTTCATTGACATTTTGTGTCCACCGCATGCGCTGCACACTTCCACCGGGAGCGGGGACCCTATCAGAAGCCGGTGGGCCTCGGAGTCCTAAGCTGGCCGGTGGTCGGCCTCTTCCGCGTCGACGTATTGGTGGTGGTGTCGTCGGTGGCGAGAAGTATTCGTCGCTCGAGCTCGACGCAACTGCAGCAGCCGGTATCACTGGACTCACGTTTGGAGCAGGTTCCGGCAGCTGCGAGGCGGAGCTGAGCGACGAACCCGAAGATGTTGGGTGTGTGTTTAGTATCAGCTGTCGTGCCCGACTTCTTGTCAGCATTGTACTAGGTATTGTATTCTCCGTGTCATAGTAGGTAGTAGTTTTCTTCTTGTAACAAGTATTGTTTGATTATTATGACAATTTCGGGTTGGAAAGAATGATGTTCGGGTTGGAAGTTGAACACATAACAACATTAATAGTTAAAAAATCCAATAAAAAATACACGGTTAAATATTTTATCGACCGTCAGCTTGACAGTCGGGCCACAGATTATTATTATTATTATTATTATATTTTTTGGTTTATCAAAAAATCGTAAATACCTGGAAAATTTTGCGATGAATTCCGTCAAACCAAAGATAATAAGGCATTCGGATATGATCACAATATTTTTTGGTTGCATCAATTTCCATAAAGAAAAATAGATTAAAATATATATTTTTTTTTTTATAATGGTCACTAGTCAGTAACAGGCTAGCAGGTAACAGGTAGGTAACACAACCTAATTTAGGAGTCACTTTTTCGAAAATGTTTGTTCTTGTTAGACCACCAACTGTATTTTAGGGATAATAAATCTTAAGTGCTTCTCTTTTTAGCGTAGTTTAACGGCTTAAGTAAGAGTGAGAAGTAAACATATTCCGAAGTAAATAATAGGTATTTCTCTTTCTAACAAGGGTCATTCATTAATGAGGAACAGAGAGAAATTGATAACCTTGTTATTTTCCTTCCTGTGTGTGAGTGTGTATGAAAGTAACAGCCGTGTAACAACAGCATGTGAGCCTGTGCGGGGACTGATTTATTGAATTACCAGTAACAGCCGTGGTAACAGTCTTTGAGGGTCTGTTATTTTAAGTAACAGATAATTTATATTGGTGGGAACAATTGTTATTTGTTATTTTTAAATATCTGTTATTTCTATCTGTTACGATAAATATGCCTCACTTCTATAGACAATACTTAAGTTCTAGGGTACAAAACTGGTCTATAAAAAACCTATGTGTGGTCCTAGGGATGGACTGCGGGGCTATCCTATCCCTTTACCTCCTAGCTATGCTATTCGTGAGGGCGACGGGGCCTCCGCTCAGTTCAAGCTTCAGGCAACAGAGGTGACTGCGGGACTATCGACGTCTGAGCCGTCTAGGTAGCGACTGATTGTTCCTCCGTGGTTGACCGTTGATATAGTCGGTTTGACCGACTAATGTGTGTGTATTCAATCTCATGCTTGTATGTAGTTGTAACCTTCGTTGTCGTCACGGACACTTCACACGTCGAATATTAGATGTCGCTAGTAGTATGTAGGTACCAGTCCGCATTCAAGAAATGATATATTATTATTTACATTCTCACTGTTGGCCTGACGGGGCTTCATTCAAACGTCGGCCACCACGAGCGTTTTGACTCTCAAACCTAGAATGTAATCGTAATTTACATTCCGCATTTTGTTTTATGAGACCAGACGAAACATAAACATTTTGCAGGAAAACATATGCACAGCCACAAAACAAATGAAAAGAAAATCTCCAATTTTGACCAACACCTATAAAATAACAGCCGTATTTATTTGTGTTAAAAAGGTGTGTGGATTTAAGATTCACTTTTGCTTGTGAGAATTCTTGTGTTAGCGTCTGTATTTTATATTACACCTTTTTATTTATTATCTGGCAACATTTCACTTCGAAACTTGTCAGACTTCAGTGTTTATTAACTGGCAACGCCGAACCGCTCTTATTGGTCTATGGTTTCAATTGGTGTATAGCTAACCAATCAGAGCGAGGCGCGCGTTGTGGCGGGCATTTGGAATTGTGAAGGGAATCTGTCGGGGATTCGGTAGTCGGTCGATCGTCGAGCGGTCCCCAGTGAACATCAAAGGAAATAGTGTACGTGTTTACATGGTGTTAATTTTAAGGTAATGATGTATTTACCCTTTTGCTACTTTACTGTGAAGTATTTTGATATTATGAAGTAAATATGTTTTCTGAACTGTTTATGGAGTCTTTCATTTACACTTGATAGTAAAAATACGTGTTTGCACTATAATGGTTTATTTTCGATTTTTTAAATGACAATTTGATGGTGAGGTAATGGCGCCATACTCACATGCATACGTACTTCCTTCATGCTCTCACACATACATTGATCTTACTCAACATACCGCCTACCAAAGGATCTATGGCCTTTTCACAATGTTTCATAAACTAATTAACTACAAGGTAAATGGAAATGAGAATCTACAATAAATAAAGGTAATAAAAAACAAAAAAATAATAAACATCGGTACTTAGCAGTGGTGAAGGGTGAATTTATGACAGAGGTAAGCTGGACGATAAAAAAAATGCTTGCCTGACTAGGCCGGGCGCACAGTAGTCCGGATTTTGAATATGGTGGACTTAGAACCCAAGGTCAATATTTCGCGCTGAAAAAATTCATGCGGACAGACAAGTGAACGCTCATATCAACGTTTGTGCTAACGGTTTTTAAGAAATTGTCTACTTCCCCAAAAAAAAAAAAATTGAATAAAAAAAACGTATGGAGCAAACCTGAAATATTTTTTTTTCTCGAAATGCTCAAAAGTGTTAGCAATGAAACCTTTTGTAAATTATAGTTTTACCTTTATTTGTTAATTTCACAAACAAATCTTTTGCATGCACTTGCAGCTTTGGCGTTTATTGCGCAGTTTAACTTACAATATTTAATATAAAAAAATTACTTTTACACACTACTTTTTTGGTCTGTTGAGTGGTTTCGGGAAAGTATAATACTAAGATAAAATTGTTTATATCAACTCAGACATCAAATTACGAAATAACAAAATTAATGAAAATTGTTTATTGCATAATTCTTACAGTACAATATAATAATCGAAGGTGGTTTACATTTTTAATTCAATTTAATACATTCTTTTTAATTTTAAATTAGTACACGAAAACAAGAACAATAAAATTATACATGTATATGGAACATACAAAATAATAATATATATACAAACAAAAACAAAACAAATAATACAAACTAATAAATTAATATGAGAAAACTTAAAAATCATTCCAAAGGATCTAGCACATTTTGTATAGCTTCTTCATCAACTTCTATTTCTTCTTCTTCTTCTTCTTCAACTTCTATTACTTCTTCTGTTATTAATAAATGTTTGCATATGTCAGCGCCATGTATCAGCATTTTGTGTACGCTGGAAGGCATGTTGTACCAGGGGTAGTTATGAACAAAGAGCTCAGCAGTCTCCTTGCAGTATGCACGGAATCCATCAATATTGACAGCCTGTCCAGAAGATAACACTTGCAATATGATTGCGAAGTGTTTTATCAAATCAGCATCAATCTTCGTTATTTGAGCTATCTTTTCGTATTCACGAAAAAATCTTCTGGCCGTGTTCCCATCATTGGTAGTTCCAAAGCCCTGCTTCACAACATCAATCAAAAGTCCCATCTGTTGTTTGAACTCCGATTGCACCATGTCCTTCCGCAACTTAAGGTTCTTGTTTTCGCCTCGTGCACTCCACATTTCGAAATCTAAATTATTCGAAATGTGTAAAAGACACTCCATGCTTCAAATCCACATATGGAGTGTTGACAATCCATATTAATATATAAGGTGCTATATAAATATCTGCCATCGCTTCAATGGGATACAGTGTTTTGTAAATAGATTACAGTAGTCAAGAAATTTTGTACCGCGGAATAATGAAATCAGTTTGAGAAAATAAAGTAATTAAATAAACATTTACTCTAATCTGCATAAAGTGATCCACAAAATACGCGCGATGTGTCGCTTCTTCAATGAAAACAATTGCTATTCCTTTCTAACTATTCTGTGAATGAACACCGAAATCAGCTGACCAGCACCCTAATTGCGTAACACCCTATTACTCTCAGTTTGAATCATTGTCAAGCCTATTGCCGAAATGAAAGAACCAATCTTTGGCAGCCATTTTATTTGCATGCCATGTGTTTGGTATCTGAAGATTATATTTCGTGGCACATTCATATGCGAAGCGACGAACATCTTTGGGTCCTAAACCATGAAAGATTTGAGTAAGTGTAAGCAGATACTCACTGAGAAAAGATTCCCGTTCAGCGTTAAATACTAGTCTGGGAGTCCCGTAACCAAATCGTGGTGATTCTGGATTTTCTTTTAGGCGTGCAATAAATCTTATTAGAGAAGTTTTACTAATTTCGTAGTCACGACAAACTTGACGTATGTATTTATTTTCGTTTGTGACTAGCTCAGCCGCACGTTGCATGATCTGGACGGACTTTTACATCTATCGGTGGTTCTCTTGCAATCCCGCATTCTGAAAAGAATATCATAACATGATATATCATGTTGGCACAAAAGTAATGAGACACTTGGTTTACGTTTTATGTTTTTTATTTTTATTACAATGCAAAATGCTTAGTCAATGATGTATAATAAAAATTCATGCGCGTAAAATAGATTGAATTTATTACTTTTATAAATTCACAAAACAAATAGGACTTAGATCAATATCAAATAACGACAAATTACAGTAACCTGGCGTGTTTAAAAATTAATCACCTTATTTACACCAAATGCACCGTATTTACAAAACACTACCTACTTATCTACAAAACTGTTGCACAAGTCCACCCTCGTGTTGAACACAAATATAGGCACGCTTGCGTACATGTCTTTGCACTTTATTTAATGTGTCCGTTTCATCTTTTACTTGCCGAAAAGCGCGCTTGATGCGCCTTTTTAGTTCTTCTACACTTCTTTTGTCATGTCCGGTTTGGCCGTACACAAGGTTCATTACACGACCCCATAAAAAAAGTCTCATGGGTTTAAATCCGGCGAGCGAGGAGGCCAGTTGATTGGCCCTCCTTGTCCTTTTTTTTTTTTTGTTTACGGGGCGAAACCTTCAAAAGGCACCTGGACTTTGGGGAAAAAGACCAGGTAGTGTGGGACTCTTACCTCACTAAAACCACCCCGGTGAACACCATCAGCACATGGAGGGGGTCCCGGTACCTCTTAGTAGATCAATCCGGAACCCCCTCAGTGCAACGCCTGTTAGGGCACGTCCCTGGGGAGACAATAAAGGGGGTCTCTCCTTGTTACCGCACGCGCCATCTACCCGCACGGGGCGGTAGCATAACGACATGAAGCTGCAACAGACGTCGTCCAATCTGGTGGAGCCTGCCGACGCCGGCCAATGAGCTTCGGGCTCGCTGCTCATCAACTTCACACCGATGACTCGTTTTTAAGAGAGATCATGCGTCGCGCGCAATATATTCGTTCTTCACCTTTTTACCCGTTTACCATTGTATCTAATACACGATTGTACATAGCTTGAAATAAAACGTTTTTCATCAAGAGCAAATAAATAAGTCATTTCTTGAGTCTTTGTTCACCCAACCCAACACACACAAATAAGAAGAGCAGCCCAAACCCTGACTGCAAATCATCGAAACAAACATTGGTCCTTCAGAGCCGGATCTTCTCGTCGAATAGAGGGTCAGCAAGAAACGATCAGGCCGAATCTTCGCGTCGAATCGAGGATCGGCAATACAAGGTCAGGGCGGTCATTCCTGTTCTTCCCATCCCATTTTCAAGTGTCTAATACCTTACTGTGATTTTGAAATTCCAGTTAACGTACATCGCGCAAAGTTCGCAACACGTGGTGCCTACCTACTTCGTCAGCAGTTTGTGCTTAAACGTGAGTAACCTCTGTCTTTTCATAAGCCGCTAAAATGAGTGACGACGAATACAGTGAAGCTGGTAATATTTCTCGTATAGGGGATCTTAAAAAGCAAAGGGGTACACTAAAGGGTCGTTTAACGTTATTTGAAAAATATATTGCTAAATATGAAAACGTTAAGATGTCTGAACGACAGCAGGCGGAACTTCTCTTACGCATGGAGTCGGTCTCCAACATACTAATCGCGTTTACCAAGATTCAAGACAAAATCGAACAAATATTAGATGACAGTGAATTGGACAAACAACTCGAGTATAGGGCATCGTTTGAGGATCAGTATTTTAATATCATGTCCATCGCAAAATGCTTAACCGACGATGTGAAAATAAGAGATGAGGGTAGATCGAAATGTACAACTCCGCATTATAGTGATTCTAATTCTATTATACTTCGTTGCTTCGTCCTTCGAGATTAAGATAACAATGTAGTAATACGTCTAGGGTCGTCCTTTCATCCACTAAGTTTGAATATTTTTTTTTTTTTTTTTTTGTCGGTACTTTGTGTTAGCGTCTGTATTTTATATTACACCTTTTATTTATTATCTGGCAACATTTCACTTCGAAACTTCAGTTTTTATTAACCGGCAACGCCGAACCGCTCTTATTGGTCTGTGGTTTCAATTGGTGTATAGCTAACCAATCAGAGCGAGGCGCGCGTTATGGCGGGCATTTGGAATTGTAAAAGGAATCTGTCGGGGATTCGGTAGTCAGTCGATCGTCGAGCAGTCCCCAGTGAACATCAAAAGAAATAGTGTACGTGTTTACTTGGTGTTAATTTTAAGGTAATGATGTATTTACACTTTTGCCATTTTATTGTGAAGTATTTTGATATTATGAAGTAAATATGTTTTCTGAACTGTTTATGGAGTCTTTTATTTACATTTCAGAAGTGGGATTAGCGGATTTTCACTCGTAAAAAAAAAAAGAGGGCTTTAAATACGAGAGTTGAAACCCATCCGTTAATCCCGCCCACGCTTATTAGTTTTTCATTTTCTTCCCTTTTGCTTACACCCTTAACTTACATTGTAAAAGAAAAGCTCCATAAAATGTTTTAATGTGGTAAATTTCAACGATAGTTACATCAGTCACGTAAGTACCATTCTATTCTATTGGTAATTCAAAAGACGTTAATTGTCACTCATGTTTAAGATACCTAATTCAGGAAACTGTTGTGCTGTGTCTTACTTACAAAGTTGATGAATACCCTGTAAGGAGCATGCAGCCCATTTTTGCCGGGGCGACACTCTGGAGATGGGATGCATACGCTTTCAACTGTTAGTTTATGTTTAAAATCGTCTTGTGTTGGGTTTTTGCATCTTGCCGAGGCACTCCTACGGAGATGTAACGGACTATTTTAAGCATGTACCCCATTTTGCCGGGCGACGCTCTGGAAATGGGATGCATGCGTTTTTAACTGATAGGTTATGTTTAAAATCGTCATGTGGTAGTTTGTTGCATCTTGCCGAGGCACTCCTACGGAGATGTAACGGACTATGAGCATGCACCCCATTTTGCCGGAGCGACGCTCTGGATATGGGATGCATCCTTACCACTTATAAATCGTGTATAACGGTTTGGTACATTTTGCCGGGGTACTCCTACGGATATGTACCGGATCATTTTGAGCATGTATCCCATATTGCCGGGGCGACGCTCTGGATATGCGGTACATGCTTTTCTTGTACACACAATACAATTATTGATTTGATTTATTGCGTCGGGCATATTATATATTGCCAGGGTACTCTCGTGGAGATATAATGTGTTTTAAAGCATGTATTTCATTTTGCCAGGGCTAGACTCTGGAAATGCGATGCTTGTTTGGGGCGATGAATATTTTACTTTGATCATGAAATATATTAATCTACCTACCACCATAAGAATAGCATTAAACTAAAGTTAAATACATTAATTAACACTTAATTACACTTAATCACAATTACAGATAATGGATTCATCGCCTGCGGGCAGTGGTAATGGACGTCGCTGCAATAACGCGGATGAGCCAATAAGTGTGGACCGTAACGAGGGCCCACGGCGGACTCCGCAGCGACGCCAAGTTCATCAAAGCGAGGGAGCGGAAGGGAGTCTGGATATCAGGCAAGTCCGCAAGCGCTTAATTAATGATTCTGATAATGAAAGCGAGGGAGCGGAAGGGAGTCTGGATATCAGGCAAGTCCGCAAACGCTTAATTAATGATTTTGATAATGAGAGTGAGGGAGCGGAAGGGAGCCTGGTTGGAGACAGGCAAAGCCGCAAGCACTCTCTTTTAAAGCCAAACTATAATAAAAACGTTAATAACCGGCGATCAAGAAGAGACAGCAGCGAACGCAATCGTAGAAGGGACCGATATCGCGACGATTCTGTCGATAAAGGTCGTGATAGAACTCGACTTCGTGATGATTCTAGTAATTATTATCGTAGTAGGAAACGGTTTTGTGACAACTCATCTGATGATGAAATCCGGGTCATGAGGGTAGGACGACGTCGTCATCGCGGCAGTAGCAGTGATAGCTATGACACTCCTACTAGACGCTTATTGAAGCGAGGACGAACTCGTTCTCCCTCACGTCGTATAAAACATGAATTGACGGAAGTTCAGATGCCTGATGCTACTCATAGCATCTTAAATAAATTCTTGAATGTTCTCAATAATGTGAAGGGACAATCGACCTCTAAGCTTTCTTTGACAAACGTGATTCCGGAATTCGATCCTTTATCTACCGAACAAACCATAGTAACGTGGTTAACTAAAGTCGAGGAAGCCGCGGAGATTTATAATTGGGATGAACGCGAAACCATTCATTTTGCTCTACCGAAACTCGTCGGACTTGCTCAGACATGGTATAAAGGCCTGAGCACGATGCTTTACTCGTGGACAGAATGGAAAAGGAAGCTTATTGAGTCTTTTCCTTGTAGATACGACTATGCGGAACTACTAACCCAGATGTTGGCCAAGCGTGTGCGTTACGGCGAATCCCTTGAACAATATTATTACGCAAAAATAAATCTCCTGAACCGATGTGGTATCGTAGGTCGAAAAGCAGTCGATTGCTTATTACACGGCGTAGACGATAGGGCGGTACGGATAGGAGCACAAGCGGCTAGGTTTCGTGGACCTGAAGATGTGCTTAGATATTTTAAAACTGTTAAGCCAGGCAATAGTAGGGAAACCGCGGATAGATCCGGGCAAGATACGAGTAAAAGGAACTCCTTGTCAAATAACAGTCGGAACAAATCTGACGCGAATAAGAGGTCCACTTTTGTCATTAAATGTCACAATTGTAATGGAGAAGGACACAAGAGTTTTAAATGCAATAAGCCCCTAACGAAATGCACTCTGTGTAACCGCGAAGGTCATTTAGATTTGTATTGTAGATCTAAGTGGCCCACTATCCAAAACACTGAACGTCCCAGTAGTGAAGTTAAGGATGAAAAGCAGGTTGCTCTAGTAGACTATTCAGATGATACTAATCAGAAGTATGTCCTCGAAATATTCGTAAACGGTCAGCCGATCAATTGTCAAGTAGACTTAGGGAGCCAGTGTACCTTAGTTAGGGAATCGGAAGCAAAGCGTTTGAAGCTAACTACAAGCCTGGACAGATTACCAGTCCTGCGGGGTATAGGTGGCTTTCACATAAAACCACTGGGAAAATGTAATGCCGACGTAACTGTGCAAGGGATAAAAGAGAATATAGAGATTCTCATTGTTGAAGACGCTGCTTTGAAATACCCAGCCCTCTTGGGTCACACGTTCACGGAGAAACCTGGTATTACTATCATAAAGACCCCTAACGAAATATTGTTCGAACAGGATTCCCATCCAAAAATATTCCTCATGACTCAGTATGATGTAGTAATTGCTCCAAAACAATTAACTGTGATACCTGTGAAGTCACGAACTAGTCTTACTGGCTTTGTGTATGTGAACGGTTCCGTTAGAGGCACCCCAGGTAAAGAACACTATTTACTCCCGGGCGACTATAAACTACACGGTGGTTTCGGTAACTTGCTGCTACAAAACGTCTCTGCTAATTCGGTCGGTATAAAACAGGGGTCTTTACTGACGCGTGCTATCCCCATCACGAACGAACAAAATGTATACTCAGTAACTTTCGATGATAAATCTCTGGATGAGTCTGTACAGTGCGGTAACACCATCACTTCAGAGCAGAAACTCGAGATCCAGGGATTATTATTGAAATTTAAAGAATGTTTTTCCTCTGGTCTTAAAGATCTTGGTTTCACAATTGCAACAGAGGTGGTCATAGAGCTTAACGATGCAGAGCCAGTGGTATACAGGCCATATCGCATGTCCTACGGCGAAAGAGCGCTGGTAAGAGATATGGTTCAGGAGATGATGGATGCGGGCATTGTAACAGAATCCACCTCCCCATATGCGAGTCCAATCGTGCTGGTCAAGAAAAAAACCGGAGAGAAACGTTTGTGTGTAGATTATAGAGCTTTAAATAAACGCACAAAAAAGGATCACTATCCCTTACCTCTAATAGACGACCAGCTCGATAGGCTTGCAGGTAATAAACTGTTCACATCATTAGATCTAGCGTCCGGCTATTATCAAATTCCTATTGAAAAGAATTCGCAAGACAAAACCGCATTTGTGACGCCCGATGGCCAGTTTCAGTATACACGAATGCCTTTTGGATTGGTAAATGCACCATCTGTTTTCCAAAGAACGATCAATAAGATCCTCTCTGAAGCGAAAATAAAGTACGCTCTCGTCTATATGGATGATATTTTGATCCCAGCACGGTCTTTTGACGAAGGTCTCTGTAGGCTTGAAGAAGTACTTTTCCTCCTAAAACGGGGTGGTCTTACTCTCAAACTATCCAAATGCAACTTTTTCATGGACAGCATCGAATTTCTGGGTTTCCAAATTAATGCTGACGGTATCAAACCCGGCGGAAGGAAAACCGAAGCCGTTTCGAAGTTTCGTACACCCAAAAGCCAACGTGAACTACAGCAATTCATCGGCTTGGCAAGCTTCTTTAGAAGGTTCGTTAAGGGATTTGCTACAATCGCAAAGCCTCTAACGGACCTCCTTAAAAAGAATACCACCTGGAAGTGGGGGCCTGAACAAGTGAATGCATTCGAAACAATTAAGTCGACGCTTGTACAGAGACCCTTGCTTGCTCTTTATGACCCAACACGCGAAACCGAGGTACATTCGGACGCTAGTAAACACGGGATAGGAGGAATTTTACTGCAGAAAGATGATGCTGGTCATTTGAGGCCAGTCTCATATTTTAGCAGGAAAACTACTCCCGATGAACAAAAGCTCCACTCATTTGAGTTGGAGACGCTGGCCGTTGTATCCTCCCTTAACAGATTCCGTGTCTATCTGATAGGTGTTCCATTTAAAATACTAACAGATTGTAACGCGCTGCGAACAACTCTATCAAAAAGAGACCTTATACCTCGCATAGCGCGTTGGTGGGTTCAATTTCAGGAATTTAACTGCGAGATCGAATATCGCCCTGGGTGTCGTATGTCCCATGCGGATGCACTAAGTAGGAATCCGGTAGGGGAAGCTAAGGAGGATTCTCATGTATTAGACGTACTAACAGTAGGTACCGATGATTGGATAGTTACGGTGCAGAGTAATGATGACGAAATAGCACGTATTAGAGAGATTTTGAATGACCCTAAATCGGACCAGGTGCTAGATGTTATACAAAACTATAAATTGAAAAACGGCAAAGTTTATCGAATTGTAGGTAAGGAAGAAAATGATTTAAGGTGGGTGGTACCGAAGGGGGTAAGGTGGCAAATAGCCAAAATAAATCATGACGACCTGGGCCACTTCGGCTTTGACAAGACCTTTACGCGAATTCAGCAAATCTATTGGTTCCCCAAAATGCGTCGGTTCATAAAAAAATATATCAAGTCTTGCTTAGAGTGTGCACGTAGTAAGGACCATACCGGGAAAGTTCAGGGCGAATTACACCCGATCCCTAAAGTTGAAACTCCATTTCATACAATTCACGCAGACCATCTAGGGCCATTTGTGAAGAGCAAAAAGGGCAACTGCTACCTATTGGTAATTGTAGACGGATTCACGAAATACATAAATATAAAGCCAGTCAGAAACACTAAAAGTTCTACCTCAATAAAAGCCCTCAAAGAGCACATTAGTTACTTTGGGGCACCGTCTAGACTGATAACCGATAGAGGGACTTCTTTTACCAGTAACAGCTTTCGCGCATTTGCCCAATCCATGGGTATCAAGCACATACTTAATGCTGTGGCCACACCTCGAGCAAACGGACAATGCGAACGTTATAATCGGACAATCTTAAGTGCACTCACCTCTAAAACGGACAATAAAGACGATAAGAACTGGGATGATTATATTCTGGATATACAAATCGGTTTGAACACTACTGTCCACAAGACGACTGGCAAAAGCCCTTCGGAACTACTTCTTGGTTTTAACATACGTAGTAGCTCCGAAAATGCTCTAAGCGATATTATAGACGATGTTAGAGAATTTTCCACAGACGATTTGGGCCAGGTACGATCCAAAGCAGGTACACGCATTGCCGAACAACAGGTTAAAGACAAAATCCGATATGATGCTAGACATAAGCGCGCTTACGAATATAACTCGGGCGATTTAGTTAGCATAAAGCGAGAGGTGCCAAGCGATGGCAAATCGAAAAAGCTAGCGGCAAAGTTTCAGGGTCCATACCGAATTTCTAAAGTACTGCCTAACGATAGGTTCTTAATAGAAGATACGCCGTTAACCCGCAATCATGGCCAACGTCGATATGAAAATGTAATAGCGATAGATAGAATTAAGCCGTGGCTCGCTTTCGATAGGAATTATGACTCTACAGAGTCTGAGTCTGAAGATAATGCTAATCAGGACCGTAATGAACCTACCAATTAGTACTATATACTAAAGAGAGTACATCTAGACTGGAATAGACTGATTTATGAAATATAATAATAAATAATATAATATTTAATAAAGTAAAGTATACACACCGCATTGATGTAATATTTAAGATAATATTATTAGAATTAATATAATTAATATCATGTTGATATTATGTAATGTTTATATAATAAGTGTAACTTAGCTACCATAAGCTTACCACGAAAATAACTGTTCGTTAATGTCATAGTTTATTCTTATAATAATAAATTGCTACGAATAATTTAAGCTGTCAACTAGGTTATCACATTAAAATTGTTTTAGATTATGTAGTTAAATCTGATAGATCTTTTATTAAGATTATAATATTAGTACTAACTATTATTATAAGATGGCAATGTTATCATGGTTTATGATTGTAAAACCTTATGTAGATTCCAAGGTTAATTATAATGTAGTTTTATTTTATTTTTTATTTTTTATTTTTTTTGATGTCGCGAAGGGACTCGCTTTTCGCAGGATGGCCGAGCTGTTAGCGTCTGTATTTTATATTACACCTTTTATTTATTATCTGGCAACATTTCACTTCGAAACTTCAGTTTTTATTAACCGGCAACGCCGAACCGCTCTTATTGGTCTGTGGTTTCAATTGGTGTATAGCTAACCAATCAGAGCGAGGCGCGCGTTATGGCGGGCATTTGGAATTGTAAAAGGAATCTGTCGGGGATTCGGTAGTCAGTCGATCGTCGAGCAGTCCCCAGTGAACATCAAAAGAAATAGTGTACGTGTTTACTTGGTGTTAATTTTAAGGTAATGATGTATTTACACTTTTGCCATTTTATTGTGAAGTATTTTGATATTATGAAGTAAATATGTTTTCTGAACTGTTTATGGAGTCTTTTATTTACATTTGTCTTCCTGATAGTTATGCCTGTACCGCCACTCATTCGCGTTTTAGTGCGTCGCCGATCACCACGTTATTTTCTTCGTTTCATTTGAATTGTGCAAAAAGATGCCAAAACGTAGTCACAAAAACGACGACAGTGATTATTTAAGAAAGAAGATTCGAAAACTCGAAAGGAAACTTAATAAACGCGACAGAAGGTCGCGTGTTCGAAGTTGTTCCGAGAGTAGTAGCTCGTCGACGAATATTATTATGTCGCCGGTACTATCGGACCATGAAGGTAAGCTGAAGTGTTATTTTTACAAACGGAAGATATTGTGAATAGTTTTTCGGACTATATCCGTAATCTGACATGATGTCATATTATCTTAAATAGTGTTGTGTACATCTTATGGGGATGTTACCTTCACATAATTTTGGATTCCCAATTCATTGGGTATATACTACTAGTGATTGTGTACATTTGAAAGGAATGTTGCCTTCACTTTAGTTAATGACCTACTTAATAATAATTGCATTTTATATCCGTACGGACTAAAACATAGTGTTGTGGGTAGTTTTAAGGACTATCGCCGCTCTAAAACCACTAGTTGTATACTAGGAACATTGGTAGTTGTGATCATATCCACGTACCTACATAACAAAATGTTATCACTCGATTTCGTAATTCTGAATATCGGTATGGATTATAAACTTGGTGTTGTGGATAGTTTTGAGGACTATCACCGCGCTATTTTCTATCCGATACCTACACTTGGTACATTTTCTATTCCAGCTGAAATGGAAGTTCAAGGTGATGTCGCGTCATCTCCGATTATTGACTCAGATGAGCCACAACCGGGTACGTCCACCTCGACGATACATGATGTTCCTGCTACAGAAGCAGTACAGGCAGGGGAATCGGAACTACCTGTTGAAGTAACGCTTCCTGAGCTGGACGAAGAGATTCTGAATCTCTTGGGCGAAACTCCATCAAAGGATAAAAAATATGGACCAGACATTAGATGCGAGTTATCTGCTCGCTGGGAACACATCGCAACAACAGGCTTGACCAAGGATGCCAGAAAGGAGCTGCTTGATAAGCATCTGGTTCCAAAAAACTGCACAAAGATTGATGCACCCAAGTTAAACCCAGAGATAAAGGCCGCCTTATCGGAGATGCTAATAAAAAAAAGACAAAGCTTTAGAGAATAAGCAGGTGCAGGTCGCAGCAAGTATATCTTGTATAAGTGAAGCCCTAAGCATACTCTTTTCTGCAGGTTATAAAGATCAGTCGGTAATAAAATTACTGATCGAAGCCGGTCGACTGATGTGTGACTCACAACACAGCGAGTCCATGACACGGCGCAGTTTTATATGTTCTACAATCAAGAAAGATATAAAAGATCAACTGTTCAATACAGAAATCGATAAGTTTCTATTTGGCGAACATCTGACCGATACTCTAAAAGCTGCAAAAGCTATATCAAAATCAGGCGCTGAGATTAAAATAAACACACAGGTTCGAAGACCTGCACCAGCGCAGAGACCGAGACAGGCCCCTGTCCAGACTTTAAACCAGACGCCTCCGTTCCCGACAGCGCGGCAAGCGGGAACAGCGAGGAGAACAGCGCCGGCGCCGCGCCCGCGACCGGTGCAGCAGCAGCCGCGACAGCAGCCGCGCTTGCAGCAGCGCCAAGCCCCGCGGCGCTAGACCTGGTACGTTTTGCAGGTCGGTTATCCTACTTTTATGATCAATGGCAATTGATAACTAATGACCTCGTTGTATTATCGTGGATAAGAGGTTACAAGATACCGTTTACTAAACCTGTCTATCAGTTACACGAACCAAGTTTACCTGCATTAACTTCATGTGAGTCCTTTAAATACAAGGTGGCCATCACTGACCTTCTAAACAGTGGTGCTATTTCACATTGTGAACCATGTGAAGGACAGTTTCTTTCTAGTTATTTCCTGATTAAAAAACCCAATGGCAAAAACAGATTTATTTTAAACTTAAAGTCTCTAAACAAGTACATCGTAACAGAACATTTCAAAATTGAAGATCTAAGAACAACATTAAAATTAGTATCAAGAAACAGTTTCATGGCCACCTTTGATTTAAAGGATGCGTATTTTCTAGTACCTATACACCCGACGTATAGAAAGTACCTACGATTTAGGTACGAGGGTCAAATTTACCAATTCAATGTTTTGCCGTTTGGTTTAAACACAGCTCCATTTGTGTTCACAAAGCTATTAAAACCGGTAATTTGTTTACTGAGATCATTAGGTTATCTGTCATCTATCTACTTAGATGACATTTGTATCATTTCTAATAATTATCAAGATTGCTTAGATAATATTTTACAGACAAAACATATTTTAGAGTCCTTAGGATTCATAATTAACATTAAAAAAAAAAAAGTTGTATGATTCCGAGTAATATTTGCAAATACCTTGGTTTTGTGATAGATACAAAAGAATTTCATGTTAGCCTTCCTAAGGAAAAACGAAATCTAATTAAACAAGAGTTACAATCGTTTCAATTGAAATCTCGTTGTAAAATAAGACAGTTTGCTCGCTTGGTAGGCCTCCTCACTTCGTCCTGCCCCGCGATTCAGTACGGTTGGCTTTACACCAAGCAGATGGAAAGATGCAAATACCTTGCATTGTGTAAAACGAGTAATTATGATAGCCACATGTCTTTACCACAGTATTTGCAGGACGATTTTTCCTGGTGGTTAAAATCTATTGATACCGCAGTGAATCCTATTAGACGGGACAGCTACTGTCTAGAAATATTTTCAGACGCTAGCAAAAAAGGGTGGGGGGCAGCATGCGGTGCGGAGACCGCCAGTGGCCAGTGGAGTAACACAGAGTCTAACAAACATATTAACTGTCTAGAACTCCTGGCTGCTTTCTTGGGCTTACAAACATTCGCAAAAGGATTAAAAAATTGTCAGGTGTTACTACGCGTTGACAACACAACTGCTATTTCGTATATCAACCGTATGGGTGGAGTAAGATTTCCACATTTAACTGAAATCACAAAATCTTTGTGGCAGTGGTGTGAAGCTCGTGGTATATTTGTATTCGCTTCATACATAAGCTCGGAAGATAACGAAATAGCAGATGCTGAGTCTAGAAAATCTCACCCCGATACCGAATGGGAGATTAAAGATCATGCTTTTGAAAAGATTGTGAGAGCCTTTGGGCAACCAAAAATTGATCTTTTCGCATCAAGGTTGAATAACAAATGTGTTAAGTACGTCTCATGGAATAGAGACCCAGGAGCATGCGCTGTGAATGCTTTTACTTTAAATTGGTCAAATCTTTGTTTCTACGCATTTCCTCCTTTTGCGGTTATATTAAAAGTATTAAGAAAACTTATATACGACCAGGCGGAGGGTATTGTTGTGGTTCCATTTTGGCCCACGCAACCCTGGTTTCCACTTTATCAAAAACTTCTCTGTTCAGAATTAGTTCAGTTTAGACCCTCTGATAAAGTGTTATTGTCTATTTCCAACAGTGTCCCCAAGCTCACGTTGATTGCAGGGAAGTTATCAGGACGGCGTTACGAAACAGAGGAGTACCACCATCATCTTTAGATATTATGATAGCTTCTTTATCTGAAAGGTCAATAAAACAATATGACGTTGCCATTCGACGTTGGGTAAACTTTTGTAAGACTCACAATATCAAAATACATGAGGCGTCAATTCCGATGATTATGTATTTTCTCACTGAGTTATTTCATTCCGGCTTACAATACGGATCTTTAAACAGTCATCGCTCCGCTCTGTCTTTGATCTTAGGATCGAGAGTAGGGTCTGATGATCGCGTTGCTAGGCTATTCAAAGGTTTTTACAGACTTCGTCCTCCAGCCCCAAAATATAATATCACTTGGGACCCGTCAATAGTTTTAGAATTCTTATCAAAATGGTACCCAAATAATAATTTAAGTTTCGAACATTTAACCAAAAAGGCCGTAACTTTGCTCATACTTGTAACTGCACACAGGGTGCAAACCATTAGCAAAATCAAATTAGAAAATATGAACGTCACTGATAATCTTATATTGATCAAGATAAACGATTTGTTAAAAACATCTCGACCTGGTTTATCTCAACCTTGTTTAAATATTCCATTTTACAAAGATCGACCGGAAATATGTCCCGCTGAGGCTCTTATAGAATATATTGATAGGACAAAACATTTGAGAAACAATGCCAATAGCCTTTTTATAAGTATTAAAAAACCACACAAATCAGTAACCACAAATAACATCAGTCGGTGGATAAAAGATATATTATCAATTAGCGGAATTGACACTTCAGTATTTTCTGCCCACTCCACCAGACACGCAGCCACCTCAGCTGCTCATAGAGCTGGTGTCAATATTGACACGATACGAAAAGCAGCTGGGTGGAGTGGTAGCTCCAATGTTTTCGCTAGATATTATCATAGAGACATTCAATGTGAACAAACTGATCAATTTGCCTTATCAATCCTAACCTCTGATCGATGTTAGATTTAATTACTTAAAATTAATAACTTAAATTTATCTACCCCTAATTAAAGAAAAACTACAATTTAATTACTTTATTACTTGTAAGGTTTGATTAATATACATGTACCTAAGCATAAAAATTCAGTGTTTTAATATTTCACCATCTTTCAAAATCTACATTGTTATCTTAATCTCGAAGGACGAAGCAACGAAGTATAATTGGAGATTAAACGAACTTACCTGAAGTGAAGTTCTATCCAAATTATACGAGTTGCTTCGTCCGAAGAGATTAGTTCCCTCCCAACCCTATGAACCCCATACCTAAAGTGAAATATTAAAAAAGGTTCCAGGCTTTCAACTAAATGAGTGGCGGTACAGGCATAACTATCAGGAAGACAAAGTACCGACAAAAAAAAAAAAAAAAAAAATATTCAAACTTAGTGGATGAAAGGCGATACCCTAGACGTATTACTACATTGTTATCTTAATCTCTTCGGACGAAGCAACTCGTATAATTTGGATAGAACTTCACTTCAGGTAAGTTCGTTTAATCTCCAATTAAATTACCGCAGATCACACTCCCCTCTTTCGACGGTTCATATGAACACTGGCTCGAGTATAAAAATTCCTATTTATCTATGATTCATAAACGAAGTGATTTAGACGCGATCCAGAAGTTCCACTACCTAAAATCTTCGCTCAGGGGTTCAGCACTCCACGTTATAAGTGCATTAGAGTTCACTGCCGCTAATTATAACCACGCATGGGAGCTGTTGAAAAATAGGTTCCACAATGATCGTTTGCTAATTCATAACCATGTGAAAGCTTTGTTTACTGCGCAATCTATTAACAAAGAATCCCCTTCGTTAATCAGAAAATTAATCGATGTAATGTTACGTAACCTACGAGCGCTCAAATCTCTTGAAGAGCCCACGGACACGTGGGATACCTTGGTCATTTACATCATAGTATCGAAGCTAGATTGTTCCACTCAGCGTGAGTGGGAGAATTATTTAGGCTCGATTTCTTCTGGCGTTCACAAAACCAAACCAAAATTAGATGATTTGTTATGTTTTCTACGTAATCGTGCCGATATGTTAGATATGGTTCATAGTAACCATAGTCGAAATACACAGAATAACAAACCTAACAATACGTCTGATAATAAAAAGCACACGAGTGCAGCACAAGTACAACAGTCACATAGCTTTGTTTCCACTCGTAAAACTACCGGTACCCCCGAAACATCAAAACAATCTTGTACAATGTGCGGGAAAACTCATGCGTTATATACTTGTTTTAACCCTTTATAGCTCAGTGTAGACTGTAGGTAACATACCGTACAAACGCTTCGAAATTTAAAATAATTGATTTCATAACGTAATCGCGCACTGTAACTCGTAGTCTACACTCCGAACTAATGAACTAGTACCAAAAAATACGACTAGACGGCGATTCTTGTTACAAATTGAGATTTGTGTTACGACAGTCGGTATTTAGGCACGAAACGTGGCTGTTCACTGTGATTTAAAAAATATATAAAAAATTGTTCTGCTCGTGTCTTGTGTATTATATTCATAAATTGGAGAGGTGAGTGTTTGAACTTTATTTTGTAACGTTATTTTTCAACACTTTCATATTTTATTTTGTTTTTGTTGGTAAAAGTGATTGTTGCAATTTTTGTAATTTTCTTCCCAAATAATTAAAAATAATGAAAATCCAGAAACACGTGTATTTTATTTTTTTGTAATCTTCTCTAATCCAAAAAATCAAATAAATCCCAGCTTATGAGTCATAGAGGGTTAAATTTCTCAATATGACAGTTCAGGACTGAATTAAATTCACTAATAGTATCAAGGGCTTGTGTCGTAATTGTCTACGTACAGGTCATTTAGTTCCCGAATGCGTTTTCGGGCCGTGCAAACAGTGCGAAGAAAAACATAACACGTTATTGCATAACGATAGCAACAATGTTACGGCAACTATACCGGCGTCGTTAGCGACGAGTGCTGATAAGAAACCGGTCTCTGTCGTATCATGTGCGAATCATTTGTTTACCGATAATGCGTCTTCAGTACCGTTGCCACAGGTATTATTATCCACTGCACTAGTCGAAGTCATGGATAGTAATAGTATATATCATACAGCTCGAGCGCTGATAGATAGCGGTAGTCAAAATTGCTTTATTTCAGAAAAGCTTTGTAAACATTTAAACGTTTCAATAATACAGTCCACTATAAAAATATCGGGCGTGGGACAGTCGGTCTCACAATCGAATCAATTATGCGATATAAACATGCGTTCAAAAACTAGTAATTTTAAACGTTCATTAAGATGTTTTGTTTTGCCGTGCATTACGACGAGTTTGCCGTCAATTCCCGTTGTTTATGAAACAATCTACCTCCCGGACAACGTATGTCTCGCGGACCCAACGTTCAACATACCGTCAGAGATCGATTTACTGATTGGTGCGGACGTATTTTGGGACTTATTGGAGGTGGATCGACTTCGATTACCCAACGGTCCATATCTACAAAACTCGAAAATAGGGTGGCTAATTTCTGGTCCCATTTATAATAAATCGTGTGTTAATCAGATTCAATGTAATTTCGTACAGCAATCAAACACAGATACACAATTACGTAAATTTTGGGAATTAGAAGAAATTATGAGTTCAGGTCCTATTCTCACTGAAGAAGATCGAAGGTGTGAAGAATCGTTCGTTAACACTACTACACGAGATAGTAGTGGTAGGTTCACGGTGAGAATTCCATTGAAGAAATCAACTGACGCGCTCGGTGATTCCTATGAAAATGCAAAGTCTCGTTTTCGCTCATTGGAACGCAAGTTAAATCGGTCTTCATCTTATAAAAGGTTGTACAGTAACTTTATTCGGGAATATATTGAGCTGGGGCACATGTCGCGAATAAACGAATACGCATGGCCACATTATTTTCTCCCGCATCTCGGAGTATTCCGTGAACACAGCACCACAACAAAGTTGCGTGTAGTGTTTGACGCTAGTGCCACAACCACTTCAAATAAGTCACTCAACGACATACAAATGATAGGGCCTCCTCTTCAAAATGATATTTTTTCGATTCTACTTCGTTTTAGACAGTATAAGTATGTTGCCTGCGCTGACGTGGAGAAAATGTACCGGCAAGTACTGGTGCATCCCGATCAGCGCAACCTTCAATTAATTTTATGGTGCGAAAATTCATCTGATGAATTAGGTATATTCCGACTCAACACGGTTACGTACGGTACAGCGTCGGCGCCATATCTAAGCATGCGTTGTTTACGTCAACTCGCACAAGAAACGGAAGATAAAACCATTAGCAAGGTCATAAACGAAGATTTCTTTGTCGATGACTTAATTACTGGCGACAATGATCCTCAAGTTCTTCTAAAAACATGCGAAAAAGTATCGGAGGTTCTAAAAGCTGCCTGCTTTAATTTGCGAAAGTGGATATTCAGTTATGACGTACACATAGAAGCATGTAAAGAGTTAGCTATCGGGGAACATTGCCAGAATAAAACTCTCGGATTAGGTTGGCAAATCGATAAAGATGAACTTTATTTTACCACTAACTTAGAAAATAAAGCTAATATAGTAACTAAACGAAGTATGATGTCGGTCATTTCACAAATCTATGACCCGCTGGGTCTTTTATCACCCACAATAATTATAGCAAAAATATTGCTTCAAAAATTGTGGCTATGCAAACTCGACTGGGATGATTCGGTTCCTAACGATATCGAATGCTTGTGGAATCGATTCATTCAAAACTTATCGTCATTAAGCAATATTCGTGTCCCACGTTACGTCATGAGTGAATGTACAAATGTTGAGTTACATATTTTTACTGACGCGTCACAAGAAGCCTACGGTGCTTGTGCATACGTACGTACGTATACGGACGACTGTATCGTCACAAAATTATTATGTGCCAAAAGCAAAGTCGCGCCAGTTAAAACTGTATGTACCATTCCGCGACTTGAGTTATGTGGCGCGTTACTGGGCGCACGGCTATATAAAAGGATATTACATTCATTGAGACTGACATTTACTAAAGTATTTTTCTGGACTGATTCAACCATAGTCATGGGCTGGATCAGAATGTCACCTCATACTTTAAAAACGTTTGTCCAGAATCGTGTATCACAAATAAACGAGCTCACAGGTGATGCAATTTGGTTGCATATAAAGAGTAACGATAACCCGGCTGATATTGTGTCCAGAGGTCTTCCTCTAAACGAGCTCCAGACGAATGACTTGTGGTGGCACGGGCCAATCTTTTTACAACAACACAAAGGAGACCGCCAGAAATCCATATATCGTTGGGCCAAAATGTGAACAGGAATCATTTATGTGTTATTTAATAGATAAAACACGTACATATCAATATCAGAAAGATTTTTTTCAAAAATCTATGGGAATTAGGAAGAAAATATGTTTTTGGGTCACTAGGTTAGGTTATGCGGCAAATGGTAAGAATTGTATTTATAATGCCAAAATGTATTGTAAATACAAACAATTGATATATTGATTTAATTATTTGAAAACATATTTGTATGTTACTATTAGCATATTATTGCATAGCACAAAAAAGGAATTAGGTAGGTAAAATAAAAACAAGTTATTTTTTTAAATATTTTATTCACCTTCATTTTCATACTCAATTAAAATATCATCGAGGAATGGTGCAGGAGGTGTGATGGTATTTTGGTACCTTGCCCAACTAAGGTACCAGATTACCACCATTACATGTGCACAGCAACCCACTGTTCGCCTGCCGACAATGCAGTTACAACAATATTGTAACTACTCACTGTTTGAAGACCAGTCCTTGCTCTTATTATGGAAAGAACTGCTTCATCATGTAAAGGCACACTTCCAGTAGCGTTGCTACGATCAATAGCGATACCACAACTCACGCAATTCACCATTTTCCAGTCTAAGCAAAATCGGTGTCCAATAAAATACACAATAACAAGTATCCAAGTCCGTAAAGTCAATCCAAAGTCGTCAGAAAAATAGCAGAAATCGAGTAAGCACATCCGTAAGCGCACAAGTACGAAAACGAATGACGAGACTTGACACTACAGGAGTGACGTGGCATTATTTTTTTTTGGGATTTTATGACCTGGTAACTAGACCTTTAGGTTACGTCTTATTTTATTACGTGACATTGACATTTTGATATGTTTTCGTTTTGAAACAGTCGCTGATACACGATTTTGAAAGATGTTATTGTTAAATAAATAAATAACTTACTAAAACAACAATAATTCATCTAATGTCCTTTTTTCTTTTATAAACGATTATAATGTTCATGTCAAAAATGCTAAAACAAAATAGATAGTGTTTTTTTAATAACTTCTTTAGACCTACTAGTTTTAGAACGAACTTAAAATGACCTGACAGCTTGTTTACAGAGCTAGTTTTAGAACTACGTTCAATTAAAAACCATATTTAAAATCATAATTTTTAGCTCATTCCGATAGAAAGTTATTATTGTTACATGTTCTTTTTAATCAGTAAAAAATCTAGTTTTTTTTTATAAACATATCGATTCTGTGCATACTTTAGCCCAATTTTGGCGGTTTCCTTTAATTATACAAGTGAGCTTAGTATAGATGTAGATCAATTACCCGAAGTAAAATCACAAAAAATTAGTATGGTATGCAACACTTCGACTGATAATGCTGGCATAATAGATTTTAATAGATTCTCCTCATATAATCGTTTGCGGCGTGCGACAGCCTATGTATTACGTTTTATAGGTAATGCACGCGCAAGTAAACAACATCGCAAAACCGGTTCGTTATCTGTCGATGAGTTGGACGCCTCAGCTGTGACACTCGCCCGCCTCGCGCAAATGCAATCATTTTGCGACGAATATAATAATTTAGTTAAGCGATTGGTCGTAAAATCGAAAAGACTAATAGGTTTGAATGTTTTTCTTGATGAATTTAAAGTAATACGCGTTGGTGGAAGATTAAGTAATTCGTTATATTTCGATAATAATAAAAAACATCCCGTGCTATTGTGCAGTAAGCATAGATTCACAGTGTTATTGTTTTTACATGAACATAAACAATTGTTGCACGGTGGACCTCAGCTCCTATTGGCTAGTGTGCGTGAGGCTTGGTGGCCGCTCGGAGGGCGAAACCTAGCGAGGAAAACTGTCCACGACTGCGTCACATGCACGCGCATCAGAGGGAAGACTATGCAGCCTCTGATGGGTAACTTGCCGGCTGAACGCTTGGAACCCGGCTTCCCTTTTATGCGCTGTGGTGTTGACTATGCGGGACCGGTGATGATTCTGAGCCGTCGCGGCAGGGGAGCTAGTCTCACTAAATGTTATATATGTTTGTTTGTTTGTTTATGTACACGTTCCATTCATCTCGAGTTAGTAACAAGTCTTTCAACTAAAGATTACATACTCGCATTAAAACGTTTCATTTCACGTAGGGTTAAGCCAGTCGAGATAATGTCAGACAACGCTACGAATTTTGTAGGGGCTGAAAAAGAATTTGTTTCTTTTATTCAAAATAATAGTAAAGATATTAATGATTTCGCTTCAAATAATAGTATTCGATTCAGCTTCATTCCTCCGTACGCTCCTCATTTTGGCGGTTTGTGGGAAGCAGGGGTGAAATCGTGTAAGCACCACCTGCGACGAGTAGTGGGGGGTACGAATCTCACTTACGAGGAATTCAGTACGGTGTTGGCACAAATCGAAGCCATCCTGAATTCCCGTCCCTTAACAGCTCTGTCCACAGATCCTAATGACCTACAACCTCTTACCCCTGCTCATTTCCTTATCGGCCGACCGCTGACTGCTCCAGCCTGCCAAGATTTGACTGCTACATCGAGTCATCGCCTGCAGCGCTACGAGGTGATTGAGCAGATGCGGCAAAGCTTCTGGAAACGATGGGCTACAGAATATGTGTCGGAGCTGCAGACGCGTACTAAATGGAAGGCACATCGAGACTCCATTACGCTCGGTCAACTTGCTCTAATCAAGGACGAAAACCTGCCTCCACTCAAATGGAAACTAGGAAGGATTATACGAAATTATCCTGGCGCTGATGGAATTTCAAGAGTGGCTGACCTGCTCACAGCAACAGGAGTCACACGCAGAGCATACTCAAAAATATGCCCACTGCCAGTGCTGCAGTCAGTATCCGATGTAGTATCCTAACTCTGTTGGAACCTGCCACTTCCAAGGCCGGACTTATGTTACCGCACGCGCCATCTACCCGCACGGGGCGGTAGCATAACGACATGAAGCTGCAACAGACGTCGTCCAATCTGGTGGAGCCTGCCGACGCCGGCCAATGAGCTTCGGGCTCGCTGCTCATCAACTTCACACCGATGACTCGTTTTTAAGAGAGATCATGCGTCGCGCGCAATATATTCGTTCTTCACCTTTTTACCCGTTTACCATTGTATCTAATACACGATTGTACATAGCTTGAAATAAAACGTTTTTCATCAAGAGCAAATAAATAAGTCATTTCTTGAGTCGTTGTTCACCCAACCCAACACACACAAATAAGAAGAGCAGCCCATACCCTGACTGCAAATCATCGAAACAAACACTCCTGAGCCTCGCTTTGCACGGCAGCACGTGACCAAAGTGCCACCGTATTCCCCGAAATCACTCGGTGGGCAATCAGAGACCCCACTTTGATCACCCGCGATTCCAAAGTCCCGCCTGCATTAAATGATGCAGGTGGGGTTTCGGCGTGTTAGGCGTCGAAGCGGTGGCCTCCTCGACGCCTTCTTCTTCGAGCGGGATTAGCTCTTTCACGATCCCGCTCGGCAGTCTCCTTCTGGACCAACTCGGTCTCACAGAAGGAGGCAACTTCCCTCCAGTTTTCTGTCTCCGTCAGCATAGCCCTCACTACTGCTGGCAGAGATAGGTCTCGCCCGATCCTGGTGACCAAGACCTCCCGCTCAGAGACCCACGCAGGGCACTCCTCAAGCGTGTGCCTTATTGGCCCTCCTCGTCATATTCACCTCTCACCACCGTACCACACACCTTTTAAATACTCCCGTACGCTCATGGTGAAATGGGGTGGTGCTCCGTCGTGTTGAAAGTGCAGTCCTCTTATCTCTTCAAGAGGAATGCGTTCCAACATTCTTCTCACACGGGTTCGCAGTAAGCAAAGATACGTATCCCCGTTCAGTCTGCTCAAGAACACTGGTCCTAGCACTCTGTTGCCGAGTATCCCGCCCCACACATTAACAGTAAACCGAGTCTGAAAGTGGCCAGGCCGCAAACACGAGGATTTGTCTCAGTCCAATAATGCGCATTGTGTATGTTGAACATACCAATCCGTGTCATGTGGATACAATTTTTGAACTCTTGTAAAGTGGTAAGGACGGACCCTTTCCCGATTTAGAAGCCGCCACACGTAGTTGTCGCTCAAGTTGAAGAATAGCAGCGTCCCTGGTGCTCGCAAGAGGATGACGCCGGAAGAAGTCCAACACTTCATCTTCGAATTCTGCAGAATATCGAGACCTGCCTGCGTCAACCGCAGGCAAGTAAAAGCGGCCGTTCTCTAAATCTGTACACGGCGTCCAGAATGATATGATGACTCGCACACCAAACCTCTGCTGGTATATGCTTACTGCATGCGCAGTTATGTTGTTGCACTCGCGGTAACACCATACCATTTCAAGATAGTTAAGATATTTTAAGATAGTTCCTTGAAGCAGCGACCATGGCGCATTGTGTTCCACGCGCGCCTTAGAGTTGTCAGCAATAACTGACAGGGTCCGTTGAAACCGATGCTTACCAGGGTCGCCCGTTGTTCGAAAGAGTTACCGTGGCCCTTCGCACAAGCAACTGAAGGAACACGGGTAGGTTTTAGTCAGTAAAAGTCTGACACGCCCTCCCGCTCCGCCCAGAGCGGGAGAAGTTATATGATAATTTCCCACCCAAAAAAAAAAAAGATTTCTTGATTGGAATATCGTCTGGGAGGCATTTTTAAAGAAAGCGCACGCAATCTACAAGTCACTGACTACGTACGAATAGCGCACTGGCTTTCGTTCGAGTAGCTTCGAGCGGCGAGCGAAGGGTGTGCGGCAAACGGGATAGTGTGCGGGTGGGGGCGGGGTGGGGGCGAGTGGCCTGCGCTACGGGGTGCCTTTGTTTGATAAGAATGATAACATGGACACAGAGGAATCGTCGAATTCTGCCATTTCACTTCTCTGCTTGTAGTTGCTCTGTGCTGATGAACCATTAAATCGTCACCTTCGAGTCTTGACATCTAAAAGTGCTTGTAGTTTCACCTTCACTCCATCTTCTGGTATTATACGTGAATAAATCAAATTTAAACTGACCTTTACGTACTGCGAGTTATAATGAATAGTGAGAGAGACAAAAAGTTATGAAGCGCGGAGGGGGGGCTCACATGCGTAAGCTGCGGCACCTCTTTCGAGCGCTGCTCTGTTTATTTAGTCGTCATCACGATGAGTGAGAAGGCAGTACCGTGTTCGATTGCGCAACGCATTGTCATCAAATTTCTCTCAAAAGAAAATGTGGGCCCGCAAGAAATTTGGCAGAGACTACGTAATCAGTATGGAGATTCAACACTGTCAAAAACTCAAGTTAAATTTTGGCACAAAGCATTTCGGGACGGACGAGATATTGTACAAAACAAGACCCATCAACGACGTCCGAAAACAAGCACTACCCAAGAAAATATCGACGCCATTCGTGAGCTTATCGTGAAAGATCGTCACTTGACCCTGACTGAAATCCAACAGAGAGTGAAGATCAGTTATGGTAGTGTCCAATACATCATCAAAAATATTTTAAAGTTCCGGAAAATTTGTGCAAGGTGGGTTCCAAGGCATCTGAATGAAGAACAACGAACTCTTCGTTTTAAAATTTCTCAGCGATTACTGGCACGTTCTAAAATGGAAGGGGAAGCACTTTTACGTCGTATAGTAACGTGTGATGAGACCTGGGTCCATCATTATACGTCAAAGTCTAAGAAATCAAGTAAAGAGTGGCGGCAAAAAGGTGAAGACGGTCCAGTGAAGGCGAAAACGGGTGTGTCTGCGGGTAAAATTTTAGCAACAGTTTTTTGGGATCATAAAGGTGTCTTACTCGTTGATTTTCTCCATTATCAAAAATCTATCGATGCACATTATTATTGCAACCTTTTGGATCGTATACGTACAGTTTATCGGTCCAAAAGGCGAGGCTATCCTATTCGAGACGTGTTACTCCTGCACGATAACGCCCGAGCACACACCGCTGCCATAGCCCAACAAAAATTAACTAAAATGCATTGGACTGTTCCCGAACACCCACCATATAGTCCGGACCTCTCACCGTGTGATTATCACATGTTTGGCCCGCTTAAAAACGCGCTGGGAGGACAACGTTTTGAGACTAACGAACAAGTAGAGCAGTTCGTGTGCAACTGGTTACGTTCACGTCCTTCTTCTTTCTTTGGTAACGGAATTAACAAACTTCCAATTCGACGGCAAAAATGCAGTAATATGTAGAAAAGGAATGTATACAGAAAAATAACATGCTGTTTGTTTAATAAAATAGTCACTTAGTAAAAAGTTATAATTAAAGGTCGGATTAAATTTGATTCACCTCTCGTAATATCTCTGGCATCTGGATAATACCCTTTCTTAGCTTCTAACAACTTGTGGTAAGACGGAAGGTTCAACTGTTGTGACAATGCAGACCTTAAAGTAAGGTACTTTCACTTTGACAGGTCCAATGAAGTAGTAAGGGCCAAAACTTGATCTTCCTGCGTAGTCTCACTTCTTTTCGTTCATAACTAAAAATGATTTGACATCTTCAACCTTTTCAGGTTTCTTAATAAGATGATCAATGATGCGAGCAAGAACCTCTTTCCCATTAAACTTAAGCTTTGTAACAAAAGCAAAAGTCAGTTTTTCTTCCGGATAGTCGACTAATGTACCCGATCGCCTTTTCTTCTGCTTGTTTCCCAAGTCTTCAAATGGCTTCCTTGAGTCGCCTTCGAAGTAGATGCAAAGGGTAGAACAGCTGATTCTTCTTCTGTGGAACGATAATCCAAATTTTCGGTCCCCTCAAAAATTTCGGAGAGATTCACAGTAGCACATTCAGGCCACTCAACTCTTGTTTCTAGCCAGCTCATATGCTTTTTATGAATGTTTTTTGCACCCTGTTTGCTTCGGTCCATCGACGATTTAAGTTCACAGTGACAGATCTTGCAAAATTCAATATTTTCTCCGAAACTTCTTGCGAAATTTTAAGGAAAATGCAGTCCAAAATTGCTTGATGCAGTCGTTTGTTGTCCTTGAGGTCCCCTTTTCGTAGAAACACGTAAATATCCAGGTAAGTACCAAATCCAGCCATGATTAACCCATGATTATTAAATCTTGTATTTATAGTCATTTCCTAGCTATCTATCCCGTATGTTGCACCTACCATATTTTGTCTCTGCATCACCCTAAGGTTGACTGACAGAAAATGCCTCAGGCATTAAGTCCGCCTTTGTACAGTACTTTTTTTACTTGTGCATAAAGTTTTAGTAAATAAATACAATAAAAACAAACGAACAAAAAATTAAAATTTACGAAATCTACGAATGTTGATGTGATTTAAATCTACAGGAAATGCATAATATGATTGTTGCCTAGCAGTACTTCCACCGACGGTGGGCGTTGGCAACATGAGCCTTATGTCATCGTTTTTAATATTAAAGTATTGAGATTTCGTTCCTCAAGAACTTTGCCAACAAAAAATATCTTCTGGTTTTTGGAACAAAATTGTACCAATACGTATTCACGTTCCTTTGGTAAACGCACAAGTGGTTTTTTTTAGTAAATCCCTTTTTATGATGGCCTCTTCATTTTCCTTCGTCTGTTTCGTCGTTATATAATATCATGTCATCTTCAGAATCTCTGCAACACTTGACGAATAGCTTTCTTTCCTATCCCTTTAGTTTTAGTTTCTTTCATCCTTTTAGCTGCCTTCTGTTCTGCAATCGCATTTTCTCAGGTGTCCATGGCTATAAGACTTTTACCTAATTTTCTTGACTTTCTCTTTCCAGTTCTTGTGGGTGCTTTAAGTGGATTCCGTAACTGATCAGGTGTAATGAGAGACTTGATTCCAGGTGTATTAGTTGACTTACTTTCAGGAACATTATTGGGCATAATAATAACTACATGTTGACTTGCAGAATCATCTAAAAAGCGAGACAAAACATCAGAAAGTGAAATAACAACAGATTTTTCTGGAGTCAAAAAAACTGGCATCGAAAGAATTGCTGAATACTCGCGCAAATTTTCCAGCATACATGGACTCCTTATAGAGGAAAGTAACAAAATATATATATAACAAATAATATACAGGGAAATTGAAAAAATACCCAAAACCTCTTAATCCTGATTTCGTATCATGACCCTGAACAATATTTGGTCTACGACTTTGACCTCAACTAAACAACGTAGCCAAAAACAATTTGTTTTCATTTATTTGACGTCTGTAAAATTTGCGTATACTACGTGCGCGCGCGTACCCATTTTCATAGCTAACATTAACGGGCGCCCGCGCCGCGCGCATGTTAAATTGGACCTTGTCGACTTGCGTTTAACAAGGTAGGTACCGTACCTACAGCTGATGTGCTCAATTATTGGCGATTATTAAGTGCAAGCAAACAAAATCGAGTAAAATAATAAATGTAGACAACATACAAGTAGTACATTGATCCCTGAATATTTCATCGCATTTTTCTACGCTAATAAGTATGTACCTACATAACAAAGCGTCATTCTTCAATATCAACAGATGGATGAAGTAGGTACCTACATTACATAAAACAGTTGTTTTGATGGACTACTTAGTCTTGTTGATAAGTGTGTCTCCTGCCAGGGTTGCGGAATTTGTCCGAAAGGGTTACCGTGGCCCTGGAACGCAAAGGGCATACGAAGGAACACGGGTGGGTTTTAGTCAGTAAGAGTCTGACACTCCCCTCCGCTCCGCCCAGAGCGGAAGAAGTCATTTGATGATTTCCCATCCAATAAAAAAAAAATGTGTCTCATCTATGATAGGTAAGTGCAGTGCCATTTACTCTGAATGGCCGTTTTAGCGAAAATAAGTACCTACACGACTAAGTTCTGCCTCATTGGTGTTGTGGTCGCAAGCACGGCTACTAAGCGCGAGGTCCTGCCGTCATCGATCTTGAACATCTGGGCGGAGTCAAAGCGCCTTAGGCCTTGCGCGACAAAACAAAACATTGTGTTACGCGGCGCGTCATTGTGCACCAGAACCATTATTATGATCATAAATTATTATTTTAAGTAAAACTTCAAACAGCTGATTCGCAAAAATTCACGTTGGAGGTCAACGAGCTTTATGCCTACGAGAGCGCTCGACAAAATCGAAACAGCTCGCAGTGCCAGCTGATTTTAAAAGATTTTTGTCAGTTCGGTTTTTATGTTTATCGCAAAACAATGTGGACCACATATTTCTATGATGTGGACTGTGTCTGTTAGTCGTAAATTCGAATTGATAAGATATCAGAATAACAATCTTTTCTCTGAGTGTCTTGTCTGTGTGTGTGTATTTGGTGTTCTGAATTAAAATGAAAAATCGTATTGGGAACAATGTGAACGTGTTTACAATGCTGCGTGAGGAGTGGGTCCAGGACCCCACTTTTTTGCCTCGTGTCCACTCTGAAACTGCGCCGTGCTCAGGATCTAGCGAGCTGGTGGCGACCAATTTAGTTAGAAATGAGCGAGCTTAGGGTGAGTAAGTACAATACCTAATTCATACCTACATTACGATCGATCGAATGTCGAGCATCCGGAATTATTATTTAGGAATGAGATTTTGTTCGTGTTTTTTCTTATCGTTATTACCTACATCATTCATCAGTGTTATTGATTAATTAAAATTGATGGTAGGTATGTGATTTCAAATGTTATCATCAGGTACATTTCAAGATTCCCTTTAGTTTTGTTATTGTGGTAAATTGGTAACTACCGGTCAATAATTTTAATTCCACTTTCCCTTCATACTTTGCCAGGCTTAGGACTGACTACATTAAAAAATTAAATGTAAGCAGTATTAAATAGCAGATGTCAATAATTACAAAAGCAAATCTATCGGATCCCGATGCCCCAGCCACACGCGAGTGACACAGCGAGCGAGAGAGCGAGGCAGTCCCAAGAAATTAATTGTCTACAATCTTATTTGACGAGTCGCCTACCCTGAATTCAAAATATGAAACCGCTAATAATTACTTATTAAGCGACTTAGTACATAACCGAGCTTAGTCAATTTAAGTTGCCTATTGACTATTGAGCGTCTCGCTCGCTCGCCGGTACGTGTATGGCGATGGCGCCAGCTTTACAGGGTCAATAAACTTTAATCATTATTTTGTTTAATGTAGGCGTATTTCAAAAGTGGAATCAGCTTATTTACAATAATTCGTTTTCTATTTACAATTATTATTGTTTAGAACAATCTAAACAGAAAATAGTAACTAAGAATATTGCTCGTGTGAATGTAACTTAATAGATTTTTTTATGTATAAACTTGCAACACTAGACGGAAATGAGATTTTTTGTGTTTTGTCTGTGCTGCGGCCCTTCCTGTTAAAAAGATTGTTACGAGCGGCTGTGTTCTCTGGCTCTAAAATTAAATTTAAAGTTTCCCAAAGTTTACACGCATTTTTATTCCATACATGCGTGCGGTGGTCCTTCGAGAAGTGATTAAAATCAGTGCTAAGCAGTTTTCGCGAGATATCGTGAAGTTTTTGTGCTGTTCGTGGTCGGCTAGGTCGCCATTAGCGGGTTTTTGTGCCGGTTGTACGGGGCCCGCAAATTCGTTCTATGCAATAATAGAACGAAAAAATAAGCAACATCAAGAAACATGGTAGTCATATTATCATCGAAAATCGTGTAATTTGCGATTCTATGAAGGTAAAAATTTTCCATCTTCAACCACCCTCATTTCGAAATTTAAAATTGGTACGGTTGGTACTGTGATCAATTCCTGCGTACGAGTGGAGCAAACTTCAGGTCGTCGTGTCGTGTCAATCACTCACTCACTCAGCTGTCAGTGTCAACGTCAACGTAAAATCGGCTTGTTTGTAAACAAACAAATTTTTGTGCAAAAGTTCGTAAAGTGCTATCAAAGTGCGCAGTGTTCATAAATCGTAGTAATAAGTCGTTTCGTCGTATATTTACCGTACCTACTACCATGGCGGAATCTAAGGAAACATTGCGTAAACATCGCATACTTCGTGCACAGTGCAAAGCTACAATTACGCGCATCGAAACGTTTGTGGACGATCCTATAAGTTTTGCGTCTGCAACTGTGGACATTTTGGAGGCGCGCAGAGAGAAGCTGATCAGTGCACTCAAAGGTTATGAGGCGGTGCAATTGGACATCCTAAGTATTGACGAAAGTGACTCTGAACAGGTTGGTCAAGTAGAAGAAAAATATTATTCTGTGCTTGCTAAAATCAATGCTTCTCTGAAGCAAATAGGAAAAAAATCTGTCTCAGAATGTCATAATGTTTCAACCTGTAAACTACCAAACATTGAAATAACTCCTTATGATGGGAAAGATTTTACTAAATTCAAACCATTTTTTGATTTGTTTATAGCTGTTATTGATAATAACAGGTCATTGTCCAATGTTCAGAAATTGTTCTATTTAAGAAAGTATGTAACAGATGATGCTTTGGCAGTCATTGTCAATTTGCCGCTAGTAAATCAATCATACAGGGAAGCATTAGATTTGTTGGAAAAGCGTTTTGACAACAAAGCGCGGTTAATAGGAAATCATATCAGTATTTTGTTAGATTTGCCTACAATGCAAAAAGGCACTGCAGCCTCTATAAGGTGTTTTGTATCGGAAGTGCAGCAACAATTGCATGCATTGAAAAATCTTGAACAGCCCATCGATACATGGGACATGTTACTGATTTCCATTTTAACCAGAAAATTAGATCAAATTACTAATAGAGCTTATCAATTAGATAGGGATATAGAAAAGATGCCTTCCATGGTAGACTTTTTGAACTTTCTTGAAAAGCGCGCTATAGCATTAGAAGATAGTTCACCCCCTAAAGGTATTTGCTATGAAAATACAACTAGATTCTATAAATCTACACAATCAAAGGTGGCCAATGTTGCCTCACAGGTCATAAAGTTGTGTAAATGTTGTAATAAAAGTGACCATCCTCTTTTCAGCTGTCCGGTATTCAAAACGGCAGCATTGGTGGACCGCCAAACATTTGTGCGGGACCATAATTTATGCACTACATGTCTAAAGACACACAGCGGAAATTGTAAGTTTACTTTTAAATGTAAAATATGCAAACAAGGACACAACATATTGCTACATGAAGAATCAGCCAGTCCAATTGAGCCTGTGGTTTCATTAGTATCAAATCCTGTTTGCAATAATGTTTTGCTTCCGACTGTAAAAGTTTATTTGCTAAATCAAAATAATAAAAAGATTTCTGTCCGAGCTCTGCTTGATACGGGCAGCCAGGCATCTTTTGTTACAACAAGCCTTGTAAACAAAATTGGGCTGATTGCTATAAATCAGCACCATAGTATTATAGGCATAGGTAATAAACCAACGCAAATTGACAAACTCGTAAACATAAGTGTGCTTCCATGCCACAATAATGTAAAGTTAAACTTAAAATGTCACATAGTTGACAAAATAACCTCAAAGTTGCCCCAACAATTTATTAATGTATCCAGTTGGAATTTACCTAAAAATGTGAAACTTGCAGATGATGATTTCAATATCCCAGCTGAAATTTCTTTGTTACTGGGTTCAGATATTTATTTTAGTGTTTTACTAGATGGTTGTTTAAAAATCCAAAATGGACCGGTTTTGCAAAACACCCTGTTTGGGTATGTAGTTGGTGGCAATGTTCCTGAAAAAGTGTCTGAAAATAGTGAAGTAAGTAATGTAAACTTTGAGATTGTTTCTAATTTTGCTATCCATGATGAGAAAAAGTTAGAAAATATTATGGAAAAGTTTTGGTTGACTGAAAAGTTACCAGAGCCTGCGGGGAAGAGTTGCGATGAGTTTCAGAAGGCTGAAGAAAGTTTTCAAAAATCAATGAGTCTTAAAGACAGTCGTTTTCATGTTGACATGCCTCTCATTGCTCCTCTGGAAGAACTGCAGCTTGGTGACTCATTTTCAGTCGCCTATCAAAGATTTCTAATGTTAGAGAAACGATTCAAATCAAATCCTTTGTTATTAGAGCAGTATAAATTGTTCATAGATCAGTATGTACAGCTGGGGCATGCTAAAAAGGTGGATTTTGCGAAGTATGATTTTGATAGAGATCCTGTCTACTTTCTAGCGCATCATGCTGTTATCAACGAGGCGAGTAAGACAACACGACTCCGTGTAGTGTTTGACGGGAGTATGAAGTCGCGCAGTCAGGTGTCCCTTAACGACGTCATGCTGAATGGCCCCGTGGTACAGAGTGAGCTTTTTGATATTTTAATTTTATTCAGGACCTACATTTTCACACTAATTTGTGATATTCAAAAAGCATTTCGCAATGTTTTCATAAATTGTCCCCAAACTTGCCTTCAAAACATTCTTTGGCGAGATGATCCCAGGAAGCCTATCAGCTGTTTACAGCTTCAGACTGTAACATACGGTTTAAAGGCCTCTACTTTCTTGACCACTCGATGCCTACTTGAACTAGCTTATCGGTACAAAAGGAATTACCCACTAGCTGCTCAAACAATGATCAAAAATACTTATGTTGATGATGTTTTATGTGGATCAGACAATGTAGACCAGCTTCGTGAACTGAAAACTCAGTTGGTAGAGCTTCTCAAGTTGGGTAGTTTTTCTTTGCATAAATGGTGCTCAAACAACCCGGAAGTCATAAACAATATTCCAAATGAGCAAAGGCAGTTTGAAAATTTAGATATGAGTGGAGATAACCTGGTCAAAACTTTAGGTTTAATGTATGATATCGCTTCAGACACATTCACTTTTTCTAGCCCTATCATAGATGAAGGGCATAACTTAAATTCAAAAAGAAAAATATTAAGCTTTATAGGGAAAATGTTTGACCCTCTCGGTTTAGTAGGACCAATTATTGTGGTTACCAAAATATTTATGCAAGAGCTATGGTCTTTGCAAATTGGATGGGACGCTATAGTTCCCAATGAACAGTTTCTATACTGGAACAATTTTTTAAATAAGTTAAAACTTATGGGTAAAATCACAGTGCAAACAGAATTACTCTGCTCTAAGTCACGTGTTGCTCCATTAGGTAAAAGTCTAACAATTCCCCAACTAGAGCTAAATGGTGCTCTCCTCCTGGCACAGCTGGCACAAAGGGTTGGTAGAGTCCTGATGGGTAGGTTTTCCCAAGTAGAAACATTTTTGTACAGTGACTCCCAAATAGTGTTAGCTTGGATCAAATCAGGCAATGTGAAATCTAATATTTACGTCAATAATAGAGTAAAACAAATTGTAGAGCTGACCGATCAAAAGCAATGGGGATTTGTAAAGACTAGTGACAATCCAGCTGATTTATTGTCGAGGGGAGTTTTGCCGCACAAGTTGCAACAAAGTAGTTTGTGGTGGCACGGGCCAACCTACTTAGCAGATAAACAATATACACATGCATGTTCTGAAAATTTTAAATTGCCTGATTTACTCACAAATACAGAACAAAATGATGAGCAAGAGATATCGTGTAATGTGACACAGGTAGAGCCATCATTTGCAGTCAATTTGATTGAAAAATATTCAAACTTATATAGATTACAAAAAGTAGTAGGATTTATTTACAGATTCGTTAATAATTGTTCAAAAAATAATAAAAATAAAACTACGGAGTGTTACTTAACACCTCAAGAGCTTCGCGACTCTATGTCAGTTATTGCACGTTGTACTCAAAAGCAACATTTTGCCAAAGAGGTAGAGTCACTTGCTGCTGGAAAAGTTATAAAGACAGGAATAGGAAGTCTCTCTCCTTTCCTCGACAAAATAGGTGTGCTAAGAGTAGGAGGTAGGCTCGATAATGCCAGGGAAATGTCTTTCGATAAAAAACATCCCACTATTCTTCCGAAAAACTCTCACTTAACAAATCTCCTAATAGAAAGTGAACATTTGCGACTTCTACACGCAGGCCCCAGATTAGTATTGAGTTCTCTTTCACAAAGATACTTCATTGTTAATGGTATCCGGGAGGTCAAGAAATTGGTGCGCAAATGTGTCAAATGCTTCCGAATAAAAGCTGAGGCTGCTAAGCAGTTGATGGGCTCCCTCCCACGGGAAAGAATTACAGCGTCCAGGCCATTTCAGCATGTTGGCGTTGACTTCTGTGGACCCTTCGACATGAAGGTAGCCAGAGTTAGGAAGCCTATTGTTAAGAAATGTTACGTTGCGCTTTTCGTCTGCTTTGCTATAAAAGCTATTCATGTAGAGCTTGTTTCAGACTTAACAACTGAAGCCTTTTTGGCATGTCTTAAGCGCTTCATTTCGAGGCGTGGCATGCCCACAAACATATTTTGTGACAACGCTAAAACATTTAAAGGAGCGTCAAATGTAATGAAAAAATTGTATGACCTACAATCTTCCAAAAATCACAGGGATGCTGTAAATGGGTTTTGCACCCAACACTATATAAAATTTAGGTTTATACCCAGCTATTCACCTGAGTTTGGAGGATTGTGGGAAGCAGGTGTAAAAAGTGTAAAACACCATCTAAAGCGGGTTGTAGGCAACTTATGTTTAACTTTTGAAGAGCTTTATACAGTCATTGTTCAAATCGAGGGAATATTAAACTCTAGGCCTCTACTCTCCGCAAACTCAAATGATAGTGAGTATTTAACTCCTGCTCATTTCCTCATTGGAACAGCTTTGACTAGCTATCCTGAAGTAGATTTAACAGAGGTTTCAGTTAATCGGTTAAAATTTTGGAATCTATGCACTAAACTTAAACAACATTTTTGGAAATTATGGTCTAATGATTATTTAACACAACTTCAAAGCCGTCCCAAGTGGAAATATCCACAAGCAAACCTCAAAGAGGGTGACTTAGTAATTGTGAAAGATTTTAATGCTGTTCCATTAGAATATAAAATGGCTCGTATTGTAAAAACATACCCAGGTAGAGATGGTAGGGTAAGAGCTGCTGATGTAATGATGAAAAACAAAATATACAGAAGGTCAATTAAACGGCTCTGTCAACTACCTGTATAATAAATTAATGCCGGCCCCAATTATGTTTAGAACAATCTAAACAGAAAATAGTAACTAAGAATATTGCTCGTGTGAATGTAACTTAATAGATTTTTTTATGTATAAACTTGCAACACTAGACGGAAATGAGATTTTTTGTGTTTTGTCTGTGCTGCGGCCCTTCCTGTTAAAAAGATTGTTACGAGCGGCTGTGTTCTCTGGCTCTAAAATTAAATTTAAAGTTTCCCAAAGTTTACACGCATTTTTATTCCATACAATTATTATTTACACGATATTGTTACCTCGCAATCGCAAGTCCCTCGGATGGCGATGGTTATCACGCACAAAACGTTCAAAATAGTCACCGCCACATCCAACACAAACACCACATCGGAACACCGATTGTTCTTCAACCCGAGCTAACACCTGCGGGTTACTCCGAATCAGGTCAAATGCTTCATTAATTTTAGTTATTAGCATTTGCCTATTTTCAGCTGCACCGCCGCTGTACACTAAACTTTTAACATGACCCCACAAGTAAAAGTCCATTGGGGTGAGGTGTGGCGATCTCGGAGGCCAAGCATGAGGTCCGCCTCGACCTATCCATCGTTCGGGATACTCTTCGTTCAGCTTTGCTCTAACTGCAAGAGCATAGTGTGCCGGAGCCCCATCTTGCTGGTAATAAAAATCACGCAAATCGGCAAGCGGTAAATCATCTAATAAAATTGGCAAGGTATCTGTTAAAAACCTTAAATATGTTTCTCCAGTAAGTCGCTCAAGAAATACAGGGCCAAGTAACGTTGACCCCACAATTCCTGCCCACACGTTAACTCGAAAGTCATGCTGAAAATTATGAGGTCGTACTTCGTGAGGATTTTCATATGCCCATGTGTGTTCATTCCGAGTGTTGAAAAGCCCGACTCGACCAAACGTGGCTTCATCAGTCCACAGTACCAGCGGCCGTTCGGACAGGAACCAGTTGCAAAATGCTACTCGTGCTGGTTTGTCGGGGTCTATGATATCTTGAACACGTTGGAAATGAAACGGGTATTTGCCTTCATTGTGTATGACACTCCAAGCAAGGTATTGGGGAACGTTGAATCGTGCTGCTGCGTCGTATGTGCTGGCTGACGGATTTGCTGCAAAGAAGTCCAGTATTTCTTCTTCTTCACGCACTGTATGGGTTGGCGGACGACCGCGGTCACTGGACCTAGGTCGAAATTGACCGTGATCACGTAGACGCTGTGTTGCAGACAACATTGTTTCATAGCATGGTCTACGTGAGTTAGGGAAACGTATTGCGTATTCACGGCAGGCCAACGACACGTTATCATCGCACCTTGCAAGCATCCGCACCATCTCCGAGTACTCAATGTTGGTATAATGGTAAGACATGATACTTAATATGTATGTACTTAATTTACTAATACGCGTGAATTTCGATAGCGGTATACGCGCACGCGTGTTCTTACGAGTAAGGCACTCATGCGACTGTCAATCAATCCGCGACCCCGCGCTGTGCGCCCGCTCGCTTCCTTTTGCATATTCGTACCCATTCTGGAGCATGTGTCGCGCCGTTTGATCTAGCCGCGCCGGCCGGGCGGCGCGGCCTTTCGTCGGTCACTGCATAAATGATATATGCAAAATTTAGACTAAGTTTATTTTTTTTGTATGGAAAAAAAATGCTTCGAAATTTGAAAAGTCGTAGAACAAATGTTGTTCAGGGTCATGATATGAAGGCAGGATTAAGAGGTTTCGGGTATTTTTTCAATTTCCCTGTATATATACATACTATGACACAGCTTCGGTTGAGTTGGTGGCGTTTCTTCTCGAAGCAGCCAAAAAGCACGACGTGTATCGTTCTCGTAATGAATCCATGATTCATCTCCAGTAACCAGATCAAACAAAAACTCTTTACGACGGGTCGCAGCGAAAGTGATTGACAGATAGCGACACGGACTGCACGACTGGCGTCTGTAAGAATGTGCGGTACTCACCGAGCCAAAAGTTTTCGATACCCAAGCTCATGTGGATGGTATTCCACGGCGTGGTGACTGCAGTAAGTGCTTCCGCTAATTCACGAGTGGCAGCATCCGGATTGGACTGCAGTTCGCGGCGTAAATCGTCATCATTCACTGCGGGTGGTCATCCAGAACGTGGCTGACTTTCAAGGCTCCTGTCTCCTGATTTAAAACGGTGAAACCATCGGGACACCGTCGCATGGCTTGTACTTCCAGCGCCCAATGCAGTGTTGATATTGTCATCTGCAACCTGCGCACCTAACAAGTAGTCGTATAAGTAGTGTTCGAAATTGTCGCTCGTTCATTTTTCTTCAAACTGACTAAACCGATTGCGAGGGCGGCTTTATATATCCCCACGTCACAAGTACCTAGAATGTTCTACAACATTCTAGAATATTATCGAAAACAAGGGTTTTGAGGGTCTTTCCTATATCTTTGCCTTTGTATGTAAAAGTCACAAAATTATCAACGTTAACTCGTTTTTCAGCCCAAGTCATATTCCAAATGTTATGAAATAATATTTTTCTGTCATGTTCAGAAATACTACGAGTATAACACTGAATGACACTTTTTCTCTTTTCCTTACAACTACACAGGGGCTTCAATACCTTTTTTGGTTTCTTTATATTTTTTCCACTCTCCATCAACTTTTTTCTTACCGCAATATTGTTTACCCTTTTCTCTGTTGTTTTTATTAATTTCACTAGTCCATTCTTCCTTCTTTAATTGATACCTTTTCTTTCTTTTTATAACCGGTTCATCCGATTCAGGATCAGAATCACTGTAATCGACTAATTTATTTATTAATTCAGGACATACGGGCGGGATTTGAGATATAGTATCATAAGCTGTTAGTTCTTCCTGTGTCAAAGAGACGACCAATTCGTCATCATCGGATTCATCATTACTTTTAGAGGGGTACGCATGAGTTGGTTCAAAACTATTAGAGCCTTGTTCAGGATTGTAATAAGTGATGGTGTAAGGCGAGGAGATAGCAAACATGGACTGAGTTGTCCTATTTCAAGCGGAAATGTGTCTTGAATAACTATATTCTCAACTATTTCATATATCTGCTGCTTCTTTTGCGAAAAAACACACATTTCTCTGGTTGCAATTTTAGGTTGAATTTTCTCAATCTCTCAAATGTGTGCGATAATTTCTGGACATGTAACATTGTTAGAATATTATATAGACCTGACAGAACTGTGTTCATGAGCCTCTGAAAACCAAGTTTCATTCTGATAAATTCGTAGTGACCTTCGGGTACACTAAAATCAGTTTTAGGGACATCTTCAGCTGAAATTTCAATAAGGTGGAAACCTGATGCTAAATCGAGAGTTGTGAAGTATTTACTCCTACCTAGCTGGCCTAGGATTTCGCTAATTTGAGGAATTGGTTAGCTTTCACTAATAGTGATGTTGTTGAGCTTGAGATAATAAATCACTATACGCCATTTCTTTTTTCTTGAAGCGTCAACCTTTTTGGGCACTATCCAAATGGGGGGTGACCATGGAGAGATGGATGGTTTAACTATGTTTTGTTCCAGCATCTTACTAATCTGGGTTCTGATATCGTCTTTATGAACTTCTGGGAATCTATAAGATTTTACATTTATATGTTGCGAGGAGCTTGTTGATTTCATGTTTGATGGCGCTAGTTGAAGTGAGTTCATCGTCAGGAAGGTAAAATATGTCTGCATATTGACTACAGATGTTATAAAGAACTTCAGACTCTTCAGAGTTTAACTGGGAAGTTCGTAGTTGTTTAAGGATCCCGTTCGTTCTCTCATAACAAGTGGCGTCAGGTTGGGATAAGCATATTTCATTTTTAGCGATCGGGATTAAGGTCAAAGAGAGGTTAAGATTTACTGAAATAGGTCTTTCAGATACGTTCAAGATCGATACATTTATTCGGTTGTTACTTTTTATTGTCACTATCGATTTAGCTACTAACAATGTATACACAAGTTGTACACATTATGGAATGCAATAAAGTATTGAGTATCAGAAATATGTTGGTCCAAGGTTATACCCTCTTCTGGATTTTCAACCGAACATTCTGTGATGGTTTCGGTTCGTGGTTCTATTATGTAAGACGGATGGTTGAATGACAACTTTATATGATGGTGTGCGATTTCCAGCGTCCCTGAATCGTAATTTATTCGGAAGCCGCTTTCAATGAATAGGTCACCTACAATAGGTACTGTATAATACCATCACAGGGAAGGCCTAAGTAATCCAAGATGTGAAATTTATGTAATACTCGTATGTCTGTTGAATATCCATGTTTGTGATGCATAAAAAAGAGAAAGTAAATAAAACTTAGAAACTGCGTTAGTATCACTTAGTTGCATTAAGTCTTTGTGCGCCCCGGTGGTACTTGTCCGCGAAAGCGGCGAAATACCACATCCTGTGGCCAAAAGTTTTCTTCCATCATCTGATGCAGGTAGCAAGTTGGTATGCGCAACACAAACGCCTTAAGCCGGGTACTCATCAGCGAGCTGTAACCGTAACTTATGTGATACAGTAACGAGGTTTTAGTATGTACGCGTTTTACAATTACGTCTCACGACGTCGCCGGAACGCTTTCACCGAGCGTACTCATTTTGCGAGCTGTAACTGTAACCAAACAGATACAGTAACGAGGTTCTAGTGTGTACGGGGAGTAACGAACGGGGAGACCTGCTCTGCTCTCAGTTTTGGTTTGTAACTCCACGATGTCGGACGAAGTGTCTTGAACAGCAAGATCCGGGCTATACGGTGGTTGTGGAACAGTCGGCCATCCTAGCTCCTCCAGCTGTTTATGTGTTAACTTGGCGCAATGAGGTCGTGCGTTGTCATGCAAAAGTTGGACTCCAAGTCGTTTTGGCCGCTTAATTTTTAACGTCTCTGCTAGTTTGCCAAACTGCTGCGTATACAGATTGGCGTTAATAGTCTGATGAGATTCGAGGAGTTCCCAGAAAATCATTCCTTGCCAATCCCAGAAAACAGACAACATAATCTTACGACCGTGTTCATTAAGTTTAGGCTGGGCTGGTGGGTAATCCCCGCAAGGAATCCAATAGGCATGACGCGTGTTAGTTTCATAATGTATCCAGCTCTCGTCACATGTAATAATGTCCTTGAGAAGGTCTCGTCTGTGCGGACGAAGTAACAAACTTTTACAAATGGCCACACGGACGGCCCGGTCACGGTACGTTTTTTTTCTATGATTCTGCAAGCAGTCGCCGACGCAAATTATAAATTTACAATAGTTGAAGTTGGTGGATTTGCTAAACAGAGCGACGGTGGAACATTTAAGGAAAACTATATAAAAATTGAAATACCGTGGAGATGGATATTCCAGAACCGGAATATTTTCCAGGAACGAACGTGAAAGCACCGTATGTTTTTATAGGCGATGAAGCATATCCATTGCTAAAATATTTATTAAAACCTTTTGGTGGCCGAGATTTGTCTTTAGACCAAAAAAAAAATAATAATCGTCTATCGAGAGCCAGAAAATGTGTTGAGTGTGCGTTCGGCATAGCAAACTCAAAATGGCGACTACTTTCTAAATGCATTGAATGTAATGTTGATTTAGCAGAAAAAATTGTTAAATGTATTTGTGTTTTACACAACACTAATCGATAAAGAAGGTATCGACTGAAATTTTACTCCTGTAAATACAACACATTTAAGGTGGAATAGAGCAAATCACCCTACAAATGTAGCAATGGATATAAGAAATATTTACGTTGACTGTTTTTCACACAATACATTGACTTACAACAATTAATTTTTTAACTTTATCTACCCTCACTAACATTAATGACATAGCTGACATCAGAACCTAAATAACATTTTATTCAGACATATTTAAATAAAGAACTTATAAAACTTAACTGTTTATTAACTTTACTTAAGTCGAGAAACAAAAATAAAATCAATTAATACTTACCGTCTTCATTCATTGCCTCGCTTATTTCTTTCCAACATTTGTCAGTCACGTTTCTATTACAATGCCTTTTATCCCTTTTGTCCCACACAGGTTGCTTACTGAAGACTAAGGATATCAACACGTCCCTATCCATTTTAATATTTATCAAAATAAATATGCCTGTCGTAATTGCACGAGTTGTCGCAGTTGTTTATTAATTTTAAATGGCAGCGCCCAGCGCTGACCAGTGCGTGTTGCAGCTTGTCGGAACTTGTCGGCGCCGCTCAGTTCTTATCGGCGCGCGTTCATATATTTTCCTGCGCGGGTTACCAACGCTGTCAAGCGCCGGTAAGCGCTTATAAGTTTCCAGCTTTCTTTCTGTATACGGCTTATGACGGTACAATTTCTGTTAGGTTTAAAAATGTCATAAAAGTCCATAGTATTATGTGAAAAAAGGGCAATCATTCAAATAACGGAACCACTTATCGAAAAACCCTCAAATTCTTAAAAAAAGGCACCTTTTTTTGTGTTCCTCTAATTATGCCGGTGTGTGTATAACACCGTCTTGAGTCCAAGACGACCGCACTCTGAAGTGTAGACGCACTTTTCCAAAGATAGACTGCCGGACCTTTGTCAATAACTCCTTGACTGATATGGATGTGCCCTTCAAGCGTGTCTTGGCTTTCCACACTATTGACTTTTCATCGTAGCTGGAAAATCTTGCCAGTATGGGCCTGTGATGATCTGTATTGGCTGCATCAAGTCTATGACAGACCTTTATGGAGGACACGGGAAAGTTCTTGAGGGCAAGCTTATTGGTGATAACATCCACGATGACTGCGGCACTGTCTTCACATTCAACTTCAGCAACACCTGGAAATATCAGTGCTTTCCTCCTATGTCTTGTCTCCAAACCGTCTAGATGCTTAGCACACACTAATCTGAGTCCAGAGCAAGGCAAGCATACGGAAAACAGGCTCCCTGAAGGTTCGAAACTCCTCAGCCACCCTTACCACGATGGCCTTGGCAGGTCCTGCGCACTGAATTTGAGCTTCCAGTGCTTTTGACAGGCCTGTTGGTCTAGTGGTCAGTGGCCCTGCCTGCTATGCCCAAGGTCGTGGGTTCGATTCCCACCTAGGACAAATGTTTGTGTGACGAGCACGATCGTTTGTTCTTTGTCTGGGTGTATTTATTTTTGTGGTTTTTTTTGGTTTGGTGAATTTCATAACTTGTTTAATGACTTACGATATGACGTTCGCAAATTTTACGACTACTATAGGATGGATTATGAAAACTTTGAAGCCTTGGTTGCTCTGCTCCGTCCTTACATAATGAAAAAACCATCTACTTTCCGTTCATGTATATCTGTTGAAGAAAGATTATCTGTGTGCTTAAGGTAAATAATAATGTATTTTTTTTTTCATTTAGGTTTAATTATTTATTCAGCTTTAATCAAAAACATTTTTAATTCAGCTTATTGTCAGCTTGGATGAGCGCTTTTCCAATTTTTTAGTTTTAGTTCTATCGATCTATCAAACTATGTCAATACATTATATTAGCGTATTGTCTTATTAGTAATAGTAAATATTAGTATCAACTAGTCACACTATTTATTGGAGCTGGAAAAACGATCATTATTTTAATCATAGATAATATGCATGTATTATTATAATATTACACAAGTAAAAATTAAATTTGTACATTCTTCTCATAAAAATCATATTCACCATTTCCATTTTAATTATATTAATTGTAGATAATAAGCATATTAGAACAAGAAAAAAAGTTCTTTATAGATTGTCATAATCATATTCACTCCCTTCAAGACAATCTTCATGGTTTCTAGATATGGGTGTAGGTGTATATGTCAATGGTGACCTTGATGTTGAAGATGTTAATGGATGGTTTGCTTGACTAAGAAGAGGAGTATTTGTTGATGTTGACGGTTCGTACATATATCCTCTTGGTGTTGACTGTTGTTCCGATAGCATGATCCCTGTAGTTCCCTGATTTGTGTTACTTAAATATGCTATTTCAGCTTCATTAACAATTCGTAAAACATTTTGTTTTACTTCAGCCTGAATGCGTAATGGTAATGTTTTCACCGTGACAGCCATAGATTTAAAAAATATATCGACTGGATGCTCCTCTTCATTTTTTTTAGAATGTATGTATTCTTTTAAAATATCAGCTGTTGTAATACTTTGTGATTGTGGATGTGATTTTTTTAATCGTGAAAGCGCCTTTTGTGATTTTCGTTGTGGCATTTGTGATTCTGAATGTGAAGATACTTGCGAGCCCGGACGTGATGGAGGAGGTGAATTAGTAAAAGAATCTTGTGTGTCATCCGTAGGTGAATCTAAATTGGATATTTGAGATCTATTTTTTAAAAACGAATTTAAGAATAGGAGTTCCTTTTCAAATTTTATTGATCTCTGATTTGTTGCTGCATCGCCACTTTTGTATGTTCTATTTTTTAGTGATTTTCTATAATTGCTTCGGATTTTCGTCCACATCTTTAGACAGTCGCCAGCTGAAAAAAATAATGTACGTGTATAGTGTGTTCTAGATTACCATGGGCGGTTTCTAGTTAAAAAAAAAAAATATTTGCGACTGTTGGTAGTTTTGGATAATTAATACTTAATATGATAAACATTCTTATATTACACTAGCTTCCTGCCCGCGACTTCGTCCGCAAGCCTTAATAAATTATACACCTAAACCTTCGTCTTGAATCATTCTATCTATTAAAAAACGCATTAAAATCTATCACGTACTTTTAAAGATCTAAGTATACATAGGGACAGACAGCAGGAAGCGACTTTGTTTTATACCATATAGATCACTAGCGGAATAAATCCAACAATATACAGGTACAATCTTGACAGGCCTGTTGGTCTAGTGGTTAGTGACCCTGACTGCTATGCCGGAGGTCGTGGGTTCGATTCCCACCCAGGATAAATGTTTGTGTAATGATCATTTGTTCTGTGTCTGGGTGTAATTTTTCTGTAATATGTATGTATTTAGAAATATACAAGTATGTTTATCAGTAGTCTAGTACCCATAACACAAGCTCTGCTTAGCTTGGGACTAGATGGCGTTATGTGATAGTTGTGGCATATTTCGTTTATATTTCTCAGGACCCTGAGGTCCTGGGCCTTTTAGAGGCGTACGAGGGGCCGAAACCAACTCGCAGAGGCCCTTTAAATAATTTTATAGGAACGTGATACCTATCGATGTACCTGAAGGGTATCCGGAATCTCCTATAACAAAGTTAATTAAAATTATTATTGTCCAGTTACAAGTTGAATTTAAATACAAAATGTTTTTTTTAACAAGGATGATGAGTGTGTAATACATACCAAGAAACCAAGTATCTTCTGTGTTGCTAAGATCTTCCAAGTGAGCTCTTAGTGGATGAATAGCCCATATAAAAGAATCATGAGTTGCACCACCATGACTTGCATCTACACTGATTATTTGCATGTCCGCATCACAAACCTAAAAATATATAGTCTATTATCTAAAAGACTGTCAAGTGCCATATTTATGATTAAGAATTGTATGTATGCTCTCTTATAGTAGTAAGTGATTATAGTAGTAAGTGATTGTAGTAAGTGATTGTTTTATTTATTTTCAATACTTTAATTAGTTAACTTCTACTTGACACTAAATAAACACTTACCAATTGAACATTCAAGGAATGGTAATGCTTGCGACAGAAGTAGCGCTCCTCATGTAGTACTGGGTGTACTATAGCTACTTGGATACAATCTATACACCCTAGAACCCCAGGTATTCCAAATGTATTGTAAAATCTGCAATAGATAAGTGGATATAAAATTTACAATTCCTCTCAGCCTATTATAGTCCACTGCTGGGTTTTAATAATCACTACAAAATTATACGCTACAGTGAGTTTAAATAGGCTTTTATTTTACCATTGAGCCCATCCAATAGTATTATCTAATTTTACATTTTATTTTTGTAACAATTTTACAAAGTAGGCATTCTGTATCTTCACTAAACATAATATTGAATAAAAAAAGGTACATACTTCATTTTAATCCTGTTGCGTTCTTGATTATTTATTGGGAACTTTATGTATTTCTGTCTCATCTGCTGTAGGTTAAGACACGCAGTAACCTGTGCGATGACAGAAGAAACAGTCTGCTGAGCCACAAAATGACCCTCATTACTGCCTACTGGACGTTAGTATGAACCAGTTGCATAGAATGATAATGCAATTAATACCTAGACAAAAGGAATGTACCAAGTTAGTACTTATGTATGTATAAAAGTGATAAATGGCACATATACACTTGCCACTTTAGTGTTATTCGCGGTAGAAATAAGGGTTTTTACCTTCGTTTCTACAGACAAGTCTGTAGATCTTTTAGGGTTCTTCATCAGTGGCCTCAATTCATCGCACAGGTTATGTGCTAGATCTTTTGTTAGTCGGTACCGTTTAACAAACTCCACATCATCTAAGTTAAAGGGGTCGCATTCCTTACGTAGCTGCATACGACGCCGCTTCCTTGTGCTGTGAACTTCTGCGTTATCAGCTTCCAAAAATTCAAATAATTCGTATGCATTCGCCATCTAGAACCAAGCAAGAAATTAACTAAGTACCTATGTACCAAAATCACTAGTTAAATAATTCACTAGGCAAGTTTACGTAAATAAATACATTTTACTTACTTTATATGACACGAAAATGTTTTTTTTAAATAGATATTTGCAAAAAAATAATACTTCCATCGAGCCAGAAGAACTTTTTTATGATTGCTAAATTTGACGTTTAAACAATATTGCTTGTTGTCAAAAGTCACGTCGTGGTACGAATTGAATGAACTTTTTAGAGGTTACGTCACCAAAACCGCTAAGAAAATAATATTGTTTTAAAATTATAATAAGCTTATTTTAAGAAGGTCATGGTACGAAAAGTCAATGTAAGATTATTATAATACTGTTATAAGAGCTGGCGGTAGGCCTCCTGATCCGGACCGTGTCCCGATCGACACTGAGCGCTCTCGAGGTTACGCACACAAAAACAATGTGCATGTGCACGCTTGACAACATTCATAGCCAAACGGACTTCGTGACATAGAACATCTGTAGTAGTGTGTGTAAGCGATTGCGCACTTTAGGCTAGTCGCACACATAAAATAATATTGTCAATGCAAGATTGTCAAATATCTTCTTCAATATATGGTCCCCGCACACTACGCAATATTATTGGCAATTTTTCATGGTACAATCTGACTCAGTCGATCCGCAGCTAGATTCATGTGCGTACGTTTAATATAATGGATAGAAAGAAAAAAGTCGTTGCATTGAGAATCTTACTAACTAAAAAAAGGCAATCAAAAAAGAAACGATGGATTAAAGACTAGATGAGAAAAAAAGCTGAGTTAAATCACTTTAATCTAATAAATGAACTACGAGTTACAGAAGAAAATGATTTTAAAAATTACATGAGAATGAGAGTGTGGCGATCCTTTACATTCATCTTACACAATACAGTTACTCGTATACCTATACACATACATGATAACATAACATACACATTACACAACTACACACTAATACCTACAAATCATTGTTTTATATATGATTATTTAAATAGATATGTTCTAACGTGCCAAGTAGTATTGTGACCTCCTTGTGCTTATTTTCTTGTCTTCTATATTTCTGTGTTCTGACATAATTTTAAAACCTGCTGTCAATAAGACTTTTCTTCCTTGAGCTTTTTATATCGTGTATGTAAAAATATAGCTTTTTAACCGTGAGTATTAAATAAACATCTTTTATTTACCACACGAACATTAGTGTACAACACCACTAAATTGGTGACCCCGACGTGATACCGGGAGTGGTCAATTGGATTAATCCTAACATCTCCTTGACATCTTCCGATCCGATCAAGAGCCGAGGCCCCTGTCGGTGATTCATCCCCTCCTAACAAGAATCCTTTAAAATCAGGTCCGATGATAGAATCCATTCCACAGTATGTACCAGATCGGCAGAGTTCTCGTAACGGGACATCTAGAAATAGATTAGTCGAGACCAGATAGTCAAGAGATCCGGGTCGGATTATCGAGGATATCTCACCAAATCCTGGAATCAAGTTTTGGCATCCGACTTGTTCTGATTCATCAAGGAACCAATGTATGTATCCATCTGCAGAGAGGCAGTATGTGTCTTGACAGACACCATCCGGAAACATTGAAGAAGTGACTCCATTTTGATAGGGAGAGAACTCAAGAACAACTCTCACAAGAGATTAGAAAGAGAGAGAAAGAGCTTCCAAAAACTATTATCTTCACCTTACTTGAAGAAAAAAGATACACACGTGCGAAAATCGCTAATGCCTGAGGAGAAGTTGGCAGTTACTTTACGCTTTTTAGCAACTGTCAGAAGTTTTGAAGACTTGAGTATTCAACTTTAATATCCCCAAGGGCTATAAGCGGAGCAGTTCTGGACACTTGTAATGCATTAATTTACGTCTTGCAAGATTGTTTAAAAGTAAGTAGTTGTGGCGATCCTTTACATTCATCTTACACAATACAGTTACTCGTATACCTATATATACACATATATATAGACTCGTATACACATACATAATAATGTTCTAACGTGCCAAGTAGTATTACGACCTGCTTGTGCTTATCATAGTGTATTCTATATTTCTGTGTTCTGACATAGTTTTAAAACCTGCTGTCATTAAGACTTTTCTTCCTGGTGCTTATATAACGTGTATGTAAAAACTACAAATGCCTCCCGTCTGTGAATGTTTCTGTGTCGTGTGTATGAACATTACAACCGTGAGTAGTAAACAAGTATATTTTATTTACCACTGCTCACCACACGAACTCAATCATTAGTGTACAACACCACTAAATATGTAGTAATTACCTATATTTAAACATCTACTTTATAGTATTTGGTAATCACTAAATACTTAAATAATAATTATACTACCATTACTATGTATGTGTATTTTGCTGTTTTTTTTTAATAAATCCAGTTTAGATTTTGATTTGAATTAAAACAAATAAATGTAAAATATTATAATCATTTTTATTAATACAAGTGGTAAAAAATTGTAGTTTTTATTTTAATATATTCACAACTATTTAAAGGACTGAAAAAAAAATTAAAAATCTTCTTATGGAGTATACTCGGCCATGTACGTCGGCTTCAGTTGTTATAACATTAGACGTTATATTATTATTTTGGTTATTTTCATCAAATATGGTGTCTTGTGGACCATACTCAAACTGTTGCAATCGTGTCAATGGAGGCCTTGATATTATTTGAGATGGAACACCAGTGGTTACAATTGGTTGATGGTGAATTAGAGACTTAGACAAAGTCTGCGGAGGTGTCATAGTAATAGTGTTATCCGTATTATGTTCCTTGCTATATATGGAATGTAGTGAAGGAGTTAAACTGTATCTCAAAATTGAATCTTGTGTGCTTGGTGATTGATTAGTTGATGGAATATAGTTTAATCTGGAATGATCTAGTGACTGTCTAGATGGCAAAGGCGATGAAGTATATGGTACATGCTCATTCATTATGACGGAGTTTTTGTTTAATTTTCCAAGTTGTGCCTCAAATAAAATATCGTTAATTGCCTTTTCCGCAAAAAGTTTTTGCGTAGACTCCAGTTTTGTCATTTTACTGGCCCAGACTTTGGCAAGATGATATTTTTCTTGATTCTCAGAAGAATCCTTCTCCAAAAATGATAACGTTCCGTGCAAAAGGTTTTGCTGGTCATTGACCATTTTCCTTTTCTTCTTATTTACTGATACTGGACTTGGAGGTGGATCCATTGATCTAATCGAATATTTGTCTTGATCATTATCTTCGTCTTCCTGTAATATATAAAGAAAAGTAAACAAAATGTTAATTACAAATTATGATAATGTTTATTTCTTTTATTGTTTTAGACTCCTTCAACTCAGCAAGATTGGAGAGAAGTGGCCGATGATTTTGAACGCATTCATGGATTCTCTACATGCTTAGGCTCGCTGTATAGCAAGCACATTGGGATTATTATGCCCAAAAATGCAGGCTCACGTTACTTTAATTATAAAGGATTCCATAGTATTATTTTACTCGCTTTAGTAAATGCTCGTAAAGAATGTATAATGGTTGATGTTGGTATCAATGGTCGGTTATCTGATGGTGGACACACTAAGGCCCTTCTCCCATTACGATACTTATAGGGTACGATACTCGAGTATAATACTAGTTAGATACATGTTCGCTACGCGATGCTCGCATATTATGCTACTGAAAAAATACTAAATTCATCATTTGTGCAAACTCGTTTTTTGTAGACGGACGTTATGTCGAGCGACTCCAGTGACGAAGAAGCTCTTGCAGTTTTTCTGTTTTATAGAAATAGAAGACGTCAACGCAAGAGTAGAAAATACTGGATTCATCCATATATTGAAAGAAACATAAATTGTAGAGTTTTTGTAGCCGCACAAGAACTACAACATGATGATAAGAAATTTTTATCTTTCTACCGAATGTCTAAAGAGACCTACTTGCATCTTGTTACATTATTAAAACCAGCTATACATCAACGAAATACTAACGGCAACTATGTCACCACATAATCAACGAAATTATTTAGCAAACTACTTTATATCTGAGCAAGGTTCATTGCCTTGGCAATACCAAGCCTGTTTGCAAAATACAATGTAACATTGATAATAATAAACTATGTGTGTGTACAAAAAAAACCAACCTGTTATTTGAAATTTGTTCCCAATTTCTGCCCAAGTCTTGTCTATTATATTTTTTCGCATGTATTCAGGTAATTTGTAGTTATATAAACAAGCATGTTTTTCAATTTCTTGTACAAACTTAATATGTGTTTCTTGCTCCGCCGCCATCTTGTCGAAACGCGCGAGACGCGACGCACAAGCGACCAACACGGCGGGTATCGCGAGACTAGTCGCGAACGCGTAGAATACCAGTATCGTAGTGTGAGAGTCTCCATATAAATGTATGTGAGATACTTCGCGGCGACTAGTCTCCGAGACTAGAGTCGCGCGGGCGTATCGTAATGGGAGAAGGGCCTTATTCCCTTACGTATTTGTGGCTGATGAAGCGTTAGCTTTGTGCCCAAATTTGATGAAACCATACTCACAGAAAAACTGCAGCTCTAATGAGCTGATATTTATATTTTCTTCTTCCACTTTGACATCAGCGCATCGTTGTGAACGGACGTGTCGAAGATTTAGTAAAATAAATAAATAATAATTTGCTGAATCGTGACCTGAATCTACCAAATATCCGGTAGTAAAGCAAACTGTGTCGTAGGCATAAATCGTTTTGTGAAGATGTGTAATAAGTGATTAACAAGTGCATAACTTTTATCACAATGGCAACCAGTCCCTTCAGCCGGGGTGGCAGATGTGCTCGGAGCCCACCTCCTACACCTGTGCCCGCACCAGCACCAGCACCTGCACCTGCACCCGAGCCCGTACCCGCACCTCACCCGCAACCGACCAGCCAAAGAGACGATGTCATGATGGAAGCGATATCGACACCGGAAATACAGAACTGGATGTCGTCCATTGAGCAGTGCCTAAGTGAAGTGTGCTCTATAGCAGCAGAGGGCAAATTAAACATGGAGCAAAAACTGCGTATAAGTACCCTGTGCCGAAAAGTTGGTCACGGCACATCGCAGATGGCCGTTCAGTACCAGTCCCTTAAGATGAATGCTGTCCGGGCCCGCACCACCGTCCAAACACTCGAAGACCAAATTGATCTGTCGCAGCAGCTTCAAGACCTTAAGCTGACAATCGGAGCTTCTATGAAACCCGTAACCGGAACTTCCTTTGCTGACATGGTTAAAAAAGGTACCAACAATTACATACAGCCCATAAATTTAAGCTCAGTGGCCATATACCCTAACGACAAACTAAAGTCGAGTGAGGAGACAAAAACACTTATCCAAAAAATTATATGCCCCGAGCAAATGAAGCTTCAGGTAAGAGGACTGCGTAAGACGAAAAATGGCGGTGTCATTATCAGCACTGAAACAAAAAACGACATTGAGAAGGTGAAAAAATCGATGCAACAATCAAATTCAGGCCTTACTGTAGACGAGCCCCCAAAAAGGAAGCCTAGAGTAGTGGTTATCGGAGTGCCCTCGTCCATGCAAGAGAAGGAAGTTTTTACTTGTTTGTTCCATCAGAATTTAGCCGAAAACCTTCAGGATTGCAGTCTCGAGACCTTTTTGACCTCCATTAAGTTAAGCCATAAGTCAGGTAAGAAGGACGCTGAGACCTGTAATTATATAATAGAAGTGTCTGCTGACATACGTAAAGCCCTGATAAATAAAGACAGAGTGTTTGTGAATTGGTCGTCATGCCCTGTGAGAGACTTTACTCTAGTCACACGCTGTTATATGTGCCAGCAGTATGGACATGCGGCCAAATCATGTCGGGAAACCACACATACCTGTGGCCACTGTGGTGATCTGGGTCATACCATTAAAGAATGCACAAAGAAGGCTGAGGAACCAAAATGTGCTACTTGCTTGCACTACAAAAAGCCGAGCAATCACAAGACAGGTGCCGTTGACTGTCCAGCGAAACTAATGGCTGAAAAGAGGTACATAAATACTATTGATTATGGAGGCGCCTAAGAGCGCCGTAAATTACGTATCTTTCTGGACCTTGTTTTTGTTTGTTTTATTGTTATTTTTATTTTTTATAGTTAGTTATAATTATGATTAATAATTTAATTTGTGATATAGATAATTTCTCAATATCAGAATCCCATGTTTGTGACGTTGAGCACTGTAAACAATATCTCTCCTCCTACACTAGTCCACTAACCATTCTAACCCAAAATATTCGAAGTATTTTTAAGAATTTCGACAATTTTATCATTTTTATACAACGTCTAGACATAAACTGTGACGTTATTGTCCTAACCGAATGTTGGCTTTCCAAGCAATATAACATACCACTGCTTCCGGGGTATAATATGTATAAAAGTAATATAAATTACAATCAGAACGATGGGGTGATAGTTTACGCAAGAAATCATCTCAATGTGTCTGTCGAGGAACCAAATATGCACGATTGTAACAGATTGTTAATCAAAATTGGGTCAGAATTAGCAATACTTGCCTTATATCGACCTCCCTCTTTTAGAAATATAAACAGTTTCACCGACTCTCTAAACGATACCTTGCATAACCTATCATCTGTCAAAAATATAATTTTGACTGGAGATATTAACATCAATATTCTTACAGAAAGTGCTGACGCATCCGCTGAGGAATACCTTAACCTATGCGCTTTCCATGGCTTGCTTCCCGCTCACACGCTTCCTACACATCAAAGTGGCTCCTGTTTGGACCATATAATACTAAAGTCAGATTTCCCCGCACTTGCCCTTGTAACTAATTCATCAATAACCGATCACAGTGCTGCCCTACTTATTTTAAATTGTAAATTACCAAAAATAGTCGCTCGCACAACTTCGCGTTTAAATGTAAACAAACTTGAAGAAGACTTACGCAATATTGAATTTGACCCAGTCTACGATTCCGCTGATCCGCAGTTTTGTATGTTATACTTAATCAAAAATGTACAATATGCAATTCAGAAGAATACTGTCATATCTCGGCTAAAAAACAAAAACTACAATATAAAACCATGGATCACCACAGGACTCATTCGCTGTATGAAAAATAGAGATAAATTGCATATGAAAGCTAAATCCAATCCAGATAATTTAATTTTGCAACTGTCGTATAAACGATATCGTAACTTTTGTAATGATCTTCTAAAAAAAGTAAAAAACAACTACGATAAAACTGCACTGGAAAAGGCTGGTACAGATAGTAAAAAAATTTGGAATTTTATTAAAAGTGTAACGTTTAACTCGAAACAGAATCAGTCATCTTCAGGTTTATTACAAGCACACTCATCACAGTTAACATCTGCCAACATTGCAAATAATTTCTTTGTTAATGTGGGAAAGTGTTTGGCTGAAAAAGTTCGGTGCCAATCACAATATTTAACGAGCACACCATTTACATGTAGCACTATTTTATCATCCTTTGCATTGCTAGACACTGATGAGACTGAGGTAGAAACGATAATTATGAGTTTGAAAGACGACTGTGCAGTTGGCTGGGATAACATTTCAAATAAAATTATTAAACGGTTCAAGCACATTTTGGCACCGCCACTAACTTATATTTTCCAAAAATGTTTATCTACAGGTGTTTTTCCCGAATGCCTAAAAAAAGCTGTTGTTGTCCCCGTTTATAAATCAGGCAGTAAAGATCAAGTCACAAATTATAGACCTATTTCGTTACTGCCTTCTATGTCTAAAATATTAGAAAAACTTATAAATAAAAGGCTTTACAAATACTTGGAGGATAAATTAATTTTGTCTCAGCGGCAGTTTGGATTTAGGCCTAAAATGTCAACAGACGATGCCGTACACCATCTGACTGACTATCTAGCACAAGAACTTGATAAGGGTAACCACACAGTAGGAATCTTCTTGGACCTCGCCAAAGCTTTTGACACGGTTTCTATTCCTATTCTGTTGCACAAGCTTGAAACCATAGGTATCAGAGGCACCCAGCTGAAACTATTTAAGAGCTATCTAGAAGATCGTACCCAATGTGTAAGAATTGGAGATGTTCTCAGCGAGGATAAAAAAAACACGTCCTTCGGAGTCCCCCAAGGAAGTATTTTAGGGCCTACACTATTTTTGATTTACATAAACGATCTTTGTAATCTAAGTCTAGATCATGGCCAAATTGTTTCTTATGCTGACGACACTGCTCTTCTATTCTCGGCTGACTCAGAAAAAAAAGTCTACAAAGTTGCGCAACGCGGATTTAATATTGTTAATAAATGGCTTCAACTTAATTCACTAACACTAAATGCAGACAAGACAAATTATATTAAGTTTTCGATGCGCAAGCAAACATCAACTGGCACTAACTCAACATTATATGCTCATTCTTGCACAATTCCCGCAAATAACCAATGTGTTTGTCCTAAAATTAAAATGGCAAATACAACAAAATACCTTGGTGTTATAATAGATGAAACACTTTCGTTTAAACAACATATAGAAGCCTTAAATAATAGAATTCGCAAGTTGATATTTGTTTTTAAAAAGTTACGCTGTATTGCTGACCCAAAAATACTTAGACAGGTTTACTTTGCTCTATGTCAATCGATCTTAACTTACTGTATCACCACATGGGGTGGAGCGGGTAAAACAATGTTACTAACCATCGAGAGAGCCCAGAGGGCGATTCTCAAAGTGTCTACTTTCCGCCCTTTCCTTTTTCCTACTAACCTTCTGTACAAATCTTGTGAAGTATTAACAGTTCGACAGCTATTTATCATGGGCATTGTATTAAAACAACACAAAGCTCTACCCTACAGCGCTACATATACTAATAAAAGACGTAAAGATATAGTTTGCCCACAAATTTCAACAAAACATGCTTTTATATCCAAATTTTACCTGTACCTCGGACCTCTCCTGTATAATAGACTAAATTCGAAAGCAAACATTTATTCTGTGAACTATACAAATTGTAAGAGAATCCTCAAGGATGCTCTCCAAAGTATGTCTTATGAGGAAACAGAAAATTTACTAACTGTGTTAAAGTAAATACAGGTATACAATTTTCACCTATGTTAAATATTTACCAAATATAGATAGTAAGATTTAAGCTACTCAACATATAATTATTTGTCCATTTTCAACTTTTGTTTATTTATTAATTTTAAAAGACTAGTTTAGCTCTTCTCGCCTGAAACACAGGATTACCTAGTTCAGGCACGACGAATACAATTTTTATTTAAGCAAAACTGTACTAATTTTCATGCCTTATAATTTTTGAATAAATATATTATTATTATATTATTATTATTATTATATTCAATCAAATACTATCATGGGCTCGATCAACGGTTGAGTGTGCGTTTGGTATCTTGGCTAAACGTTTTGGTATTTTTCAAAAGGCTATAAATCTAGAACCAGATAAAGCAACGATACTGACTTTAACCTGTTGTTACTTACACAACTTTTTAATTAAAGAAAATGCTTCCCTTTATTTAAATTAAGAAAAGGAATCACCATCAGTCAGTATAACTAATCTACAGTCTACTCAAAATAGAAATGCAACTATAAATGCTAAAATAATAAGAGACCATTATTGTCATTACTTTTGTAGTTTAAATACCCAATATAAGGTTTTTTTTTTTACTAACCTACGGAGAGTAATTAATAAACTTATTAAAATATAATACAAACCTTTATTGTTTTATTGTCTGGTTTCTTTAATGGTTGTTCATCATTTGATAAAAACAGCAGTTCATAATACGTCCAGGCAGACGGGACGTAAACATCATCGGTTCCCTTTCCCGATGATTTCGATTTGTGAATCTTCTTTAATTCTTTACGAATTTTTTTTTTGTTTACGTCTTCTCTCGTGCTATTTGGTTTGATTTTTTTATAAATATCGAGCAACTTATCAAGCGCATTATTTTTCATAACTGTATCGCGATATGCTTTGCAGGATGTATTCCATAATTCTGAATAAGTTTCCCATGTTTTAATAAACAATGACAAATAGTATTTTTCCGTGAGAGTGCTATCATCAACAGTATCAACACTATTTTCGCTTTGGATACTGTTTTCGTCTTCCATTATGAACAAAAAACACGAATGTCCGCCTGCCTTGAAATCTTTTCCTCGACTTAAAATATTGCAGCGCGCCCGCACACGTCAATATTATTGACAATACCCTTGCCTCCCCCCGATATTGACGTAACAAAATCAGAATTTCTGGATAATCCACAATAATATTGAACAATGCCGCAATACAGGCCGCACACACACAATATTATTGACAATACGTACTTTATTGTCAATATTATTTTGTATGTGCGCCTAGCCTAAGGCCGCTGCCTCGAATTTTGCGGGCAGCGGGGTGGCGGCGGATGTCCGTAAGGATTGAGGAGCCACATCAGATTTTTAAAATCTGATCTCACCATTATTTAGCAGCAATGTAGCTTATTTTGCAGCACGAAGTTTAGATTTAGCAGCAAAATATATCACTAGTTATTTTAATGCAAAAGTGGCTCCTCAATCTAAACGTCTGAATTGAGGAGCCACCTGGAACTCGTTAAGTAATAGATGAATATTTATGAAAATTTTGTATCATTTAGTAGCAATTTCGCATATTACCGTCTAAAAATTTAGCTTCTGTAGCGCTAAAATGAAAGAAAATACAATACTTTTAATATGGCTCCTCAATCTAAACTCAAGAGGTGAATTTCTATTGGATGTGAGCGATCAATTAATATATTCGACATATTGATCATTTAGCAGGTGTTGTGTTTGTTTTTGCAGTATAGAAGTAAAATAGTAAAACAGAGTAAATTTTGTATATGAACGCATTTTCTTTGGCTCCTCAATCCTGACGTTCTAATTATATATGTTTGACTGTAGCCACCTGAGATCTCAACGGAATCTAAAGCCAGAGATACTAACATTTAGCAGAAATGTCTGCTAAATATATCTGCACAGTTCAGCAATGTATATATTTTGGATTCTGAAAAAACAATACTTAACTATTGTCTTGTAAATTCAGTGTGTAGGGTGACCTTATTTTGGGGGTACCTACAAATTAATATTTCACTTACGTACCCACAAATATTTATTTAGTAACAAAACTTTCATCAGTGGTGAAGTATTCTCGTTTGTACATCATGAATATGTTCATGTACGAAATAAATAATTAACTTGGATTTCTTATATTATAAAGTTAATCATCATGTTTGTGTCATCATAATTAAGTTGTGGGGATATTAATATGTGCAATATCGTGCAGTGACTGATAATTAAGTGCAGTTTGATGTCCTGTTTTCAATGTAAGTACATTTGTGCCAACTATTGTTATTTTTTTACATTTATTTATTTAATATACAGTATGTTCGGGTTCGAAGTTTACAAATTAAAATACATACTACGGTCGATTCTTAAAATAGACAAAATTGAAACACTTTAATGTTCTAAAATATTTGTTAATATTTAGTTATGACAAAATTCAACGACCACTCGGGATTTGAACCTGCGACCTTCGGCGTGCCGTGCCATGCTATAAAAATTACTAAAAGTCACTTTGTTCAACGCAATATTGTTGTTTCAGAACCATTATGCCGAAAGGCCGCCAATCGATAGTAGATCTTGAGGATCAACAAAAAGTATTTTATAAATATGCTGGGATACTACAAAATCCTAACATTAAAAGTACTGAACCTATTTTCTTAACCATTTCGAAAGAACTAGATTTAAAAATGACCCCGATAGCCTTATATACATCATTGAAACGTAAACGTCATATATTTTTTGAAAACGATGGATCACTTCTTGAACAACAAACAACTGGCGAAATACATACTATAAAAAGTGCAAGTTGTAGCAGTAGTGACCCAGATACGTCATTAAAAAGCAAAGATTTTGATTTCGAGAATAGTGCACAAAATGATACAGTAACATTTTCATATCAAATGGACTTGTATGACTGAAAAAAAATTCAGCCTATATACGCATATCAACAACGAACAGGCACTTCCACCTATAAGAAATACAGAACCATGCCCAAGTTTAAATGGAGTAATCTATTAAAAGTAAACATTTATAAATATACTAAACTACCTTGTACTTGGACTTTAAAGCGCGAAAAAGTGGTAAAAAACAAAATCTTTGTGAAAGGCAATTGTTCGCAATGTACTGCATATGATAAAATAGAAAGTTATGAAACTACTGATAAAATCCACACAATCTACTGTAAAATAACGAATATAGACCGAACTGTCAAACACAATCCAACAAGGAAATTCAAGTTAACGCCCCACAAAAGACAACAATTAGCAAAAATATTAAGGTACAAGCCTGCAATAGTAGTTCATAATGAAATGGCTTCAGAGATCCTAAGTATTAAGAAAGATGAAAAAGAGGTTGTAAATACACCAGCGTTGCCATCTCTTTCTTGTTTGCGACAAATAAAATCTGAGGCCAGGAGAGAACAGCGGCTTGATCCCAATCCAATTATATCTCTAGTGGTTATGGCCAAAAGTACACATAAAAATGTAATCCGTTCTTTAAGTGTACACCCTAATTTCTTTGTATATTATTGGAACGAGAACCAAATTGATTATTACAATCTGTACCTACGGAAATTTGGAAGGGTAACTATTACAATAGATGCTACTGGCTCATTCTTTGAAACAATGCGGCTCCCTGATGGTACAAAGATGACCAAAAGATTATTTTTATATGCAGGTCTGATAACAGCAAATCTTAAATTAAAATCTGTACCAGTATTACAGATGGTTACCGATGCACACGACAAGAAATCTATATTACATTGGCTAAATCAATGGAAAAAATCAGTTGATAGATCACCTCATGAGATTATTTCAGACGATTCTTCTGCCCTGATCGCAGCTAATACTGAAGCTTTTACAGAATTCAGTAGTACAAAAGAATACATAAAAAACATGTTTTCAATTTTAGAAGAACAGAGTTCAATCCTTCAAGAACAAAAGCCCTCTACTTTTATCAGACTTGACACAAGTCATTTTGTAAAAACTTTGCACAACTTAAAATGTTTTAATGATGTAGAACCAGACATAAAATATTTTTATATTCGCTGCATTTTGTTCTTAAAAGAGTGTGAAAATTTTGAAACTGCGAAAGAAGTCATCGGTGATATGATTCAGACTTGTCTTAGTCACTACGATGATGATTCAAGTCCTGCAAGTTCCAATTGTCAAGGTGCCTTAAACCGACTTGCCTTACGAATGAAAAATATTGAATTAGATCATACGGCAGAATTCAGCTTTGAAATGTCACTATCTTACACTGGAAGATGAGATGTTCTGTTACGATGATTACGATTCTAAAATTCGTATAAGTACTAATCAGCCAATATTCATTCATTCTATAACTTATAGCGAAATTGATTGCTAAATAACCAAATCGTAGGTACGATAGATATAATCTGTTATGAAAATATAAATTTAATAAATTACTTATTCTGGTTTCATTAATACGAGTATAATATGGTCACCCTACACACTGAATTTACAAGACAATAGTTAAGTATTGTTTTTTCAGAATCCAAAATATATACATTGCTGAACTGTGCAGATATATTTAGCAGACATTTCTGCTAAATGTTAGTATCTCTGGCTTTAGATTCCGTTGAGATCTCAGGTGGCTACAGTCAAACATATATAATTAGAACGTCAGGATTGAGGAGCCAAAGAAAATGCGTTCATATACAAAATTTACTCTGTTTTACTATTTTACTTCTATACTGCAAAAACAAACACAACACCTGCTAAATGATCAATATGTCGAATATATTAATTGATCGCTCACATCCAATAGAAATTCACCTCTTGAGTTTAGATTGAGGAGCCATATTAAAAGTATTGTATTTTCTTTCATTTTAGCGCTACAGAAGCTAAATTTTTAGACGGTAATATGCAAAATTGCTACTAAATGATACAAAATTTTCATAAATATTCATCTATTACTTAACGAGTTCCAGGTGGCTCCTCAATTCAGACGTTTAGATTGAGGAGCCACTTTTGCATTAAAATAACTAGTGATATATTTTGCTGCTAAATCTAAACTTCGTGCTGCAAAATAAGCTACATTGCTGCTAAATAATGGTGAGATCAGATTTTAAAAATCTGATGTGGCTCCTCAATCCTTACGGACATGGCGGCGGCGGCGGCGCGGGAGCGGCGCGGGCAACGCCGACCCGTTCTCGGAACCAGCGGGCAGATCGCGCGGCACTATAGTGGCGTAGTGTTGTGTTCGTGGTTGTGTCGTCGAGATATTTGTTTTTATTCGCGAACGAAATGTCTGACCAACGGCGAAAACACCTTTTCTATTCCAATTTATTCCTAACGCTCGATTTATTATCGGCAAAAGAAGAAGCGAATACCTACTATAGGGCAAGGAAAACAAAAGGCGAGTTTTATAGAAATTACGAAGAACAAAGACAATGTCCCGAAAAATTCTACGACTGCACCAGAATTAGTGTAGAAACATTTGACTATATTCTTGAAGCTATCAAGGGCGATTTTAGAGTCTGGAATTAATCCAAAACGATACAGAGATATATCTCCAGCATTGCACAACACTTCAAAGCAGACGCGCGGGCGGTCACCGCTTGACTGGAGTGCACCGCTCGTTGCCCGCTCCACCGCCGCTCCCGCGCCGCTGTTTTCGAGAACCGATCCATTTAAATGTACGCATAAGATCCTGCCGCTCCCGCTCCGCCGCCGCCGCCGCCCCGCTGCCCGCAAGATTCGAGGCAGAGGCCTAAAACCCGTGCGTGCAGCCACCCTCCCGCTTCCCCGCTCCGTGGCCCGCGTTCTCCTTGAGCGTTTAGTAGGTAGCATAAAGCTGCGTATCGACTTCGCGCTCCTGGCGCGCGCGCCATGAATGACCGCGCCGAGAGTGCGTTCCGCAGAGCGCGTTCCAAAGATTTGAAGTATATCAACTAAGCGCGCCTGGCGCGCGTGGCAACTGTTCCAGTGTTTGACCGTTCATCATGGAAGCTAGTCGTGTACGAGCAGCAGCAGCTTTTGTAATTATACACAGCATTATAAAAAAGAAAAAAGAGAAACGAAAAGTGCGTTGGTGGATAAAAGAGCTGTACCGAAAAAGAATGCAGTATGGAGTGACACTTATAAGAGATATGCAGGATAGAAGACACAACAAAAAACTTCACAAGAATGTCTACAGAAGATTTTTATTACTTGCATAACTTGATAGAGCCAAAGGTGAAAAAAATGGACACCCAGTTTCGCGAAGCTATCACAGTGACTGAAAGGCTGGCTATAACTTTGAGATTTCTTGCCACTGGAGACTCGTATACAAGCTTGCAATACCTGTTTAGAGTTTCAAAGCAGTCTATATCTAGGATAGTCCCAGAAGTTTGTGATGCTATCAGTGAGGTTTTAAAAGATTGGGTAAAAGTAAGTGAAAAACACAGTATTAATTAGTATTATATTTATTTAACTTTTTTAAATTAAATTACTTCTCGTTAGCTTGAGTTGACGTACTGGCCAAAGAATCAGTATTTGAACTTGAGAGATTTTGAGGCTCTTGTGTTGTATACCCATAAAGTGGACTGTATTTGCCTAAATCGGCTTCAAAAATTATATTGTTTATTGCCTGTTTGACATATATTAAAGTATGGCTGTCATATTTTCTTAATTCATTTCCTATGTGCTGGCCATAACTGAAATATGGATCAGTAGCTTGCGACGGTTCGGTTAAAATTTTGAACGCTTCTGTCAACATTTTATCGTCCTCTTCTTCTTGTTTCCTTTTTTTTGAGGTCTTCTTGGCAGTTTTTTCCGGTGCTTTTTGAATAATATCATTAAATTGTTCTTGTGTATCTCTTCTGAAGTTTTTTGGGAAGACTCGCCTTTATTTTGTGGTGTAGATTCCTGAAATATGAACGTGCATTTAATTAACTTTGTATTTTATAATTATTTGTAATTTTACAGATCCCCACATCCGAGATAAACTGGTTGGAAATTGCTCAAGAATTTCAAGAAAAATGGGATTTTCCTCATGCTATAGGTGCCATGGATGGAAAACACGTTATGATACAGGCACCTGGTAACAGCGGTACGGAATATTATAACTACAAACACTTTTTTAGTATCGTACTCTTCGCTCTCGTAGACGCGGACTACTGTTTTAGATACGTTGACATTGGTTCCCAGGGGAGACTTTCGGACGGGGGGATTTTTAAACGTACTACATTATACAAAAGACTCGAAGAAAAGTCCATGAAAATACCTCAGCCATCGATACTTCAAATACCATACACCCTCAGAGTTCCATACGTTATTCTGGCAGACAAAGCATTTGCACTAAACGAATACACAATGAAACCGTTCCAAGGGGAGCCAGAGAGGGGATCTCCAGAAAGAATATTTAAGTATCGTCTGTCAAGAGGACGTAGAGTAGTGGAAAATGCTTTTGGAATAGCAAGCTCGGTTTTCAGGGTTTTAAGGAAACCTATGTTACTATCACCCAGTAAAGCTACAAAAGTAGTTTTGGCTGTTATACATTTGCACAATTTTTCGCGAAAGAGGTCCAGCCAGAAATACACACCACATGGATCTTTAGACACGGAAACAGTAACTGGAATCACACCAGGTAGTTGGAGAAATGACGGTGATCATTCATCATTACTCCCTCTCACTAATGTACCACGTAGAACTGGGAATGACGCAAAGGAAATACGTTTACATCTCGCTCAACATTTTGCCACTAACGGAACAATACCCTGGCAAAATAGATATTGAAATTAGTAACATTATTCACCTGCGTAGCGACTGTTGCATCATCTTTATTCCCATCGTCTTGCATAGTATCTGTTGTATAATTTGGTGAACACTTGTCTTGCATGAAATTGAAATCATCAAAACCAAACCATTTTGATACGTAAATACTGTCCCGACCTGTGAACAATCAACCAATAACATATTTAAAATGTATATGTGAATTTTTATTTATGTCTTCTAGCCTGCCTACAAATATTTCAAAACCAAAATCAGCTAAATCGGTCCAGCCGTTCTCGAGTTTTAGTGCGACTAATTCTTATTTATTATATAGATAATTTAGTTAATTTCTCCGTAAACTTATCATGCAAATACATGTTATTTTTTATATAAAACTAAAAATAATAAAAAATCTGTATCATAATTACCAGAGCCAGTGATTTGGCTTTTAGATATTCTCCATTTTTTTCTTCTGTACGATGATAGGAGCACAGTCATTTTTTTCTTTCACAGGGACTCCCATTTCACTACTGATTTCTCTCCAAGCATCTTCTCTAAGCGATTTATTATGATACGAAGAACTTTTGCTGTTCCACAAAAGTTCTTTCGTACCATATAGCTGAATTAACTTACGGCAACTTTGGTTATCCATAATTATTATTCGGAGCGCAACAAACACAAAAAACGACCCGTCTCAAATGGCGCGCGCGCCACGACTGATGCGTGGTAAAAAACCGACACCCGACGGAACGGACAGCTCCGCGTTCGGGCGCTCCAACGAACACCTTGGCGCGCGTTCCAAACTGGTATCCATTTCGCGCGGCTGGAGCGCGTGCCAATGTTCGATCTCTCGGAGCGCGAAGTCGATACGCACCTTAAGGGAACGTAAGGTCATTCACTTTAGTATCCAATTTTCTTACAGTGATCGGGAAGTTATTAGGACAAAATAAAAAAATAAAAACGTTTTTTTTCTTCTGTGATGTGTTTTGTTATCGATTCTGATTCAGAGAAAAAAAAATAGCTAAGGGTTTCATAATAATCCTGTATAATATATATACATAGTTACGTATCAATATAAGCACAAGTACTAAAAAGAAATAAGACAAAAAAGGAGAAAATATTAGCGTTGTAATGATGCGTCAATTCGCTGCAATTGCCAAAACGTAGACAGAGAACAGAGGTAGACAAGTCGTCAGCGTATGCTGTATGAGATAGCGCTAGTTGGACATAAGTACATTACTACAGCTATGTGCAATTAATATTGCCATACTTAGACTTTTACCCCATCGTGTGGGTAATCTGGTACTTATTGAGTATTTTGATTACAATCAAATCAATCTGCTATGAGTCATTCATGTCATTAGACTTTCAGGAGGTGAGGTATTTAAAACTTTTTGATAAGAACTTAATAGCAAATAAAAAAATCACTTTCATGCATTTTGTATGAGACAGCAGATTTTTATTTTGATATTTCAGGGTTAGTGTCACAGTAAAACTTTATAATCAAGTGCTGTATTAGTTAACAGTAGTGTGGCAAATAAAAACAGGACGTGCGCGAACTGAATGCGACCGGGGTGAAGGTGAAGCGCGAAAACAAATGAGTTGTAATTGTTTCAGTTCGCTTGCGTAGTATAGACGTGCTAAAATTTTAGATGCATAAAAAAACTGTAGATCAAGTATAGTTTAATTAAAACCTTGAATGACAAAATTATACATAATAAAATGATGCTGTAAGGGTTTCGCTAACTACGATGGGATGGGAGCCTGCTATATAATCATTTAAACTGCGAGAGGATTTCAACTGCTTATATTGATAATCGACTTTACATAATATCACTTAGACTAGCACTGCTCAACTGAAACAAAACTATCTAATCAAAATATATGACACTTGCTTGAACGTTCGAATGGAATATGCTTTCAATTATAACCTGCCTGTATTATAACATACAAGGCCACGTACAAAAAACTTCTACATGAGTTACGCCCACTCTTGAATGAAAGTATTGGCATAGCTCCACTACCAAACAAGACTTATTTATTCACACCATTCGACCATCCAGACCCTTCCTGCCTATCCCTATAAGAAAAATTACCTAACGCCAGACTTTAAGTTTACATGATGAGATCCGTCTCTTGCAAGAGAAGACTTAAGTCAGGACGAACGAATCACGAATCCGACACTACGTTAAGTGTCAGGTAAGTTAACATTTATAAATGCCAATGTGCACCAACATTAACTAACGTCGTCATGCTTAAACCTCGTCGCGCCTAAATTGGCGCAAAAGAAGCGACGCGGTCTCCCGAATTCAAACAATTTGATGTGTGAGTTCACATCAGCCTTCGAATCAAGTTTGCAACCTTATCCGTAGGAAATTGAATTGAGTCTATAAACTGCACTGAAATGTTTTTCACCTCTATATCTTCAACTGTGACTGCACACAACTTTACAAACAATAAAATAAATTCAAACTAATCATTCTTTTTGATCTGTGTACTGAAAAACGAACGAGATCTAATTACTTGTTAAACAAGTTAATTGGATACTACTGACCTTTAAATAAAACTAATTTATTATAAAAATTTCTGACCTTATCAGTTTTTTCTGAAAGCTTTTTAGTTGCATAATGAATACGAACTTTGAGATATTTCAAACTTATAGCCTTAATTAAGAGCGAATAATGACAGTCAAGGAAAGTTTGGCTATTAAAATGTGGTATGTGAAAAAATAATGTTAAACCCAAACATCGTTTAAGACTTTCCTGCATGAGCACAAGAAGAATATTTTTTTTATTAAGACCTCGATTTTTACGAAATATTATCTCACAAATTTCAAAAAATTTTACAACATCTTTTGAGGGGTAACATAGACCACCTTTGTCTTTTTGTAACTGTAGACTGGCGTATTTAGTATCTGATATAATAGCAGACACACATTCCTCGCAATGAAGCTCTTTTTCCAGTTTGCTTACAACAAATCCAGCAATATATACTATAACATGTTTAGAAAATTCGGTTAATAGACTTGGATCTGTTAAGTAATCGTGATCCTTCATTAGAACTTCATCAAAATATTCTGAATTACTGCTTTCGGCGATATTATCAATCAATATATTTTTTTATGATGTTTTGTTAATTGCTATTTCTGGTTTGGTCAATGTTAAAATATTTATATGTTGTAACGGGATACAATTTCCTGACGTAATGTGTTTCATTTCACCATGAACTAACATTCTTTTAAATGCCGACTTTAATTGTCTAGCAGAAGGATTGTTGTTAAACCCTCCTTTGGCTCTAATAGCACTAAAAAAATACTCCGTGATCTTGACTTAGTTTGTAAGTGCTTAAAAACGGAAGGTTATTATTTATCACTTGTGTTTCGAACAAATAAATTACACTTTTAATACAAATTAGGAAACCTAAAAATCCGGTTTTTCTATTTGATGACATTATATTTCTGTCTCCTAATTTTAATTTGTTGAAGTATAAAACCATTTCATCTAAAAATGCTTTGATGTGCGAGAAATTTCTGACAGATAGTGGTTTTTTGTATGTATATGCTTTCAGATTCCTTGAATTCATTACATCAAATAGATTATTAATTTTTCGTATAAAATCAACAGTACCAGCAGAGTTCTTAAATTCCTCTATATTGAGTTCTGTATTACAAAATTCAATAGCATTTGCAACGGATTCACTCATTACTTGGGCTGCCAACTTGACCTTCATGATTTGTTTGCAAAAATTTATGTGTGATTTATTTAATTTGTTACCTAAATGCAATCCTTCACTGTCTTGGAGCTCTACCAGTAATTTTACGTATTTCCATGATACAACACGGCCTTGTGGATCTGTTATTGGCCCCTTTTCTCCTAAGGTATTCCTAACTAACTTCAACATGTGTGAAGGATCTGGAAATATAACAATATTATTATTGCCGACAGTGAAGGAAGGATCAATATCATCACCATCTAATTTACAACCTAAAACTTTGGCCATCGAAAAATTTGTCGGGCATCCATCAAAAGTCAGTGAGATAATTTCAATACCACAATCCTGGGTTAATATTTCGATACAATTTGTTACTAAACTGGCCTTTTGTTCAGCGCTTATCCCATCGATTAAAAAATATCCTAAAGGCATTTTCCAGGATCCGTTTGCACATGTCAGCATAAAAATTAACGCATCTTTAGCTAATTGGTCGTTATTAACATTATTGCCAAAATTTACAAATCCTATGCAATCTTTGCCATCAAAGTCCAAACCTTTCCTAATTGCCATTTCATCAAAACTTAGGGCGCATATTGTTTTGTGTAATGTGTTTTTTTTTTTATTTATTTCATGTAAAAATTTGACAGCTTTGATAGATTCTGTGGAAAAACCAGGATTTCCATCGATGCATTGGTACCATCGCGATAGCGTACGCGGATGAGGTAAGCAAGTGTTAAATTGTTTCCTAACAAAGGTGTAAGCTTTGGGACTGATGTAGTGAAGACTTAAGGCAAATTTCCGCAATTCAGGCGAGTACTTCCGTTCAGTTATATTTTTACACAAAAACTTTTTTAAGAAATCTCGATTGGTTGCATCGATCGAAGACAGTAAGTCAGCCGTTTCTTGGTTGATTAATGAACGAGTTTTTAATTCCTCAATTATAGTAGATTGTTCAGCAGTTTTCTTTTGCAAACGCCAGGTCTTAGATCTTAAAGCAGCTAATTTCTTCCTTCTATTATCACTTATTATTGTCGTCTTTTTCAATTTCCCAATTAATTTCTTTTTACGAGGAGTCATCTCAACTTCCGGCGCTACCACCATAGGTAATATTTCTTGTGTCTGAAATATAACAAAAAATATTTCTGTATTTATAACAAATACTTAATTACAACTAAGGTAAATAATAAATATAAAAAAATATCTCTACCGCTTTATCGATTTAAATCACAAGGGTAAGTTAAAAATGTTTAAGTAGGTATACAGACAGCTACACAAAAAGAACTAAAACAGCAGGAACTGCACAAAGTGTCCGATTTACACGAATCAGTTTCCATAAATATAGAATGATCAAGAATAAACTTACCATAGTACTTTCTATTTCTATTTCCATAGCAACTTCTTCTGATGGCAAAGATAGGTGACCATGACTATCTGTCATGGATGAATCGTCAAGCTGAAAAATATGATTATTGTTTTATATTTGTAACATTTATCACCCAACTAAATAGGTACCTATACATAAAAGACTGAATATACGACATATAGATATAAAAAAATAATAATAATATATATAATAATCCTTTGCTTCCATATCAAACTCCAAAGTATCACATCTAGAGGAACTCGGTTGATCTAAAGCCGGTCGGACCTAAAATTTTAAACAAAAAGGACACGAACTTGCGATTAACTGCTAAAGTAATCAAGAATTAATGATTTTTTGAATGAGTTAGTAAGTTTTACTGTATCTCCTTAACGATGTATGGTAGCTTAATAATAAGGTATATATTCCACTTAAATTAATTCCATGTTTACAATATTATTTCCGTTTCACACGAAATCAAGTCACAACAAATTTTTGCGTATCAAAGTGCGTATAAAAAAAAAACGTGTAGAATAAATTGGTATGTAGGTATTGTTACGTTGTTTTTTTTGTACCTACCACTGGGAATTAAGTAGCATTTAGCTGGAAGCATACGTTGTAAATTGTGGGGTTTCCAAGTGAAGTGTTTCATTGCAGTTTGTGCATTAACTTTAGCTTGCAATTGATAGAAGGATTCAATCCGTCGATTGTATTTCATCACTGAACTTTTATAGGAACACTTTCTGACGATGAATCACTTTACTGAAACCTATTTAACCAGTTTACACAATAAATTAGATACAGGATATTGTGATTAGGTTAGTTATTGTTGACACTCCAAACGTCATTCGTTAAACGTCAGTTTCTGACAGCTAGAGGCGACCTCTAGTGGTTACTAGCTCGCAGTTGTAGTGGTAATCGATATTAGTTCATTTTACCAAATTGAATGTTAACCATCGAAACAATATCTTATAGACCAATCCTTAATAATTTTCAGCTTCTGGTTAAAATTCTTAACGGTTCTTAACCGTAAACGGAAGTGAAATTATTTTTTCATTATAAACATTATTCCAGAACTTTCGCTTTTACTCGATGCACCTTTAGTCTATGGGTAACGTCTATGATTTTGTTTGACATAATGTTGCTGGAGCTGCATTCTCGATTTGCTTAAAATAAATGGGAATATTACCCACTCAAGACAAAATTACTATAGTCTTGGAAATGAGAATTAATGAGTTTGTTAGCCTGGATCGTGAAAATTCTTAGTGTTTCAGGAGTTAAACGTCATCTTGGACAGTTGTCAGTGATTTACAAGAATTAAATGTTTTGTTGTAACAATTCCATCTACCGAAATCCTTCAAGTTTTACCTGAAGTAGGGGAGATTTTCTAGCTGCTCCGTCTGCTTCCGGCTTGTTAACCTTGACAGGATGAACTAGGGGTCAAGGCGTCCATTCGGACGAAATACGCTGGAGCGTTGACCGACATATTTTATTTACCGTTTTCAAAGGTAAGAATTTTGATTTATTAGTGTTGGGAAGTGATCGGTGACCCCTTCCCCGGTCGTTAAAGGAATATTGTACTGATCCCTGGATATTTATTACAGGATTCCAAATAGCGCATAGTCGGATCTGAGTTCAGACGACTCATCGATTGGATTTTGCCATCAAGTTTGTTCCACCTCAAACAACCGTGAGTATTACACCCGCTTACTTTTTACCATAAATAAGCTGTAGAAAATTCCTCAGTGTTGACCACGGTATTACCTTATAGTTCAGTTGATAGACGCCACGTGGGTGGCCCTACTCCTTGTTGTCCCACCACGTAGGGAAAGGCAATTAGAGGTCGTAGCTCATTGTAGGGTATTTGCAAAAGGCCCTGTTAGCGGGCTAGTGTTTTAGCCTTTAGATTTCCTAGCTCGGTCCCTTCTATTCCTCCGGAAGGAAAGTAAATTCTTTTCCCCTTATATCATAGGGTCTCCGTATTGTCAATTCCAGGAGAGGCACCTCGAGAGATTCGTCTCGTCGCCAGTATCCAGAGGAGCATCTGGGGCCTGGACGCGAGACCCGTTCCTCGAGCCAGCACATAGCCTCCTGAGGAGACGGCAGTACGGTTGGCAGCGTCCGTCTAGCGATAGCGCAGGCGTGACGGTTTTTTTTTACTTACAGACTTTCTTTATACTTTTAAACTTTTCTTTACTTATAAACGCAACCGTTTATTATATTTACCTACGGTTCATATATGAACCGCTTTATTACTTGTTCTGGTTTCAAAATTGGAAGCCGATCTTCAACTCAAGTTAAATAAAGGACCCCGGGTTCGGCACCTACGCTTAACGGGAATAAAATCGAACATCTTCGTCGGCTCCGGGATCCGGGACTCTTCCAAGTCCCTGGCGCCAATTTAGAATAATATTAAACCAATAACACTGGAAGGTTTTGCCTTGATATTATCACCTATTATTATGATATTATACACAACTTTTAAACTCCATATGGTATAAGGAACAGTACCGGTGTATCTCCAACCCCCCACGACCGTTAGTAATACCGCTGAGGTTAAAGCTGGCTGGCCAAAAACTAATTAAGGTTTTGTAAAACTTCAAATTAAAATATTTGTTGACCGTTTGTTGTTTATTTTATTTTTAATACCAACCCACCTTACATTTGGGCTTTTGATCCTTTCACACTAGAGGGACAAAATCTCCTATGTAACAGTATACTAAATTTACTTTACCGGGAAAGTGTGGGTATCGAACGTGGATTTAAGTGAGTACTATTTAATTTCTGTCGAAAGCAACTAGCTTCAAAATGTCGTGAGCAGATTCGGGAGTGACGACTTGGATGCCAGTTAATTCGGCCCGTACACTCAGTCCACTTGTTTCTTAAAAATGGTTCATTCGGAAAACTAAAAAAAAAAAGAAAAGATAATTATTAAATACGTTCAGTGGTAAAAATAATTAAGTGCTGGTATCCCCGTCAAGTTATTATCCGACTATTGACAAATGACACGGAGTAACATAGATAACAACCTAACATAAAATGCCTCCCAATTTGGTCGGTTAGTACAAAAAACAAGTTAGGATTTTATCGTCTTTTTAGATGAAATTATCAATAAATTTTGCTTAATATTGACACAAAATAGTCGTGAGTACAATAACTCTTTGATTTACAGCTGTAATAGGTAAAAAAATGCTACTTACCGATGAAAGGTTATGTTTGGTTGATTTCGTTCACTACGACTTTTACAGCCATATATACAGCAATTCACCATCACTAGACACTAAATATTACCTTTTGGAATATCAGTAAAGTCACAAATTACACGAAGTATGCGTTTCACAGTATAAATCAACGAAAATATTTTGACACCACAATTTGTTTGCCACCAATGACCAGTGATGCCAAACAACAAAAAACCGATACGCAAATAGAGATAGAAAAATTATGCTATGTCCTGCTCACACATACACATTTTGACACATGTGTCATCTCACTTTCACAATTATTATTATTTTAAGAGCATGTCTACCTCTATTATCTGTCTACGGGTATAGGAGACCCAAAAATTATTTATCTGTGAAAACTCGTAGTGTATCATATTTGGTACAGTATGCGGTAAAGGGTTAACCGCCGGACACTTTCTCATTGGTCGAAGCTTAACCTCTATACCCCAGTATAACGTTCAAGACGTAAACATTAACAGATTGTCACGTTGGCAATATATTCAGAGGTGTTCCCAACTTTTCTGGAAACGTTGGAGTCACGAATATTTAAATACTCTTCAGCAGAGAGCTAAATGGTTTACGTCTTCCTATAATCCAAAAGTCGGAGATCTAGTAATAATAAAAACTGAAAATGTTCCTTCCTGTAAATAGCCTCTCGGCAAAATAGAAAAATTACATCCAGGTCCCGACGGAATAGTCCGGTGTGTGACGCTGCGCACCGAAAAAAGTACCTTACAAAGACCAACCAATAAACTCTGCCTATTACCTTATACCAACTAGATTCAAACAAAACGTTTTTGTTAGATATAGGTACCTAGCTTAGTGTTTATTTCAGAGTTTTTTTTTAATGATATAGGTATTAAGGTAATCTTAGTTTTCTAGAAACCATCACTATGGTTTCGGTAGGGGGTATGTTCTGTATTTATCCCATGATTGGACAAATTTAATAGTAAATGTCTGGATGCGCTCGCTAAGTCGGCATGTGATTGGCTGTCCCGTACCCACGAGCTGCTGCACATATTCGCGACAACGTGACAAGCGCGCCATCTTTTATAAGTTTGGTGTGCGAGCGGAGCCGACCAGTCTGTCGTCCGCCATTGACCCATGAACTATCTAATTTTTGACTCCGTGAGTGAAAATTGGTGAAACAAGGACAAATTGTGCATTACCGTGTGGTGTCACTCGTGCCAATCTCCGTGGTCAACGGTACACTCAAAAGACCGTTCAGATCTAGTGGGAGCCAGCCGCAGCAGGAGAAAAGGTGAGTCGTATTTCAGCCATCTCTCTGTTGAATTTGTTCCTGGATTGGGGAAGGACGGAGAACTCCGTTCGTACAGAACTACCTATATTTATTTCTACAACCAGCGTAATCTTACAGTCCACTCCTCTATTCCACAGATAATTTATACTAATTTATGCCAAAATCAAATTTTTTTACCGACTTTACAAAAAGGAGGAGGTTCTCAACTCGGTTGTATTTTTTTTAATGTTTGTTACCTCAGTTCTCCGTCATTTATGAACCGATTGGATTTTTTTTTATTTTCTTTGATACTAGCAGTGAGTACCCGCTTCGCTGGGTCATTTTTAATTGTGTAGTTATTTGTTAATGTTAATAATGTATCACTACTTACTTCATAATCTTTTCATATATACAGGGTGTCCGCCGGCAGATTTTATACTTGAAAAAACAAAATGAAATAAAAATATTAAAAAAACAAAGTTATTTATTTATTATCTTACAAAATAATAATGCGGATTTTAGGTTTTAAAAATCACTCCACTCAAATGGCGTCCTTCTAGCCGCAAACATTCTTGCAATCTTTCTTTCATGTTGGCGAAAACTCGCTTGCAAAGCTCTGGACTGATAGCCGCAATCTCGCGTCGGATATTTTCTTGCAGGGCCTTTATTGTTGATGGCGAATTGCTGTAGACACGAGATTTGAGGTATCCCCACAGGAAAAAGTCGCAAGGGGTCAGATCAGGTGATCTAGGGGGGCAGGCCATGTCGCCAAAGCGACTTATCAATTTTCCGGGAAAAAGTGTTCTAAGTTTAGTCATTGAGTCCCTGGAGGTGTGTGCCGTAGCACCATCCTGCTGAAAGTAGGTTCTGTTATTGTAGCTAGCATGACGGTGCAGCTCCGGTATAAAAAAGTTGTCCAGCATCGCGCAGTATCGTTGTGCGTTAACGGTTTGGCCTCTGCCGTAAAAATAAGGTCCAATTATGCCATTTCCAGAAATGGCGCACCAAACTGTGGTCTTCGGGCTATGGAGAGGCTTTTCATGAATTTCTTTTGGATTGCTCGCACTCCAATAACGCATATTCTGTTTATTAACATACCCTCCGATGTGGAAATGCGCCATGTCACTGAAAAAGATGTTACATAACCGCGTAGGCGTCAAAAATCGTTCCAGAACGACTCTAGCATAATTCTGCCTTTTTATGAAGTCATCTTCTTTCAACTGTTGGATGATTTGGAGCTTATATGGATGGAGCTTTAATTTTTTTTAAATAATTTTGTGAACTGATGTCTTTTTCAAACCCGTTGATGCTGCAATCTTACGGATAGATTTACGCGGATTTGTCAAAATTTCCCTTCCCACAAGTTTTGCGTTTTCAGGAGTAACAGACGTTCAAGGTCCAGGCCGAGGCTCATTTCCGACTGATCCAGTTTCTCGAAATTTCTGTACCCACTTCCATATCAATTGGTTTGACGGACCATCCTTTAATCGTCGGATATCAAAGTGAGAACAAAACCGACGCCTTGCCACATTGATCGAATTATTGTTCGCAAAATACGCCTCAACCGCAAAAGCGCGGTGCGCTCCCGTCCACTGACTCATGGCTACTAAACAACCCGCAACACTCACGCGCCGTATGATACCCCGTTCCCCCCGCTGACGCTTTGCTAGTCGCCGTGAGCTCTGTTCAAAGTGTAAAATCTGCCGGCGGACACCCTGTACTAAACATTTTTATTAATGAAGAAGTGGTGGGAGGCGCACAACGTGACGGCACAGTGGTGGCATGCGTGTGAGCTGCGCGCGGTATTGGACAGTACTTGGACTGTTGGACATTGCAACATTACTTTATTTTCCTTAAATAAAATTAGCCTAAGTTACTCCTTATTACATCAGCTACCTGCCAATAATAGTCCCGTCAAAATCGGTCCAGCCATTTCAGAGATTAGCCGGAACAAACAGACAGACAGACAAAAAATGTTATTTTGGTGTATGTACCGTATTATTCATATGCATATACATAGTAAAAAACGGTTATTTCAATATTACAAACAGACACTCCAATTTTATTTATATGTATAGATGATGTACTTCCAGATTGGTCCTATTTTTATCAAAATTCAGTTCTGATAATGGCATCCGTGAGGAATCGAGGGAACTCTTCAAATATTATAGGCATACATATAGCGATTTTGGTATTTTCATCAACGAGTCAAGCATTTGCTTTCATAAAGTATGATGAAGCAAAGAAGATCGCCCACTTCTGGGCCCAGCTTGTTACAGAAAAAACAAAATGTGGAAAAAATACTTTATTTTATGATAAATCAAAATTATAAAAAAAAAAATAATTTACAGTTGCAAAATATAGAAAAATATTTTTTGTTTTTTGTTGAGATCATGCATTTCGTCGCGAATTGGCTAAAAAGACAATAAGTCAAGTCTTTAAACAAATGTCAGTATCAAAATAAAAGTGACAGTATATGAAAAACTTTTCGCGAATAGTTCGCGCGTAAACACAGTGAATACTGTGTTGTGTTGCAATATTCGTGTTTTCGGTGATTTATCTAACGACTTTGGCTGCTTGACGGAATCTGACCAATCTTGATTTCACGAACTACCTCAGCGCGAAAACGGACTTTTTGTCTGCTACTTTGATTCGACTACGGCTTGTTATTTTGAACTTCGATACCACCTATCGTGATGGACAACTGTATTAATTGCGGTATTGCAACTTCTCGTTGTAATATAACGGGAAGACGTGCTTTAAATGAAGAATCCGTCTTATCTATTGTACGTGGATGGGTTGCTCCCCGAACAGTAAGTACCTACACAAACAATACAGACAAATATTTAATAGTGTATTCTTCACCGCTATGAGAGGCTAGATTTTCACTACCTGCATGCAAACCATAGACATATTGACAGTAACCTACATGCTGTATTACTAATACTTACATTTTAACATATTTTAGGTAGAACCTGGTCATCATCTATGCCAGACCTGTTGGGATTTGGCCGTTGATAGCCTACTTCTACATGGATCAGTTGAAGAGAGGCCAGCTCCACGTGGACATGTCCATATATGCGTGCATTGTGGTCATTCTCTATTACAGAATACACAATCCCATCGGCTGAGAACTTATCCTGAACGGGAAGAGAGGATATATATTGTTATAAGAGAGTGGATTCAACCCAGGACTGTGAGTATTCACATATTACCACATATACCATTTAAAATCACATGTTTCTCTTCACAACTCAGGTTTTCAATAAAATATATTTTTCGCAGATTGGAGCCCAAAGTGCAAAATGCCACTCATGTTGGGTGAGAGCAGACAGAGCAGCACCGCACTTCACATCACAACCATCAACATCAGCATCTGATGTGTCGGTTTCCGCTCCACCAATGCCTGGAGCATCTATTTCAACAGCCGAAGTGTTAGAATCTGTGCCTGCTGAGTCGGGTATTTCAACTGAGCAAGAAGTTCAGCATCCGTCACACACTAGTGAGGCAGCAATTATTTTACCTGATTATACAGTGTGAGTCTTCATAAAGTGCACATATTAAAAAGGGTGAAAATATAAACAATTTTATCGACGGAAAAAATGTCAAAAAAAATCTAAAAAAAAAATTGAATTTTTTATGGGCTTTTAATTTTTTTTATTCTCGTCTTGGTACCCCATGCAAACAAACTGTTACTACTTTTAAACTAAATGTAAAAAAACAAAATTAATAATGATCTCTAATAATAGGCCGAGCTAATAAAGCCATAATTTTTTGAAAAATAAACCTCATAAATTAATTATTAATGATTTTTTGAAGAAAATTTACCATTTTTCTACTAATTTTTGCAATAAATGTAAAATTTATCAAAAAAATGTCCCCTTTACCCTACTTTTTTCTTATTTTATGTTATTCTACATCGTATTAGCTATTTTTTGGTAAAAATCCCATGGTTGTAGCACAACACAAGCCTCTGATAGCAAACACAACATTTGCTATCAGAGGCTAAAAAAGAGGCTCACCGGGTGTGTTATTAATTCGAAAGGATAAATTACTTTCTTATGAAGGCTATGTGATTCATAAAACAAAGAAGCGTAGGTTAGGTTAATCAAAATCATTTATTATTTCACATGAAACTTAAAACTAATGCATTAATTGCTCAAAATGTCCGCCACGCTGTTGTAAACACAAAAACGCGCGAAGGGAAATTTGTTGTGTGGCCCTTCTTATCATTTCGCGATCATTGCGAATACCATTCGCGCAGTTTATTATGCGATCTTGCAAATCAGCCTCGGTTTCGATAGGGGTGTGTTGGAAGAATGTAAACATCGCCCTTGCCGTAATTTAAAAATTAATGTAGTACAGTCTTTGGCCGCCTTCCGCGCCACTGTTCTTGCAACTTATATATTAGTCAAGTCATTGAATGTTTTTTCACTATTGTGCAATAAACTGAAGTTTAATTAGTTAAATCTAGTAATTGTATTATTTCCCACAGGTTATGGGCCGTCTCATATACCTTTATTAGATCAGTATTAAATATTTATTGCAAAGTTTAAAGTAAAGTACAAAGAACGCGAATCGGAATCACTCTGTGAATAATGGCGACTAACCTGCAAATTGAGAAATTAGCCGGCCGGGAAAATTATTCAACGTGGAAATTCGCAGTAAAGTCATATTTGGAGTTGGACGACTTATGGTAATGTGTTGATCCTGGCACCGAGGTCGATCCCAAGAAAGATGTTAAAGCCAAGTCAAAGATAATTTTGTTGGTCGAACCGATAAACTACGTGCATATAGAAACTGCCACGTCCTCGAAACAAGTTTGGCAAAACCTTCAAAATGCATTTGAAGACTCCGGGCTGTCTAGGAAAGTTGGCCTACTGAAGGATTTAATCAACACTTCATTAGATAACTGTCCTAGTATAGAAGAATATGTGAACAAAATTATGAGTACAGCTCATAAATTGCGGAACATTGGCTTCGAAGTTGGAGATGAATGGCTGGGAACACTCATGTTGGCAGGGCTACCCGACAAATATAACCCTATGATCATGGGTCTGGAAAGTTCTGGCATCAAAATCTCATCAGATTCTATAAAAACAAAACTTTTACAGGAAGTCAGTATCCGAAAGTTCTGCATTTTTTACTAAGCACAAACACACCTCTAAGAATAGTACAAAACCAAAAGAAAAGGGCCCCCGTTGCTACAAGTGTAACAAATATGGACACTTGCTGATGTAAAGAGGTTAGAATTGTGTGCTGAGGGTATTGCTATAAGTAACAAAGAAATTGACACTGTTTGTATACCATGTTGTGAAGCAAAACAAACACGATTACCGTTTCCAAATTCTGGTTCTAGAGCAAATGCATTACTTGAGATAATTCATACAGATCTGTGTGGTCCGATGGAAACTCCGTCTGCTGGTGGTGGAAAGTATTTCATAACCTTCATAGATGATTACTCTCGAAAAGTATATGTTTACTTTCTAAATAATAAAATGGATATTAAATCAGTGTTTGAGAAATTTAAAATTGAAGTAGAGAATGAACTAGGAAAGAAAATTAAAATTCTAAGAAGCGACAATGGTAAAGAATATTGTAATAAAGAATTATCTAATTTTCTAGCAGCTTCTGGCATCAAACATCAGACCAGCACCCCATATACACCGGAGCAAAATGGGCTAGCGGAGAGAATGAACAGAACGCTGGTGGAGCGTGCTAAGTGCATGCTGTTTGAAGCAAAACTGCAAAAATCTTTTTGGGCGGAGGCAGTCGCTACTGCAGCCTATATCATCAACAGATCCCCGTCACGAGTGCTGGCTGAGGTAACACCGTATGAAAAATGGAGTGGTAAGAAACCAAACATTTCACATTTGAAGATATTTGGTTCCAAGGCCATGGTACATGTTCCTAAACAAAATCGTTTAAAATGGGATCGTAAATCACGTGAATTAGTGTTCGTAGGCTACTGTGAGAACACAAAGGGATATAGATTCTTTGATCCAGTTAATAAGAAAGTGGTAATCAGCAGAGATGCGACATTCGTCGAAAAATGTGATTACAGTGAAAATATCACTCAGAAAATGCCTACTTCATTGCCACAATATGCTATTATCCCTATTCCAACTGAAAATGATTCACATAATTTGTCAGTAGAAGACACAATAAATGTTGATGATAGCTCACCCAATATACCAGACATAACATCATCACCTGGTAATGATACCTCATTTGATAGTTGTATTATAAATAGGAGAAGTGATGACGAAACATATTATCCTGATACACATGAATATAGCGATGATGATGATGGTAATAACTTTCAAAGAAACATCACACTGAGGTCACATCAGAGACACAAGATGCAAGGCAATAATTACATGTGTGTTGTGCAAGTTCCAGATCCACTGACTGCTGAAGAAGCTTTATCAGGTCCAAATGCAAAAGAATGGAAACAGGCAATGGATGAAGAGTACAAATCTCTGTTGGACAACAACACATGGGTGGTTACTGCTCTGCCAGATGATAAACATTCCATACCATGTAAATGGGTTTTCAAAACAAAGACAAACGAAAATGGAGACATAGTAAAACACAAGGCAAGACTGGTAATAAAGGGTTGTTCTCAGAAACCAGGAACTGATTACACTGAAGTTTTTTCACCGGTTGTAAGGCTTGCATCCTTGAGATACTTGTTTGCTTTGGCTGTTAAACATGATTTAGACATATGTCAAATGGATGCTGTGTCAGCATTTCTACAAGGTGACATAGAAGAAGAAATCTACATGAGACAGCCACCCATGTATGAGAATGGTCAAAAAGTGTATGTTTATTAAAAAAATCATTGTATGGCTTAAAACAAGCCAGCAGGCAATGGAATAAAAAGATTGACTTTACATTGAAAGAAATGGGTCTATTCCAATCTAAACTAGATCCCTGTATTTACTTCAGAATTGAAAATAAAAATAATGTAACTTTCCTGGCTGTCTATGTGGACGATCTGTTATTATTTACTAATAATCAAGAAACAAAAAGTTATATAAAAGAACAGTTACATAAACAGTTTAAAATTAAAGACCTTGGAGATGTGAGCTATTGCATTGGTATTCATGTAGAACGAGACAGGAAGAGAGGAGTAATATACTTGGACCAAAGAAAGTACATACGAGAAGTGTTACAAAAATATGGTATGTCCAATTGTAAGACGGTCAAAACTCCAATGGAGCCGAATACAAAATTGAATAGAAAAGGAAATACAGAGGAAATAAATATTATAGAATTTCCTTATCAAGAGATAATAGGGTGCTTACTATACATATCACAAGCAACCAGGCCCGACATTAGCTTTACTGTCAATACGTTAAGCAAATATAATTGCAAGCCTGAAATGCAGCACTGGGTTGCTCTTAAGCGCGTCATGCGTTACTTGAAAGGCTCTCAAGATTATAGGCTGACTTACAAGCAGAATTCTGAAGAGACTATGGCTCATGGTTATTGTGATGCTGATTGGGCTAGCTCAGAGGATGATCGGCGCTCCTGCACTGGTTATGCATTCGTTTTTCAGGGAGGAACAATCAGCTGGAACTCGAGAAGACAACCTACGGTTGCTCTGTCCACAACGGAAGCAGAGTATATGTCACTATCATCCTGCGTACAGGAAGCTTTATGGCTGAAGCAATTTCAAGAATGTTTTTGGCCACAGATGAAAAATAAATCTATGATCATTTACAGTGATAATCAAAGTTCTATAAAACTTTCAGGTACTGATGGTTATCATTCCAGAACGAAACACATAGACGTGAGGCACCACTTTATTCGCGACAAAGTACTAGGAGGGACAATTGAAGTCCGCTATATACAGACTGATATGATGGTTGCGGATGCTCTCACGAAAGCAACGACATACTCCAAGCTTTTTTTTTGTTCATCCAAGATGGGCTTATGTTTAAGAGAGGATGTTGGAAGAATGTAAACATCGCCCTTGCCGTAATTTAAAAATTAATGTAGTACAGTCTTTCGCCGCCTTCCGCGCCACTGTTCTTGCAACTTATATATTAGTCAAGTCATTGAATGTTTTTTCACTATTGTGCAATAAACTGAAGTTTAATTAGTTAAATCTAGTAATTGTATTATTTCCCACAGGGTGTTATAAACTCGTTGCTTCATTGTCCCCCACAAAAAGTAATCAAGTGGCGTCATGTCAGGCAAACGTGCAGGCCACCCTACGGGCCCTGCTCGGCCGATCCACCGGTTAGGGTAATTTTCATTAAGCAACGAGTTTATAACACCCCTATCGAAACCGAGGCTGATTTGCAAGATCGCATAATAAACTGCGCGAATGGTATTCGCAATGATCGCGAAATGATAAGAAGGGCCACACAACAAATTTCCCTTCACGCGTTTTTGTGTTTACAATAGCGTGGCGGACATTTTGAGCAATTAATGCATTAGTTTTAAGTTTCATGTGAAATAATAAATGATTTTGATTAACCTAACCTACGCTTCTTTGTTTTATGAATCACATAGCCTTCATAAGAAAGTAATTTATCCTTTCGAATGAATAACACACCCGGTGAGCCTCTTTTTAGCCTCTGATAGCAAATGTTGTGTTTTAGCTACAACAATTGGATTTTTACCAAAAAATAGCTAATACGATGTAGAATAACATAAAATAAGAAAAAAGTAGGGTAAAGTGGACATTTTTTTGATAAATTTTACATTTATTGCAAAAATTGGTAGAAAAAAGGTAAATTTTCTGCAAAAAATCATTAATAATTAATTTATGAGGTTTATTTTTCAAAAAATTATGGCTTTATTAGCTCGGCCTATTATTAGAAATCATTATTAATTTTGTTTTGTTTTAATATCACATTTAGTTTAAAAGTAGTAACAGTTTGTTTGCATGCCCAAGTCGAGAATAAAAAAAATTAAAAGCCCATAAAAAATTCAATTTTTTTTTAGATTTTTTTTGACATTTTTTCCGTCGATAAAATTGTTTATATTTTCAACCTTTTTAATATGTGCACTTTATGAAGACTCACACTGTATTAGGGCTATTGAAACAGAGAGGTGTTTTATCGAAGATTGTGGGAGGAGTGAAAACACAGAATTCCAGATTCTTTAAGAAAAGACCTGCTTAATAGGCACAATCTATATATACCACCCAATAATCGTCTGTGTGATTACCATATGTATGGTGTAGAATCATGGGATGTTTTAATAGGTATTACTAATAATTATATAAATAGTTTCTCAGCAAGCCATATTCAGGATATGTTGGCTTTAAAAACCACCAATTCTACTACCATGAATTTGAGGATGTGGACACAATTGAAGACCATATTTTTTATTATTGGATTGGATTCTCAAAAGACCAATTTCACCAATTATTATCAGAATTACCAAGCTTGGTACGGATGTCTAGAGGTGTAAGGCCGGGACTCCACCAAAGCGGAGATGTGTGCGGTGTGCTGTGTGCTGTGCGAGAAGAGATGTTTTTCAGCTCGCGGGACTCCACCAAAGCGGAGATGTGTGCGGTGTGCTGTGTGCTGTGCGAGAAGAGATGTTTTTCAGCTCGGGTGCGAGGCGTTGAGTGCTCAGTACGCATTCTGACACGAAAGGTAGACGATGTCGCTATTATTACAAAAAAAGTATCTTCTTTTACTTGAAGAAGAACTACAGTCTGAAGAAGCAGAATTGATAGCTTTATACTACCTAAACAAAAGAAAACATCGGTTTTGGAAAAGAAGTCACTTGTATTACCATACCAGTCATGGAGAATTTTTTACTCTGTTTAATGAGTTAGATGATGAAAGTTTTACCAAGTCCTACAGACTACCGAGGAATATATTCTATGAACTACATAACTTAATTAAACCGCATATATTTAAGCAAGATACTAACTACAGGAGATCTATCTGCACCCAAGAACGGCTAGCAGTATGTTTGAAGTAAGTACCTACCTAATTATTTTTTTGTTAATGTGTGTTTGTGTTTATGTGTGTTATCTGCGTTTGAATGTGATCAGTCTTTTTTGAGTGTTTGTTTTTTTTTGTGTAAAAGGGCTAAGTGAGAAGTACTCAAAACGAGAATCAAGAAGTACGAGAATACATGAAAAATATTATGTAAACTGAGGTATGTAAGGATTACGAGAAATCGAAATCCGTTGTCTCTTTCTACCCCTCCGGGAGACTGGAGTGATGCATATTATGTAAAAACCAAATATATTTTTATATTATCTTATTTATTCATAAAGAAAACAAAAAAATCAACTGCCGTTCTGGGAGTAGCAAAAAAAACGTAAGGTTATATTAGAAACATAACGTACAAAAAAATTATAACAGTAAATCACATGAGACATATTGCTTTCTTTTCCATATAGTTACAAATTATCATATGTGTCTTCTTCGTTTCTGAATGCTTCTTCTATCTGTTCATCGGTCATGTGCGTATCTTCCAAGCTTGGAACAGGTGCCTGTGTCGAACTTGGACCCGGTGTTTGTGTTGAGCTAGGAACCGGTGCCTGTGTTGAGTTAGGACCACCGGCCTGTGTTGATGTAAGAACCGGTGCCTGTGTTGAGCTAGGACCCGGTGTCGAACTTGGACCCGGTGCTGAAGTGTAACCGGGGGAATACCAATTATTTTCATTTGTGTTATACCATGTGTTTTGTAGCTCAAGTTCTTCCAATTCTAAAAGAACATTGAAAATTTTACGTTTAGCCTGAAGCTGCATATATTGAGAAAGTTTTTTTACACTTTTTGATATCGACAGAAAAAAAGTGTCCATTTCGTCAAGGGTATTATTTTTCTCTATCAATGATTGTATTTCTAGTTTTTCTTGGCGTATTCTTTCACGGTTTGCATGGTGCTGTATAAGTAAATTACTTATTTCATCCGATTTTCTTGTTGCATTTCTGCATGTCGAGGCTGAGACGCTTGATGTCGGTGACGGCGAATGTTGTACAGATGGACGATCTTCTGGAGTGCTTCTTGTATGATTGCTTGATGTTTCAAAAAACTCATCGGTTACATTATTTTCCAATGAATTTGTTTCCTGTTCATTTATATTTGTTTGTGAGGTATAATTTGTAGTCCTGTTTCTATTCGTCATATATGGTATCAAAAATTCCATTACCTTCTCATATTTCCATTCACGAATTTGTTTACCACTCTGTCCACTTCTAGTGGCATTCTTCCTTTTTAATGCGTCCCGGTGGCTGTCTCTCAACTTTTTCCACTTAGATTTAGCCGTTTTTACTGAAATAAAAATAATTGAAATCATTATAAATATTAAATGTTGACATTGCCATAGTCAAAATATACTTACCGCATTATCACTCATGCAGAATTTATAACCATTATAAATATTTAAAAAATACCAGAGTTTCAAGGGAAACCAATTTATAAATAAAAATATCTGAAATCAAACATACAAAACGGATTGTATCTCTCGTACGTGGTCGCGGCAGACGGCGGCGTCGAAATTTGAAATGTTAATAAATAACGAGTGATAAATCCATTTTATTTGTTTGATTTCAATGTGTTGTGCTCGTGTGAATCTTAGACTTTTAATTGTTTATTTTCTATTATTTAAAAATGGCTATAACTTTTGAACGAGTGAAAATTCTGTAAATACATAATTTCAGTAATGCCTAATCTTTTATAGTTCCGGAAACAACACGACACTGATTAAGATATTATTTTGAAATGACCCTTCTATTCTAACTGAAACCACGACACAAATATAAATCTATATTATAATTATCACAGGTATTTGGCGACTGGTTCAAAATTTTCACAAATAGCTGAAAATTTTAGGATTGGAAAATCGACTGTTCCAAGAATTATAGAAGATGTCTGCGATGCCTTGTGGACAGTATTACAACCTTTGGTTATGCCAGAACTTAATGAAAATGATTGGAAAAAAATTTCAAAGCAATTTGAAGAAATCTGGCAATTCAAAAACTGCGTCGGGGCCATTGATGGCAAGCATGTGTACATGTTTGCACCCCCAAAATCTGGGTCCTCATATTACTGTTATAAACACAGGTTTTCAACTGTAATGATGTGCGTAGCCGACGCTACCCGAAGAATAATTATGGTAGATATAGGTTCAATGGGAAGGTTCAGCGATGGTGGTATTTTTGCTGATAGTATATTCGGAATTCGTTTGAGAGAAAACAGACTAAATCTACCACAGCCACAACCCTTGTACCAAAATGGAGAACCTGTACCGTTTGTTTTTATTGGAGACGAAGCATTCCCTTTGATGCCTAACTTAATGAGACCATATCCACGCGATAATTTAAATAACGAAAAACGAACATACAATTATAGACTTTCAAGAGCTCGTCGTATTGTGGAAGCTACATTTGGTGTATTATCACGGAAATGGTACGTATACCGTAAAGAATTTGAATGTAAAATAGAAACAGTGGAAAAAGTGATAAAAGCAACGTGTGTTCTACACAACTTTTTAATTGACAAGATGCCTGGCTATCTAGATAATAATGAAACGGGTTTGGCCACGACTATGTTTAACGACACAAACGTGGAAAATCTATTATCGAATGACAATATGGATGCCTATCAAGTTCGAGAAAAATTCTGTAGTTATTTCAACAACGAGGGCGCCGTTCCATGGCAAGACACTCGTATTACAATATTACTTGAACGAAATACTTAGTATAATAAATTGCACTTACCGTCAGATAATTGAGTTTCTTTCAAAACGTTCTCCCAAGCTGCATCTTTGACGTCAGTAAGTTTATAGGTATCTATTGATGTGTTCCATAGACATGGATATTTTTTTACTGATTCAATAAATTGTTCATCCATTACGTTTTATTTAAATTAACTAATTGTTTACGTTGAAAAATACAAACTGCACGAATTATAAGCGTGTGCTCGCGTGCACGGTACTAGCAAGATGGCCGGCCGGCGCGCGCGCGGGGTTCTGCGGGTTGCTAGCGGGCGAGAGGGGGGAGGGTGACATCGCTCACTGCACGCCGCTCACATCTCTCGTCTCCACTGCGCGTCGTCCGCGCACAGCTCACATCTCCGCTTCCATCGCGACATACAAATATTACACATCTCCGCACAGCGATCTCCACTGAAGCTGAGCGGAGAGGAGACGTGTCAATAACTCAATTCTATTGGTTGTTTAAAAAACATCTCCTCTCCGCTCGTCTCGTCTCCGCTTTGGTGGAGTCCCGGCCTAACAGCTATAGCAGCATACCTTATGAAACTGCGTACTGGAGAGTCGGATGACAGATTGGCCACTTTACTCCAAACACCACAGTCAACATTAGAACGATTAATGCAAAAAGCAAGAAAACATATGTTTAATGATTATGTGCCACATCATTTAGGCCTAAATCATATAAATAAACAACAAATAACTGAGAGAACATTAATGATCCCAAGTGGTTTGTTTGGCATTAACAATAATGAAAGCAAACCTGTAGTCATTTTTGATGGCACATATATATATATATACACCGTGTAATTGACAGGTTGGCAAAAACGAAAAGTATGAATTCAGACTGGTATTGTTAACATTTTGATAGTGAAATATTTTCCCGGAAATGATAGGTGAACGTTTTTCAATTTTCAATTTTATTTCGGCTACGCAATGTATAACGAACATTGCGATACGCGCGCGACCCTATATTGCGCGCGTATTGCAATGTCCGCGCGTTGTTCATTCATACTAATAGGTACTTCGGGACGTTTGGAATAAATACATAATACAATACACACACAAACACACCTATCAAAAAATTTAAACACAAATTCAATACCTATCAAAAATTAAAATATTAGTCACTTACCTAAATTAAAGTCTCTCGGGTCGTATAAGGCATGGCTCGAAGTGGTTGCCTCCGAGCTGCACGCACAGTTGTGCTCGACGCATACCGTTTCGTGTAAACGTCGATTCATCGGTCCAAATCACCCGTGAAACGAATTGGCGATTTAGCTGCTGCCGACGTATCAGCCATCTGCAGTACGCTAGTCTGCGGGTTGAGTCGCCAGGTACCAGAGCCTGCACTTTATGGATCCGATATGGACGTTGCTTGTCCTTTCGAAGGACTTTGTGCACAGCCCAATGTGAAACCCGGGGTCCGTTATTACGCCTTACAAGTTTTGCAGCAGTACGGGTTCCCAAACGCGGATTTCGACGGACAACATCTAAAATCGCCTGCTCAGAACGAGCACTGATTGTCCTTCCAGCACCTTCCTGCCGCGGCACAATAGGTAAATTTTCTAAAACACGTTGATATGCCCGTGTGATAGTACGACTATTAGCTGGATGTCGTTCATTTGGGTGACTTTGAACATAGAGCCTTAATGCCAACGACGCGTTTCCTCTAGCTTCACCCAAGCACATTAACATCTGGCCATATTCGCGAGCACTAAACGTTTCATTACGCCGATTCATGATGATACCACACAACACAAAAACACAAAAACACACAAAAACTCAACTCAACGCACAACACAGTCCCGAACTCCCGACAGTTAAAAGAAAACGAAATAGACGTCCAGAACGCACCAGCAATCGCGGCAAACTGAACTAACGGCTGAGTGAGTGCTGACGGTTTCGTTTGTCGGCAAACCTTTGAGAGTGTTTGTGACACGTGTAGCATAGGGCTGCCCACATGATATGAAATGAAACGTTTTATTTCGGTAATATTACTAGATACGTTAGTCGAGGAGCCCATGGCACAGTAGTTACCGTGTTCGGCCTGCCATTGAGATAAAGATGTAGAACTAGGTATTGAAAAAGAATCGTATCGTAATCGTATGATAAAGATTGTTATTAACCGCTATCTCTTGTTATTTCTACTCATGGATCTGCTTCTAAGTTTAAACCTAGTACCTGTCAATCCCCAAGCGGCACGCGCGCGATTTTGCGCCATTTTCTAAACACTAAGCAAACGCCGGCATTCGCATAGATTATAAAATAAGCGTTTTTTTTTTATAGGGTCTTTGTTCAAGAACGTAAACAAGAAGTTTTTCTTATAAATAGTCTGTAAATAACGAAAATAAGCAAACCTTTTTGAACGCCAAATTTCGCTCCGGGATTGGCAGGGTAAGGAATGTGAATCTGGCAATATTGACGCGATGTTTTTATGTTTTATGTCCCACTTATCTAAACCAATTTACATTACTGTAATGCAACGCGTGTGTACAGTTCGGGTGGCTTCGTAATTGATACTGTAGATCAAACTGTTAAGCACCGCGAGGACGCCGGCGTCCTCACACCTGTTGTCTTTCTATTGTGTCTCTTATTACGATACTCGAAAGGTTAACGATTTAAAATAAGGTTTTCGGAATTAAGAAAGAATAAATAAGTAATCATACTCCTGAGTATTTAATTATTAATAAAGCATTTTACATAAATAAAAATAAAATGACAAGTATTAAATTCCATACGTGGTACAACCCTAGCAGTGTCGGCGCGTAAGCAAAGGCGCCGGCGCGCATCACACAAAGGGAGCGAGCGAGCGAGCTGTATGCTTTCTCTGTCTGTCGTAGGTACTGTCGGAGGCCAGTAAACTTTTAGAGCTAACAGCTGATTCCGCGCGGTATGTATGAATTTTCTTTTTAAATCATTATTATTTACATTGCCGAGTTTAAGTTTTTTGCTTTTTTTCACTAAAATTATGTTTTTAGGGCTGGATTTTGTTGTAACAAATGAATAGAACACAAATCTAGTTGAAAAACGGTCGGAAAATTCGACAATTTTCCTGAAGAAAATTCCAACGTTTTTCAGTCATAAATCATGGTCTGAAGCTACTGTTTCAGTTTTTGCCAACCTGTCAATTACACCGTGTATATGTGCAAAAAAGCTCCAATTACATGTACCAAAAGGATACATACAGCTTGCATAAATATAGGAATTTGGTTAAACCATTTTTAATAGTTTGTAGTGATGGGTATATAATAGATGTTTTAAGCCCCTATCCAGCTACAATGTCAGATGCCAAAATAATGAAGCAAGAATTCAGAAATGGTTCCGCAATGTGAGAATATTTTGAGGCTGGTGACGTGATAGGGGATTTCGGGATGCCCTTACTTAGTATGTGTGGCTATCGAACATGTACCTGCTTCGTTACAACAGGGTGAAACACAGTTGTCGACAATAGAAGCAAACAAATCAAGGGCACTCACCATTTGCACTCAGAATTGCGTCATGAAGCCAGAAGTGCGCTACAGTTTGACAAAAATACAATACTATCTTTGTATGCTATGGCGCACTGCATTCCTTACGATAATTTTATCCGTAAAATCAGTCTTGTTCCCTTCTTCACATATTTTTGGACGAATGAACAAAACCAATATTACAATGAAACTTTAAAAAATAGACCGAAAATACTTTCTGTTGATGCTACTGGCTCCTTATTTCAGCCAATTGAGCCACCACCTTCTAATGATTTATTAAAATATCGTACTCCTAAACATTTATTTTTATATTCAGTGGTTGCCTACACTCTGGATGCCAGTGTACCAATGTGCTACATGGCCTCCGAATCCCATACAATGGAGACGACAACGACATGGTTAAATACGTGGCAAATCGGAAAAGTTTTGCCAGATGAAATAATTAGTGACGACAGTTCTGCCTTGTTAGGAGCAATAACTAAAGTATTATTAAAAATCGAATTTAATGATTATTTAAAACAGTGCTTTGATGTGCTTGAAGGAAATACCGCAGCAATACCTCTCTGTTATGTTCGCATGGACAAATCTCATTTTATTAAAAATCTTTATAAACAATCCTGTTTTGATAAAACATCCGAAAAAGTAAAGTTCTTTTACATTCGCTGCTTGAAACATATTCAGCAGCTCCGTTGCTATGAAGAACTTAAAACAGTTTTAAGAGACATAATCACGTTATCGCTCCATGAGTTCAGGAGTGCGGACTTGAATGATTTGCAGCCCAAATGCAATAAAGCTTTTGAAAACTTAAAGGTCCAAATTGTAAATCACACGAATCACGAAAATTTAGATGATATTCATACTGAAAATGACATACAACCAAAAATCGAACTACTTCACAACGAAAATGACAATGTTTCTTTACCTTTAATAAACTTTTATGATGACTTAATACAAACCGAAAAATTGTATCTGCAGTTAGTTGAACCATCAGACAACAAAAATGAATATTTCTTACCGGAATTGAACAGTACATTAAAACGACTTCTGAAAAAAATTCCACTGTGGGGTTGCGTTATGAACAAACATTTCAAAAATGCCAAACACTATGCATCAAGCTCAAATGTTGAAAACCATTTCAAAGATTTAAAAACTATATACTTTGATACAAAAAACCAACGCGTGAGATTAGACGAGTTTTTAGTACAGCACCATGGTTTTATAAATGGAGCTGTAAAACTTAGTTCCAGTGACGTTTTGCACAGAATAGATCCAAGCAAAGGAGCTCAACAAAAAAACCAAAGTGTAAATCAGCAAAATAAAAAATAAACAACATTCACTGTCTAGACCTATTGGTGCAGCTCAATCCTAAGCTTTTTTGTCTTCAATATAGTCTTTTACAGTATAATAGGCTTTCTGTCATAGTTTTAGCTTTATAAAAGATTTGAATTTATTAATGCTTAGTTCTTGAATGTGGCTAGGAAGTTTATTATAAAAATGTATACATTGGCATCTAAACGAGCCACCTATTTTCTTGAGCCTTGTTGTAGGAACAACATATTTGTGTTTGTTCCTAGTATTTATATTATGGATATCACTGTATTTTTTAAACAGATTAATATTTTTATGTGCATACAAAAGATTATCATAAATGTACTGAGAAGGCACAGTCATTATATTAATCTCTTTAAATTTGTCTCTGAGGGAGTGTCTGGGACTTCATTTATAAATGGAACGAATTGCCCTTTTTTTGTAAAATAAAAATTGTCTGAATATCGGCGGCATTTCCCCACAACAGAATACCGTATGACATCACACTATGAAAATAACTAAAGTAAACTAAACGGGCTGTCTCTAAACCAGTTAAGTCACGAATTTTCCTAACGGCGTATGCTGCAGATCTAAGCTTTTTTGACAATTTATCTATATGGGGGCCCCATTGAAGCTTGGCATCCAAAGTTATGCCTAAGAATACTGTGGTATTTTCGGGTTTTAACTCATCACCCTTTATAAGAACACTAGTTTCTACTTGTCTAACATTTGGTATCGTAAACTTAATACATTTCGTTTTTTTTTCGTTAAGAAGTAGGTTATTAACATTAAACCAGTTAACTGCTTTTGCGAGGGCACTATTTATATTGTCAGTAACCAGCTGCTGACGTTTGAGTTTAAATAAAAGTGAAGTGTCATCTGCAAACAACACTATATCATGTTCGTCCCTTATGAGGTAAGGCAAGTCATTTATATAAATAAGAAATAAAAATGGGCCAAGAATTGAGCCCTTGGGACCCCCATTTTTACTACAGATCCGGGTGACCTTTTTCCGTTAACATCAACTCACTGAATCCTGTCACTCAAGTAAGAAGTAAGAAGATCCAGAGAGGCGTTCCGAATTCCGTAGTAGTGAAGTTTCCTGATTAAGGTTTCATGAAGAACACAATCGAATGCCTTGGACAAATCGCAAAAGATGCCCAAAGCATCGCATTTGTCCTCCCATGCATTATAAATATGTCCTAAAAGTTCAACTCCGGTCAGTAGTTGAACGACCCCTTGTAAAACCGAACTGTTTGTTATGCAGTAATTTATTTTTGTTAAAAAATCTTTGCATTTGGTTTAAAATAAGCTTTTCAAAAATTTTACCAAAGGTAGGTAGTACTGAAATAGGTCTATAATTAGTAGGGTCTGATGTACTACCCGATTTAAACAATGGTATGATTTTACTATGTTTCATAAGATCAGGAAACTCACCACGATCAGTACAATTATTAAATATAACAGCTAAAGTAGGTGCTACAGTGTTTATAATTGACTTAGCAACATCCACAGAATTACCCCATAGATCTGCAGTCGTTTTAACATTTAACATGTGAAAAGTTTTAATTACATCTGTACAGGTGACATATTGGAAGTGAAATTCAGAATCACCAACTGGAACGTTTTCTTTAAGTAAAGACTCTGCAGCAGTGGGTGACGAGCTTAGAGATTTAGTAGTTGACACGGGAATCTCTGAAAAGAAATTTTCAAAGGCCGCGGCGACTTGAGAATCTGATCTAATTACATTGTCATCAATAGCAAGGCTGTAGTCACTACTTCGGTTGCAAGACCTTCCTGTTTCGCTATTAATGACATTCCAAGTCATTTTAATAATGTTACTACTATTTTTAATTTTTGAACTCAAATAACGTGACTTGGCTATACTACAGACTGTTTTAAATATTTTAGAGTAATTTTTAACATATAAATTAAATTCAGCAGTGTTTATACAAATCCGTTCATCATATAATTCATAAAGTCGTTTTTTACTTTTATGTATACCAATGGCAGTCACTGAAAGAAGCGTTACTATTGACTGATAATGTCTTTGGAATGAATGTTTTATCAAATTGTGTGCAATACATATTAAAAAAATCATTATATTGTTTGTTAGGGTCATCATTAGTCAACAGAAGTGGTAATTTACTTAAGAGTTTAGTTTTAAATATTTCTAAGCGTTTAGTTGTTTTTGGGTTAACAGTGATATCTTTTTTAATAACTTTTTTGTTTTGATTTGGAATAGTGATCAGCTGTCCGCAATGACATGACTCTATTAAATTAATCATAATCATTTCTTTGTGGTTTGGTATAATATCTGTATAAATGTTATACAGATATTATAGGCATGTGGCACTAGTAGGAGTTATTCTAGTGGGCTCCAAAAATAGGTTAGCAAGATTGTATGACTGAAACAAACTTATGATTTTAGTACTTAACCCAGAATTTTCTAACAAATTAACATTGAAATCACCACAAGTGATGATGGACTTGTTTGTATTACAGATTTTGTGCAACACTTCATCCATAACCTTTTCAAAACAATCATACAATCCTGAAGGAGGTCTGTACACACTTAATATAATGAACTGCTCCAATTCTATACAGGCTATTTCAATTGTCCGCTCAACAGAGAGGCCCACAATGTCCTTTCGGTCCTTAAATTTAAGCTGGTTATTTACTAAAATTAATGAGCCACCATGTAGCTATACATGGTGGCTCATTAATTTTAGTAAATTTACTCTGCTGAATGAACTACCAACCTGGTGATTACTAAAATTGAACATGAACTGGTGGCTTTTAAGCCAATGTTCTGTCATACAAAGAATATCTACGTTGTAACAATTCAGGAATAATCCTACTTCTAAGTCTTTGTTTAAAAATCCTTGAATGTTTTGATACACCTGATTGATACTGTTTAATTTTTTTTCACTTTCATTTGACTTATTAGTTACATTTTTGCTAGAGGTTGCCTCTATTGTCCTAATTTCTAATTTAAATGATGATTAATGTCATTAATTTTAAGCAAATTATTGACAGAATGGTTTGAAATGCCTTTGCATTGCTCAAAAGGAGCAATTTGTTTAGCCAAATTTTTGGCTGAAATAGAAAAAAAATATGATAGCGACATAGCTATCTGTCTTTTGAGATAGGTAGAAAGATAGTACATAACACGATTGTATCTATCTTTTGTCAAATATAAATTACTATTAATATAATAGTTAGTGTCAATTAAATGGATTAGCTTATCATTATAAGTTAAATTATGCAATGTCATGTTTAAATCATATCTTAACCTATTTTCTTCCTGTGGTAAACTGTTACTATAAGGGAATGTAAATAACACAATTTTTCTTAAACTAAGGTTGCACAATGTTCTATGATATTGGAGCAATTCTCCTTTATTTAAATTTCCCCTATTTCCCATAAAAATTAACAAAGTTGTTTCCTGCTTAAAGTTACATTTAATAATTTCTTTCATAATATCAAATAAAGAACAACCAGGCATACAGTAATTTATTACAGAGTGTCCCGGATATTCATCTGTCAACAAGTGACCTAAGTCCTTTCCAATCTCATCACAAAATAGTACAATATCATTGTTTACAATTTGTTTACACGGTATAAAGGAGCTATTAACAGAAGGAATTGGCAAATCAACACAAGGATCCGGTAATGTGGTATTGCATGTTGACAATGAATGGTCCGGTGTAGGCACATGGGATGGTATTTGACAGCGATCACAGCTGTTAGTTTGTGAGTTCACCAGCTCATTCATTGCCAACACATATTCCCTCATTAGATCTTCAGAGGTTTATATTTGTTAGTCATTGATCTTAGTTTCTCCTGTGGATGGTCCAGTTGAGATTGCAAGTCCTGTGTGTCAATGTCGTATTTCCTAGTACTTTGCTCCAAATTAAAGGAATACATATCTAGGTGTTTAAGTAAATTTAACCTTTCCCTGTTAAGTTTAACATTTTTTATAAAGAACTTTTGTCTTTTTACCATTTTTTTGCGTTTTAACAATGTATTTATTAACTTTTATGTATTTTTTAAGTTTATTTTTACTAGTGACTACCCTCACCGAATTACATGATTTTGATTCATCATTACCTGTCAAATCAATAGTGTAAGTGGGGTTTATGGCAGAAACCATTGACGGGGCAATAGACACCAGCTCATTGAACAGACTTTGATTCAGCGAGGCGGTGATGTTATGATTTGTAGTCTCAAGTTCTGTAATCTGACTTTGAGCCTCATGTAGCTGCTGTTGCAATAAGTGCTTCTGGCTAAGAGCTTGTTCATACTCTATGCTACACTGGCTGAACCCGTCCACAACAACCTGGAGCCTATCCCGGGCTTCTATGGCATCAGTGTATTGAATATATAACTGAGCCATTTCATTTTTCAACTTCCTATTCATTTCATTGGCATCAAAGAGCACTCTTTCATTGTCATCTATTTCCTTAATAAGTTGGTCACAGGACTCCCTTGACGCCTTTAATAGGCTCAAAGCCTCACTGAGTTTGGACTCTTCGAGGCGAGCACGGGCGCTGCGAGTCATAATCATGACGAAGTATAACTTTTATAAGGAAGAGAAAACAATTTAGAAGAGCTAGGTAGTCGTGAAATTTGAAAGAGGATTAGTGCAGAGGAAAATTAAATTTAATAAAGTAAGAAGTTCTGTAACCAAACCAAACTAAGGTTATGTTTACGTTCAAAGGTCATTGGCATCAACAAGCAGTCGTATTAAAAGTGAACAATGTAATTTATTTTGTAATTAAAGGACGCAAACAAACAAAAGCAAGTAAAATATTTAAGTATTGTACCTGATAACAAGATGACAATGCAAAATTCACTTGAGCCGGTAACTGTCACTCATTCACATTGAAATATTTACACTTATTTTGCACTTGGTAAGTGAATCTAATACAAAAAATTGATTATTATCCTATTTACTTGATGAGTAATTGGAAATAGGCTTGAAAAACATACGAAATTAAATATTTAAGATTAAAATAACAAGAACAAATTCAAATCAGATGTTAGCTGTAGTGTTGCCACAGGAAAAAAAATAAAAAATTACATTAATTGTAGGGTTGCAGATGTAAAAAATAAACATAATTGTATGAAATTGAAACCAACGTCATCTAGTGGCGAGTAACGTAACAAGAAATGACGCTGGTAAATGTGGATCGATTGACTGGTGAGTCATTTTTCTGAGGGGATACCATACTGTTTATCGACGTTGTTTCATCAATTTTGTGTCAACAACATCTAGCGGAAAATAGGAAAGCTATTATTTACAGACAACCTTAGAAGTCCATATCTTTCGAACTTTTTGCTGCATACTTCTAGAGCACTGTAAAATGAATTTCTTAGAAAATATCACGTTTAGACGAAACCGTACGAAGTCTGAAATGATACACATGAGGACATTTTATTGACGAACTCACCGATAGATGGCACCACAACTAGCTATTTCTGATAACGAAGATGACCAAAGTACTAAGTTAAAACATCAATTAGAACAATTAACTCTAGAACTCAATAGTGCCCACAACGAAATAGAATCCTTAACTTTAGAAAATGTAAAGCTCAAACACCATAACCAGGAGTTACAGAAGCAGAATGCGCTGTACAAAAAAGTGGTTAATTTTAATCTAAGTATTTTCATTTCTGAATTGTTATTTTTTTGTTTTTATCTTTTTTAGTACGGACGCTTTTAACGTGCACGTCTTTCTACATCGTTCTCACATGTATTATTTCAACTTAAATGATGTAACCAAAATTTTGTAACGATTTTTATGATTTAAAAGAGTGTCCGTGGAGTTTCTTGCCCGTTCTTCTCCACAGGTACCTACTACGCTTTGGAATGGGCAACTAGCTTCATCTTTCTGACTGACTGACCCCTTGACAATTCAAAAGTGCCTGTAATTGGTTTACTTGAAATAAATGCTTTGAGTTTGAGTTTGAGTTTGAGTGGCATGCTCTCCTGCTAAGTTAAAGTCACAAACACCAAAAATTAAGAAAATATATGCAAAAATCAACCAGTCTGTGAGAAAAAACACAGAAAAGTCTAGTGAATGTAAAGAATTCACGACTAGAGCTTCGAAATCCACATCGCCAAACGGTGTTCAAAATCAATATCATCAACAGTTGAATAAGTCGATCACAGATGGCGTTATCAACAGTACTGGCATTGGAAAAAGAAAGTCAGAAGTACAACTTACACAATTAAACTATACCTGTAAACCGAACAAAAGTAGAAAATTATGTATTTTAAGTAGCAATAAAAATAATAAAATGTTGGAAATTGCAGAAGATGTATTCCCTAACTATAGAATCTGCCACTACTTGACACCCAACTGTGGTGTTAAGTACCTTATCTCTGACTTGGATCTCAAATTAAAGGATTACAATACGAATGACTACTGCTTGATATTTATAGGGGAAGAAGACTTTCGTCGGACAAACAACTATGTCGAACTAACTATTTATATTCGTGAAACGCTGTCAAAATTACAGCACACTAATATAATATTATGTGCTCCTACTTTCAAACTAAATGACTACTGTACAATGTTTAATTTGAGAATTGAAACCTTTAAAAGTTTAATATATTTAGATGCTCATTCATTTAATTATGCCTACTTATTTGATTCTAATTATTATATTGATTATGATTTTAGTATGTTTGCAAAAAGTAGTAGTTCTGTAAATAATCGCGGTTTGGCCAACATATTTCATAACATAGGCTTAATGATTAATGAATGTACACTGCATAGTGACTTAGATTCGTGTAATTCTCCTGATAAAGTGACAGATTTGCCTTACTCTGTACAAAGCAGTGTTACTGATGAAAATGAACTGTTTTTTCTCTAATAGATATATCAACATATTGCATCAAAATATAGCAGGTTTGATAAATAAAGCAGATGATCTGTTGGTATGTCTAGAGGAACTATCTAATAAAAAGACAAATGTTGATGTCTTGTGTATTACGGAGCACTTTATCATGGAGGGGTATCAAAATTTATTATTTTTGCCTAACTATGATTTGGCTGCACATTATTGTAGAATAGAACAAAAAAGGGGTGGTGCATGTATCCTTCTTAAAAATGGGCTACAATGGAAAGAATTGCCAAAAGTAGCAAAATTATCAACTCCAGGCATATTTGAGTGCTGTGGCGTGGAACTGACTAGTTATAAGATAATAATTGTGTGTATATATAGAATTCCGAACTCAAATAACTTAAATTATTGTTTCGACAAACTTGAAGTGCTCTTGCGTGAAATTGTACGTTCATGCTGTAAGAAAATTGTTATCTGCGGAGATTTCAACATTGACGTACTTAAGCAAAATAGTGCAACTAATGACTTTGAACGTATTTTAATGTGTTACAATCTGAAACTTGCTTTGAAACAACCAACTCGCATGGCCAGTTTATCGTGTATTGACAACTTTGCGCATAACTTTAATGCATGTAAGACTGAAGTATTTGAATGGGCATTATCGGATCATACAGCACAGCTGATTCAGTGTCCAGTACGAAAAACATGTTGTATTAAGTATTGGTACGCAACTAGAAGGGATTATAATACGGAAAATATAGTAAAATTTAAAAACTATCTCATGAATCTTACCTTTTCGGAACTTTACGACACTGATGACCCAAATGTAGCTTATAATTATTTCATTGAGATTTTCAAGCTGTTTTACGATCTGTGTTTTCCATTAAAAGTAGTTAAAATAAATACAATAAAAAGAACTAAGTGGTTGTCAAAAGGAGTCAGAAGAAAAGAAAAAAAGAAGAAAAGAAAACTCCTATGGCAGTTTAGACTTAATCGTAGCAATGTTAATAAAACCATACTATATAATTATTCTAAAAAGTACAAAAAAATTATCCGCTTAACACAAAAAGCACAAAACAACTACAATATAAAAACATCAAAAAACAAATCGAAAACTGCGTGGCAAATTATTAATCGTGCAAAGTATAACCATATATATAACCATATATACCTAAGTCTAACATAAATAAAATTAAAATGGATGGCTGCGTCATGTCTCATCACGAGACTATTGCAGAAGCTTTTAATATTTTTTTTATTAATAAGATACAGCCAAAACTGAGTGTCGATTGTAGACCTAGGGCTGGTACATTAGACTTCAATAATAAAACTATGTTTATGGCCCCTAGTATACCAGATGATATCAAAAAGATAATAATGTCCCTGCGTAATACAAGCAGTGTGGGATATGACGGTATTGCTACTCATATACTAAAACATGTTGCGGATGAAATCTGCGGTCACTTGAGTCATGTCATCAATATCAGCATTAGTGCAGGCGTTTATCCTGATGCTCTAAAAGTTTCTATTGTCAAGCCAGTATTTAAGAAAAATGATAGGGAGTTAATGGAGAACTATCGGCCTATATCGCTAATTCCCATCATCTCTAAAATATTTGAAAAATACATTTACAAGGAATTGAATTCATTTATAGAAAAACATAATATTATATGCGAGGAACAGAAAGGATTTAGAATGGGTAAAACTATTAATATGGCCATTTATGATTTTATATATAATGTTACATATAACGTTGATAAAAAGAAACCAGTCTGTGGCGTATTTTGTGACATGACTCAAGCCTTTGACTATGTGCACTTTTTTTTTACACTCTTAAATAAACTTGAGGTATAGGGAATTAGAGGAAATGTTAACAATGTAATTAAATCTTACTTACTTAACAGAACTCAAATAACACATATAAACCAAATTAATATGAAAAGTAAAAATGAAATCGTATATCAGTCCTCAGAACGTAAAGTTTCGTTTGGTGTGCCACAGGGGAGTGTTCTAGGACCTCCTCTGTTCATACTATACATAAATGATCAACCGAAAGGCATCCCTCAACCTCTGACACTATTTGCTGACGATAGCACCATAACGATACCTTGTAAAAATGTTGATAGTTATGAAAGTGACATAAATGATTCTATAAATTCAATGATAAAGTGGCTGGATGATAATAACTTAAAAATTAACCTGACCAAAACTAAATTAATACATTTTAGTCAAAGGATCAATAATAATAATAATAATAATAATATTCCACAACTTTCACACAACGCCATCTAGTCCCAAACTAAGCAGAGCTTGTGCTATGAGTACTAGACAACTGATAAACATACATATATATTTCTAAATACATACATATTATAGATAAATTACACCCATATATGATAAATAATAATAGTAAGAGTACTTTAAATATACACTACAATGACCACCAGCCTATAGAAGAGGTAGAAACGACAAAATTTTTAGGGCTTCACATTGATAAAAAACTGAATTGGAAAACCCATATCGAAATCTTAAGCAAGAAAATCAGTAAATCTGCTTATGTCCTGCACACATTGTCGTCTATAATAAGTGTGGAGGCATTACCTACTATGGCCTACTATGGCTTAACAGAATCCCATCTACGCTATGGCATTATATTTTGGGGCAACTCAACAGAAAAAGACAGGGTGTTCAAAGCTCAAAAGAGATGCGTTCGTTCAATATTTAAAATTAAACCTACTGATAGTTGCGTGCCTTACTTTAAAAAATATAAAATATTTACTCTGCCATGTCTGTACATTTTGGAGGTAGCGGTATTTGTCAAAACAAATCCACTCCGATTTAAACTATTAGATGAAGTAGTGCCACGTAACAGGCGCGACAACAGTAGGATATGCTCTCATACTGCGAGAACATCACTTATGCGTAAAAGTATTTTCTGTATGGCTCCTACGATATACAATAAATTAGCAAAAAGTTGGAGAGAACTGCCCTTGTCACTTTTCAAAAATAAGCTGAGAATTTTTTTAGTTAATAAAGCGTATTACAATATTTTAAGTTTTTTTAATGAAAAGGAGTTTTCTATTTCGACTTCCAATACACATAGTTAAGAATAAAAATTTAATAATGCAAACTTAATTTAATTGACTTTTGATACTTTTTGAATGCATAATAATGAATATACTGGACATACTTAATTTCATTTAATTTATTTTTTTGACTATTATATACTTATACAATAATATCTTGACATCAATTATTACTAATTTCTTATGTATTTTGTATTTTTTTTAATTTCAAATAACTATGCGTAATGAAATGTAATTCTTAAACCAACAAAATTTGTACGCCGTTATTGGCAAAGCATGGACGCTCACAACATAGTATTTGACAGCTTGCATGTCTGATTACTCAGTTTATGTAAACGCATGTTTGACAAATAAATTATCTTTCTTTCTTTCTTTCTACCTAGGAGTACCCTAGAAAGACTTATGGGAAAAGTGAGGGAACTCTTAAACCAAGTTTTTGTGCCACATCATCTTGGTTTAAATCATATAAGTCGCGAGGAAATGTCATCTAGAAATCTGATTATACCAAATGGGCTTTTTGGAGGCGAAGAAAGAAGGCCTATTGTTATTTTAGATGGTACCTACATTTATATACAAAAAAGTTCAAATTATTCATATCAGAAAAAAAAATACTTACTCACTTCACAAATATAGGAACCTTGTTAAGCCACTTTTAATTGTCTGTTGTGATGGTCACATTTTAGATGTGTTGGGCCCCTATCCAGCAACTACCTCAGATGCACAAATAATGTTAAATGAATTTAGTAAGGAAAACAGTCCCATGAGACAATACTTTCAGGCTGATGATGTTTTTATTTTGGATAGGGGCTTTAGAGACTCAGTGCCATTATTAGAAGGAACATGTAATTATTCCGTGCACACGCCTTCATCTCTTCAAGAGGGTGAAACCCAACTGTGTACATTAGAAGCTAATAGAACAAGATGTGTAACAATATGTAGATGGGTTGTTGAGGCGGTTAATGGACTGGCGGCTAATGGGTATTTTTAAACATTCTTTTAAATTATTTAGGCAAGAGTTTTTTAATAGTGCTTCAAAACACATTATGATTGACTTTGCCATTGCCGCTTCAATTTAACAGTTTTCATCTTCGTATAAGAGACAGACCAGATGCCAGTTTAATATTAGAAAATATTAGACGATTTCTGTATATTAATAATCATTTAGCTGATTTTGTGGAAGCCAATCATTTAAATCGAAGGCGTACACAATTCTTGAACATAAATGCAGATAGCGCAAACATAACTGAGTTTCCCCAACTCACTTACAATGATTTAATATTATTTGCATGTGGAACATATCAGCTAAAACAGGCACGCTCTTATTATGGAGAGCATATGAGAGCGCAAGGTTCTTATCGCATTGAAGTTTGCCCAGAAAGGAATAATAGTGTTCTAGAAGGATTTCCTTCGGCTGATAACAGCATTTTAATTAGGCGAATCAAAAGCCGACATATAAGTAGGAAAATTTATATTTATAATTGTTAGGAATGACCATACAGGATTAGAAGCAATACGACAATATTGTTGCAACTGTGTATCTGGTCGCAGGACAGTAGGGTGTTGTGCCCACGTGATGACGATTGTGGTTCTTGGGCTGGGCAAGGTTTCAATCAAATATAAATCCCCCAGCCCAATTCCTAGATGACGTGCTCGTCATTTATTTAAATGAGAATGAATAAAAAAATCAGAAACCCATAAGTATGTCTTTTTTTAACCTTGAATTTTTATATATGATTTATAAAAGTCCCACAGAGTTCTATGTAAAAAATAGTGTTTGTTTCTTTATCTATGATGTCAACCCTAGTGCCTATAATTTGTTTCTTTCGTGGGCGTTACTTGGCCAAATCAAATGGGCACTTCCCTTTGCTCAAGAGCATTTTTTTCATTTTCAGTTCCATGGTTTATTGATTTAACGTGACTAATGCTTTCCTTATAAAGTAAATCTTTTACTAGGTTACTACAACTAATATTTGAACGCCTCTTTATAATGCGGCCGAAGTTAGACGCTGTTAACAGTTTCCTTCTCAATTCCAGCCATTCACTGCATAGACTCTGTAAAATAGTCTCTTTTTCAATTTTTTCTCTTTCTTCTTTGCTTTTCTTTAAATTATTGATGAAAGTAATTTTTTCTTTCTCCATTATTTCTGGAACTATATCCTCTCTAGCACAATTTTCACCATAGTTAATATCTTCCCCTTTGCTAAATAATAATCTATTCCTTTTTCTCACGACTTTTCTTTTAAAGTATTTTTTTTTTCAGTAATCTTCCTTGCTCAAGCAGTTTCATTTTTCCTTTAGGACTTTTTCCGGTGGCATGTTTATAAGTCGTTGATAATAATGCACGAGTGTTATAGGATATTGCGGCATCTTTGCATCGGTTTTCATAGACACCTTTCAACCTAAAATTTATGCGTTTTCCGCCACCTAGTTTAGCGATTATACTATTGTAACTTTCAGCTTTATTACTTTCCACATTATGTATGAGACTGGGTGCGTGAGATGCAACGTTTGACATAATTTGGCAAATTTTGCTCCAAAGAGTGCTTGTCCTAAATTCATTTTCGCTAGTGTCTTCCGTATTAGGTTTATTGCAGAAATATTGTTTGCAAGAACTATGGTCACCAAAGGCATATGTATATGAGCCTGTAATATATCATTATAAAGAAGTTCAACATGTGCTCGTTTCTCGGATTCTAAATCACATGTTTGCTTTTCAATTGCCTTTTTTACTGAAAATCTGTTAGCCTTTATTTTTTGGTCTGCAATATTTTTTCTATAACGCAGAGGGTGGTGTGGTGGTGTCAGTTTTCAATTGTGATAGCTTTTTACATAAATTTCGCATTATGTGATTTTTGCACTCGATTTTTTGTGCTGTTGTATTGCAGTATGGACGAGTTTCAATGATTTTAGAATATGTGGCGGAATCTCCATCACTTATCATCCTTCCATAAATAAGCCCGTGCATGTCAATGGAACATTTAAATCCTTCAACAAGTATAGATGACTCCATTCCTTTTGAAGGACCTGTATAATTTTTAAAACATTTATGTTCACGAGGCATCACTTTTTTATACTCTGCCTGTGCGCAAATACAACAGTACTTATTTTTTATACCGATGAACAGAATCTTCCCTGTTTTATTTTCCAATAATGACTGCTGCTCCTGATAACGCCGAGTAATTTTTTCTATAGCTGCGTTTGCTCCAACAACCGTCGACAATAACATCAATAATAGGAACACCGTTAGATAGGCCCAGGTGAAATAAAAGAAGTGGACTGTATTTCAAGGTTATATTGTCTATACAACGGTCAATATTTAATTTAATAAAAGTCATGCGATCGTGGTCGCGTTGTTAAAAGGAGTGTTGGAGGGCGCGCGAGCCAAGGTCGAGCCGCCGCGCTATCACGCCGCCCGCTCCCCTCTGCTCGATGATGCATGTGTGTTTCGGAGGTGTTAACGTGTGCGTTAACAACCGTTTTCATCTATACGACCTTGTAGTGGGGGCTAACTCTCGTTCTTCTTTCGCGGCATCGTTCATTGTTTCTAGTGAAATTCTTTCCCACATATTGGTTATGTTTTCATGGTATTTTTGGTACAAGTTGAAAGATAATGTTGGTAAATCTAAAGAAGCAGATAGCTCTTGGAGTTGTGAATGACCACAACCGATTGCCACTGTCCCTAAAACTGCACAATTGTTAATGTTCATTTCACTACCTTCATCACTGGAGATGAAAAATTTCATGTTGCATAATTTGCATTGAGGCGTAAAAATTGATTGAAAACCGGTTTGTTTTTCAGAAAGTATTTCCACGCTACTAAGACCACAATTGAAAGGTCCATGCGAAGATACTTCTTGTAATTTTAAATAAAATGTTTTCAAATTGAGAATTCTTCGACCTTCAGGTTCATATGTTTTCTCAGAAGATTCGGCCATATCTACCTGTAAATAATTTGTATTGTTTTAAGCTAAAATTAAATTATTTAAGATGTTTAAGTGCATTGTAAGATCAAATCTATAGTACAGACGCCAGCACATCAAGCTACTACAATCTGTCAGATTTCTTTAATAGATTTTCAACTTTATCGCTAACGTATTGTTAGTATATGTTCAATGTTCATTGGGAAAATCTGACAGTTTTGGGTAGTTTGATGTGCTGGCGTCTGTACAGTCCCCTCCAAAAGTCCATAGGCATTCTCACAAAGTAATAGCTTGACGTTTAGTTTGACTTACGACCTTCTATTTTCAAGAATAGTCACATGTGTCATCATTGTCGTCAACAAGTGATTGTACTTCATAATTTCAACTTAACAACACAAGTCAAGATGGTCTAGCGGCTAAGCGCCTGCAGATACTTGCGTGGAATCAGTGAGCCGTAAGTTCGAATCCCACGCCAATTGTAGACTTTTTGTAAGTTTTTACTCGTTTGGAAGAAATGGGACAGAAATATATTATTCTTAACCTTGTTCGCTATGTTCACACATTTCGTAAAATTAAAAAGGTAGATAGTAAAAAACTAAATAAAGAATTTAGATTTCTGTGAGGTAGACGCGAGTTTAATGAATGAACTTGATTGGAATTAACGTTTTCGTTTGGTTGTAGTTGTTGGTTAGTGACGTGCGGTTTAATAGATAGGGGTATTGATTATTCTCAAAATGCAGGCAAACATTAATATTGAGGCGAGGGCGACGATTATTGGACTGCATAAAAGTGGTCTTAATAGAACACAAATATCTAATGAAACCGGACTGAATGTGAGTATTATATTAATGAATTGTAACTTAAACTTTTAAATTGAAATTTATACCTAAGATTATTTGGTGACGATGGATAATTCTTTTTATTAATTTTTAAGCCCAGCGTGAGGCGTAAAAGATAAATCATTAGTGTTTATTGTTGGATTTATAAATCCGAAGTTTTAATATTTTAATATTATATTATATAAATATTATTATATTATATTAAAATGAAGTCACTTTAGTATTTTGTTATAGCTGTCTAATATCACTTTTTTTTTAGGGGAAGGTTTTAGGGGAATACTGTAAGTCTCTGGATCAAAGGATACGAGGAAGAGGGTAGCCTTGCTAGTCGGCAGCGAAGAGGAAGGCCGGCCGGCGCTTATTAGCGAGGCACAGCGAGGACATATTATGGTGGGCGAGTATGAATTTAATGGATCCACACCAACGAGACACTTTGCCGAAATATTCGACACCTCATCGCAAACTGTTCGCCGTGCCCTCCACGCTGAAGGCTTGCATCACAGAAGACCAGCTAAGAAGCCCTTGTTGACAGAACGACATAAACAAGAACGATTACGTTTCGCACGGGATTATTTAGATTTTAACTGGAATACTACCATATTTTCAGATCAAAAGATATTTAAATCCAGTCATAAGGGTAGGCTTCATTTATGGCGCAAGGATAACACTCGCTGGTGTGATAAAAACGTATGCCCTAATACAGAGTCAGGTCAAATTACGATTAGGTAACATGTGAGGATGCACGTGTGTGGTGGATGTTGTGTGGCAGCAGGGCCAGGAGAACTGGCTTTTATGTAGGGTCTATGCGCAAACGTCTACTTGACTGTATAGACAATAATGGAGGTTATACAAAATATTAATACCTACGTAAATGTTTTGGTGTTTATAATTAGACGATGTAACTAAATATTTAGTAATATTAACATATCCGTAATTATTTAACAACCTTAAATAATTGAGGTTTAGTTTCAATCTTCTTTTCGTCAAGAAAATGAACACTTAAGCTATTACCTCAATACATTTATTGTGACGTTACATTTAAAAAAAAACATGTTCATAAAGTCTAAATCCAAACACAATCTCAATAAACTTTACTGAATACCGATACCTATACTAAGTGGGTATCAACGATTATATTTGTGTTATTAGAATATCCTTTCCTTGTTATGTTATTTTGAATTGACTAATTGGGTATACAACAAAAAATCGTATGAACGGTTACAAGAGAACTTCTTTTACCTAAGTAGGAATGTGACGTCACAATTCTTATCATCAAAATTGTTAATTTTATAAATAAATAAAACGAATAAACATTTTTGTTATCACTAAGCACGACTATTTTACTATTTTCACCTTCCAAAACCGAAAAAATAAATTTAATTTCACATAAATACTTAAATAATAATACAATGACTAATATTTGCTTCGTATAAAAATGATGTTAAGCATGAATACATTATAAATAAACATAAACCTAATAAGTTTTTACTTAACATTATTATGGTTTCAAAGAAACAAAAAGACAGCTAACGCTTAATCAAGATTTGAACTCAGACCTCATTGATCGTACACCTGTTGCTTAGCGTGATTAGCTAGCAGCGCATATTAAATTCTCGCGAATTTTAGCACTGCTATAGTAAGAACAGACGCGTATTGTAAATGCAACAGAAATATCATGCTATTTCGCATATTGCGAGGACAGTTCATTAGTGTGTGTTATCTGTGGAATGTTGAGACATCACTCGCACGCGCACTGACTGTATCGCGCTCGTACTGTTCACGGCAATGTGAGCTTTAGCGTGCTTAAGGACTTCTGAGCGCTCACTGTACATACTTCACCAGGAGCTGAAAAATATTCAAGTTCTTCGACAGACCTTGCAACATGCTTGTGAGTCAACATGTCAGCCGGTAGTGAACGTAGCTTTTGAATGCCCGAATCATCTTTTTCCTAAAATAAATGTATATAGTTACAAGTAAAATAAACCGTCAGAACGATTCAGTTTTTTACTAAAATCTACATGCATTTCACGTTTGTTAGCAAAATCGACGATAACCGCCATTCTTACGACAAAAGTAAAAAAAAAAAAACAATACATAATATTGAATACCCATTCGTTATGTCTGTCTTTATTTAATCTTTTAACGATATACTCGTAATATTGCCTGACAATTTTATTTCTTTATATAATTTATCTATTATTTATTTTTATTCATTCATTAATTATACAGGCTGTTTGGTAGATGGGTGCAAAGTCTGAAGGGGGTGATATCTTAGACCATTTAGAACTTATTAAGCTAAACTTGTCTTAGACGAAGTCTGTTCCTTGTATTTTTTTTTTTAAACTCTGAGGTTTTTAACAATAATACCCATTTTTTTCAATTAATCGTTAATAGTGTCCAGTAAAAGCTGTTATGTTATTATTTTTTATTTATGTAATGTATGATTACTCAAACAAAATAATCCCCAAGCATCTGTGTCATCAGAAAAAAATTCTACGCCATACTCAAGTTTAAGAAACTTTTAAAAATCAAGAACATGTTTTGTTTACGGCACAATAAAAAAAATAGCCTCAGTTGTTCAAACCTTTTTAAAAACATGCTTGGTTATTGCCCTTTATATTGAGGTACTATTTACGCAGATATCTCATTAGCTCTTGGAATTAGGATGTGGACAAAGCAAATTGAGTATGAAAATTGTTATTTTTGAACAAGATGAATAAAACTACATTTTTGTTAAAATAATTTATTGTTCGTGTTCAAAATGTTGACCGCGGTTTCTTATACAAGCGCGTGGCCGTCTTCTCACTTCTGTAGTCGTGATTTTACAAGCTTTTATTTAGTTTCACCTGTCCCGTTGTCTGTCTGTCTGTCTGTCGGTCTGTAATCATATCTTGCAAGTTAAATTTGATCCACTTCCCGGTGTCCGATTGAGCTGAAATTTTGCATGCATGCATAAATCGGATGACAATGCAATATTATTATGACATATTTAATTTCATCTCCTGCTTCATGACTTGAAAAGCTGTTAGGATTCTTTCTTTTAATTCTTTCCTAGTTGAAATTTCAACGTGCGTGTAGACGAGCTCCTTGGCCCGTCCCCAAACGAAAAAATCCACATGAGTTAAATCGGGTGATCGAGGTGGCCAAGGAATGGGCGCGTGTCTGCCAATCCAGCTCTCTGGGAAACAATTATTTAAATGTTCTCTCACGTTTAGGGTCCAGTGTGCTGGACAACCATCTTGTTGAAAAATCATTGGTCTTTTCATTGACAATATTGGTATTTCACTCTCGTCCAGAAACTCTGGGAGATAGTTTTGGAGGAATTCGAGGTAATTTTCTCCATTTAAATTATCTGGTAGGAATTGGGGGCCAATCAACGTTCGGCCGATTACTCCTGCCCACACGTTAACTGAAAATTTCCTTTGGAACGACACTTGCTTCTTCCAGTATGGATTGTTTCCCTTGTCGGTCCATCGATGAAGATTATGAAAATTGGTAATTCCTCGTTTTGAAAATTTTGACTCATCGGTCCACAAGATGGATTTTAAAAACCATGCGTCTTCAATGTCACTATTTAACAAAAAGCGACAGAACTGAATCCTTCGTGGGGGATCTTCATTTTCCAAACCTTGTACACCCGTGCCGCGGAAAGGATATTTGTTTTCTCGGTGCATCGTATTCTACACCTTCCATACCGAAATGTTGAGGTTTCGAGCTACTACTCTGACGCTCGTACTAGGATCTGCATCAAAAGCTGCAATAATGTCTTCCTCGATACTAGGGTGATGTCTTCCCGGGTTGAGTCCAGATTCCGCGTGATGGATTCCAACTTCAGAAAGCCGACGAAATGTGTTGTAAAACACTCTGACATTAGGTAATCTGCGATTCGGATATCTCTCTTGGTACATCTGTCGCGCCAAAGATCCATTACCGTCAGCTCTGCCATACATGAAGACGATATCCGCATATTCTTGATTCGAAAAAGTAGCCATATTCGATTGATCACACCAATAAAAGTCCAAAATCAGTGAAGGAAAAAGGTAGATAGTAAAAAACTAAATAAAGAATTTAGATTTCTGTGAGGTAGATGTGAGTTTAATGAATGAACTTGATTGGAATTAGAGTTTTCGCTTGGTTGTAGTTGTTGGTTAGTGACGTGCGGTTTAATAGATAGCGGTATTGATTATTCTCAAAATGCAGGCAAATATTAATATTGAGGCGAGGGCGACGATTATTGGGCTGCATAAAAGTGGTCTTAATAGAACACAAATATCTAATGAAACCGGACTGAATGTGAGTATTATATTAATGAATTATAACTTAAACTTTTAATAGAAATTTATACCTAACATTATTTGGTGACAATGGATAATTCTTTTGATTAATTTTTAAGCCCAGCGTGAGGCGTAAAAGATAAATCATTAGTGTTTATTATTGGATTTATAAATGCAAAGTTTTAATATTATATTAAATAAATATTATTATATTATATTAAAATGAAGTCACTTTAGTATTTTGTTATAGCTGCCTAATATCACTTTTTTTGTTTTAGGGGAATACTGTAAGTCTCTGGATCAAAGGATACGAGGAAGAGGGTAGCCTTGCTAGTCGGCAGCGAAGTGGGAGGCCGGCCGGCGCTTATTAGCTAGGCCACAGCGACGACATATGGTGGGCGAGTATGAATTTAATGGATTCACACCAACGAGACACTTTGCCGAACTATTCGACACCTCATCGCAAACTGTTCGCCGTGCCCTCCACGCTGAAGGCTTGCATCACAGAAGACCAGCTATGAAGCCCTTGTTGACAGAAATGCATAAACAAGAACGATTACGTTTCGCATGGGATTATTTAGATTTCGACTGGAATACTACCATATTTTCAGATGAAAAGACATTTAAATCCAGTCAAAATGGTAGACTTCATTTATGGCGCAAGGATAACACTCGCTTTGATAAAAACGTAATCCCTAATACAGAGTCAGGTCGAATTACGATTAACATGTGGGGATAGAGTGCAGCAGGGCCAGGAGAACTGGCTTTTATGTAGGGTCTATGCGCAAACGTCTACTTGACTGTATAGACAATAATGGAGATTATACAAAATATTAATACTTAGGTAAATGTTTTGGTTTTTATAATAATTAGATGGTGTAACTAAATATTTAGTAATATTAACATATCCGTAATTATTTAATGACCTTAAACAATTGAGGTTTAGTTTCAATCTTCTTTTCGTCAAGGAAATGAAAAATTAAGCTATTACCTCAATACATTTATTGTGACGTTACATTAAAAAAAACATGTTTATAAAGTCTAAATCATATATTACTTTTCAATAAACTTTACTGAATACCGATACCTCTAATAAGTGGGTCTCAACAATTATATTTGTGTTATTAGAACATCCTTCCCTTGTTATGTTATTATGAATTGACTAAGTGGGTATACAACAAAAAATCTTATGAACGGTTACAAGAGAACTTCTTTTACCTAAGTAGGAATGTGACGTCACAATTCTTATCATCAAAATTGTTAATTTTATAAATAAATAAAACGAATAAACATTTTTGTTATCATTAAGCACGACTATTTTATTTCCACCTTCCAAAACCGAAAAAATAAATTTAAAATCACATAAATACTTAAATAATAATACAATAACTAATACCTATTTGCTTCGTATAAAAATAATGTTAAGCATGAATACATTATAAATAAACATAAACCTAATAAGTTTTTACTTCACATTATTATGGTTTCAAAGAAACAAAAAGACAGCTAACAATTAATTTATTAAGATTTGAACTCAGACCTTATCGATCGTGAACCTGTTGCTTAGCGCAAATAGCTAGCAGCACATATTAGATTCTTGCGAATTTAACACTATAGTAAAAACAGACGCGCATTGTAAATGCAACAGAAATATCATGCTATTTCGCGTATTGCGACGACAGTTCATTAGTGTGTATTATCTGTGGAATGTTGAGACATCACTCGCATACGCACTGACTGTATCGCGCTCGTACTGTTCACGGCAATGTGAGCTTTAGCGTGCTTAAGGACTTCTGAGCGCTCACTGTACATCCTAATTCCAAGAGCTAATATGATATCTGCGTAAATAGTACCTCAAAATAAAGGGCAATAACCAAGCATGTTTTTAAAAAGGTTTGAACGACTGAGGCTATTTTTTTAATTTTTTTATTGTGCCTGTATTTTTTAAATTTTTTTATTGTGTAGTGTGTGTAAACAAAACATGTTCTTGATTTTTAAAAGTTTCTTAAACTTGAATATGGCGTAGAATATTTCTCTGATGACACAGATGCTTGGGGATTATTTTGTTTGAGTAATCATACATTACATAAATAAAAAATAATAACATAACAGCTTTTACTGGACACTATTAACAATTAATTGAAAAAAAAATTGGTATTATTGTTAAAAACCTCAGAGTTTAAAAAAAAGTACAAGGAACAGACTTCGTCTAAGACAAGTTTAGCTTAATAAGTTCTAAATGGTCTAAGATATCACCCCCTTCAGGCTTTGCACCCATCTACCAAACACCCTGTATAGTTTATTTTAAACTTTTTAGTGAATCTCTGCTGTTACATTTGAAGTCGGTTACAATTTTTTTTAAGTTTATCAACTATTTTATAATTTTTTCCACTTCGCTTCTGGTATAACAGTCGCAGAAGGCATCGATTTTTTTCGTTTTACTGTTTTTTTGTTGTCTATTGCGTCTAAAATATATTGTGGCTCACGAATTTCCATTTTTCTGTCCAGCTTTGAATCAATTATTTCTGGTAGAACACAAAATGTAATATGTAAAATGTCTTTAATTTTGTTTCCATACTGTTCTTCCAGAATTCGTTATCTCTTTTTAGTGCTTCTATTTTCATATCTTTTTCTGTCCACAAAACAAATAAACATAATTCTTTCCTAGTAATGTGGAGCTGACCCTGCACCTGGTAGAACCAATCGTGTTGTTTATTTATTGTCAAGTTCCCATTCTTCTCCAGTTTCCAGAAACTATTTTTTTTGTGCTATGCCTTCCCTGACTGTTATGTCTTTAGCCGAATACGGACACTTAACTTCAATAATTTTATCACCTGTCTGGACTTGCCGCCAAAAACGGCAGTTCAGGGTCGACGAATAGTCCAAATTTCTGTATATCGCTAAAGTTTGCTTCTTTGTCAAGTTTTAGTACTTCAGCCATATGTTTGTGTCTCTAATGCAATATGTTCGTGTTCCTTGCCATAACGAACTGATTTTACGTGGCTTAAATCACCAGTCACATTTAGAAGACTTTTTACTAATGGTGCACATTTTATAAGGCCTCTTTTGCATACCTTTCCGAAGGCAGACGCAGTGAGACGTAATTTTCTCTCTTGGTGCCATTCTATCGAATCTGCTTGCAAAACAGTTCTCTTTTCAAGAGACTGTCGATCCTCATCAGAAAGATGAATTTTCTTTGTATGTTCTGATTTAGCAAAATCAAAGTCATCTTGTTCTAGATCTGGCTTTTGACAAGAGTCGCCATAATATTTATCATTGATATTGTTTGTAGACTTTTTTGTTGCAAAATATTTTGATAATCTTTGTCTAAAATCTGCGATTCTGCGATTTGATTGCGTTTCATCTCTAAGTTTTTTACAATAGGGTTAGGACTTCGCATCAAAATCTTTCTGCAAATATACGATTGTGATTTTTTAGCGTTGAATGACACAACTGAGCCAGCACAGCGAGCTGTATAAGACTGGCGACTTGAATAATTAATTCGTTTACCGCCCACTTTCGCAACAACGCTGTTGAATACTTCTGCAATATTACTATTTACATCACGTATTAGGCTTTCAGCATTGTTTACCAATCGGGACATCATTTTCATGATAGCTGCAAAAATATTGCTAGACTTCAGTTCAACAACAAAATTTTCTGTAGGTTCATTTTGATCAATATTTTGGCAAAAATAAGGTTTGCATAATTTGTGATCTCAGAAAACATGATTTGGTGCATTAATTAGATCTTGTTTTAGGTCAATTACTTTTTGATTGAAATTTGAATCTTTGGAATTGATATGTTTGACAGCCCCTTTAACTGATCTACGTTTTTTTTCCTGTGGCAACACTACAGCTAACATCTGATTTGAATTTGTTCTTGTTATTTTAATCTAAAATATTTAATTTCGTATGTTTTTCAAGCCTATTTCCAATTACTCATCAAGTAAATAGGACAATAATCATTTTTTTGTATTAGATTCACTTACTAAGTGCAAAATAAGTAAATATTTCAATGTGAATGAGTGACAGTTACCGGCTCAAGTGAATTTTGCATTGTCATCTTGTTACGAGGGCGGGTCAATAAGTCCGTGACTTTTTGAATTTCTGACCTCTTTACTGAAAAAGCAACACTACTCCTGTCAACAGGCATCTGTCAGTTGACTCCTATCAAAATTTGAACTTACTGCGTCAGTTAGTTTGTGTTTGACAGCTATCTTTATCAGACTACCCAGTAATTTGAGGAAAAAATGGAAAAAAGTGAATTTCGTGTGCTTATTAAGCATTATTTTTTGCGAAAAAAAACCATTACCGAGACCAAGGCTAAGCTTGATAAATATTATGGGGACTCTGCACCATCGATTTCAATGGTAAAAAAGTGGTTTACTGAATTTCGTTGTGGCCGTACAAGCACTGAAGATGCCGAACGTCCTGGACGCCCAGTTGAGGTCTATACCCGAAACAATCGAAAAAATTCACGATATGGTGTTGGCCGACCGAAGATTGAAAGTGCAAGAGATTGTGGAAGCCGTAGGGATCTCGCATGGCTCAGTCGTTTCAATTTTGAATGATCACTTGGGCATGAGAAAGCTTTCCGCAAGATGGGTGCCGCGTTTGCTCACAGTCGACCACAAACGCAATCGTGTAACAACTTCACAGGAAGGTTTGGCGTTGTTTAATCGCAATATGGAGGAGTTTTTGCGCCGTTTTGTAACCGTGGACGAAACATGGATCCATCACAACACACCAGAGACCAAACAACAGTCAAAACAGTGGGTTTCTAAGGGTGAATCGGCGCCAAAGAAGGCCAAGGTGGGTTTGTCAGCCAATAAAGTTATGGCGACTGTTTTTTGGGATGCACGTGGGATAATCCACATTGACTACCTTCAAAAGGGAAGAACAATCAATGGGGAATATTATGCCAACTTATTGGACCGCTTCAATGACGATTTGAAAAAAAACCGACCTCATTTGGCCAAGAAAAAAGTTCTTTTCCACCAAGACAATGCAAGGGTGCACACATGTGCAGTTGCCATGGCAAAAATCCATGAATTGGGCTATGAATTGCTCCCTCATCCACCCTATTCTCCAGATTTGGCTCCGAGTGACTACTTCTTGTTCCCAAACCTGAAGAAATGGCTTGGTGGAAAAAGATTTGACTCCAATGATGAAGTCATCTCGCAAACAAAGGCCTATTTTGAGGACCTCGACAAATCATATTTTTTGGAAGGGATAAAAAAATTGGAGAAGCGTTGGACAAAGTGTATAGAGCTCAAGGGAGACTACGTTGAAAAATAAAATTATTTATTTATCAAAAAATCTGTGTTTTATTCCAAAAGTCACGGACTTATTGACCCGCCCTCGTATCAGGTACAATACTTAATATTTTACTTGCTTTTGTTTGTTTGCGTTCTTTACAAAATAAATTACACTGTTCACTTTTAATACGGCTATTTGTTGAAGCCAATGACCTTTGAACGTAAACATAACCTTAGTTTGGTTTGGTTACAGAACTTCTTACTTTATTAAATTTCATTTTCCTTTGCACTAATCCTCTTTCAAATTGCTGTCACAACTACCTAGCTCTTCTAAATTGTTTTCACTTCCTTATAAAAGCTATCCTACGTCATGATTATGACTCGCAGCGCCCGTGCTCGCCTCGAAGAGTCCAAACTCAGTGAGGCTTTGAGCCTATTAAAGGCGTCAAGGGAGTCCTGTGACCAACTAATTAAGGAAATAGATGACAATGAAAGAGTGCTCTTTGATGCCAATGAAATGAATAGGAAGTTGAAAAATGAAATGGCTCAGTTATATATTCAATACACTGATATCATAGAAGCCCGGGATAGGCTCCAGGTTGTTGTGGACGGGTTCAGCCAGTGTAGCATAGAGTATGAACAAGCTCTTAGCCAGAAACACTTATTACAACAGCAGCTACATGAGGCTCAAAGTCAGATTACACAACTTGAGAATAAAAATCATAACATCACCGCCTCGCTGAATCAAAGTCTGTTCAATGAGCTGGTGTCTACTGCCCCGTCAATGGTTTCTGCCATAAACCCCACTTACACTATTGATTTGACAGGTGATGAATCAAAATCATGTAATTCAGTGAGGGTAGTCACTAGTAAAAATAAACTTAAAAAATACATAAAAATTAATAAATACATTGTTAAAACGCAAAAATGGTAAAAAGACAAAAGTTCTTTATCAAAAATGTTAAACTTAACAGGGAAAGGTTAAATTTACTTAAACAGTTAGATATGTATTCCTTTAATTTGGAGCAAAGTACTAGGAAATACGACATTGACACACAGGACTTGCAATCTCAACTGGTCCATCTACAGGAGAAACTAAGATCAATGACTAACAAATATAATACCTCTGAAGATCTGATGAGGGAATATGTGTTGGCAATGAATGAGCTGGTGAACTCACAAACTAACAGCTGTGATCGCTGTCAAGTACCATCCCATGGGCCTACACCGGAGCATTCATTGTCTACATGCAATACCACATTACCGGATCCCTGTGTTGATTTGCCAATTCCTTCAATTCCTTCTGTTAATAGCTCCTTCATACCGTGTAAACAAATTGTAAACAATGATATTGTAATATTTTGTGATGAGATTGGAAAGGACTTAGGTCACTTGTTGACAGATGAATATCCAGGACACTCTGTAATAAATTACTGTATGCCTTGTTGTTCTTTATTTGATATTATGAAAGAAATTATTAAATGTAACTTTAAGCAGGAAACAACTTTATTAATTTTTATGGGAAATAGGGGAAATTTAAATAAAGGAGAATTGCTCCAATATCATAGAACATTGTGCAACCTTAGTTTAAGAAAAATTGTGTTGTTTACATTCCCTTATAGTAACAGTTTGCCACAGGAAGAAAAAAGATTAAGATATGATTTATATCATATCTTAATCTTTTTTCTTCCTGTGGCAAACTGTTACTATAAGGGAATGTAAACAACACAATTTTTCTTAAACTAAGGTTGCAATGTTTATACATGACATTGCATAATATAACTTACAATGATAAGCTAATCCATTTAATTGACACAAACTATTATATTAATAGTAATTCATATTTGACAAAAGATAGATACAATCGTGTTATGTACTATCTTTCTACCTATTTCAAAAGACAGATAGCTATGTCGCTATCATATTTTTTTCTATTTCAGCCAAAAATTTGGCTAAACAAATTGCTCCTTTTGAGCAATGCAAAGACATTTTAAACTGTTCTGTCAATAATTTGCTCAAAATTAGTGACATTAATCATCATTTAAATTAGAAATTAGGACAATAGAGGCAACCTCTAGCAAAAATGGAACTAAGGCAATTAATAACTCAAATGAAAGTGTAAAAAAATTAAACAGTATCAATCTGGTGCATCAAAACATTCAAGGTTTTTTAAACAAAGACTTAGAAGTAGAATTATTCCTGAATTGTTATAATGTAGATATTCTTTGTATGACAGAACATTGGCTTAAAAGCCACCAGTTCATGTTCAATTTTAGTAATCACCAGGTTGGTAGTTCATTCAGCAGAGTAAATGCTATACATGGTGGCTCATTAATTTTAGTACATAACCAGCTTAAATTTAAGGACCGAAAGGACATTGTGAGCCTCTCTGTTTAGCGGACAATTGAAATAGCCTGTATAGAATTGGAGCAGTTCATTATATTAAGTGTATACAGACCTCCTTCAGGATTGTATGATTGTTTTGAAAAGATTATGGATGAAGTGTTGCACAAAATCTGTAATACAAACAAGTCCATCATCACTTGCGGTGATTTCAATGTTAATTTGTTAGAAAATTCTGGGTTAAGTACTAAAATCATAAGTTTGTTTCAGTCATACAATCTTGTTAACCTATTTTTGGAGCCCTCTAGAATAACTCCTACTAGTGCCACATGCCTAGATAACATTTATACAGATATTATACCAAACCACAAAGAAATGATTAATTTAATAGACTCAGATCATTGCGGACAGCTGATCACTATTACAAATCAAAACAAAAAAGTTATTAAAAAAGATATCACTGTTAACCCAAAAACAACTAAACGCTTAGAAACATTTAAAACTAAACTCTTAAGTAAATTACCACTTCTGTTGACTAATGATGACCCTAACAAACAATATAATGATTTTTTTAATATGTATTGCACACAATTTGATAAAACATTCATTCCAAAGACATTATCAGTCAATAGTAACGCTTCCTTCAGTGACTGGGCCACCATTGGTATATATAAAAGTAGAAAACGACTTTATGAATTATATGATGAACGGATTTGTATAAACACTGCTGAATTTAATTTATATGTTAAAAAGTATTCTAAAATATTTAAAACAGTCTGTAGTATGGCCAAGTCACGTTATTTGAGTTCAAAAATTAAAAACAGTAGTAACATTATTAGAATGACTTGGAATGTCATTAACCCGTGAGAAGGCGCGCCTAATTTTCTTACACGAGTAGGCGCGTGCGAGCAAAGTGCTCACACTATCATAAATGTTTATATTTTTAGTGTTTCTATATTTATTGGCTTATAATCTATTTAAATAAATAACACAAGGTTTAGTAGGTAAGAAAACAAGTACTTTAATCAAAACTATTAAACATAATAGCAACTTCTAACGCAAATAACAAAACAACCTAGTATTCATTAATTTTTTTGGCACGTTTCATAAAAATCACAATAAAAACTGTTCCATAACAAAAAGTAAAAAGTGTTATTCATCCATTAAATCTACACTAATGTGCCTATCGAAACACACTGAACACATGTATTTTACATGTTCGGTGCAAAGTAATTGCTGGGCGCGTGATGAGCAAATTGCCGCACGTTGGTACACGGCCTCCACAAACGCCTTGCTGCGCGGTCGCAACGCCACTGAGCGGATCGAGAATTGCGTCAGGGGAGAGGGGGTGAATATTTAGGAAGGTACTTAAGTGCTTGAATTGGTGTGGCATGGGAAAGACAAAAAATTTTGAATTAGATTTTTGTGTGAGCAAATTGCTCATAGCGCGCCTTCTCACGGGTTAATAGCGAAACAGGAAGGTCATGCAACCGAAGTAGTGACTACAGCCTTGCTATTGATGACAAAGTAATTAGATCAGATCCTCAGGTCGCCGCGGCCTTTGAAAATTTCTTTGCAGAGATTCCCGTGTCAACTACTAAATCTCTAAGCTCATCACCCAGTGCTGCAGTCTTTACTTAAAGAAAACGTTCCAGTTTGTGATTCGGAATTTCACTTCGAATTTGTCACTTGTACGGATATAATTAAAACTTTTCACATGTTAAATGTTAAAAAGACTGCAGATCTATGGGGTAATTCTGTGGATGTTGCTAAGACAATTATAAACATTGTAGCACCTACTTTAGCTGTTATATTTAATAATTGTATTCAATGTGGTGAGTTTCCTGATCTTATGAAACACAGTAAAATAATACCGTTGTTTAAATCAGGTAGTACATCAGACCCTACTAATTATAGACCTATTTCCGTACTACCCACCTTTAGTAAAATTTATGAAAAACTTATTTTAAATCAATTGCAAAGATTTTTCAATAACAATAAATTACTGAATAATAAACAGTTCGGTTTTACAAGGGGTCGTTCAACTACCGATGCCGGAGTGGAACTTTTAGGACATATTTATAATGCATGGGAGGACAAATGCGATGCTTTGGGCATCTTTTGTGATTTGTCCAAGGCATTCGGTTGTGTTCTTCATGAAACCTTAATCAGGAAACTTCACCACTACGGAATCCGGAACGCCTCTCTGGATCTTCTCACTTCTTACTTAAGTGATAGGATTCAGAGAGTTGATGTTAGCGGGAAAAGGTCACCCGGATCTGTACTAAGAATGGCGGTCCCACAGGGCTCAATACTTGGACCATTTTTATTTATTGTTTATATCAATGACTTGCCTTACCTCATAAAGGATGAACATGATATAGTGTTGTTTGCAGATGACACTTCACTTTTATTTAAACTCAAACGTCAACAGCTGGTTACTGACAGTATAAATAGTGCCCTCGCAAAAGTAGTTAACTGGTTTAATGTTAATAATTTACTTCTTAACGAAAAAAAAACCAAATGTATTAAGTTTACGATACCAAATGTTAGACAAGTAGAAACTAGTGTTCTCATAAAGGGTGAAGAGTTAAAACCCGAAAATACCACAGTATTCTTAGGCATAACTTTGGATGCCAAGCTTCAATGGGGCCCCCATATAGATTAATTGTCAAAAAAGCTTAGCTCTGCAGTATACGCCGTTAGGAAAATTCGTGACTTAACTGATTTAGAGACAGCCCGTTTAGTTTACTTTAGTTATTTTCATAGTGTGATGTCATACAGTATTCTGTTGTGGGGAAATGCCGCCGAAATTCAGATAATTTTTATTTTACAAAAAAGGGCAATTCGTTCCATTTATAAATTAAGTCCCAGACACTCCCTCAGAGACAAATTTAAAGAGATTAATATAATGACTGTGCCTTCTCAGTACATTTATGATAATCTTTTGTATGCACATAAAAATATTAATCTGTTTAAGAAATACAGTGATATCCATAATATAAATACTAGGAACAAACATAAATTTTTTGTTCCTACAACAAGGCTCAAGAAAATAGGTGGCTCGTTTAGATGCCAATGTATACGTTTTTATAATAAACTTCCTAGCCACATTCAAGAACTAAGCATTAATAAATTCAAATCTTTTATAAAGCTAAAACTATGCCAGAAAGCCTATTATACTGTAAAAGACTATATTGAGGACAAAAACGCTTGGGATTGAGCTGCTCCAATAGGTCTAGACAGTGAATGTTGTTTATTTTTTATTTTGCTGATTTACACTTTTGTTATTTTTGTTCTTTCTAAATATCTATTTATGACATGACATGAACATTTACTGTTTAAAGTCTTATATTATTTTAATTATTGTGAATGTGAGGACTATGTGGGTCATTGTTTCCGTTTTAATCATGGTCTGGCAGTTTGAGTGGTTTATGCGGTCTACACAAATGTTCTGTCCTTGGTATTGCTCGTCGAATCGTTGAGCTCCTTAAGTTCTGAGTTGAGCTGCACGGTTACTGACGAATGCGTGCACTGACTGCACAGGTCCACTCAATCTGTGTGGTTCTTCCCTCAAAATACCACTTCAGACACCAATCTACATGGTCCTCAAAGATCAAAGATGATGTCCGGATTTTTATATACACATTGACATTGATGAATTTTATATAAACAATGACATGGATATTTACTTTGTATAGTATCTTATTTTTTATTATTATTATTGTGAGTGTGAAGACTATGTGGGTCATTTCTTTTTTCTGTTTTCCTTCTTAGTTAGTTTTAATCATGGCCTGGCAGTTTGAGTAATTTATGCGGCCTACCCAAATGTCCTTTCATTGGTATTGTTCGTCGAATCGTAAGGCTCCTCAAGTTCTGAGTTGAGCTGCACGATTTTTGACAAATGCGTGCACTGACTGGACAGGGCCGCTCAATCTGTGTGGTTCTTTACTCAAAAGACCATTTCAGACACCAATCTACATGGTCTTCACATGATCTGACCAAGATTATGTCTGGACTTTAAAAGAGACTGTGACCTCTGAGTTTGTTTCGGCCTTTCTTCTCAGAGTAGTCAGATAGGAAACGCCGACCTCATCTAGTTTAAAAAAAAATATGATTGACATGTAAAAGTGTTTGTACAAACCTACTTACAGAAAATAAATCATTTATCATTTACGTAAGCGCAGTATTTTTTTTCCAAGAAGATTGCGATATTTTATAGGATAGCAACTGTTCTTGGTTAACTCTTCAAGTTTCGTGCAAAAGTTTGTCAACAGGTGATTTGTACATTCAATTTTTTCCACCAACAAGTTTCCATATTTTTTTACTTCTAATATGCTGTTATATGTGTTAGAGTCCCCATCAGCAATTAACTTCGAGTAAATCAAGCCCTGATTTGGTAAGGAATGTTTGAAGCCTTCGACTATTGCAACGGATTCCATTCCACTTGAGGAACCATTGTAATTTTTATAACACTTGTGATCGGGAGCTAACATATTTTTGTTCTCTGAACGTGCAAAAATCATGCAATACTTGTTTTTTACTGCCATGTAAAGAAATTTTTTGTTTTTGAACCAATAATTACCGCAGCACCCGAATAAGCCTTATAATTCTTTTTATATGATCTTTTGGACCAACATCCATCGGCAACCACGGTAATCATAGGTACTTCATCTGCATTAACATTACCATCTCGAACTGCTAAATCGTATTCTTCTTTTGCTGCTTCTGCCATACATTTTTCTTTTGCCGTTTCCCAAAGTTCACAGACTTTTGCATGACACTTGGCATAATAATGATCCGACATAGAAGGGATTTCAAGTGAAGCAGACACTTGCTCTAAACCCGCGTATCCTGAACCTATAGCCATGAAACTACTTACCACGTTTTCGTTGAGATCAAGTTCTTTTTTATGGTTGGATTTTTTAAAATTCTGTATGCTCAATTTAGTGTTGCACATTTTGCAAATAAACTGGAATTTTGACACAAATCCTTTTCTTTTTTCTCCGACTAATTTCAAATAATTGAAGTTACAACCTAATGGAGTGTTGTTGTGTGAAGTTTCTTGCAACTGTTCTAATAAATACATAAAATCTACAACTCTATTTCCACTTATTCTGATCTCTTCCAATTTTTCTTCTGGCTCTATTGTGTAATAATCTTCTTCTGAATCTGAATCAGCTGGCGAATGATGTGTAGAATGCTAAAAGGTAAAAAAATATGATATTAAATCAAATAAATAAATATCCTATTTTTCTCAGTAGGTTCAGGATACGTTGATAAATTCATACCTAATACATTGGGATTGTCTTGCGTCCTAGTTACGGCAGCAAGCGTCTGTAATTTCTCTATTTCATCAAACGGAAAACTAAAATGAAAAAAAAGAAGATTTATGTTAGCAATCAATATTTTTGTAAGGACTTATAAAATACTAGCGACCCGCCCCGGCTTCGCACGGGTGCAATGGAGAAACACTGATAATTTTAGAGCCACTTGCCAGACAGTTGCTGCACTTTGTGTAAATTATTTCATCACCACTACTCTCAAAAACGATGAAGGAAACATCGTGACGAAACCGCCACGTCTTAGAATAAAAAATGAGTAGACATGTGACATCCACCAACCCGCACTGGGCCCGCGTGGTGGATTACGACCCACTAGCCCTGTCACCGAGAGGAGGCCTGTGTCCCAACTGTGGGAACATTATAGGCTGATTATGCCATGCTAGTGAGGAGCGGGCTGCTAAAGCAGCCGGCGCGGTGTAATGAATAATATTCAGGGGTAGAACAACCTGTTAAAATTAGGGTAGTGATAAAAAAAATGTCCAGTATACCTAAATATTATGCATAATGTACACACGGCTGCATATCAAGCTATACATTTCAGTATAAGCTGACCTCTCATTGTACGGAAATCCTATACAATGCGAGATCAGCTTATACTGGAATAGTATAGCTTGATTTGTAGCAGTGTGTACACACGACTACATATCAAGCTATACATAACCAGTATAAGCTGACTTCTGATTGTACGAAAAACATGTACAATTGCTTCTTGCCCAAGCGAGACGGTTTTTAAAACGTTTTTCAGCTAACAAACTTTTCTTTAATGTACTTCTATCTTGATCGTAGATGACTTCTATTAGTTTCGTACGATATATTTAAACCTTTCTCTTTTAATATAGCTTCTCCTTTCCTCAGTGTTAATGTAGGATTCCGTAAAAACAAATTCGTTATCTGTTGTTTGATTCGCGGGGTTATTTTCCCTTTAACACCACGTTCCGGTAAATCAACAACAGTTTTAGTTACTTTATATAGCTTTACCCACTTACGCACGAATGAAGTTGATTTTTTCATATATTTAGCAGCCGCAACATAGCTTAATTTTGGGCCTCTGTGAAGAGAACTAAGGAATACTGCCTCGAAGCGAGACGCGTACGCTGCACTCGTTGCGCAATACGTGATTCCCCGACGGAATATCAAGATCGACTGAATGTTTTTGATAATGCATGATAGAGATGAAGTTCCATTATACATTTATAAAATCGAAAAGGCAATATCTTTTCTCAAAGATTCGTAATGTCAAACACGCTCTTACTTGACCGACTGTAGGGGAAGTACGGACAAAATGACACGGTGTTTTGTTTTTCAATCATATTTATTTATTTAATGGCATTATAATCAGTCTCAATCGTTTATAGTTATCTTAGGTTCATTGACTATCAGTAACACAGACTTTTAATTAAGTAGGAACTATAATAAAATATATAATCAGAAAAAATATAACTAATCACAAAAACCATTTTGTCCATATATTTAGTATGGACAAAACGACATATAAGGTAAGGACATAATGACATACAATTTTTTAAGAACAAAGTTCACAAATAAATCCTTTGGTCTTCTTTGTGACATCAGCACATGACGCATGAGCCCAAAGAGAACAAATCATACATCGTAACCAACCTTCGCCGGGCTTAGAACGGGAAAAGAGGACATTGCAATAAATGCAAGCGCAGTCACTATCGTCGTCATTTGTCTCGCATGAGAAATCTTCGCTTCCTGAGCTATCTATATCAGAGCAGTTGTACTCTGCCTCGATGCTCTCAATTTCTTCTCTGATTCTCTTCTCTGAGCGTTTTTGGAAGCAGAAATATTTATTTCATCACAAATTTTTCTTTTCATCTGTCTCTTCTTTTCTACCGGTGGATCCTTTAGTCTATTTTTAGCAATCATTTCTTGCATATTTGAAGAAGAAGTTAAAAGCCAATCATCTTTAACAGGTTCAATTTTTCTTTTTCCTTGGCCTCGAATTAACTGCCCCTGTGGTACTGGCGAAATAGTAGCAACTGGATATGTCAGTAATTGCTTCGATGGACCAGGTCTCACACCATCATCGTATGCTGCTCCAGCTAACTCAACTGGGCTCTATATATTAGGCTCTTCTTCACATATTTCCAAACTCAGGTTCGTCACATCAGTAACAACATCTCCAATATCAGCATTGGTGGTGGCTTGCGTTGTGTTTTTTTAAGAATCTACTTTATCATCACTATGGACAAAACGACATACCATGTCATTTTGTCCATTTTGTAAGTATGTCATTTTGTCCAAATTTACCCAAAAACGAATAAAAATCATAATTCCATCAAATAAATAATGATTGCAATAAAGTTAATCGAAATCACTGGGTACTAGCATAGTTCATCGATTTTAATACAAATAATTACAAATAACAAGAAATAACTCACCAGAAAACAGGAGAAAACCATATGTAAAATAAACTTTTGAAGGCGAGATACACGTTTGAACTGGTTACTGCGGCGCAACTGTGAGAATGACGCTCAACGTCTGACAGGAATGTAAATATGGCTGCCGTCACGTGACACAGTCACGGAGACGTAGCTAAAACCCGCCAATTGTGAAATAAGGGGACTATGTCATTTTGTCCATACATGTAATTTTGTCCGTATTTCCCCTATATGGTTGAGGCCGTTTTCTAGCACTCTATGAAACTTGGCCATTGCGAAGGTGCCCAAACAAATTTTGACTCCATATTAACATTTATTGAAAAAGAGATAACAAAGAAGAATACGAAATTCAGACAAGCAATAACACCAATAGAAAAAATTGCCGTCACGTTAAGGTACGTCACGTAAAGATAAACTTTTCTTGTTTTGTACACATTTATTAAAAAAAAAATAGTAACAATCAGTCTCTAATTTCCATTACTTATCGCTTACAATGTTAACTCAAAAGGTAAAAATTTCGAAATACGTCGCCATTTTAAGGGGTTGGGGGGAGGGGGGAGGGAGGGGTCGGATCCCCCTCACCATTTTCACCCGGCGGAAATACTCGGTTTCCTTAGAAAAATAAAAAAACAGAAATTTGTACAAAAATTGTTTATTCCACTTTATAAACATGTTTTATCGCTTTTATTAATTCCATGAATGGATCTTTCCTGTATTTTACGTTATTTCGCCGCCACAAATATTCAAAAATAACATCTGCAAAATTTTCTATGTTATTAAAATTGTCCTTCCTAAAAAATCTTAACAGCCCTCCACTGGGACTCAATTCGTTGAGTATGAGTCCCATCTTCAGCTATGAATGGGTTGTCATGATCCGAGTGGTTGACTTTCTTGTGTATGTAGCCATGTTCTGACAAGCAATCATATGCTCTCCAAAAATCAGTGTGGATGGTGGTGCCAACTTCCACATTCTTTAATACAAGTGGCACCAAAACCTCAGCAGAGCGAATATTGTCTGGGCACACTTCCAACCTCAGATCCTGAGATCCGTCCTCAATCATACCGAGAACCCAATGGCCCTCAATATGGCGACCTATAACAAATATATATATACAGAGTTGATATGACAGAGGGGCATTAAATTTCACTACGTATACTATACGTGTTTAGTATTAATTCGACACGATATAAAAATAAAAAGCAACAAAAATGAGATTTTTTTGTTTTCAAACAAACTAAATAGCTTACAAATCAGAGTAAAACGCAATCAGCCTTTGTAACTGACCTTAGATACGTAGGTAACAAAGCGGCAACGTCGCACGCGCGCCGGAGCGCGGCGTGTGTTATCTCGTGTCAAGGCGGGCGGCCGGCGCGGTGGCGCGGGCGGCGACTTAGCCCTCCACTCGCGGTGGCTTTTATGATAGGTAAGGTTTTGAAATAGGTACGCACACAGAAACAATCAGAACAAAAACACAAAATTTTTAAATTCTCGATGTGTTCTCCATTCACATTAATGCACAAATTATACCGACGGAGAATATTGTTATTTATTTTTGTAATTAAATCACTGTTCGTCGCTAAGCACTTTAATTTGTGAAATGCTAAAATAATCCTACTTTTTAGTTCAACAATTGTAGTTACCTCTGAGGTATACACTTCACCCTTAATGTACCACCATAAAAAGAAATCCATGGGAGTGAGGTCTGGAGATCGTGGTGGCCATCGAACAGGTCCAAATCGACCGATCCATTGCTGCCCAAACATTTCTGTGAGCCGCTCCCTGGAAGCCGTCACAGAATGTGGAGGCGCTCCGTCCAGCTGGTACCACAACTTGCGATGAACGGCTAAAGGCAGTTCGTCAATGTACTCGGCCACAGGACCACTTAACAATTCTAAAAATTTCGCCGCTGTAAGGGTGCCGTCCATAAAAACAGGGCCGATAATACATATTGTTATGGATACCAGCCCACACATTGAGAGAAAATCTGTACTGATGTTCAGATTCTCGAAACACGTGTGGATTTTCCGAACTCCAGTACCGCAGGTTTTGCCGATTCCAGATGCCGTTCCGAGTAAAAGTACTCTCATCGGTCCACATTACATTTTTTCAGAAATGACGGTCTTCGGTTGTTTTATTTAGTAGCCATTGGCAGTAACTATTCCTGACCGGCAAGTCTCTCGATAACAAAGCTTGCACCTTCCGATATTTATAAGGTTTGCGTTTGTTACGTTTTAGAACCTTGTGAATGGTTCTATGGCAAACCCTAAATTGCCGGGCGGCTCTGTGGAGACTCGTTGTTGGGTTGCGGGAAAATTGGTCTAAAATTCGTTCTTCCAAAGCAGCGCGTATTTGCCGCGGTGGCACTCCCTCCTGTTGCGGCACTATACTTTTGTTCTCCCGTATTCTTTGTACTGCCAATTGTATGGTACGGGCGTTTCTAGGGCAATTGCGGCTGTTACCATACCTCTTTCTGTATGTTCGCAGAGCTAAAGCTGCGTTTCCACAGCATTCGCCGTAAATTAAAACCATGTCAGTGTATTCTGACGCCGTGTAAGTTACACGAGGTATTGTTGAATACTTTAACACACACACACACAACCAAAGTTTAATTACGTGTCCTATCACAATAAAAACAGTCAATTACAAAAAAGCACTAAATAATAATAATCCCCAGTTACGTGTCCTGTCACAATAAAAAAAAGAAATACTGTCTTAAACTTATTTAGTGTCCTATCACAATAGCAATACAAAATCACAATTGTCTGCGCGCGAGTTCGGCAAAACAAAAGAGGCGCAGGAGCTTCCGTGTTACGTAACCGTTCCGAAAGGATAGCGTCGGCGCACTGATGCCCCACTTCACTTACCGTTCGCAAGGCAAGGACAACACACTAACCTATTTCTATTTCTTTTACGCGCGGGATGTTTTGCTATGATTGTCACTCTCGTAATGAAAGTGCAAGTGTTTGTGTATTTATTGCGTCCTTGTTTGCTTTGCCATCTTTTTAGCGAGAAATATTTGGTTGTACTTGTGACTTGCGCCAGAGCGGCAACAACGCATCGTAGGTACTCAGATTTATCGTTTTAAGGTGCATGACCTATGCGTATAGACATAATCAGCTGTTAGGAAAGATACATCGTGTTCAAACGGGGCAAAAACTTAAAAAATCATTTGCGACTAAACTACTGCTCCTATTTAATTGATTTTTGGTACAGAGCTTGAAAATAGTACCTAGTATAGGCAGTTGAAAGGAAAGCCCCTCTGTCGTATCAACTCTGTATATACAACGTGTAACGTTAAATGCGCAAAACCTCAGACACCCCAACTGATTTTTAATTCAATTAAAGAAAATAAATCATTAAAACAATTGTAAAGGTTTTATGTGCTGTTTTAGTATTACTGGCCATTCTGATCGTTTCTTGCGTCTGCGACGACGCTTTATCGAGGGAGGAGTCGTCACCGGGCCGCTGCGCCGCGCTGACATTGGGTTACTTGACCTATTAAGGCTTGGGCACACCAAAAGCAGGACAAACGCAGCACCTTAGCAGGGCAGGGCAGTTGCGCCGCGGTTGATGTCACACCAGAAACGTGAGCAGTCAGAAAGCAGTTTGAATGCGGGCCTGCTTTGTAACTGCGTTATGTGTGTCGTATCGATAGCCACACTCAGTACACTTCAAGATGTTGAACGGTTCTGACTCTGACGAAGAGGAGCTATTGTTGCTTCTAGCTTTAAGTAAAAAAAAAAGACTATGGATTCACGATGTAAATAAGAGAAGAGAAGAATATGGGGAGTACCATCGTCTATGTCGGGAATTAGAATCTTTTGAAGATAGGTTCTATACTTATTTTCGGATGTCGAAGAGTTCTTTTGAAGAATTGCATGAAATGATACGATTGAAAATAATGAAAACTGATACAAGCTACAGAGCTTCCATCTCTTCAAGAGAGCGGCTGGCAATTTGTTTGCGGTAAGTACAATTTATAAGATTTGTTTTGTGAAGGATAATATCTATTTGTATTAAATCAGTAATTAAAAAAATATAGCAAAACTCATCATATCACTCATTTGTCTTTACCCAACCTACACCTTTTTTTTCTACGGAGAAGACGTTTAGTTCGAGCACAAATTTGTAAATAAACCAATAGATTTTGAGTGGTCATCTCCCTATTGTAATTAAACTTTAATTTCCAATACGACATAATTTAGTATGTTTTGGTCTATAAATTGGTAAATTTATACATTAAAAATGAAATACCATACTTAATTCAAAACGTATATTTAGTAAAAAATCAACATCATAAAATATGGTTTATATTAAACTAATCAACATTAATAGAACAACAGTAATTTCTCCTAAAATCACAGATAAATCTTCTCAGATATGCTTCTTAATTAAGATAGTGAACATTGGTAGAATAACAGGTATTTCTCTTATTCTTGTACAAACATATAGTATATAAGGTCCCATTAAAATAGGTGGACAAACTTTTACAAATCATTCAGACCACCAAAATAAGGACAATGGTAAAAAAAAAAATAAGAAAAATGCATTAGATACTTTAAAAAAAAAAAAAATCAGTTAGCGAAAATGCACTAAACATTTTGGTTACCCAATGCATAAACACATCCATGTCTGCTATCTCATAAATTCTGATTCTACGAAATAATGGTCCAGGCGCACGTGGCCATGTCACCACCCGCCGGTTTCATTGTTCAACTCATGCCATCTCACTCTAACATAGCCCTTCACCGCGGGGATGCCCGGGGCGAAGGGCCGCTGACGTAAAATATGACAAATTGACAATGAAGCCATTTCAGTTTTCGTCGCGCAACCGAGCCAACAGAACATGTTACATGAAAGTCTGCGTGTGTGTTGTTACGTAGTTATCACAATCGACAACAATGCCTTATTACGCGTACAGCAACCAAGAATACTTGGAAATGGTCCTGTGTTATCGTGAGTGCAACGAAAGCTTACGACAAGCCCAAATCCTTTATCAAGAAAGATTTGGAAGGCGGCCGAGCCTCACCATAATCCTGAGAGCAGTACAGCGCCATCGTGAATGTGGCACCTTCATGCCACCAGCGGTTGACGCAGGAAGACCGCGCTATCCGGTGCGCCTTGAAGAAGACGTTTTAGATTTCTTTAGAATACACCCCACGGCGAGCACTGCCGATGCCGGTCGTGTATTCAACGTCAGCGATTTTTACGTGTGGAAGAAGCTCCTTCGTGATAAAGGCCACCACCCATATCATTGCACTCGTGTGCAAGAACTGAAAAAATTAACATTTTGTAGGTGGCTACTGCAACAACCCCAACGTCACATTCTCTGGACTGATGAATGTACTTTTACACGTGTTGGGTTATTTAACATACATAATTCCCATTACTGGACAACTATTAACCCAAATAAAGTGAGACCGGATTATTACCAAACACGGTTTAGTGTAAATGTGTGGGTAGGAGTGCTAGACAATAAAGTTTTAGGGCCTGTTTCTTAACCGTTTAAACAATAATACGTACATAGACTTGTTACGTAACGATGTTGAAACAATGTTAGAAGATGTACCCCTGGTAGTCTGGCGTGACCTCTACTTCCAGCATGATGGCGCGCCAGCACACTTCGCTGGAAACGTAAGAGACTATCTCAATTCTCGGTTCGGAGACCGGTGGATTGGTCGGGGTGGTCCTGTCCCGTGGCCTGCTAGGAGCCTGAACTTGACTCCGCTTGATTTTTATTTCTGGGGTCGTGCTAAAGATTTATTGTACGGTGAAAATGGACACTTAATAGCCAGCGTGAATGAGCTATGGACGCGAATCACCCTCGCATTTGAAACAATAAAAAGTGAAAGTGACACTCTTTTAATAGTGCAAAGAAATTAAACGCGCTCGCAAGTGCATCGCTCAAAACGGTAGGCACGTTCAACAATGAATGTAATTACGTACCTATCCACCTATCGTCGTAGAGTAAGTAGTATTTATATTAATTATTGTAAATAGGGCTGATTCTAATTTTTAACCATGACTGATTCAGTGTTTTACTGTTATCGAACTTTAAATAAATAAAAAAGATTCATAACACTACATTGTATCCACTGCGCGCTTGTTTGTTTACAACTTTCTGCATTTGCTTTAATACTTTGATAACAGTTCAGCACGCAATTAGACAGTCCAAAGCCTGGTAAAGTGTGATGGGAAATTAGAATCTTTTCTTTTCGTACCTAGACGGTTCATAATCATGTGTTCAAGGAAAGTTTATTCACCCCCAATATTAGCCTGTTTTCAAATTGCGCGTCTTAGGTTATTTATTTTCGACTTTATTTTAAGGCTCACAATGTTGATTTTTGTTTGACACCTCGCCATATGTGTCGGCCCTAACAGTACTGGCCGCCCGAGTGCAAGTACTTACCCATAAGGATGGGTTTATTCTAGAGTGCCGGCTGTGGTGCCGAACAATTTATTATTTTCGATCAAAATAAAATCACTTTAATCATTGTTTTTTTTGCTTGGATATCTTTGGTTAGACGTACTGAACGCTGTATTAAAATTTGTCCAACTATTTTAATGGGACCTTATATAAGGTCCCATTAAAATAGGTGGACAAACTTTTACAAATCATTCAGACCACCAAAATAAGGACAATGGTAAAAAAAAAAATAAGAAAAATGCATTAGATACTTTAAAAAAAAAAAAATCAGTTAGCGAAAATGCACTAAACATTTTGGTTACCCAATGCATAAACACATCCATGTCTGCTATCTCATAAATTCTGATTCTACGAAATAATGGTCCAGGCGCACGTGGCCATGTCACCACCCGCCGGTTTCATTGTTCAACTCATGCCATCTCACTCTAACATAGCCCTTCACCGCGGGGATGCCCGGGGCGAAGGGCCGCTGACGTAAAATATGACAAATTGACAATGAAGCCATTTCAGTTTTCGTCGCGCAACCGAGCCAACAGAACATGTTACATGAAAGTCTGCGTGTGTGTTGTTACGTAGTTATCACAATCGACAACAATGCCTTATTACGCGTACAGCAACCAAGAATACTTGGAAATGGTCCTGTGTTATCGTGAGTGCAACGAAAGCTTACGACAAGCCCAAATCCTTTATCAAGAAAGATTTGGAAGGCGGCCGAGCCTCACCATAATCCTGAGAGCAGTACAGCGCCATCGTGAATGTGGCACCTTCATGCCACCAGCGGTTGACGCAGGAAGACCGCGCTATCCGGTGCGCCTTGAAGAAGACGTTTTAGATTTCTTTAGAATACACCCCACGGCGAGCACTGCCGATGCCGGTCGTGTATTCAACGTCAGCGATTTTTACGTGTGGAAGAAGCTCCTTCGTGATAAAGGCCACCACCCATATCATTGCACTCGTGTGCAAGAACTGAACAAATTAACATTTTGTAGGTGGCTACTGCAACAACCCCAACGTCACATTCTCTGGACTGATGAATGTACTTTTACACGTGTTGGGTTATTTAACATACATAATTCCCATTACTGGACAACTATTAACCCAAATAAAGTGAGACCGGATTATTACCAAACACGGTTTAGTGTAAATGTGTGGGTAGGAGTGCTAGACAATAAAGTTTTAGGGCCTGTTTCTTAACCGTTTAAACAATAATACGTACCTACATAGACTTGTTACGTAACGATGTTGAAACAATGTTAGAAGATGTACCCCTGGTATTCTGGCGTGACCTCTACTTCCAGCATGATGGCGCGCCAGCACACTTCGCTGGAAACGTAAGAGACTATCTCAATTCTCGGTTCGGAGACCGGTGGATTGGTCGGGGTGGTCCTGTCCCGTGGCCTGCTAGGAGCCTGGACTTGACTCCGCTTGATTTTTATTTCTGGGGTCGTGCTAAAGATTTATTGTACGGTGAAAATGGACACTTAATAGCCAGCGTGAATGAGCTATGTACGCGAATCACCCTCGCATTTGAAACAATAAAAAGTGAAAGTGACACTCTTTTAATAGTGCAAAGAAATTAAACGCGCTCGCAAGTGCATCGCTCAAAACGGTAGGCACGTTCAACAATGAATGTAATTACGTACCTATCCACCTATCGTCGTAGAGTAAGTAGTATTTATATTAATTATTGTAAATAGGGCTGATTCTAATTTTTAACCATGACTGATTCAGTGTTTTACTGTTATCGAACTTTAAATAAATAAAAAAGATTCATAACACTACATTGTATCCACTGCGCGCTTGTTTGTTTACAACTTTCTGCATTTGCTTTAATACTTTGATAACAGTTCAGCACGCAATTAGACAGTCCAAAGCCTGGTAAAGTGTGATGGGAAATTAGAATCTTTTCTTTTCGTACCTAGACGGTTCATAATCATGTGTTCAAGGAAAGTTTATTCACCCCCAATATTAGCCTGTTTTCAAATTGCGCGTCTTAGGTTATTTATTTTCGACTTTATTTTAAGGCTCACAATGTTGATTTTTGTTTGACACCTCGCCATATGTGTCGGCCCTGTACTGGCCGCCCGAGTGCAAGTACTTACCCATAAGGATGGGTTTATTCTAGAGTGCCGGCTGTGGTGCCGAACAATTTATTATTTTCGATCAAAATAAAATCACTTTAATCATTGTTTTTTTTGCTTGGATATCTTTGGTTAGACGTACTGAACGCTGTATTAAAATTTGTCCAACTATTTTAATGGGACCTTATATATTAGTTACAAAGGTGTGAAATTATTTTCAAATGTCATGTCTTCAGGAATAGGTGAGCTTGTATTCTTTTGTAGTGCATCATGCAGATTGTACTGGTCTCTGTTACTAGTGAACAGGTCTGGTTGACTAGTTGTTGACAAATTTTGTGCATATGAATCATTTCTATAACTCGTGAGATCTTGTGGAAGAAGCGTGCTTGATGAACCTTGAGCGACGAATGAATAGGCGGGCGATGGTACCGGTGTTTCTTCGATTTCACTAAACTCGGCTTCTGCGAATATTGTTGCCAGCTTCACTTTTAATTCGGTTTGTTTACGACAAGAAAGAGTTTTGAAGGTGCTTGCGTAGCTTAGAAATAAGTGATCGATACCATCATGAACGGGTCGGTTTTTCGATTGCAAATATTTTAAAGCTTTATCAATATCAGACTCTGTCTGTCTGCGGTTTCGAGTTTGAGCTTGCCCAAGGATTTCCTGGGCCGGTGAGATTGCAGGTGGAGGATTTGGAGTTTCAAGTTCTTGCGTTGACATCAATGTTGAAGCGGTTTGTGACGTTTGTGTGTCTGAAGATGTTGTTAGGTTTACGGTGTCATTTACATTCTGTGAATGAAGTGCCTGATCCATCACGGAAGTCTCTGAACCTGAGTAATTGGACTGCTGCGTTTCATTATTTTGAAGATCTCCAACTGTTTGTGGAATGAAATTGGTTTTTGATGATCTTGGTTTTATTGTATCATCCAAAAAACTTAGTTGTTCCGACCATATAAAAGTAACATTTTTTCTGTCCTATCCTGTCTGGCCAGCAAACTGTTTTTTATATTTCACATATCCATCTCTTAAAACCTTCCACTTGTGTTTCACCGCATCATCTGCAATTTTTTTTTGTTACTATTAAAAAAAACCGGACGGTATTTCACATAAGACAAATAACGATTATGCAATATCTACATATTTACCTACCTACAATACCTACTATTTTTTGTTTCAGATACTTATCAACAGGAGATTCGTTTCAAACTATAGCATTCTCATTTCGCGTAGGACGAAGTACAGTTTCGAAGATTGTCGAAGAAGTGTGTAAAGCTATTTGGGAAGTATTGCAACCAATATTCATGCCTTCGGTAACTGATGAAAAATGGAAGGAATCTGAGTTAGGATATAGAGAACTATGGGGATTCCCAAATTGTGTGGGCAGTATTGATGGAAAGCACGTGAAAATTGAATGTCCACCAAATAGTGGTTCTAATTATTTTTGCTATAAATCATATTTTTCAATAGTTTTATTAGCAATAGTCGACCCATATTACAGATTTTTGATTGTCGACATAGGCAATTACGGCAGGCACAGTGACAGTGGCATATTTGAAAACTCTGTTTTTTATAGTAATTACATAACAAGAAGAGAAATATTGCCAGCTAAACCGTTACCAGGGTCCACTGATCCTGTACCACAGGTCTTGATTGGAGACGAAGGATTCGCTTTGAAGCCTTACTTAATGAGACCTTTTCCTAAAAACTCAGTTGTGAACGATGAGAGAAAAAAAAATTCAATTACAGACTTTGTCGGGCACGTCGCGTTGTCGAAAACGCTTTCGGTATTTTGACAGAGAAATGGCGTGTTTATCACAGGCCTATTGAATGTAAAGTTGAAACAGCTATATGTATCGTCCAAGCAACGTGTTGTTTACACAATTATGTTCGAATAAAAGATTGTCGCATACAAGACACTTTTACTACGGCAACAATGGTGGCTACAACACAGCAAGAAACAACATCACAACTGGATGCATTGGCACCTTTAAGACGTACTAATCAAAGATCATCAAATTTTGCTTTTCACGTGAGAGAAAAGTTTGTATCATACTTTAATAACAATCAATAAAAGTTTCAACTTACTTGTCATGTGCATTTCTTGAGCTATCTTCACCCATAGTCGCATCTTGTAAACCGTATTTCTATAATATTTATCCTTTAAATCATATAAACATTTATATTTCCTCACCAACTCAATCAATTTTTCATTCGTTTCCATGATAAAGTTGTAAAAAATCACAACCGTTTACGACCCGCGCTGCGTCTGTCCCGCGCAACTACTTTGGTGTGACTAGTCAATATGGCGGACGTAGTAATACAACGTGTACTCACTGCGGCCGCCCCGCGCCCGCGCTGCCACCGCCCCGCGCCTGCGCTGCTCCCGTCCAAAAGTTTTGTAGAAGAGCAGTGCGTGCGCGGTGCAGTGGCGGAGCAGGTAGGATCAGCGGGCCCGCGTTTGTTCAGTGTGTCATCCCTCATATAACTACATTATTTTCTAACGGAGACGCACTGCTACCGCACTGCAACTGCTTTTGGTGTGCCCAAGCCTTTAATAAATAGACACGGCAACGTTTTTAATGAAGATTTTTTGAAAAAAAATATGACCTGTATTAAAAAGTGGTTCAATTAATTCTGCTCCTTATTCTGATCAAACTATTTTCAGGTTTTGCGCATTTAACGTTACACGTTGTATATAAACTGGTTTTAATTATGAGTCGACGGAGCCCCGCTACGCGGGGCTCCTATTCTGGGTGGTTTAAATGAAAATAACCACGATGGCTAATGCGGGAGCTTAGCTGCGCTGCGCTCTCGCCTTAGCCATCGAACCTAACACAATGAAATCGGATTGTGCCAACTCGGAGTAATACAGTCGGCGGCACGTAACTTGGCAAGGTTTTGCCGTAGTGGGAATAAGTTTGCGCATGTACACTTAGTGCAACAAAAAAAATATCACTTTGATTGCTTGTAATTATTCTACGGTTATTTCCATAATTTGTTTTAAACACGTCTGTTTAGAAGAAAGTGAAAGAAAGGAGATGAAAAGGGAGGACTCTTGCCAAGTTATGTGCCGGCTACTGTACATTGCTATTAATTACCTAAGAATTATATCCTGTTCTTATACATTTCGATTGTCATTTCTTTTTCCAAATTTAGATTCATCGATCTGGACTATTTTTCCGGGGCCACCAATCTTTCCAACTGCTTCATTTTTGTCCATTTGGTAGACCACAATGGTTTCTCGGCAATAATTATACCAGTCACATATGGTGACCCGGCCCAGGCACCTTTCAAAATTTTCCTTCTAGGGATCTTCATTTATGGCATAGCTCCATTTTTTTGAATATGTATATAATAGATAGAAAACATGCACCAAATCAATTTTTATATTTTCAAAAAATGTCCCGTTGTTGCGTGGTATTTTAGATTTAGATTTACATACAATTGCCTTTGGTGCAACACCAAGAACCAAATGACCTGTTGGTCGATTTGGCTATTTTCATGGGAGTGCGATGGGTTCTGCATAATTTTTGAGTCTGCACCAATCCATTTTCTTCGGCGAATGCCACACACTGCTCATTGGTGCCCAATTATTTATTATTCTCGCCAAATTCCACATCATAAGCACCTCTTCTGTGTAGAGATGTCGATCGAGAAAGGGCCCGTCGTCCTCGAAAACATCTTCATATACTGCCGATGCTCCACCAAGCCCCGAACTCGTAGACGGTCCCGGTTCCGGGTATCCACTTCCACTACTTTCAGACGCCATTGCAAGCTGCGATAGCGTTATTTCAGTGTCCAAAAGTGAGTAAGCCGTGGTCGTACAATAAAGCAATCCAAACAGAATCCAAAAACGTAGCCAAGTCGTAGAAAAAACACAAATCGATACGGAAGAACACATTCACTTATACTCGAAAGCAAAGGAATGACACACAAATTTGACATTAGCTGTCAATATCATCCATCCAAGATGGCGGGTTGCGTTTCATTTCACGTTTTTCAAATAAAACCTAAAAATTAAATTTGAAAAACTGTACTAATGCATAAAAATTACGTTCCATTTTGCATAATTGCAATAGTATTTAAAAATTTTTGTAAATTGTTTAAAAATATTTAGACGCAACTCCGGCAGCCAAAATTACTTTGGGGGATTAAGACTAACTCCCTCAAGCCCCATACACCACCAATACCCTCAAATTCAGGAGACTCCTTTTAAAATCCAACCCCAATTCACTGTTCAATATCGGTTCTTATAAGACTGGAGGATTATTGCCTGAAAGCTGTGCAGTGCGGGTATTAAAGTCGGAAGGGCCTGCATTATGGATTTTATAATCCGAAGATCATATATTGTGGATGTTATAACCCGAAGGTCCTGTATTGTGGGTGTTATAACCCGAAGGACTTTTAATATCAGTATTGTGTCGTGAAGAACCAGCATAGAAATCAGTTTGTTCCTGGATTTCCTGTAATTCAAATTCAGACACCATGTTGAATATTCTAGACTTCAGAACAGATTGGCTGTAACGATTTAATTTTTTTACTGTTGTTGCAATGCTCGAAAAAAACTTGTCAATCTCGTCATCCTTATTTGTCTCTTTTTCTTTAAGTAAATATTGTAAAAGTTGAGCTGATGCTGAGGTACATTCTTGGGTCTCTTTGAATCGCTTTCTTTTAGGTATGTTCGGAAACAAAGGAGAGTTTGCTGACGTATTTGTTGAAGAAAATTCTGGTCGGTTGGTGATATTAAATTCTGGGGTCATGGGAGAATCATCGTGATTTGACAACATTTCTTTAAAATCAAAATTTTCGTCAACTTCACTATCATCTTCCGTTAGTGATGAAATTGTTTTTCTTTGTTTCATATGCGGCAACAAAAAACACATCTCTTCTTCAATTGCCGAAATTTATACCCTTAGAAGTGAACCATTCTTGAATCCCAGATTTTTTTGTGGCTGTTGTCGGGAAATTCTCAGCACGTGCGTTGTGGTACAATGCATTATCTAGTACTATTACGGAAAGATCTGGAAAATTTGGCAGCAAATTTTCATTCAGCCATTTTACGTAATTTTCAAAACTCATGTTGGAATGGTAGTCTCCAGCTGTGGAATTAGCTTTGTAGATTAAGCAAGCGTTCTCAATAAATCCGGCGTCGGTTCCAGCGTGTACTAAAATAAAACGAGTCCCTGTACTTAGCTTCTTTAAAAATGGAGATGGTTCGTCTTTCTGGGCCCAGGTGTTATTTCGAACATGAGTTGTCAGTACACAGCTTTCGTCAGTATAGATAATAGGCCGTCCTTTAGAGCGGTATTCCTTATTTTTTTTAAATATTTTAATCTCCACATCTGGATATCATGTCGTTCAACTAAAACTTTCCTATTGTTATCGGTTTTACGCAACTTGTAACCCAATTTAATTAATAACTTACGTAGCGTTGCCAGACATCAATCGAAACCAATTTTTTCATTTAAGACTGACCTTAGTTTTGCCAAAGTTGGAATTTGTTTTAGTATGATATGAAAATTTTGTATGGTGCTCCGAACAACGTCAGCCAGGAATCCATCAATGTCTACTTTATTTCCTCTCTTTCTTCGGTGAAATAAAATTCGAAGATGTGCTTGCGACATCTCTTTCTTTTAACATGTTTCTTTCTTCTTGTAATATTTTTTGCACTGTTCTTTCACTAACTCCCGTCGCTGCTGCATTGCGCTTTGTAATATTGCGTATATGTGATATATCACAATTTGGTTCTCGATGAAGTTCCGTAAATTCATATTCTTCTTTGAGAAAATGGTAAACATTTGCAATCTTTTGACGACCCTAAAATAAAAAATACGTGTGGCACTCGGGGACTGCCGCGGTAAAGCTATTGCATAGCAATATTTTTGAGCGTGGTGAGCGATAAGAAAACAATTTTTTTTTTCTTTTATTGAATAAATGAGAAGTTAATATTGTTTAAAATATTTTTATTATCTTACAATACATGTAGGTTATTCAGGAATTTTTATCATTGAAACTATAGGTTTATCTATAATATAAAAATGAATCGCAAAATGTGTTGGTAAGCGCATAACTCAACAACGCCTGGACCAATTTGGCCAAATCTTTTTTTAAAATGTTCGTTGAAGTTCAAGGATGGTTTTTACGGCGAGAAAAATTAGAATGATTGCTGGAAAAACCCTAAAAATAGCCCTTTTCTTTTTCCCATACAAATGATTTGTAACTAAAACGTAGTCAATTTGAGCTTTATTGCTATGGTATAAAGTTCATATTAAATTACAAACACTCACTGTTGTCTAAGCAATGTAGGTGTGTTCCTAACGTCAAAGATCATATCTATCAAAAGAAATGTGCGTGTGTGCGTTGGAGCACAGAATACGTACATAGTTGGAGGAGTTTAATGTCGCGTTCCGAAACTCGCGTTTCTTTTGTATTAGTTTCGGCACGCGAGATAAAATGCATCAGTTTCCACGTCATTACATCAGTCAAACAAAATTCGCGTTACCAACAGTGTTTTATTATTTTTAATATCCAAATTTTAAATAAATAAAACAATTCGTACGGCTTAAAAGGATTTGACTTCAAGTCATATCAAATTAAAAAAAAAAAAAAGTTGTCTGTTACCTAATCTACTGAGTTTGCTTTTGTCAACTGATGAAACAAATTCGTATATCGTGTTTTGTGCAGAGTGTTTAGTTAGTTAGTGTTTGTTTAGTTCGTGATTAGTGAAAAAATAATTTATATTTGATACTAGCTGACCCGACAGACTTCGTCCTGTCAAAAAGATTTGTAATGTGGCAGTTTTTGTGCCTACGTATTTTAAAAAAAATCTCCTGAACAGAACCGTCACCCTGGTGATAGGGCGTTGTGAATAAAAATAATTAAATAAAACATATATAAGGATTTAAAAGTAAGTAATCGCTTTATTGTTAATCATGTGAATCATAATTATTATTATTATCATTGTAGTGCTTTGTGGTATACGATGTTTTTTGTTTGATTACCTGGCGCATAGATAAACAAATCTGATGGTTTTCCAACACGGGAACAGGCAACATACAATTGACCATGTGAGAAACATGGGTTTTCTAGATTAATACCACAAACACTTAATGATTGCCCCTGGGACTTGTTTATAGTCATAGCAAAAGCAAGCCGCACTGGAAACTGTAGTCGTTTAAACTCAAATGGCACATCAGTCGGAATCATTGGGATGCGCGGTATGAGAACATCTTCTCCTTTATACTTTCCTTTGAGTATAGTTGCTTCTATCACATTGTTTAGTAATTTTTTAATCGCTAACCGTGTACCGTTGCAAAGACGCGGTTGGTTGATATTTCGCAACATTATAACCACCGATCCAACCTTTAATTGAAGATTGTGAGGTGGCAATCCTGGCAAATCCAGCGAGTTTAAAAATTCCGGTGGATAGTTGACTACATCATCTTGATTAGTAGCCGAATCAACTGATTTATATATCCTCAATTCGCCTATAATTTGTTCTTGAATTTTGAAATTTAATTCATTTACATCTATGTTTTTTGCAGCCAGTATAGCTCGTTCGCTCAACCAATCATGGTTTCTGTAATTTTGAGAAACATCTGGAAACACCTTCTGAATAAGTTCATCTTTTGATCGAGTTAACTGACAAAAACTTTGAGGAAAGTTAATGCAGCCAGTCAACATGTCTATAGGAAATTTTCCATTACCAATGTCAATGAGTTGTTTAGAGAATATGTTTCCAGATTGGTCATTTTGCAACTCGACACGCATATTCTTGCTTAAATGAAGTACTTTGACATATTTCCACAAATTGGAGGACTTTAGACATGCATTGAGTTCATCAGCTGGCGTTGATCGTGGAATCACTGGCAATGTTTGACGAAAATCTCCTGCTAATAAAATCATTGCACCACCAAATCGATTATTATTGCTCCGTAGATCTTTTAAGGTTCTGTCTAAAGCCTCCAAAGATTTTTTATGTGCCATCGTGCATTCATCCCAAACAATCAATTTACATTGCTGCAAAACCTTTGCCATTGCAGAGTTCTTCGAAATGTAGCAGGTTGGAGTTTCATTGCTTTGCATATTTAATGGCAATTTTAGTGCTGAATGGGCTGTTCGACCACCTTCAAGCAAAGTTGCTGCGATTCCCGACGAAGCGAGTGCAAGTGCAATTTTATTTTGTGAGCGAATTGTTGCTAATATTAATGAAATCAAAAAAGTTTTTCCTGTACCACCAGGTGCATCTAAGAAGTAAATCCCTCCAGTTTCATCATTTGTTACTTTCATAATAGTTTCAAATAAATACTTCTGTTGTTCATTTAACAGTGGAAGATTTGTTTGAATTAATTCTTTCAAAGCGTTGAGATCATACAGTTTTTCTCGATGCAACTCTTGGTTAAAAGCGTCATGCATTGGACGATTGGGCGCGGTCAGGCCTAATTGAATTAATAGTTTGTTTGACATTATCAAGCACATGTCCTCAATTGAAATCAATGCTTCATTGTAAATTTCTTCACTGATTTGTATATTTGGATTTCCCATTCTATTCCGTATTTGATACAAAATATCATCACACATATAATCTTTGTACTTGATCCACAAATCAATTGGGTTTGATGGGAAGCATGTAGATATGATTATAGAAAACAATGTTCGTATTTGATGAGCGTGTGATGATATTACAGCATCATTGAGAGTTTGATCCCAATGAGCGTCATTTTCAAGCAATTGCAAACGTTGACAGGCTTCTCTGTAGGATCCACACAATTCACCATCAACAGTTCGTAACTGTTGGAATGATGTTGGGCCACGTACATTGACTAATAGCAGTCGTAAATAAAAACATTCATCATTGCTTGGATGTACTGAATAAATCCGGCCAATCGCATCGGTGGAATATACATCTGTATATCCTGGAACTGGTTTTCCTTGTTTCCGTCGTATAAATCTCCTTGAGGATTGATTCCAGGTATAATATTTTGGCATTTCAGAATATAGCAATGTTTGTGCGAAATCATCGTTTTGGCATGTCTCAAAAAAACTGGTTAATGTAGTAGATGGTGGCTGAGCAGCTCTTTGTACTGCGTTCTGTGCTGTAAAATACACTCTTTGTCCATTTTCTAAATGCACAGCTAAGTGAACAACAGAAGGGTGTCTCTCATGAATAGGAAAAGAAAATATTCGCCAAACTGCTTCATTACTACTGACATAGCGGCCCATTTGGTATTGGGTAACTTCATCATTGGAATTCTCTGCACCAATTCCAATCACAGCCATATCACTCCCTTTGGTTACATATTTGCAAATGTATTTAATAGATTTCACTGAATGGCACGATTCAACGTTGATGTGTGCTTTGAATGTCTTTGATAAAATGGGTGAATATGGAACAATCCAACGATTATCTATTTCAATATCTTGTTGATTTAATTTGATAATTGTTGATTTTCCATTGTCTGCTGTCGATCTGCGACGATACAATGGATAACCGTCATTACCAGTAATTGTTTCCGATATTAATGTCCGCGGATATCGTTTTGAACGTTTACCATCCATCATACACGGTGAATTTTGATTAAGAGTTCCACAGGGACCATGTATCATGTTTTTGATAACTACCTCATGCAATCCAGGATCTACTTGTACATTAGGGATTTCAGCTGATATCACTGCATCAACTTCATTTGGCCTTATCTTTTCAACCAACCAAATCAAAATGTGTGCATGTGGCAATCCTCGTTTCTGCCACTCCACAGAATACATCCAGCAGCGTGTCTCACCAAACACATTATGTTTTACGATGAAATCCATTAAAGATTTCAACTTTTGTCTAAAGACTCTGGCTGTAATATCATGACGATCAATGGGTGATTGCCCAGGGAATAACTCCTGCTTGATTTCTATCCATTGCGGATTGCATGTAAATGTGATGAACAAATCTGCTGTACCATAATGACGAACATACGACATGGCATCTTGAGCATATTCGTGCATATGCCGAGGGCTTCCGATGTATGTTGCTGGAAGAATAGTCATCCGACCGACATTCTGTGCATTTCCATCAGTATTAATCGCATCTCGAAGGTGAATATACTCTTCAGATCGGAGTTTGGTTTGATTCAACCTGATGAATGTTAATCTCTCCGTTTCAATTTTAACATACATGTCAACAACATATTTGTGATATAATCGCCGACATTTCAATATGTGATTATCTTCATTTTCCCGAATCATTAGGCGGTATGAATAATAGTTCATTGAACTGACTTTTTTGTTGGTTTCAGAACCTGTAAATAGATTTTGTTTTAATAACATTCAAATATAAAATTAAAATACATAATATAATGACTGAGATATTATCGCCATAGCTAAACTAATATTTTAGTTACCTGTAATGGGATTTATCATTTTTATTGAGAAATCGTAGCCATCTTCACCTTGCCAAAATATAATGGGATATTGCAGTGCATCATATGAGCGGTGTGTTTCCTTTATACGTTGTAATTGATCATTCCGACGATGTAAAACAATATCACGGGATTCCAAGTTTTCTCCAACTACAACGATAGCAACTTCATCAATAGTAGGTGCATTAAAACGTCTTGTATGTTGACCTGCAGGTGTTTTATCAGCTCTGATTACAATTTTGTGATTATCGGATGGCATCAGATCCAGGGCAGTTTTAAACAATATAATCAATTGATTGTGTTGATGAAATAAATTTTGTAATTGTTCTACAATAGACCTCTTTACTAAATTGTTATGTGCACAACGCAGATCAATTTCTTGTGGTGAATTGCCCATAAAATAAATTTGCAGGAATTTGTTGTCGCTATCTGACACTGGTAACTGTGAACCTGCTCTGTGATATATTTGCCCTTGTATCTGTAAATAAAAAAAAAAATATTATGGTGTGGTATAAATTAATGGATTGTTGTGAGAGTGTGAGTGATCAAACTTAAATAATATTTGATCTTAAAAAGTATATATTTAGTTTTAACTAATATCTATCAAATATAAAATATAATAAGTGTCACTGAAACTGAATCACCATATAATATGATGACTAAGTGATATATAAGTGATTAAGAAATTGAAGATTAGTGACACATCTTAACTTTGGTGACAGAAAATTTTGTTCGCTAAAATAATTATGAGTAACTGCTATAATACATACCTTGAAAGTTGGCATAAAATTTTCCCGAACTACATTTGTTGCCCCAAATGAAGTCATTTGAAAGCAATTGTTATATTGTTGGATATGTGTCAAAAAGTGTATAGAATCTGTTCCTATTCCTGAAACCAATGAGTACAATGGTTCTGGTGGTGGATCCAATGGTATCAATTTCACTTTACCATTTGCGCAACACAATCCATTGGCTTCGTTTTTGTATTTTAATGCCTTACAGTGTGAGCAAACCGAGTTCATAGAACCAATAACAACACATTGGTAGTTACTGTAGTCAATTGACACATCGTAACTGAAAGCAGCTCGATTCAAACTTGCGCGATTATTAGTTGAATGTCGCGCTCGCGCTTCACGCGTTTGTGATATCCGAATTCTTTCACGTTCATTTCCGTCGTCACGTTCTTGTGCAGTACGATTAGATCGGTAATTAGCTTGGTTTGTAGCATTTCTGGTTCTTCTACCTAAATTGCTTCGTCTTATAGGAGGCATATCAAATATAAATTATTTTTTCACTAATCACGAACTAAACAAACACTAACTAACTAAACACTCTGCACAAAACACGATATACGAATTTGTTTCATCAGTTGACAAAAGCAAACTCAGTAGATTAGGTAACAGACAACTTTTTTTTTTTTTTTAATTTGATATGACTTGAAGTCAAATCCTTTTAAGCCGTACGAATTGTTTTATTTATTTAAAATTTGGATATTAAAAATAATAAAACACTGTTGGTAACGCGAATTTTGTTTGACTGATGTAATGACGTGGAAACTGATGCATTTTATCTCGCGTGCCGAAACTAATACAAAAGAAACGCGAGTTTCGGAACGCGACATTAAACTCCTCCAACTATGTACGTATTCTGTGCTCCAACGCACACACGCACATTTCTTTTGATAGATATGATCTTTGACGTTAGGAACACACCTACATTGCTTAGACAACAGTGAGTGTTTGTAATTTAATATGAACTTTATACCATAGCAATAAAGCTCAAATTGACTACGTTTTAGTTACAAATCATTTGTATGGGAAAAAGAAAAGGGCTATTTTTAGGGTTTTTCCAGCAATAATTCTAATTTTTCTCGCCGTAAAAACCATCCTTGAACTTCAACGAACATTTAAAAAAAAGATTTGGCCAAATTGGTCCAGGCGTTGTTGAGTTATGCGCTTACCAACACATTTTGCGATTCATTTTTATATTATAGAAGATAGATGAAATCTAAGACACTTTGAGCTATCGTCTGAACACTATTTAAAGACAGTCTTTTGAATTCTTGCAACAAAGATGCCGTCGATGCAGCTTGCCTTCAATTATGATAAAACTTGAATGCAGAATTATCGTTTTTTGTCGTGATATACAATTTTTCAATATTAGTCACCCGAGAGAGCGCAACATAAACGAGTTCCTGAGAATGTGCTTTACTATATTCATATAATATCTCGTCAAAAGTTCCACCTTGCGACTTATGTATAGTTACAGCAAGAGCTGAAGTTAATGGAAAATGTTTGCGTTTGGCTATACATTTTCTATCCGATGTTAATGAAATATTTGCTGTTCGTAATTCAATGGGAACAGCCAGATTGCCGACTCCATTTTGCACTGCTAGAGTGGCTGCTTTTTGCCTTTTTTTTCGACCCACTTTATCTGAACCACAAAATTCCAACCAAACTCTAATCAATGTGTATACTTTCATCAAATTCTCGATGTACCAATTTCCCAACAGCACCATCGCATAAACCATCAGTAACGTCGATGTTGGTTGTAATAACATAAAGCTTTCCAACAACAAAAGTAATGTGATAAGGCAGTCCTCCAGTGTCAATAACAGATTCTTATGAACGGAGCCGGCCATGGTACGGTGCGAGAGTGCATGGGAAGCCGTCACCTCCTTCTGCGAAGCAGTAATGCTTGCGAAGGAGGAGGCGGAACGCGTGAGGGAGAAGCAATCTTTGCGCCCTCACGCCCCTAATCGCCGCAGGAGACGCCCTGGGCGTCGGGAGTCAAGAGCTGACTCCCGGCCACCGTAGGCGCGCGCTTGCAGACGGCGAGCAATGGGCAGTTCGCCGTCTGGTAAGGACCAGGCTCGGGTCGACGTCGCGTTGTGTTCCACGCGCGCCTCAAAGAGATCTCAGCAGTGACGGGGTCCACTGGGGCCGATGCTTGCCAGGGTCGCGGGTTGTTCGAAAGAGTTACCGTGGCTCTTGGCACAGGCAACTGAAGGAACACGGGTGGGTTTTAGTCAGTAAAAGTCTGACACACCCTCCCGTTTCGCCCAGAACGGGAGAAGTTATTTTTTTCGAGAAGAAAAGATCGGACTTCTGAGATGAAGTGCTTGAAAAACCAATCTTCGAAGATTTCGCGTGACATCTAAGCCGAACTTTGATTGTAGTAATGAACCGGGAGTGTAGTAATTAATATCAACGTGTTTAAAAGCTCGAGGATTTTTTGATTTGCCAACAACAGCTAGCTTCAATTTATGTTCTCCAGACGCATTGGCACCGCACAGCACTGTGATCCTGTCTTTATTCGGTTTGTAGCCAGACGCACTCTTTTCATTAACGCCGGCTAGCGTTCTCATGGGTATGGCCCTCCAGTATAATCCCGTTTCATCGGCATTATATATTTGGCTAGGAAGCAGACCGTGCTCTTCGATGAAATCTTTAAGCTTCGCACAGAACTCAGCAACTGCAGCAGTATCACCACTTAATTTCTCACCTTGAATAGCTATTTCTCGTATTCCATGTCTGTGCTTGAATCGATTCAGCCAACCACTGGATGCGTTGAATTTTTCCGGAAGCTTGAGCAATTCATAAAAATGTTGAGCATTACTCGCACACATATGGCCTGTTATCGGCACACCCTCTGCATGTTTCTGCAGGAACCACTTTGCCATCAGATCGTCCAGTTCGCTGAAGGTTGACCCTTTTACAGTTTTTCGTCCGGCAATAGACGACGAACTGTCAGAAGTCGAAACAAACTTTTCGATTTTTTTCCGATACTTGATAAGATCGCGCACGGTTTGATCACCAAGATTATAATAATAATAATAATAAATTTATTTAATAAAAAGGAGATTGTAGTACATGAGGCATACACAGAGTTATACAAATATCTATCTATCTATTCTCCTAGAGTGATAGGAAGCGTTATCCATGACTATCACAGAATTATCATCTAGCTTATTTAAAACTTCTCTAAACCAATTTTCAAATTCTTCGGCATTCATCTCCTTGTGATAATCGCCTTGTTTCTTCGACTCAAACATATTTAGACCACCTTCGACGAATCCATCCTCACTCCCGATGTGAGTAATAATTAGTCTTTTGCCTTTTCCTGTAACGAGAATATAAAACATGTTATAAAACACGTGTTTCAACAATGAGAATATAACAATAACTTAATGATAATAATAACAATGGATGTAGCGCACCTGGGCCAGTTTACTATACAAAAATTGGGAAAAAGTATTTTATTATGATAATGCTCATTTATGACAAAAGGACAATAAACGGGTCATTAGCACACCTGCGCCGCTTAAAAATTTCCATTGACCATTAAATTAAAAAAATACACACCTGAAGGTGTTTTCAAGCCAGTCGTTACTCCATTAATAAAAGCGTCTCGCCTGCTTTTCACTGTGGTATCGACCCAAGCTTTTGAGGTACTGTGACCTTCATTCACCCAAGTTTCATCTAAATAGTAGATTTTTTGATGATTGTTTCGTGCATTTTTGATAGCTCGCAGATAATTTCTTATCCAAAAGAATATGTCATCGCGATCCAGCAATAAGCTATTTCTGCTTCTCTTACAGAATTTAAAACCAATTTTTTTCTATATTTTATTTATTTATTTATCACAAACACAACTACCATTACAGGCAATAATCCTAAGGCGGTAGCGTGGTCTTTAGTTAGATTCAAAATTACAATTAAAGTAGCGATGTGTCATTGACGGTTTTTAAATTAATTTAATTTAACATTAATCGTCAATTGTTAACAGGTTGAAAAAGCCGTTAATTCGTTAACGGGTTTTTGAAAGTTCTCCTTTTAGATTTTTCATTACATTAATGTATTAAGTTAAATTAATGTATTAATATTATGTCAATGTTTTCGCTCGCAACTTCGAAAGCAACTTTATCTGTTTTGAAATATTAAGTTTTTTTTGATGAAATTACCTTTCCTTCGTACTTTTTTCTGGCTTAGGACTGACTGGATCTAAAATCTATAATAGATAAATATCCAGGCGTACTTAAAAGTTCATTTCATTTTATGTACACTGGTAATCAATTTAGCTGTTTTTTTTTTAGTTTTTTTTTTAAGTTTTTTTTTTAATTTTCTTTTTAAGTTTTTTTTTTGAGTAAGTAAGTTTTAAGTAATTACGTTTGGTTTTTGTGTATCTTTATAGGTATTTACATATACTTACAAAATCGACGTTCGTCTAAGTTCACGTTAAGAAACATGAGCTTTTCCACTTTGCTAGATGATAGTCTTGTTCTCCTTTGATTTAAAATCAACCCTGATTTGGAGAACATTCTCTCGCAAGGCACCGATGTAGCGACAATGTTGCAGTGTTCTATATACAGTACCCGTCAAAAGTCAGTCGAAATTCAATAATATTTACATAAATCTAGTAAACATACAAAAAAGTTTTTTGGATAATAACTAAATATAAACAAAAAAATTCCTTGTTCAATGAACTTTAATTTCTTACATTTTGTATTTTTTTATTCAATTATTTTTCAGTCGAAAAATTAGGAATGATAAATGTTCGATTTCAAAAGTTAGTTGAAAATATTATTATTATTTTTTTTTTCTTAACAATTAATTAACAATCAATATTTGGTGTGTCCTCCTTTATTTTGTAGTACAGCTGCAAGTCGCTGAGGCATGGATTTTACTAAATTGTGAAGAACGTTTGGTGGTAGTCGCAACCATTGTTCTTGAATAGCTTCTTTGAACGTGTTGATATTACCGCGTGACGATTTAGGAATTCTTCGATCTAGTTCGTCCCACAAATGTTCGATCGGATTTAAATCAGGTGACATCGAAGGCCAATCAAGGATATTTACTTGATTTTCTTGTAAAAATTTCTTTGTTTTCAAAGCTGTATGCTTCGGGTCGTTGTCGTGTTGGAAAATAAAATAATTATCTAATCCCATGGCTTGAGCTGATCGAAACAATTTTTTTTTCAGTATATTACAGTACACATCTGCTGTCATTTTGCCATTAATTTCACACAGTTGTCCTACTCCGTACCAAGAAAAACACCCCCACACTATTACACTGCCTCCACCATATTTTACAGTCGGTTGCAAATAATTGTCTTTAAACGGATTGTCACCCACGCGTCGCCACATCGTTTTTTTCCTTCGATTTCCAAACATCTCGAACTTAGATTCGTCACTAAATATTACGCGGTTCCAAAAGTCTACCTTTTTATCAATGTATTTTAGAGCAAACTCTAGTCTCCGTTTCTTATGGATGTTTCGTAATAATGGTTTCTTCTTTGTTACCATGCTTTTGAAGCCTGCTTGGTGAATACGTCTTCGTATTGTACTCTCAGAAACTTCAGTACCTTCATTCGTAAGTTGTTCTCGAATTTCTTCAATTGTTATTCCAGGATTCTTCTGGCAAAGTCGTCCAATGAACCGATCATTCAATTCAGATGTGACTTTCGGGCGACCTGATCGGGGTAAGTCCGCGAGTGTTACTTCGTTTTCACTTTTTTTAATTATTTTTCGAACACCTTCAGGACTTATTTTATATATTCGTGCGACAGCACTATAATTTTTTAAGTTTTTATAATCACAAACAAGTTTTGTTCGTTCTGCCACACTTAATTTACGCCTAGAGACCATTTTCAGTAATAAATGTATTAATCTATTTTTTTTTCAATTAGTTAAGAATATATATAAGATAAACTGAAGTAATATTACTTAAGATTTAAGATTAAATAAATTAATCGACGTCTGTATGGTTCAAATATTATTCTTCAACTAACTTTTGGCAACGTGTTTGGACGAGTTGACGCATACTTCGATGTTTATAAACACAAGCGATAAGAAACAATCGCAGTTCGACTATGGGTATTGTAGAGCATTGTAACGTGAAACCATAGCTATATAGAGTCACCGTTAAAAATTAAAGTAATCAACATAATATTAATTTAAATCAAACGAAGATGAATTTCAACTGACTTTTGACGGGTACTGTATATCTTGCATAAATTGGGGTACAAAAATTGATGGACTTTCCACCATTCTGATGGACTGTTCCATTCTCCAGTCGGGCTTACGCGAGGCAATAAATCATCTGCCAAATAGGTGTCCACTTCCTTTATCGCTTTAGAAAGCGGTGTGCCTGTGGACGTGGATTCGCCCACAATTTGATCGAAGATACTCCAAGGACTAAATTCGTTTGTTGGTGTTTTAGGGGCATCTTGAGTATGGATTTCGGCCTGATTTTTTGTTATTTCTGCTGCGACCAGATTTCTTAACCTCACTTTTGTTTTCAAGGCCTCATTTTGATTGTAAAATCCCTGCATTTTAAATCTAGGATCCATTAAAGTGCATAAACTAAACGTCCCACGTTGTTCTATGCTTTTAAACCTCTCTGTAATTCCCAACTTTAACAGCAAAACCACATCTGTAACGTCTGTTGTTAAACCACCTTTTTCAATATTTTTTTTGCAGGATTCTGATAGACAGCGCGTCATTATTATGACGTAACTGCCTGTTAAATATTTTTGTCCACTCATAGTTCGCGTTACTTCTTCAAAAGGCTCCAACACCTGACATAATTGTTCAATTGTTGTCCAATCATCAGAGCTGATCGTTGGCAAGTCTTTATCTGCTAGAGCTACTGTTGAAATGACGGCTTCTTTGATTTCAACCATTCGCTTCAACATATAGTATTTAGAATTCCATCTAGTTTCAACGTCCTGAAGTGGTCGTTTTGGCTCTTTATTTTGTTGGAGCTGGTATCTGGCTAGTCGCTCTGACGATATTGAGCTTCTTTTTAAATGCGCAACAATTTTTTTAACTTTTTCTGTTAGATTGTGGCATATTTTTAAGGCATCTTCGACGATTAAATTTACAGTATGTGTAAAGCATCCGAAATGCTTCCAGCCTTGATACTCTTTCATGGCTTTAACAATGTTTGCGCCATTATCACTTACAGAAAAGTTCACTTTTCCTGTAAGACCCCATGAGTCAATTATAGTGCCTAATTCGGATGATATATTTGCCGCCGTATGATGACCCAAAAATTGACAACATCCCAACAAAACAGTTTGCACCTCAAAATCTTCTCTGATGTAGTGTCCAGTCAGTGCAACATATGATTCACTTGTTCTGGACGTCCACAAGTCAGCAGTTATGCAGATACTTTTTGCTTCACTTGTTATTTTTGCCTTTACTTTCTGTTCTGTTTTATTATAACACTCTTGCAGTAAGGAACCCGAAAGAGTTTTTCTAGTTGGCAAATTGTAGCCAGGTATCCACCTTGAATATTTTTTAAATGATCTTTCTTCAACAATTGAGAATGGGTGAAATCCGTCTATGCATAGATCTAGTAAATCGGAATCGATTTGTCGCTTTTGTTCTACGCTAATTTTTTTCGGAATATAAGTTTCTATAACTCTCTGTCGCTTGGGTTGCGATGGTCCTGGTACTACTGATACTAAAGCAGGTTCAGTTGTTAATGGCTGCACCGGTGCACTAGCTGCGGAAGAACTGGCCGAATATTCGGAGCTTTGTAATAATGACGCAGGCTGATTTTCCTCTTGATATATAGATAGATATACAGATAAATGTTTTCTCTTCAGATGGCTCCTTAGATTTGATATCGTAGATTTGTAACTTATTTTGTCTTTACTTACATTGCAAACTGCTTTATCACTGTTTGCATCTTTTTCGAAGTGGTTCCACAATAAACTGGCATTTCTACGCGACGACATTTTTTACGATTTCATAAATTCACAACACTACAGTCTTGACTTAAAGGTCCAAGTGACCAGGTCATAAAAAAAAAAAACAAAAAAAAAAACACTACAGGCAATATATTAAGTCTCAATAACTCAATATTCACTATTTTTTACACTACTGTTATACTCTTTTTTATATACAATTAAATAAGTACAGTACAAAAATTGAAATTTACAAAATCACTAAAACACGTATAGTTTTCGTTAATAGAATTTTCAACTTTAATAAATCGCACTTGACACCTGCAATGACCTATGGCCTTGGCCGCACTGATTTTGTTTGTTTACTTGTGAAGTTGTGACGAGTGTGTCTAACTACTTTTTAAATAGGTCGAAGGAACTGTCGAAAAAAAAACAGTCGTAATCCACAGACCTTAAGTGCTATTTTTGCGATACTGAATGTTTACAATTATTTCATTTAGCTATTGTAGTAAAAGTGCGAGCGGGAAAGGTATAGGAGCGCAAGGATCGGAAACGAAACTCAGCGCATAAATAACTGCAAGCCTATGATATTATTTCATTGCGAGTTGCGAAAACGTTGACAAAATTTATTATATGAATCTTATAACAGGTTTTGTCATTGAAGAAAAACAGAATATTATTTCATTGCGAGTTGCGAAAACGTTGGCACAATTTATTAGGTTGAATTTTTTAACAGGTTTTGTCATTGAAGAAAAACAGTTAATTCGTTGACGTACTAAAAGCCGTTAATAAAAACAGTTTATTGATTTAACGCCCACCTCTAAATTAAAGCTACTAGTTATACAGAGTGGCTCATTCAGAGCGGTAAGTATGGGAAAGTCTGAAACTATAAGATATACGAAGATCTGTTCTTAGGAACTATGTCATCGATTTTAATAACAAGAAAAACTGCATTCATACATTTAAAAAAAAACCTGTACTCAGCTCGGGAATCGAACCCGATCGTTTTGAAAAAAAAAACTAACACTATTTCTATTTAGATATCGATTGTGTAGGTCTTAAGCAGTAAATGTTTCTATGGAACATGATGTCTAAAATGAATAAAAGGCATTGTTTTCACATACTTTTATTTATTTTAGTAGGTGTTCGAACACTTTTCCCAGAAATGGATTGGTACGAACGGCCCTATCAAATGGTCCGCGTGGTCGCCCGATTTAACGCCTCTAGACTATTTCTTGTGGGGTTATGTTAAGGATGAAGTGTACAAAACAAGCTATGACACCGTTGAAGACCTAAAAGCAGCCATAGATTCAATTTTAACGCAAATTCACCACATGAAGATACAAAATGCAATAGATCGTTACCTAAACGTGTTGAATATTGTATTGAAAAAAACGGTGGTCACTTCGAACACCTACTAAAATAAATAAAAGTATGTGAAAACAATGCCTTTTATTCATTTTAGACATCATGTTCCATAGAAACATTTACTGCTTAAGACCTACACAATCGATATCTAAATAGAAATAGTGTTAGTTTTTTTTTTCAAAACGACCGGGTTCGATTCCCGAGCTGAGTACAGTTTTTTTTTTAAATGTATGAATGCAGTTTTTCTTGTTATTAAAATCGATGACATGGTTCCTAAGAACAGATCTTCGTATATCTTATAGTTCCAGACTTTCCCATACTGACCGCTCTGAATGAGCCAACCTGTATATTAGCATAACATAATACAAACAATGTTACCTTTGTGAATTCATTCAGAGACTAATTAAATAAATCTATCCTAGATTTATTTCAGCAGCAGTGTTATTCAGTGTATGCAAGGCTCGCGTCAGGGGCGCTTTAGCGCTCTTACGCACTAGCGGTTAACCGCGGGGGCGGCTAACCGCGCGGCTAGCCGCTTTTCCAGTTTAATATGCAACCGCTTATGATTGTACGCACTAAACCGCCACAAAATTGCACCGCTAGTGCGTAAGAGCGCTTACTGAGCAGGTTGGTTCGCGCGAGTTAATGAAGTGAGACTGAGATTTAAAATAAAAATATAATTTTATTTTAATAAATGTTATACAAATGCTTAGTTCTACTACGAGGTAGGAAAGACCTCGAATACAATGAAGTCACTACTTATATAGTCTACGATAACAGTGGAGCCCGTGGGGATGGAATCTTAATTGCGAATAGTTACATGATGACTAGTCTACGATAACAGAATGACGCGTTTGCTTGGTGTCCTTATCTTCGTCGTGTTGAGGTATGTCACTGTCTTGTGTTATGCAGGTAGGGTCGTGATATTTACACGCGCGTGGCACTGCTAACAACCGTGGCCGTCGGCGTCATCCACATCGCGGACATACCAATATAGTGATTGTAACTATCTAATTTTATTCTGCGTTTATCCCAAAATGTTTAAAAAAGAAATGTCCACCCGTGCGAAGCCGGGGCGGGCCGCTAGTACCTGATAAAGTTCTGTATGCGTTCCAACATAAGACTATATTTAATCTCATGTGGAGCCCATATGACAGCGTTACCCTCATGTTGAGTTCTTATCAGAGCATTATACAATGCTGTTACCGCTGTAATGTTTGCAAAACCCGATGCCCGACGGAGTATGAAACCCAGGCTTCTATATGATTTTTTACAAACATTTATAATATGTTCACGAAATGTTAACTCGGTGTTTAGGCGCACCCCCAGGTCGCGTACCTTTTCTACCCGCTCAATTGGCGTGTCATCTAACGCATACCCGTGATGATGTGGCACTCTCATTCTGCTAAAGGTTATAACCGAGCAGTTTTTAACATTAAATTGCAGTTTATTCTTCCTGCTCCACTCTGCCACACTATCTACAGGGTTACTGGTAACTCGACGTATTCCTTGCAGGACATCATAGTAGGGTTAAAATGCAACAAATTAAGCCACCAAATGTTCTACCGAAGTTCAGTAGTTTTTGAGTTAGTAAGGGTTTTAGATTTTTTGTGAAAAATCCCAGATTAAATTATTTGAACCCAATTTGAAAATTATTCACGGGGCGGCTGTACTGAAATTGGAGTTATTATCATAGTTGACGCCGTAGCGGATCGTTTTTAATAATTAAAAGTTCAAAATGACTAAAACTTTGGTGAAGATCACTAATCAAACATTTTTCGGTTTCGAATACATGCTCTTATTCGCTTCCTCACTTCGGTTTTTGTGAATCTTGATGTGATTGTGGTCCTCATCTGGTCCACCGCATCTGTTATTCTCTCCCTTAGTTCTTCAATTGAATTTACGGGGGTCACATAAACTAGGTCTTTCATATGACCCCAGACGTAAAAGTCTAGCGGCGTCAGATCAGGGCTTCGTGCAGGCCACGGAATCGGCCCACCGCGCCCAATCCATCGGTTTGGATAGTTTTCATCCAGCAATTGTCGAATTGTGATGCGGAAGTGGGCTGGACATCCGTCATGTTGGTATATCATGTTTGCCCTTCTTTCTTCGGGTACATCCGTGAGCAGTGCTGCTAAATGATTTCTTAGGAAATCTTCATAAAGTTCCCCATTTAATGTTCGGGGTAAAATATGTGGGCCTATTAACTTATCGTCGATAATACCCATCCAAACATTAAGCGAGAACTTACGCTGCGATGCGGTTGGTTTCAGTTTCTTAGGGTTTCCTTCTACCTTCGGTGCCCAGTAATGTAAATTATGGTAATTTGTGATACCATCACGGTCAAAACATGACTCATCGGTCCACAGAATGTTTTTCAAAAAGTCTTCACTTTCGGCATCGGCATTTAGCATGAAACGACAAAATTCAAGCCGTCTCTGCGGATCTCCCTCTTCTAATGACTGCACGGGTTGGTAGTGGTATGGATGTCGGCCTGACAAGTGAACTACAGACCAGACTTTCCACTGTGACATACCAAGCTCACGCGCTACGATGTTTGTAGATATGTTGGGCTCGTCAATAAAACGTTGAAGAATCAGCTCCTCGTCCTCAGCCGTGTATCTCCGAAAACGACCAGTGTCAATTTGCCTGCTTCTTTGAACACTGCCAGTTTCAGATAATCGCCGATAAGTCGATCCGAAGACACTAACGTGGGGGAGTCGGCGGTTTGGAAAGCGCAGTTGATATGATCTTCGCGCCTCAGCAGCGTTACCGTCACAAAGTCCGTAACAGTACAATATGTCAGCGTATTCTTGATTAGAATATGCAGCCATAGTCAGCACTTATGAACGCACAGCACAACACAAGAGCAAGATATGGGGCAACAGTCAGGGATATAGCCAGATAACAAAACACGAACTTGCGCAACGTAGAGTTGTAACTAACTAACGCTGACGACCAGATTTTGTGAAGTCGCACCCTATCTCGTACCGAGGGAAAAATAGTGACCAATCATAAAGCTTGCCGAGTGTTTGGAATTCAAACGCAGGTAAAAACTACGAATAATGCAATTTTACCTGCTCCCCATAAAACTTCTATCTTTCCCTGTCACACACGCAAAAGTATTGACAATCATACCTTTTTGGATAGCTGATAAGACAAGGATATTTTACTAATAATTTGTACACCTGGTGTAGTATTTTTTTTTTGTGCTAAGACAACATTTTGTATGAAGTAATAGCAAAAATTACAAAAAAAAAAAAATGTTTGATTAGTGATCTTCACCAAAGTTTTAGTCATTTTGAACTTTTAATTATTAAAAACGATCCGCTACAGCGTCAACTATGATAATAACTCCAATTTCAGTACAGCCGCCCCGTGAATAATTTTCAAATTGGGTTCAAATAATTTAATCTGGGATTTTTCACAAAAAATCTAAAACCCTTACTAACTCAAAAGCTACTGAACTTCGGTAGAACATTTGGTGGCTTAATTTGTTGCATTTTAACCCTACTATGATGTCCTGCAAGGAATACGTCGAGTTACCAGTAACCCTGTATATCACTCTGCAACCGTGCACAGTCACTCAAATCTTTAATTGCCATAAGCAACTTAAGATCATCCGCAAATAATAGACAAGTGGCAACCCTGACAATCTCAGGCAAGTCATTTATCATAATAATAAAGTTCAAGGGACCCAGATTGCTTCCCTGGCTTACTCCTGACCTCGTGTAATAAGGCTCAGATTTATAACCAGCATATTCTACAAACTGCCGTCGATCTCTCTAGTAGTTAGCAAAGAACTGTAGTAATTTGGGAATACAGCCGACTGCTGCCAGCTTCTCTAATAATATGTCGTTATCCACCAAATTGAAAGCTTTTTTAAAGTCAAAATAGGCAGTGTCGACTTGTACTCCCGCATCAACATTTGGAACCACGTACGTCATAAAGTTCAGTAAATTACTGGTCGTGCTGCAAACCGGTCTAAATCCGTGCTGGGCATCCGATATTAAACAAGATACAAGGTCTAAAATGCACGTTTGTACAGTCGACTCAAAGACCTTTGCTGGTGCTGACAGAATTGCCACTGGTCTATAGCCACTCACGTCCGAATCCATCCCACCCTTAGGTACTGGGATCACACGTGTGATAAATGATAAATGATAAATGATTTATTTTCTGTAAGTAGGTTTGTACAAACACTTTTACATGTCAATCATATTTTTTTTTAAACTAGATGAGGTCGGCGTTTCCTATCTGACTACTCTGAGAAGAAAGGCCGAAACAAACTCAGAGGTCACAGTCTCTTTTAAAGTCCAGACATAATCTTGGTCAGATCATGTGAAGACCATGTAGATTGGTGTCTGAAATGGTCTTTTGAGTAAAGAACCACACAGATTGAGCGGACCTGTCCAGTCAGTGCACGCATTTGTCAAAAATCGTGCAGCTCAACTCAGAACTTGAGGAGCCTTACGATTCGACGAACAATACCAATGAAAGGACATTTGGGTAGGCCGCATAAATTACTCAAACTGCCAGGCCATGATTAAAACTAACTAAGAAGGAAAACAGAAAAAAGAAATGACCCACATAGTCTTCACACTCACAATAATAATAATAAAAAATAAGATACTTTACAAAGTAAATATCCATGTCATTGTTTATATAATATTCATCAATGTCAATGTGTGTATAAAAATCCGGAAATAATCTTTGATCTTTGAGGACTATGTAGATTGGTGTCTGAAGTGGTCTTTTGAGGAAAGAACCACACAGATTGAGTGGACCTGTGCAGTCGCCGTCAGACGGTGCACGCATTCGTCAGTAACCGTGCAGCTCAACTCAGAACTTAAGGAGCTCAACGATTCGACGAGTAATACCAAGGACAGGACATTTGTGTAGACCGTATAAACCACTCAAAGTGCCAGACCATGATTAAAACGGAAACAATGACCCACATAGTCCTCACATTCACAATAATTAAAATAATATAAGACTTTAAACAGTAAATGTTCATGTCATTCTGTATATAAATAGATATTTATGAAAGAGGAAAAAAAAAAACAAAAGTGTAAATCAGTAAAAAATAAAAAATAAACAACATTCACTGTCTAGACCTATTGGAGCAGCTCAATCCCAAGCTTTTTTGTCCTCAATATAGTCTTTTACAGTATAATAGGCTTTCTGGCATAGTTTTAGCTTTATAAAAGATTTGAATTTATTAATGCTTAGTTCTTGAATGTGGCTAGGAAGTTTATTATAAAAACGTATACATTGGCATCTAAACGAGCCACCTATTTTCTTGAGCCTTGTTGTAGGAACAACAAATTTGTGTTTGTTCCTAGTATTTATGTTATTATTATTATTATTATTCATTTATTTCGGAATCAAAAAATATTCCATATAGTTATGGATATCACTGTATTTTTTAAACAGATTAATATTTTTATGTGCATACAAAAGATTATCATAAATGTACTGAGAAGGCACAGTCATTATATTAATCTCTTTAAACTTGTCTCTGAGGGAGTGTCTGGGACTTAATTTATAAATGGAACGAATTGCCCTTTTTTGTAAAATAAAAATTGTCTGGATATCGGCGGCATTTCCCCACAACAGAATACCGTATGACATCACACTATGAAAATAACTAAAGTAAACTAAACGGGCTGTCTCTAAATCAGTTAAATCACGAATTTTCCTAACGGCGTATGCTGCAGAGCTAAGCTTTTTTGACAATTTATCTATATGGGGGCCCCATTGAAGCTTGGCATCCAAAGTTATGCCTAAGAATACAGTGGAATTTTCGGGTTTTAACTCTTCACCCTTTATGAGAACACGAGTTTCTACTTGTCTAACATTTGGTATCGTAAACTTAATACATTTCGTTTTTTTTTCGTTAAGAAGTAGATTATTAACATTAAACCAGCTAACTACTTTTGCGAGGGCACTATTTATACTGTCAGTAACCAGCTGTTGACGTTTGAGTTTAAATAAAAGTGAAGTGTCATCTGCAAACAACACTATATCATGTTGTTTTCCATGTGATTTTCCAGCATTCAGAAAATAAGACGACTCAATGCACAGATTATACAGTGTGTCCGGACATGGACTAGCGATATTCTAAATACTTAAATATAAGCTATTTTAAAGTACAATTACACTATAGGCTTAGGTCCAATATACTTCCCCGCTATGTGGCAGCCATTTTGTTTTTTTTGTTGAAGTATGCTCTATGCGAGTACAAAAAAAATCATATATCTCAAAGTTTTAGTCATACTGAGATAAAAATAGGCTTATTCGAAAGGCAATAATATTGTCTACCGTCTGCACTACAAAGCAATATGTTCACAATTCCATAACTTTTGAAAAAAAATGTGAAAGTCGAAAAAAAAAACAAAAAATTATGCAATTCAACCAATAATTGTTAATTACTACAAAAACAACCCCGAGAGCTTTTTTATTTTTTATACTAGATCGACAGTTTTTGAGCTAAGCTACAATACAACATAAAATTCACAACTGTATGTCTAATACTTTAAGAGTTATTGTTGTATGAACATAGCGTATGCGCAAGCACAAAAGGCCTTTGTCGGAACCCTAAACAGGAAATCATTAAAAAAACATAACATTCATATTGAATTTTATTTAATGTTTTTTCCAATATTAAATGAAGATTAAAATATCTAAAGCAGTTGCTCAAAGTGGCCACCTCCAGCTTGTAGACACACTACGGCTCTCTGTGCCACCTGGGTTGATGAGCGCCTAATTAAATCCAAATCGGATCTAATTTCTTCGGCGGCTGCCATAATTTTTGCGACGAGTTCTTCCCTGGTATTTGGAACTGTAGCGTATACTTTTTGTTTCATATGACCCCACAAAAAATAATCCAAGGGTGTCAAATCGGGTGAGCGAGGCGGCCACGCTACTACACCACCACGACCGATCCACGGCTGTAGATTATTATTTAAATATTCTCTCACTGCTCGAGAAAAATGCGCGGGTGCACCATCGAGCTGGAACCACATACGCCGACGGTATGATAGAGGTAGGTCCATGAGGCTGTCCGCAAACTGTGTCTGTAAGAATTCTAAAAATCTAGCGCCGTTTAATGTAGGTGGCAATTCCAATGGCCCTATCAGCCTATCGTTGATTATGCCGGCCCACACATTTACTGAGAATTCATGTTGAAATGAGCTTGGGCGCACCGCCCTTGGATTTGCGGAGCACCAGAGATGGTCGTTTCTGTGGTTTGTAATCCCAGCTCTTGTAAATTTGGCTTCATCAGTCCACAGTATTCTTTGTAAAAAATTACGGTTCTGTCTCAAATTTCTATTTATCCACGAACAAAACACAGATCTCGCAGCAAAATCTGGTTCGATCACGTCTTGAACCCGTCGAAAATGATAAGGGTGTAACCCTTCTCTTTTCAAAATTCTCCATACATGCCACTTAGACATTCGAAGTTGCACTGAAATCCGTCTAACGCTTAGTCTAGGATCATTGGTTATTAGTCTAAGCACTTCTTCTTCATCTTCGGGCGATACCAAGCGATTGCGTTCATTAACAGCTCTTTGAATACCTCTTTCCGCTAATCTTGAATGCACGTCGATAAAAGTTTGGCGACTCGGTGTAGGCCTGTTAGGGTACCTTCGTCGATATTCTTGTACAGCCAAATTTGCACTTCCATTGCAAAAGCCATACACAAAGTGTATGTCAGCAATATGTTGCGATGAATATTGACGCTGTGCCATACTTTATCACACTTTTAAATACAAAACACTAACGCAGCACGTAAACAGCACGGACGGTAAGTGAAAGTAGCGATAGCGATCACAACGCAGGGCGAGGGACAACTAAACTAACCCAACTAATAATTTGTCCTTAAAACTGATTTTGTTTCAGGTAGTGGACTAATACGTTCTATCTCGCTTACTCACGCTAGTAACGAACAGTATTTCTCGCCTGCTCTCAGATGGAATACAGTGAATGCCATAAATGACACTCTGGCGGTTAACAAAGACGTTTTGTGCTTGCGCATACGCTATGTTCAAACAACAATAACTCTTAAAGTATTAAACATACAGTTGTGAATTTTATGTTGCATTGTAGCGTAGCTCAAAAACTGTCGATCTAGTATAAAAAATAAAAAAGTTCTCGGGGTTGTTTTTGTAGTAATTAACCATTATTGGTTGAATTGCATAATTTTTTGATTTTTTTTTCGACTTTCACATTTTTTTTCAAAAGTTATGGAATTGTGAACACATTGCTTTGTAATGCAGACGGTAGACAATATTATTGCCTTCCGAATAAGCCTATTTTTATCTCAGTATGACTAAAACTTTGAGATATATGATTTTTTTTGTACTCGCATAGAGCATATTTCAACAAAAAAAACAAAATGGCTGCCACATAGCGGGGAAGTGTATTGGACCCAAGCCTATAGTGTAATAGTACTTTAAAATAGCTTATATTTAAGTATTTAGAATATCGCTAGTCCATGTCCGGACACACTGTATAAATGTAAGAGCGGCTTCGCTAGTACAGTGCGGCAATCCCTTATTACAAAAGCAGGAATACCGTCTGGCCCCGCCGACCGCTTTGCCTTAAGTCGATCTAGAGCTTTCGTTACTTGGCTCAGCTGTAGGCGACCTATATGTACACGCGATCTGCTACCGCCGCTGCGTATATGGAATCTATACCTTCACACAGCGCTCTATAGTGTTGAGTACGGGTATACCATAAAAATATGTAACGCCGTGTTGAGGATTTTAAAATATACCCAACTCCAACATTCGTTTTGGGTATAGTATAAAAATATTTACCGTCGTGTTAAGGATTTCAAAATATACCCGACCGCAACATTCGTTTGGGATAGATATCAGATAAAGGGACGTTTATTTTATAGGTGAGGAATTGAGGTAAATCATACGAGAACAAAAGTGGATAAACAACGTTTATTAGTTACTAGAAAAATAATCATAAAATTAAAAAAAAGAATTTAGCGCGCATTATGGACATTCATTTTAACATTCTGGCCTAAGTTATGCTTTCGTTTAGTTTTGCGTTCTGTGTTAGACGGTCGCCCAGCTTGAATCCTTGACTTGGTTTTTCCTATTCCTCTGTCTTTACGTCTACTCAGAGCTGTGCTTTGAACATTAATTTTCCTTGGTATACGCCTTGTTATTATCTGACGTAAAATGAAGTTTTGTCCTTGTTCTGATGTATTGATTTTTTTAATCATATTTGTAAATTTTCCTAGTGCTCTTAGATTGTGGACAGTGGGGTTTGTTTCAAATAACTTTGTGAAGAATTGTCTACATTCTGTATCGGCTCTTGTGTATCGGAGGAAGAGCACTGTGGTACTACCTGTATCGGCTCTTGTGTATTAGAGGAAGAGCACTGCGGTTCTATCGAGTCCAAATCATTGTTCGGTGTTTGATTCAAATCTACCATACTCATGTAGAAATTTTCATTTATCACATTCCCCGTCGCAATTCTTGCTAGTGACATTCTATCTTGAATAGACAGCCGAGGAGAATTGGGAAATATGACTCCAAAGTTTTGTTCAATGCTACACAGGTGCTTGCAGAATCTTCCACATTTTCCAGCGTCACAGTCACAAACGGCTAAATCAGCTCTCACAGTGTAAAAAGTATTTGGGCTTGTCTCTGATTCCACACTGTACTCATTATCGTTGACTTTAGATATATTTTTAATATTTCGAGCAGTCTTCATGAACATTGCGTATATGGAATCCTTGGTTTTTCGTGTGTTAGCGTAGGAAACGATGCGCCGCAGAAAATAATTTTCAAAAATGGACGTAATGAAATCTACTAATGCGCAAGCATTAAATGCTTTACAGCGCTGAAGTATCACGTCTTTAAGAATGCGTATAGATGCTTCTGTTATGTTGTTGGTGTTGTTTCCTCGCGTAATTAAATCCAATCTATCAGAGACACACCATTCAAGCCGGCGTTTCCATAAGTTACTCAGATGATTTAACAGAGCTGGCATCGTCTTAACATACTCGTCACCTGTCAAATCCTTATACAATTTTACTGTTTCTTCTGGATCAGTTACAAAAAGAATATTTCGAAATCGTGTCATGATTGACTGTCTTTTCATTATGTCAACCTTGTGATCTGCAACGCAAAGCCAACGCCAAAAGGCTTGGCAAACATGAAATGCGCATAATAGTAATCGAGCATTTGGAAAAATTGTTCTCAAAGCATTTCGTTCGGCAGTAGAATCATCCGTCATAACAATATCAGGCTCAAATTTTTTACCCACCTCGTTCTTTTCTACAGCTTCTTTAATAGCGGCAAAAACCAACGTGTAATTGGACTCATTTTGCTCAGTATGTATAGCACATGCCAATGGAAGACCACCGATTTTGTGAGATGTAAAAACTAGAGTAATCGCAGAACTGGTCTGGTCACACGATGATGTTGTGTCTACAAAAATCATATTCTCATATGCAGTAGACAGAAAGACTCGTTTCATAATAGGAGTAATTATCACGATAATCCTGGGATTTTCTTTCAATAGTATCGAGTAGCCTTTGTTATTTAAACTCAATTTTCCCTTGTATGATTTCGGGGAGATTGCATTCATTACGGTCACCATACTTTTCAGTACGCCATTTATTGTACATGTAGTACACATGATTTTCGGAGGGATTTATTTGAGAGTTCGATAACATCTCTATTCCATTTAGATCCTCATCTTGAAACGAGTCCAGTATGTTCAATTCGTTGTAATTTATTGCTGCGCAAGGTGTCATTCCACTATCAAAATATTTCTTAAAAGTTTCTTCGGTTTGTTGGCTGCATTTTAATAAATTCAAGGCTTCGGCAACGTAAACACGATGAGAGTGTTCAAAAACTATAGTCACTAACACATTATACCCTTCCGACAACAGTTTGTCGTTTCGAATAGTGTCCTTATTAACTTTTTTGATAACAAAGTCTATTTTAGCCTTACAGTTTTGTCCACGAGACGACTTCTCTGATTTTTTATTGAACGATGAATGTTGACATGTATAGGTTTTTCGATACAAGAAGCGCTTCAACGAAGGATATGACTTTCGAACTATCCAGTTAGTGTTCGTAAAATTTGATATTTTTTTAACAAACTCTTCGATAAACTTAACATATCGTTCTTGTTCTTCATTTTGATCAGTCTTCAGTCTAAATCGCATGGAGTACTTTTCCTCCGATTCAAAATCCAGATTCTCGATAACTCCACAATGTTCGGTTATAAAACCCTCTAAACTAGCTTTATCTATCATTATTCGCATCTACTTTTACGCTAAAAGGATCACAAACCATATAGTTATCGCTTTATTATAATTTTCGCAATGTACTGTGCACTTATTACCACTTTTTAAATTAAAAAACACTTGAAATCACAATTCAAACAGTACTGACTAGCACGTGGTCACAAAATGATGCAACAAACAAAATATTGCGTCAAGCCTCGGGCGAAAAGGATAGAACGATTGAAATAGTAACGTGCCAAAAGAGTACCGAACAATTGCTTCGTTGCGGTCGGGTATGTTTTAAAATACTTGCAGGGGCGTATACTAAATCTGAATGTATACCCGATATCAACACGCGCCAGTGACGTCACAAATGTTAGGTAAAGGTACACTTTATTGAAATGATTTTTGTTTACTGGATTTGAAAATATACCCGAAGGCAACGCAGTTTCTGACGTCATGACCGTTGTGTGAAGGTATAGATTCCATATACGCACCGCCGCTTGAGGCCACTGCGGCGTTCACATCGAGTCGTGGTTCCTGATTATTGTAAACAGAATAAAAATATTGCGCGAACTCACCAGCACACTCCGACTCGGGTATAACTTTACCGTTTTTGAGAATGCTTTTCCGATTGTCATTATTATTTTTTCTGTTAAAGATTCTAATAAAGTACTAAAATTAAAAAAGGCTGTTTATGGTTTAAAGCAATCATCATTAGCTTGGTACCAAAGAGTAGATGAAGCACTGTGCAATTTAGGGTACACTAGATGTAAGCTTGAACCTTGTATTTTTATAAAAAATCATAATAACAATAAGAAAACTATTGTCGGCATTTATGTTGATGATTTTATATTTTTTTCAAATAATGAGATCGAAACCAAGTCTTTGATAGAAGTACTGAGTCAAAAATTTAAGATAAAAAATTTGGGGCAAATTAAACAGTATTTGGGCATGAGAATTAATAAAAATTAAAATGTTATTACAATAGATCAGGAGAATTATATTGAACAGTTGGCAAATAAGTTTAATATGACTGATTCTAATTTAGCAAATACACCCATAGAATGTAAATTGAATGTTGAGAAATCTGTGTGATAGTAACTTACCTTTCAAATATACATAAATGACCTCTGTCAACTTTCCCTTCCCCATTGTGACATCTTTACCTACGCCGACGACACAGCACTGTTGATATCCGACGTGACCTGGGACAGGGCTAAACATACCACTGAATTAACTTTGCGAACAATTATGGACTGGATTTTCACTAATCTACTGACGCTTAATATTTCAAAGACCAAAGTAATTCAGTTTAAACCACCGAATTCACCAAAACCGACAATGAACTCGGATAAAATAATAGCACATATTTGTCACGACCACTCTCCTTGCAATTGCAATTGCCTCGACATGGTCCCAAGTATCAAATATTTAGGTGTTTATATCGATGAGAGGCTGGATTGGCGCACCCATACGGATGCTCTATGCTCCCGGCTTCGTAAATTAATTTATTTATTTAAAGAGCTCAGACACGCGGCGGACATTGAAACAGCATTACTAGTTTACCGCTCACTATGCGAATCGATAATTACTTACTGCATCCCGGTATGGGGCGGTACCTTCAAAACAGTGATGCTTAGGGTGGAGCGAGCTCAGCGGGCTGTTCTCAAAGTTATTTATTTCCGTAAAAGGGACTACCCCACAGCTCAGTTGTACTCAGAAGCCCAAGTACTAACGGTGAGGAAATTATACGTCCTCCGCTCTATCTTGCGGCGACATTCCACGATGCCACTAGATAGCAAGCTATGTAATCGGCGGATTGGCTTTCCTATCTGTGAGTCTGTCCAATGTCGTACTGCACTTGCGCGACGACACTATCGTTCCCAAAGCGCACTAATGTACAACAAGATCAACAAAAAACTTTCAATTTATAAACTAACCCTACATAAAGTCAAGCAAACGCTTAAGCCATGGCTACTGTTGCTGAACTATGAAGAAACTGAGAAAGTTATAATATCTATTTCGTAACGTTAAAACCTCTCCGGATCAATCATTGACACACAGTTATTTTACTTTTTTGTTGTTACCATATTCTTTTTATTTTATTTTTTATTATTGTTTTTGTTAATCTTTTTGCGTAAGATTCTGTAACATCTCCTACTGGGAGAGGGCACTGGCTCTTGTAACACAGGTATATCACATAGCACAGGAGTCAGGGACTTCACATTATTTTGTAACCACTTTCTTGTGTAATAAAGATTATTATTATTATTATTATTACCTTATCAGAGACTAATAGGTAGCTTGCTGTATTTAGCGGTCTTGACACGACCAGATATTGCATACGCAGTAAATTATCTTAGTCAATTTAATAACTGTTATTCACAGTTACATTGGAATTATACCAAGAGAATTTTAAAGTATGTATTTGTTGAAAACAAAAAATTATTGCTTAAGATATTCCAAAGAAGGAGCAGAACTGGTTGGTTTTGTAGATGCAGATTGGGCCAGCGATGCCATTGATAGATGTTCATTTACAGGATTTTGTTTTATGAAATCTGGATCTGCTATTTCTTGGGAATCTAAAAAGCAAAAGAACTGTAGCTCTCAGTAGTTGTGAGGCAGAGTACAAGGCCTTGTCAGAAGCATGTAGAGAAGCTTTATATTTACAAAATTTAGAATGTGAATTGATAGGTTGTTGCAATAAGATTGTTCTCTTTAATGATAATCAAAGTGCATTGAAGATGGCAAGCAACCATTATTCTCATAAACGTTCGAAACATATCGATGTTCGATATAATTTCATCCGAGATGTAATTAACAATAATAAGGTTGAGATTAAGTACTTACCAACTTCTAGTATGCCTGCGGATCTGTTAACCAAAGGATTGTCAGGAATAAAACACTATGAGTTTATGCAAATACTTGGTATTGTTCAAAAGTAAGTTTATTGTTATTTATAGTGTAATAGACATTTAGTTTATTTGTCATTTTGATATAGTGGGGGTGTTAGAAAAATGATATCAAAATGGTACTCGTAGAGACATCTGTTGACAAATATGTGAACTAACTGTCAATTTCAAGCGTCTTTTTTTTTTCAAATTAAAAGTCAGTCGTTATCCTGCAACCAACGTGTTTTTACCTTTGCCCTACACCGAGCAAACATTTCGTAATCACTGCTTACCCCACTATTTTTGTAACATTTATGCAGTATCGCCTTTTCTTAAATACAATGGACAATTTCACCCGTATACCACTCCGGGTACCTGTACCTAGAATTAACATTTATGTAGCGTCATTCTCTTTATAATGCCCAAAGTGCCATCATCACTGATTTTCTTTAAAATCTTATCTAGAGTAGGTATTTCATTCTGCGCGAAGAAATTGTGGACTATATTTCTGATGGCACATTCTGTAAAGTTATCAATCGTATCAACAATTGACAAACGTTGCTTCAATTTCTTCGGAGATTTTAGCCGACCACTATCATTCTTCTCTTTTAAAATTCTATGAACAGAAGCCCAGTGAACACCTAAAGAAGATGCAACAGCTTTCAGAATGTCACCCTTGGGAGGCCGAAGAGTCTGCATTTCTCATTGCGTGGTACATTTATTTCAAATCATAGTCTTCTCGGTAGACAAAAAAGCCCGCCGTTTTCTTTTCTCAGCAGGTTGTTCGATATCCGCCATTATCGCACTATTTCAGTTCACAATGAAAAGTCCTTTTCACAAGCCGCCAAGTCGTTAAGAAAGCAATCAATCATAAAATCCAATACACCAGCCGGTTCACAAATTGAGCATACAGTCACAAGTAAGAGCACGTCTGCACAGTACGGAAAGTATGAGTAGACTAAAAAGCACTCGTACTGTGTACACCGCCTTAGCGTTTATCACTGCACTGACCAATCGCAGTTAAAAAATTATGTGAGTGAGATAGCGCTCTACTAACTCGTCTCCGTGAATACACTATAGACGAACTATTTTGCATCGGGGCTCGTATATAAATTATTATAAGAAGTATCAAATGTTTTTTTTACGAGTTACAAAAATGTAGTTTTCATGTTAAAACAAAGATACCTAGATAATGTAAGATACAAACATGATCATAAAAAACTAAAAAAATTGTGTTTATTTTACGAAATACGAGATCGGGTTACATAGTAGGATCAAAGGCGCAAGCAAGTGCCTATCTAAAAGTAGCATAATCTTTAAAAAGCATAAAAACCGGTAGGAATTTATAGAGTTGGTAGATTAATCAATCATTGTGATATCATTTTATCACAATGATTGCCTAATCTACCAACTCCCCGCACTATTGTCAATTAAGCCCCGCACTACTGTCAATTAAGTCGATGTTTCCCTGTGACCTTTTGAAAAATACGCCAATTCCCTACCGACAGTCACTCACTCTATCGAAAACCACTGTAACTACAATTCCGCCGTTTCTGTCATAGATAGAACTTTCGAAACGTGAACTTATGACATTAAAAACTCATTTTCGACATTTTCGTAATTACTTCGTTGTTCTATTGGATGAGCGATATTTGGAATAGTTAAAATCTGTGACGGGCGGGCGTTTTGGGGGACTGTCTTTTGTAATTTTGACGTTCGAAAAGTGCTGATTCTCAGCCTAGTTTGAATAAATGACTTTTGATTTTGATCTTAAACAATAAAAACCAAAAATTATTAAACATCTTCTAATTACGGTTTTACCCCGACACATGGGCAAAACCGTATATTATATGTATACGATATTGCCCCAGAAATTATCTAGAAGCAACGCATCCTATACTTACAAAATCATTCAACCTTTACACTCCCTACATTGCACCCAACCTTCATCCACGCGGCTTGAACCATATTCTTCAAGGCAGTACAAACAAATTTATAATTTTTGGTTTTGGTTTTTTGGTCTTAGGCGAATGATTCAAATTAAGCTTAGGAGTTTTAATTTGTGAGATGGTTATTAACTCATTTTTGGGGAGGAAGTGATAACAGCAGCGGTTGCCCTTTTTCGGTCCACGCTTATTTTAGGAACTGGCCTTTTATCCGCTGGAGACACCGTTACACGGTTCTGATTCAACGTAGTAAGAACTGGCGATGCTGTGTTATTTAATGGCGTCGGATCAATGGGTACCGCAGAAATTAATGGTGTTGAGTGAACGAGTGGCGCTGAACAAGTTGATAGTGTCGGGTTAACAGCTGTACCAGTGGAAATTGATGGAGTTGTAGAAGGTATTTCCGCTGTCTCAGTCGCAGCAAAATCTGCTTCACCGAATACTGTCCTGTTCGTCGAGAATATGCCTATTTTAGTAAAGCCAGACACGGCGTTCTGTATAGTTGCCGCTTTACAGTACGTTGCTCCATAAAGTCTTGCCAGCTGGAATTGTGTCACTACCCTACCCGGATTATTCCGTAGCCACGCGTTCACTTCTTGGGTGTAATATGTGCTTAACCCTTAAATGCATGATTTATTTTATCGTATTGCAAAAAATGCTATTGTATAGGTATTTATCTATAGAATTTAGATAATAAATATATAATAATTATACAATAATATTAATATTCATAGAGTATATATATTGTTTTGACAAAAAGAGGTGCGTTCAGAAACTCACAGCTATCACATTCTTAAAAAAATTAAATGACGTGCTTTGTTGCCATATGGCAACATTATGCATTTAAGGGTTAATGGACCCATGATACTCACGTCAAGCGGTTGAAGTTTGTGGGTGCAATAAGGGGGGAAACTTAAAATTACAACACCATTGTCCCTAGCCTTTTCGATCAGTGGGAGATTTTTTGTATGGGTCGAGTGTCCATCGAGTAAAAAAAGGACAGGATCTTCTTTTTTGGGTTTTACTGATGATATGAAGTGATTCAACCACTCAACAAATATATCACTTTGTATCCATCCACTTGGATGACAAACTGAAACTGTCCCTGGTGGAGCACCATCTAGAAGTTCAGCCTTCATTCGAACTCGTGGAAATATTAGCAGTGGAGGAATATAATTTCAACTCGTCGGAACTCGTCGTCAACGTCGGAACTAATAATAATAATAATAATAATATATGTAAATTATTACAGTTTTGCTTAAATAAAAATTGTATTGCTAAGACTTACGTGCCTGAACTAGGTGATCCTGTGTTTCAGGCGAGAAAAGCTAAACTAGTATTTTAAAATTAATAAATAAACAAAAGTTGAAAATGGACAGATAATTATATGTTGAGTAGCTTAAATCTTACTATCTATATTTGGTAAATATTTAACATAGGTGAAAATTGTATACCTATATTTACTTTAACACAGTAAATTTTCTGTTTCTTCATAAGACATACTTTGGAGAGCATCCTTGAGGATTCTCTTACAATTTGTATAGTTCACAGAATAAATGTTTGCTTTCAAATTTAGTCTATTATACAGGAGAGGTCCGAGATACAGGTAAAATTTGGATATAAAAGCATGTTGATATATTTTCACTACCTCGAACAAAATTTAAAAGGATGGCTATTCAATTGCTTGCACAATAGTCATGATCATCATTCTTCCTAACCTAAATCGCCTCCATTAGATGCGTGCATTGACGCATAAAATAATTCTACGCATCAATGGATGTGTGGCTTTGTTTTATTTCTCCACAATAGTTTATTCCGCGGACATTGGTGTGGGTTACATGTTTACCTCTATTACCCTATTTTGTTATTTACCATATTTGTAACGTGTAACTGTTTTATGTCCCAATAAAATTGAAATTTGTGGGCAAACTATATCTTTACGTCTTTTATTAGTATATGTAGTGCTGTAGGGTAGAGCTTTGTGTTGTTTTAATACAATGCCCATGATAAATATCTGTCGAACTGTTAATACTTCACAAGATTTGTACAGGAGGTTAGTAGGAAAAAGGAAAGGGCGGAAAGTAGACACTTTGAGAATCGCCATCTGGGCTCTCTCGATGGTTAGTAACATTGTTTTACCCGCTCCACCCCATCTGGTGATACAGTAAGTTAAGATCGATTGACATAGGGCAAAGTAAACCTGTCTAAGTATTTTTGGTTCACCAATATATCGTAACTTTTTAAAAACAAATATCAACTTGCGAACTCTATTATTTAAGGCTTCTATATGTTGTTTAAACGAAAGGGTTTCATCTATTATAACACCAAGGTATTTTGTTGTATTAGCCATTTTAATTTTAGGACAAACACAGTGGTTATTTGCGGGAATTGTGCAAGAATGGGCATATAATGTTGAGGTAGTGCCAGTTGATGTTTGCTTGCGCATCGGAAACTTAATATAATTTGTCTTGTCTGCATTTAGTGTTAGTGAATTAAGTTGGAGCCATTTATTAACAATATTAAATCCGCGTTGCGCAACTTTGTAGACTTTTTTTTCTAAGTCAGCCGAAAATAGAAGAGCAGTGTCGTCAGCATAAATAACAATTTGGCCATGATCTAAACTTATTACAAAGATCGTTTATGTAAATCAAAAATAGTGTAGGCCCTAAAATACTTCCTTGGGGGACTCCGAAAGACGTGTTTTTTTTCCTCGCTGAGAACATCTCCAATTCTTACACATTGGGTACGATCTTCTAGATAGCTCTTAATCTGATACCTATGGTTTCAAGCTCGTGCAACAGAATAGGAATAGAAACCGTGTCAAAAGCTTTGGCGAGGTCCAAGAAGATTCCTACTGTGTGGTTACCCTTATCAAGTTCTTGTGCTAGATAGTCAGAACTGTATTCAGTATCATCATTTAGTACATTGATCTCATTATCATTTTCGCTACTATCGCTGGAAGAAGCATCTTGTGGTGGGACAAGTGCTAGTATTTTCCTCACACGTTCTAATCGCAGGTTACCCTAAAATAAATAAAGCAAAATTGAGCACACGAATACCCCCAAATACCAATAAAAGCAATTAGGTACATCCTCCACTATTCCGCAATGTTAGCTATTTTTTACACTCCGTTCAATAAGGCAATCACTGGTATCTTCGCAATGTTAACCATAGCTAACATTTAACTTTAACATGTTATAGCGCATACTCTCATGCAATATTTGTAAGATAGCTTTTGTAATGTCGTAGAATGCAATCACAAAAACATAAATAGTATGTTATTTTTACATGAAACACGAAATTTGATTGAAAAAATTAATATTTCTTACCTTTTGCGCGGGAGCAGCTCGCGATCGAAACGCCATTTTTCACAATACTGTCGAAATTAACATTAGTATGACGTATTTTATTTTTCTAGGGACGAATAGTGATGTCAAGAAATGTAAAAATAAAAATGTCAACATCTGACATCTGTCAAGCAGGACGAAACATCAAAATTTTCCGTTTTTACAATTTTATGCATTTATTTTGAAAAATTGTGTCTCAAAAAATCGCAAAGAATGTGCGCAATTTGAATAGAGTAATGGCACTATGGAGCTGACGCTGTGTGAGCGTGCGTGTTCCATCGCCGCCCGTTCGATGTCCACCACGCACAAGATAAACAAAACAAGCAGCACATGAAGTTATTTTTTGCTCCGTTGGTGTAATTGCTGTATGGCGTTCCAGTAGGAGGATAAATAAATAAATAAATAAATGTCCTGTACTTACTAATTGAAAAAATCGTAAGATGAGCCGATAATATTGTCAGTGGATTTTTCGAATTGTGAATGTTAAGTATAGCTTACGAATTAAAGGGCGCTCTACGCGCGATGACAAGCTGTTTAAGCGGCGCACATAGGAGTATTCGTATGTTAAAACCGGTTAAAAGTCAAAAGTAACAAGTTACTCAAAAATTCGTTCAAACCATTTTTTGTTTAAGTTTGATAACCAGTCTGTCAATCGGCCGCCATAAAACTTCTACCCCCACTTGCCTCTTGTCGTAAAGTCAGTCGGAACCCAGTCAATGTTGGAATCGCACGTCTTTGTTCGCGACGCTTTTGTTTGTGGTATTTAGTTCTCTCGCTATTCTATTTTCGTGTGATTGACTTCAGAAAAAATATTAATTGAATATGGAAGTGGAAGGTACGTACCGTAATTTAAAACGAAATTTTATTATTTTCTGTTTGTATTGTACGTTTAGGAACTATGTTAAACGGGTCCTATAAGGGCATTTATTTTTACTTTTAATTTTGTTATAACAGTGTTTTTGTTTAAGTGTGGTCGCCAGCTACATTTCTTTTATAGAGACGAAATTTAGGCTTATGCCAATCATATATTACAATAAAATTGTCCGCCTTAATCCGCCATTTTGTTTTTTATCCATTCGAAGTTAATGCATGTAAAAGTTGAATTATTTCAACATTTATTTATTTTATTTATTTTACCATTTATGTACACACATATATAAACAGACAAGAAAAAACAGAACAGAAAAATAGGTACAAAGGTGATGCTTATTTCTTAAGAAATCTCTTCCAGCATACCTGCGATAGGACATTAGATAGAGAGATGTAGACAGCGTGTGAAAGAGTAAAGGAGACAAAAAGAATACATAAAATCGTAATCAATTATTCACTTAAAAAACTAAACAAATACAATGAGAATATACTTACATACATACATACAAATAAGCATACATACATACATACATACAAACATACATACTAACATACATACATACTTACTTCTGAAATAAATATCACTATGAAGTTAATAAATATCACGTAATCAAAATAATAAATACATACACAACTATGATGAAGTGGAAAGATAGTGTTCTTTTACTCTTCTTTTAAAAACTGCAATTGTTTGGCAGTCCCTAATGTCAGGCGGTAGTGAATTCCACAGCCGCACCGCGTGTACTGTGAAGGAGTAGGAATAGAAGTCGGTGGAGTGGGGAGGGGACTTTTTAAGATGCGCCCTGCAAGGCGCATCTGAAGGACGGGCGTAGGAAACACGCTCCCAACAGGTAAGGTGGTGTTTTAGGATTGTGAAGGAGATTGAACAGCAGACACAATATCCGAGAGTTCCTGCGAAGGCGAATGGGGAGCCACTTGAGTATCTTGCGAAAGTTGGAAACGTGATCATACTTTTTAAGGTTAAAAACAAAACGAATACAGATATTTTGCAAACGCTTAAGTTTATTTAGCACCTCCTCGGTGGCATCCAAATAACAGGCATCGGCGTAGTCGATAATGGGCTGAATGAGGGTTTGAGCAAGAGAGATTTTGGTTTTCAAGGGCAAGAAGCCCTGGAGACATTTTAACGAATGGAACGTGTAGTGCACTTTGCGACTGACCTGAGCAACATGAGCAGTCCACGACAAGTAGGAGTCCATGGTCACCCCCAGGTTTTTAACAGTGTGTGTGTATTCAATCTGAACTCCATTCAGACTGAGTGGAGATAGCGACGCAACATCGAGCCTATTCCGCATATACCTGCCGCCGATAATAATGGCCTGGGATTTCCTAGGGTTGATTTGCAGTCCAAAAGACTGCGACCACTCACTAATCAAATCCAGATCACTGTTCATGGCAGAAACAGCGGCTTCCGCATCTTCCCTTAAGATATGATTGTAAAGCTGCAGGTCGTCGGCATAGAGATGGAAGTAAGAAGAGATGACTCTGGTGACAGAGTTAATAAAAATAGAAAAGAGAAGAGGAGAGAGAACGCCACCCTGAGGTACACCTGCGGTAAGAGAGCACCAATCAGAAAACGACTCATCGAGACAGACCCGCTGCGAGCGGCCTTTAAGATAGGAGTTAAACCAACCAATAGTGGAAGAAGAGAAATTTATAGATTTGAGAATCCCTAGAAGGATGTCGAAATCAACAGAGTTAAAGGCACTGCTAAAGTCTAGAAGTACAAGTAAAGTAAGAGATTTGTGGTCCATTGCCCAGCGGATGTCATCGGTAACCTTCAAAAGAGCCGTAACCGTGCTATGGCCAGGTCGAAAACCAGATTGAAGAGGACTAAGAAGGTCATTCACAGATAGAAAGGCAGAAAGTTGTTGATGAACAATATGTTCAAGAACTTTGGAGAGAAATGGGAGGATGGAAATGGGACGGAAATCAGTGGGTAAGACCGGCTTAGGAATTTTGGGTAAAGGGATAATATGAGCTTGTTTCCAGACCTCAGGAACAGTACAAGAGAGCAAGGAGAAATTAAAAATGTGGGTCAAGACAGGAAGTAGTGTCGAGAGGATAGGAGAAATCATTCTTGAACAAATATTATCAATACCAACTGCAGTAGAGGAGATAGCACAAATAGATTTTTTGACCTCACTTTCACTCACTAGTCTTAATTCAAAAGAAGAACACTGTGGCATTGGCAAACCAGACAGTTTATTTAACGTAGCTGATTTGACGTGCGGATCAACAGTGACAGGTGGGTGTGAGAAATGTTTATTAAGAATACACACGTCAATACCATTACTGGAAGCAACTGGAGACTTGCCAATACCGATAGTTTTAAGAAACTTCCAGACTTCAGACGAGTTACGATTGTCAAGTGAATTATGGAAGTAGCGTCTCTTTGCATCTCTACACATACGCCTGCAGCGATTACGCAGCACCTTATACACATTCATGTTACGCTCAGAAGGACAGCGTTTCAACCTTCTTTTGGCTCTGTCCCGACTTGCCATCGCATCCTTAATGACAGGAGTAAGCCAAGGAGCCGGAACATGTTTTACTTTGACTCGACGGATAGGGGCATGCCGGTCAAACAAGCAGAGTAAAGTGCTGTTAAAAATGTGAACCATATCGTTGATACATGTGCTCTCCAAGACGTCCGTCCAGTTGATGCTACCAGCATCACGCAGCAATGCGTCCAGGCTTATGCCCTTGTAGTTCCGAAGGAACATATATTGCGGCTTGCGCTTGGGAGGGCGAATCCTGTAAGACATAAAAATGAGGTCGTGGTATGAGAAACAAGCAGTGAGCTGTCCGTGGACAGATACATTACTAGAGTTAGAGACAACCATCAGGTCCAACAGAGAAGGGGTGCAATTAGGAAAATGATGAGTAGCAGAGAGAGGCAGAATACTAAGGTTATAAGAAGATAAGAGAGATAGAAGTTTGTGAGTACGACTGTCGTTTTTAAGAAGGCAAGTATTAAAATCGCCCATCATGACTATGTGGTCATAAGAGGGACAGAAATCATCTAAAAGCGAATCAAAAGAGTCAAAGTAATCGATACTGAGGTTAGGACTGTAAACGACTCCGAGAAGCATTTTAGCATGGTGCAGGGAAATTTCGAGAAATAGATGCTCCGCTGACCCCGAGTAGGAAGATGGTGATGTGCTGATGATCTTGTAGGGGATATCAGTTCGCAGGTAAATGGCAACACCACCACCACCCTTCCCAGTTCTATCATTACGGATACGGACATAGCCAGGAAGGGCATAATTAACAGATAAGAGAGAGGGTTTGAGGAAAGACTCAGAGATGAGCAGAGCATCTATATGTGCACTGTTAAAGGAAGCCAGTAGATCTGAGTAATGGGCAGGAACACTCTGGGCATTGATATGGGCTATGTTGAGATTGTTGGGGAGGTGGGACATCAAAGAGGAAATCTGATCACTGAGAGTAAGAGGAGACGAAGAACCACTCGCCGCACTAAGGAAACTGCTAGAAGAGGACGAACATGAGAAAAAATTATCATTAAGGTCGACATCGATCATAATGTGCAATATTAATAATAATAATATAAAAATGTATAAAAAAAAATAAAAAATAATAATAATAACAACACAATAGTAAAATAGCTTATGTAAAAATACTAATAATAATTTAAAACGCTCAACCAATAAAACACATTTTCGCTAGTGCTGGTAGAGATTTTAACACAACATTTATATACTAGTTACGTCAAAAGTAAAGAAAATAATAATACTAATAATAACACTCGAGGCATGAATTATGTTAACAAAGGACAATAAAAATAATTACAATCTATAATAAATATAAAAAAATAAAAAAAAATTAAGTAACGATAATGTCGGCCACAACATTTACAAACAGACTGTTACAAACGCAGGTTGTAACGAAACGTAACGTCAATGTGAAGCAAAAAGTGACACTGACAGACGTCACAACACTGCATCATAAAAATAAAAGCATCTACCGGCGAGCTAAATATTGTGAGAACAAATTAACTAAAAGTAAATGCTTTGGGTAGATTTGTAAAAGTAAAATATTAATTTAAAGTGTACCGACATTATACGAAGGCATTATGTAACGGTGAACGAAAGACATGCAAGGGGACGACTAAATCGGCAAACTCAGTGACGAGCCTTCTTCACAACCTTTCTTTTGGTGGTTGCGGTTACTGTCGATTTAGATGCCGCTGCTGGCGAGGTAGAAGCGGCTGGCACAGAATCATTGGGTGTGGCAGCACTGGCCGGAATGGGGAATAACGAGATTAATGTTTCAAGCTCACCCATGGATGCTATCTTCCGGCGTGTCTTGTCAGGCGTTAAGACAATAACCTTGCCCTCTGCAGACCAGCAGCTATTAATGCTGAAATGCTTGCGGGCAGCAATAAAGACTTGGTGCCGTGTCTTGGTCAGGAACTCCGAAATGGTGATGCCGCTGCCCTTGAGTGAAGTTTTACTGTCCCAGACTAACCGACGATGCTCCATATCACTGAATCGAACCAACACAGGTCTTGTTTTGCCCTGAGGGGCTCCCAATCTGTGGCATACTTCTAAGTGATCCAATTTAATGTCATCAATCAGTAGATGTTTCGAGATAATAGGGAGAATCGCGTTACACAGCTTTTCATTAGGCTTCTCAGGAATACCGTGAAATAGCAGGATCTTTCTTCGCATTGCAGTCTCATGTTTGTCCAGGCTCAAAGATAGGAGTTCAATCTGAGTTTTAAAGTGAGCAAACGTTTTGCATACAAAAGATTTAAACTCATAGAAGTCAAGGGAGAGAGCAGCAAGGTCCGAGTGAGCAGGGTCAGTTCCAGCTGTAGCTCTCAGCAGCTTATCTTCATACTCGCGCATACGGGAGCTAAACAGTCTCAAGTTCTTCCATACTGTGCACGAGCTTGCTGTCCATGGTATGTTGGAATTATTCAAGTGTTGTGGTTGAAGAAGAGTAAAAGTGAAAGGAAATTCCAAGCGAAGGTGGCTTTAGTGGTTAATTAGCACATAAATATTGTGAAAAAGAAACAAATAACTATTTTTAAATAAATATCAAATAACAAAGCCAAAATTACGTATATATGTCAAGCCTACCCACATAGGAAAAAAAAAACTTTGTAATTTTTTGTTTTTTTTCTCTCGTAGATTCTTCTAAAACCGTCAGGAAATTTACCAGAAGAGCTTTATATGACATCCTGAAAGAATTCAAGGGAAAAAAAATGGACGAAAAGTTTTCATTAATGGAAAAAAAAAAAAACTTGTGGAAATGACTAAATGTCCAACTGATCAAAAAACTGTTTTAAGTCGGGCCTTAAGGTGTTTCAAGAGTGATTTTAAGAAGAAATGGACAGCCGGTAGTTACAAGGATGAACGTTTCTTGAAAAATAATGAAGAATGGCTCACGTCTTCGATCGAATTGCCCTACTGGTCTGCAGAACCTACACAAAAACCAGGACGCCCACCTAAAACATTCGAAGAGCTAAGTGACCGCAGTAAGCGTCGAAAAACAAAAGTACTACGGGAACAGGTACCTGTCGAGGAACTGACGTATGCCGCTGGCGTAAGTCAGCGCACTTCAGGAAATAGTGATGCGTCCAAATTAATAAAAGAAATGACTTCCACGCCAACCAGAGCTACAAAATTTCGCAAAGTTATTACTTCTGCTCAAAAGCAAATAGTTGTTAAGAAACATACACCCGAAGGGGCTCTGGCTATCTTTGTAGAAGGCGACTTCAGTCGAAGACAGTGGGAAGTTATACACGGGGCTAACAAGAGCATCTACCCCTGTTATTCAATCATAAAAAAGGCCAGAAAAGAATGTTACCCCAATGAGCAATCGATTCGAGTGACTGAAACTTGCTCTGAGATTGAAATACAAGCTTTACTTGACCACACTGCATTGCGTCTGTATAAATACGTAGCAGAGGTTGTAGATACTTGTTCACAGGAAGAGCAGAAAAACATGGTTTTAATTTCAAAATGGGGCTGTGATGGAGCGCAGCAGTTGCAATATAAACAAAAGTTTGAAAACAATACCGACAGTGACGCAAATATTTTTCAAAGCTCATTCGTGCCTTTAAGATTAGTTGTAATGGTTGATGGAGAACAAAAAAAAAACATACGGCAAAACCCAGTCCCTTCCTCTGTCAGATTTTGCAGACCCATACGAATACGCTTTATCAATAAATCAGAAGATGTTACTAAAAATGAAATAGCGTACATCAAAAGTCAAGCTGCAAATTTAAAAAAAACAGAATTGCCCACACCTAATGGATTAGGTAAAATAAAGCATACCATGATACTTACCATGATCGACGGAAAAGTATGCAATGCTGCAACTGATACTTCATCCACTATGAGATGTTATATTTGCGGACAGACTTCCAAAGATTTCAACAAGTTATTTGTAGCAGAGGAAGTCAATGAGGAAGAAGCACTGAAGTTTGGATTATCGATTCTTCATGCTAGAATTCGTTTCTTCGAGTCGCTATTGCACTTATCTTATAAATTACCATTAAAAAAGTGGCAAGTGCGAACAGCCGAAGACAAAAATATTGTTAAAGAAACAAAAGAACAGATTCAAACTACCTTCAAAGAAGAAATGGGTCTACTCGTAGACATTCCCAAGCCAGGATTTGGGAATACTAATGACGGCAATACGTCCAGAAGATTTTTTGCTGATCCGGAATGCTCTTCTCGAATCACAGGCATCAATATTGGTCTAATAAAACGATTTAAAGTAATCATAGAAGTGATTTCAAGTGGCAACAGCATTGATGTTGGTAAATTTGTAGCCTATGCACATGAAACTGCTGAAATGTACACAAACTTGTATGGTTGGCATCCTATGTCACCAACTATACACAAAATTTTAATGCATGGTGCCAAAGTCATATCTACTGCAATCCTACCTATCGGTTAATTATCGGAAGAGGCAGCAGAGGCGCAACAAGCACATACGGTATTATAGGCTAAAGTTTGCTCGAAAATTTTCGCGAGTCGATTGTAATATATATATATATATATATATTAAGATATATTAAACAGGCTGTTACTAAGTTCAGATCCGTATTTAAGTTGTAGCAGACCAAAGCTACACAAGAAAAGTAAGCCATTTTCGATGGAAGCAATCACTCTTATGGTCGCAAGTACACCGCTTTTACCTCCAAATGAAAATGATGCCGAAGAAAGTATAGAAGAAGACGAAGATGACGAAGAACATGTAGACGAACAGTTTGAGTCTGACTAATGATATTTTTTGATCGCAAATTTGTATAGTTTTTTTTTTTTTTAATAAATATCTAATGTCATTGAACTTTGTCTTTCATTCGATGAAATTGCAAAAAAAACGCGAAAAATAATTTTGACCAGTTTTATAATGCGAATACTCCTATGTGCGGCGTCCATTTGGTTATTTCCGTATTATCTTCGATATCTGAGTATGGCCGCCCAAAAATTGTACTTTCAAGAAAGAAAAAAAAATGTCCTTATTTTATTTTACCATTTATGTACACACATATATAAACAGACAAGAAAAAACAGAACAGAAAAATAGGTACAAAGGTGATACCGTTGTGTGTCGACGCCTTGACCTGTTGACCTCGAGTGACCTGATGTCTTTTACTATTTTGCTTATATAACCTATTATTTTCGTCCTTTTTTTTATGATTTAGAAACCTTGAAACATTGTCTAACCATTAAAATTAAGTAATCACAAATATTAGGTTGTCTCATAAGTTCTTGCCATATTTTATTTTTGTCGAATTTTCTCGTATTTAAACTAAAGTGAATTCAAGACAGTTCTAGATATTTCTAGTAAGGATGAGTATCTTTTATGATGAGGGTATAAATAGGCGCGGACGCAACGCAATAATTAGTCTTTAGTGAAAATGGATCAGCGTCAACTGCGACCTATTATGCTATAATATGAGCATCGACTTCAACAGAAACGGCTAAAAAGATTAGCACTGCATTTGGACCGGGTACTACTAGCGATCGGACTGTTCGTTTCTGGTACAAGCGTTTTGACACCGGTGATATAAGCTGCGAATATCAACCTCGCCCAGGCCGACCCACCAGTTTCGATGAAGATGCTTTGCGTCACGAACTTGAGCTACATCCAGACTATAGTACGCGCGATTTAGAGAAGGCGCTTGGACAATCCCACACGACTATAGATCGTTATATCAAAGCGATGGGATATCGCAAAGTGATGTCACGTTGGACACCTCATGCGTTAACGGACCATGCGTTAGCGGACCATGAACATGACCGTTCGTGTGGCCATTTTTAAAGTTTGTTACTTCGTAAGCACAGACGAGACTTTCTCAAGAACATTATTACATGTGACGAGAGCTGGATACATTATGAAACTAACACGCGTCATGCCTATTGGATTCCTCCCGGGGAAAACCCACCAGCCCAGCCTAAACTTAATGAACACGGTCGTAAGATTATGTTGTCTGTTTTCTGGGATTGGCAAGGAATGATTTTCTGGGAACTCCTCGAATCTTATCAGACTATTAACGCCAATCTGTATACGCAGCAGTTTCACAAACTAGCAGACATGTTAAAAATTAAGCGGCCAAAACGACTTGGGGTCCAACTTTTGCATGACAACGCACGACCTCATTGCGCCAAGTTAACATATAAACAGCTGGAGGATCTAGGATGGCTGACTGTTCCACATCCACCGTATAGCCCGGATCTTGCGCCTTCAGACTTTCATTTATTTCGAGATCTTAAATTACATTTACTAGGAAAAAAAATCAAAAATTCTGGAAGTATAAAAATTGATCTTGAAAATTTTTTCGAGTCCCAGCCTGCCTCATTTTGGGAGAAGGGTATTAAAATTTTGCCCAGTAGATGGCTGACTGTTGTTGATAACGAGGGAGACTATATGTATAATTGATTAAATATTAATAGTAATTTGTCTTTTAACTGGCAATAATTTATGAGACAACCTAATACATACCCTTTTTACTGCATTTTATTAGCATTTAATTTCACCAACGGTGAAAATTCTTCAATACACAAACTTTGCGACTCAGAAATCATGTAAAACTTGCTCTAAATCACATTATTTTTATTTACACACCAAGCAAATACACTTATCATCATAAAACATTCAACACAATACGGCACTCCGGCTACCAACATAGCGATCAAAATACTGACCAGAAAGTGCGGTTAGCAAAAAAAGTAAAACATTTCCTTTACTAATTTATTCTTTCGTTCATTGTAAAAAACTATTGTGATGATTTATTTATTGATTTCTTGTATTAATATTATTTAAGCGCTTTATACATAAGCGAACAGATTCAAGAATTGTGTGGGAATGATAAAAAAACGGCATCGTAAAATTCGTTATTTATTTAATAATTTGCAATTTTACAATAGAATTATTTTAAATTTTCGAGGCTGTGGTAATCCTTCCAACACTGTACCAAAGCAGAGTCCAACGTTGCGTACTGTTCAAGCAGACAAAACTCTTTTTTCTATGCCCTTGGCACCACATCTCGCACAACGCCGTCGGTCCATTTTCCTACCTCGTGACATGACGGGGTTGTGAGGGATGTCGCGCCGTAATCGGGTTACATTGATATCATCAGCAGGAGCTGGCCGAGAGATTTACTCGTCCTATTCGAGAAAGTCTTTCAGCCAATTCATGGCGGGAAGTCCGGTGATCAATGGGCTCCAGATTCAGCTCAGGTGACGACTCTCTGCGAAGTACAGATACATTAAGCAGACGCTTAAAAAGCTTAATTTACCATTTTAAGCATCTTTTTCTTTCCATCAAATACATGGAAAGCATCTGATCTTTCAGATCGATGCCTCCCATGGAGAAATTATAGTCTCGGACGCTGGTAGGCTTTTGAAGGGATTTCCCGGCTCTTGTCCCCTCGACAGTTGTTTTGTCATGAAAAGTGGAAATCATGTTCACAATTTTTACATCTTTCCATGCCAAAACAGAAACATCGCCCGAATGCTGGGCCACAATTGTTCCCCTTGGCACGTTCTTTTTCAACTTATTTATTGCCTCAGGCACATGTTTGCGATTCGTATGCAAAGTGCCGAGGCAGTCAATTCAGTCAATTCCTTTAGATTTAAGATGTCGGGCGAGAGCAGGGATGTTATAAAAGTTGTCCATGGTGAGACAGTGGCCCTTCCCCTCAAGTCCTTCAATCAGCTCTAATACTATTTTTGTGGTCTTTCCACCAAGATCAGAGCTGATTGAAACGACATCACTGTCGACGTTTGAAGTATGTGATTTGCCAGTATAGATTTGGAACCTATACATGCCTCGGGTACGAAACTCATATAGTTCAAACGATTTCATGCCGAAGCGAGCGGACTTTGAACGTATTGCTTGGATCCAGGACAGTCTTCCCTTGAAGATAGTGAGGGATTCATCTGTTGACAAATTTTCTTCCAAACTGTACAGCTCTGAAAATCTCTTATTGAGGTGGTGAATAACTGGTGACAATTTGTACAGTTTGGGAGAAAGGAATTTTCCTTTACTTTGTAGAGCATTCTCACTTTTATCATTATTATCTACAAAGTGAAGGAACTTTGTCAAAAGAATTAATCTATTGAATGACATCAACTTTCTAAAGCCTGGCATTGCTAAGACAGTCCAATCGTCCATGCCCATAAAAATAAATATTGCGAACAGTCTATACAGCTCTTCAAAATTAGTTGGCGTCCAATATTGGAGCCGTGACTGTCGCGAGAGCACTTGTGTCTGTATGACCTGTTCAGCATATCTATTTATTTCTTCTGCTATACGTGACATAATTTCTATGTCCCATATAGCAGTAAAATCGCTATCTACCTCGGGAAAATCTTTCGTTGGCCCGGGAGTGCCTATAAAAGTATCGCGAGTACCAGTAAAGGTACTAAAAAGCGTAAATTCCTCAAAGCCCTACATAATCGGTGTCACCATGATATTATTGCTCCTAATTCACGCCATAAGAATGTTGAGCTGTTAAACTTAAAGTCTAGACGCCTTTTCCTAGAAACTATGTTTCTCTATGACTTGTGTAATAGCAGATATGATTGCATAGACCTCACTAATAAGTTAAGCTACGTCGTTCCGAGAACTGTCATTGGACGACAGGTGCGCGCACGTCCACTTTTTGCCATTTCCTCCTGCCGCACTAACGCTGGAGTTCGCGCACCTCTTCGTCGTATAGCTAATAATTTTAACACTATGTTCACAAATTTAGATTTGTTTACATTGTCTGCTAATAAGTTTAGAAGCTCATTGATAAAATTAATTAGTAATAATAATAATAATATTCCACAACTTTCACACAACGCCATCTAGTCCCAAACTAGTGACTCAGATTTTTAGTTGTTTTGATTTGTTCTTTTTCTGTTGTTGTTTAAAAATAGTGTTTCTGCTCTTTAATAAAAAAAAAATTGTCTTAAGATTTTGCCTTTTATGTCTCACTCGTGTGCAAATAGCTCCATAATAATTTTGTAGTATTTAAGATGTGGATAACGTCGTGAGCTACACATATGTAATGTCTTTTTTTTCTCACTGCCTGTTTATTACGATGTTTGTGTAGCTGTTTGTTTTACCGAAATAAATAAATAAATAAAATCCTCAGACCAATTGAACATGTTGTTGCCGCCGAGCAGGTTATCTTGGCAACGGTCCATCTCTTCTTCCAATTCTTCATTGGCCTCCTGGAGTTGAACGCCAAACTCTGCAGTGTCATCGGGTATGTTCCGCTCTATACGCGAAGAAGTGAAATCGACGTTGGTATCAAATACGTCGTCGTAGTCACTGTCCATGTCACTCCCTCGTGCCGGAGTTTGGTGCTCAACCCGAGCGGCAACTCCGCTAGGGCCAGGTTGTGGTGAAGAGGGCGCTGGTGGTATAGTAGGAGGGGAGTTTGATGGTGCAGGTAGTAGGTGGAAATTGGGGTTTCTGGATCAGATGAGATCCAGAAACACCCAATTTCAACCATCATTCATCACATCCGAAAATGAACCAGAAACACCCAATTTCAACAATCATTCATTACATTCGAAAATTAAATAATTGTATTGTCTACATTTCACCTCAGTTATGTTTAAGTCACTTGTAATAGAGAGAGCCTATTACCAACTACCGGGCACAAATCGAATAGAATAGGAAATGGGATCGAACTCAAGACCTCATTCTCGGTAGTCATCATTCCACAATTAATGTGTGCATATTTATTATAATAGTAACACGCAGTGCCTACTGTAGCTATAGGACGACACGGCAGGGCATGTTGAACATGGAATGCGCTCATATGTTGCCCGCCGCTGCCTTTTATAGCGTAGTGGCTATTTGTGCTGAACTGTTCTATTCAGTAAGTAGTTAATATTTTATGAGGTAGAAATAAAATTAACTATACTTTTTAGTATTATTTTATTTTAAATATTGCAAATTAATTATGACATTTTACATAGTTGCTTGTCGACACCTGTTACCACGTACACTTAGATACTTACACATATTTTGCATAACAGTACTTAACTTTATTAAATCTATGCTTTGGGATTCATGTCATCCTGAATTCTGGCTATTAATTCTCTCGTACTGGAATAGATATCATCAAATAATATGGATTTTACAACATGCTGAACACACACATTAGCTTCACAATTACACATCGGCTGTTTGGATGTTGGAAAACTGTCCGTATCGTAAATTTCAATCTTGATTATTTTTGCCCCGCGAGTGATAGGTGTCTTTATATATTGAAAAAATGTTTGATCTGTTTTTGGTCTCTTACGAGCAAGAGCCAGCGATTTCTGTCCAGGTGTTTGTTCAGCTGCTGGTTGATTCATAGGTACAACATTGAAAAGGTCTTCCGTGTCCTGGAAAAAAGACAAAATACAACTGCTATAAAAAGTTTCAAATCTCAATAAAAGCATTATGGTTCAAACAAAGCATTATGTTGAAATAAATACTGATTGGTGTACCAGATAAAATAACATCACGCCTTGTTTCCCTGAAGGATTATGGGGGGTATGTTTTAAAATTTTAATTGTAAGATAAAATAATGTTAAAGAAAATATTATTAACACTTACCGACATTGCATGATAATAGAGTTCTACCCAGTCAAGACTCAGGTGCAGAAATTGAATGATCGATTTTAAGGTTTTTTTTTCGATTTATATATCATTTATTTTTTATCATTAGAGTTCAAAGTCATACGTTTTTGCTAGATGTTGATATCCCGAACAAAAATGGTATGGTGAAATTGAAAAGAGTGTTCTGAATCGGTATCAAGACCCAAGTCAATTAAAGCCTTACTTACACATAGTTTGACTTTATTGAATGTCGATATCATGTCAGCAAGGCTGGACCACCTAGTCTTGCAATCAAGATGTAGCTGTAGGTTTTTGTCAAATTCTTGATTAATGTAAACTTGCAGGAAGTCGTTTTTTGTGGGTGAATTCTTAAAAAGTTTGACCAGCTTTCTGACTTTTTTTATGATACTTGCGTACTCAGTGTCCAAATCTACTTCATGTGTAGGAAAATAATAATAAAAAACATCATCTTCATCATCAGAGTTTGTTTCTGTTTCTTCTCCTGGCAAGTTCGGAATCTCATCTATTTCATCTTCAGCAGACACAGGCAAATCTTGTTTTTTGTATATGCAATCTATTATGGACAGTTGAATGCCGTGGGCGTAACAAAGCTGCTGTAGAGGACTAATAAAACGCCCTACCTTGGTCATTACAGAAGCTCCATCCGTCGTAATATTGACGACATCATCGTCGAGAGACAGGCCAAATTCCGATAGTCTTTTCTTCAAAAGGTCTACTGCAGTTTCTGCAGGCATGCTGCCGTATATTCTGATCAAGCGTAAATTCCAAAAGACAGCTTTATTGTTCTTACACGTATGTATATTTACGTTCATGTAACGTCTATTTTTAGACGAAGTCCACTCATCAAAAGTTGATGTAAATCGGTGGTTATCGTCCTTTAGCTCAGCAAGATCACGTTGAACTTTTAACTTTAAGGTCATTCCATAATTCATCACCATAAGTTCAATTGAATTAGGAGATGTTGGTAATTTGTATCCTGCAGCACTAAAAGGTCTCTCAGGTCTTGCGAGGTACAAAACACACGAAATGGTAAACCGTCTTTAGCAACCATCCTTGACACTTTCATCTCCTTTGAATTATCTTCACTATGAAAATGATCCGTAATTTTTCTCTTTTTTGTTGATTTTGATGATGGGGCAGTCAAAGGCAAAGGTTGCTCTTGCTTAACAGTATTTTCGGCTGGAGCTGGTTCGGAAGCCGAAGAGTTTGATGCTGATGGCCCGGGAACACCATCGTTTGCCTGCATCTCAACCTCAACACTTTTTTTAGTATCTATCTGATGTATAGACTTCAAGTGTGTATGTAAGCCTTTTGTAGAATGGTCTTTAGTTTTCAAAATCTTCGCACACAGTTTGCACTTTGCAGTGAGACCATCTTGATCGCGTAAACAATGTTTCCATACTTCTAAAGAACTTTTATATTCACTGTACACTTTTGACATGGTTGGTAGTTGTAGTTGTATTGTAATTGTAGTGTAATATTTCTGCGAAACTAATTAAAACACAAAACTGTCTCCAAAACAAATTATTTCGTTGCAATTGTAAACAAACGCACGCGCGCCGCCTTGCAAAATGAGCCGGACGGCCGGACCTCGTCCCCCGCAAGCCCGCCTACCCCTCTTGTCCTGTGCCCGCGCCAGGCGCGGCCGCACGGCCGGCCAGGATTCAGTTCGCGCGCAGCCGCGCTATGAAATACACGTCGTCACGCTGCATTTGTAGATCTCGTTAACTCGCGAGATCTCGTACGAAATTTGACGAGATACAATCTCGTAAAATATGGCCGGGATCTCGGCGAGACGAGATTGCATTCCCTAGTTCTATCGTCCGCCCGCTTCGATTACTGTATTTTTCTATTTCTGCTCGGCCCCTAAGAGTACTATCGTAATGTTATATAACCTTCTTCATGAATTGAGCTATCAAATCCATTTTTTTTTCAAATCCGACCGTAAGTTCCAGAGATTAGCGCGTTCAAACAAACTCTTCAGCTTTGTTATCAGTGTAGATACGAGTACCTAGTTAAGTTGTTATTTTTGAAAGTTTGACCAATTGAATGAGCCCAAATATGATACCTACATACTTCTCCTATAAGTTGACTAGGAGTTGGCTACGCTGCACGTTCCTGGGTCAGCATTAGGTCAAGGTCACAATAATGTGGTGACTTTATTAGTGAAAAAAAATATGGGTCGTGTACGAAATTACAAGTACCTAATCGAACGAGCGAAAATGAAATAAGTTAGCATTCGAATTAGAGATTAGAAAACAGCTGATTATTTGCATATTATAGATTTTAATGAAGCATAGCTATAAACAGACAGCAGGATTGCATGGTTAACATAAAACCATTATTTAATAAAAATCAATGATTAAATAATACAACACAATAAGTCTGAAGTAGGACATTCACGATCGAATAACGTAAAACCGGTAAGTCATTGCAATGTAAATCTTATCTCGGTGAGGGGCCGTCTCCACGAGCGAGAGAATCGCGGCGATATTATCGACGTGCCACGTACTTCCATGCACTCTCTTAGAACGTTTTTGCACACGGCGATGCAACGAGTGGCTGAGTGCCAGCGAAACGTCATCGTATCGCCGCTCGCCTGGCGCTACGCTACTGGCGGCGCGGCGCGCCCACCGCGCGCTCGCCCCGGAACGTGGCGCTCTCGCAGCGATAGCGTGGCGAGCATCTGTGTGTTTTCGAGTCGTCACGGACACGCGGCGATTCCGTTACGAGTCGCGAAGATACGCTGACAGAATAATCGCTCGTTCGTGGAGACTACCCGACGATAAAAGCGCGGAATCGTCGCAATTCTCTCGCTCGTGGAGACGGCCTCTAAGGTCTGGTATAAATTAGAATGTTTGGCGGGAGTTTCATCAAACTTACGGCAATCGGTCTAATTTAAAACAATGAGATAGTACGCAAAATACGCGCATTGATGTGGAGTTGCGGACACCAGCCCGTGTTACCTATTATAATGAGATAATAGTTACATTGACTTCTCAATATACTTCATTAAAATTTGATCTTCAATGTTCTACTTAAATCAACCAAGTATTTTATCCATACTAATAATTTATCCGGACTGAGTTTTAATTCAAATAAACTCCAATCTATCGCTAAAATACTATACTGTACACACACACACACACAAGAATTCAACAATTCAAAACTAAGCAACGACAGATAAATTAACAATTTTGATAGTAGATACATGGGTTCACATATTTACAAATACTGCCAAATATGTACTATACTGTACACACACACAAGAATTCAACAATTCAAAACTAAGCAACGACAGATAAATTAACAATTTTGGTAGGTAGTAGATACCTGGGTTCACATATTTACAAATACTGCCAAATACTATACTGTACACACACACAAGAATTCAACAATTAATGACAGATAAATTAACTATTTTGATAGTAGTAGATACATGGGTTCACATATTTACAAATACTGCCCAATACTATACTGTACACACACACACAAGAATTCAACAGTTCAAAACTAAGCAATGACAGATAAATTAACAATTTTGGTAGTAGATACATGGGTTCACGTATTTACAACCGTAGACGATTTTTCCTAACATTTTAACAAATAATAGTGTGTGCGTTCAGGTAATCACACAATTCAGACCAAGTTTTACAGTATCTAGTGCATGTTTCCAAACGTTCTTTTCATTTTATAAATGATTTTATTTCTGTAAGTAGGTTGGTACGAACACTTTTACACGTTAATCATATTTATTAATATAAGGTGTTAAAAAATTAACCTTACAAACTTTAAGAGGTGCTTTAGACCATCAAACTGAACAACTTTCACTATGGGACAAACCTGAAATCGCGAAAAAAAAAAATCAGCTGTTCCCTACATTTATGTTCGTACGAGTCGTTAAAATGTAGGGAACAGCTGATTTTTTTTTTGTGATTTCAGAGTTGGTCCCATAGTGAAAGTTGTTCAGTTTGATGGTCTAAAGCACCTCTTAAAGTTTGTAAGGTTATAACACCTTATATATCACAAGGCACTTTGTTGTAACATTTTAACACAGTACTCCATATAAGATGTCCTTTATTTGTATGTACAGGGGTGGACTTGATGCCATAGGCATTTTCTACCAGTCAAGGGTGATGCAGAGACAAACAGTAACTTAATTTATTGTCTACGAAAAAGTTATTCTAATGAATATTTAGAGAAGTACGAACGAATTTAAGTAGTTCCTTGTTGATCAGGGTCAGTGCCAAAGGACGGTGAATGTGTGGCATTGTGCGGTGACTGTGTTTGTTCGATGTTATCGTATGGTGTGTGTTGCTGGGATACTGAGGAGTCAGTATGTGGGGTCAGTGTTTTGTTGTATGGTGTGTGTTTCTGTGAGAATGAGGTGTAAGTATGTGGTGTCTGTGTTTGGTTGGTGTTACTGTATGGTGTGTGTCCCTGGGAGAATGAGGTATGTGGGGCTTGTGATTGGTAGGTGTTACTGTATGGTGTGTGTTGCTGTGAGAATGAGGTGTAAGTATGTGGTGTCTGTGTTTGGTTGGTGTTACTGTATGGTGTGTGTCTCTGGGAGAATGAGGTATGTGGGGCCTGTGATTGGTTGGTGTTACTGTATGGTGTGTGTTGCTGGGAGAATGAGGTATGTGGGGCCTGTGATTGGTAGGTGTTACTGTATGGTGTGTTTTGCTGGAAGAATGAGGTATGTGGGGCCTGTGATTGGTAGGTGTTACTGTATGGTGTGTGTTGCTGGGAGAATGAGGTATATGGGGCCTGTGATTGGTAGGTGTTACTGTATGGTGTGTGTTGCTGGGAAAATGAGGTATGTGGGGCCTGTGATTGGTTGGTGTTACTGTATGGTATGTGTTGCTGGGAGAATGAGGTATGTGGGGCCTGTGTTTGGTTACTGTTACTATATGGTGTGTGTTGCTGGGAGAATAAGGTGTTAGTGTGTGGTGATTGTGGTAAGTGTCGCTGTGAGTATGAGGTGTTAGTGTGTTGTGATTGTGGTGGTTTATTGTTGATGGATGAAAAGGCTGTTGGTAAAGGTGAGTGCTGGAGTGGTTGTAAGTGATTGGATGTATCTGGGAAGGAGATAACAGAATGGCAGGACGGTGGAGAGGTGGAGTGAGGACGGGATATGGGAGTGTTACTGCGTGTTGGGGTAGTCGTGTGTGGTGAATAAGACGGTCCCATATCAAACGATTCTCGTAAATGAGCAAGCTCTTCCTCCCTTATCATTTCAGCAATTTTAAATTTTATATCCGACTGCCGCCGAGGGGAAAAGGATTTAATTGTCCTGGCGTATCCCAAAAAAATAGTTTCTGTAGCATCTGCTACTTGGGTTTGGTTTTTTTTTGTAGCTAGATACTCTAAAACTCGGTCCTTATTTAAATTGGGGCTTTTCGGCAAACTTTCAGAAGCACGCGGATGTCTTCGTCGCGGTGTGGTTACCTGAACTTCAGTTTGTTCAATGAGGTCTGGAGTCGTTTCTCCAGACACATTGTCAGCAATATTTGATATTGTCGGTGCGAAGCTTAAGTGTGGTTTCATAAATTTCATGGCCTCGGCCCATTGCCAGTTTACGTATTTGGCTCCTTGGCCAGTCGTCGTCTTTACGTTCCTTAAGTGACGCGAGTAACTGTCACGAAGGAAGGGTCTTCGTGACAGTTACTCGCGCACTTAATCTTTACCAGATCCGCTGAAAAAAATTTTGTAATTAATGTACATATATGCATATAATTATTTTCAACACACTTGCTCGAAAAGTAGCTCTTTTTTTCACTGCTTTTGTTTCAGAACGCAGTGTATTGATTGAACACTCATGCTTTTAACAAGGTACGCCACACAAGACTGTACACTGTATGCTAGTTAGAGATGTACGATATTTTTATAGCCCTAGCAAAGAACCTTCTAGCCTTTTTATGCCTAAAAATGTTGTGTATATATCACCGGAAAATAACAAGAACCGCTTTATAAATTTCCTACGAAATTTATAAATTTGCGGTAGGTTAGGTTAGGGAAATTTATAAATTTGTGGTTCTTGTTATTTTCCGGTGACATATATACTTCGGCTCGGGCTGCAATCCCCTCTCGAGTGCAATAATAAAATGCCCACGCGTATCGAACGATGATTTTCAACACACTTTCAACGGAACATAAAAAATGTTGCTCACTTGCTTTAAAATGTACTATTTCTTTATTCAACAGATATCTCTCCACAGGGGACAGCTTATCGACTATAGCGCATAGCTTTCGGGTTGGAGTATCAACTACAACACAAATAATTTCCGAAGTGTGTGAAGCAATTTGGAAAAACCTGAAGACGCAGTATATGCCAGATGTAACAAAAAGCCGCTGGGAAACTGTAGCAGATCAATTTAAAAAGAAATGGGGATTCCCTAATTGTATCGGGGCCATAGATGGCAAGCATGTGACTATAAAGTGCCCCGATAACGCTGGATCGGCATATTTTTCATATTAAAAAAAAACACAGCATAGTCCTATTAGCTGTTGTTGGCCCCGAATATGAATTTATTTGCATTGTTGTCGGAGGGTATGGCCGAAACAGCGACGGAGGAATATTTGAAGAGTCGCTAATTGGTAAAAAATTCAACAGGGGTGAATTTAATATTCGCGATGACAAGCCTTTACCTGGCCAAGTGGAACCTTCTCCACATGTACTAGTGGGAGATCAGGCGTTTGCTTTGTCCACTTATTTATAGTTGCCCTACACCTACGGACAGTCTAGAGACGATTTACGAAAGGATAATTTTAACAAATATTTGTGTGTAGCACGCCGTGTTGTGGAAAATGCATTCGGCATTTTATCCATGAAATTTAGGATATTTATAAGGCCAATAGAATTAAAAGAAGATAAAATACCTCTTCTTGTGTCTTCTTGTTGCGTTCTTCATAATTATTTAAGATTGCAAAATTGCGAAGACGATTACCAACAGGCTTTGTTGGCAGAAAGTCCAGATCGTCAAATGATCAGTATTGATCCCTCTCTAAACAGAAGGGCTCCTAGTGTGGTTTATGGCATACGCGATAAATTCGCAGATTACTTCTATAACCTCTAATAAATTTAGGTATGTCTTTTTTCTGATGATCAATGTTTTTATATTTCTATTGTAATGTTTTCATGATGTTTTTTTTCTAACTTAATCTATTTTATTACTGAGCTTATTATTACATATTATTATTATTAATTTTGTTACTTTTATCTTATTGTAGTTATAATTTTCTTATTATTAATCAACTATTTCATGCATTGCAGTTGTTTCATTTCATGGATTCAAGAATTTCCGAATAAATATGTATGTCGTCGCAAGCGATATCAAGAAGACAAAATAATCAAAATACTACTTCCGGTTGATTTCATAATATTGGTCAAACCGGAACTTAATTCTCATTGGTTGATCGGTTAGTACAGTGAACGCCGTGAGGTGGCGCTATAACTTCGCGCCATTTTCTACACGTGGACAGAGCCGATTGGAGAGCGGCCGGCATTCGACTTGCGGTTCTTACTACTAATGAAGTGATTGTAAATTACCGAATAAACGTGACTGTGATTTGTGCTTCAAACTACGTTTTACTGGTTTGTCCGAGACTGGTTTACCTTCCTCGTGGAACCCGTACCAAGAAATGATGATGATGGCCCAGTTATCGCTACGCCCACGCTCGCGCCGTCATATATATTGATAAAAAAAAATGATGATACACTTTCTACTTGTTCCATTGAAAGCGCGGCACGTGATTTTTTCCGCCGCGGGTTTTTAAGAGTGTGTAGTTTTATTTAACGATTTAACTTTGGAATATGAAAGTTCCTTTTAAGTTCCTTTTGTTTTGTTTATTATATTACTAAGTGATTTTATTTTGTTATAAGGTATGATGGGGTTGACATATCCTTAATGGACAAAAACCCCTAATTGTTAAAAAAAATAAAGATTAAAAAAAAAAAAAAAAAAAAACTTTGGAATACAAAATAAAATACATTGTTTTACGGTATAATTAGAATGTTTGATGGAATTTCGAAAGTAAACCACCAACCAATCAACCATTACAAACTGAAAAAGTCCTTGCAAATGTCAATCATTCTAATTTATACCTTATTGCAATGACATAAGAGCTATATTTCAATGACATACTAATGATATCGGCGCACACAAGGCCAGATTACCAATTTACGATGCCAAAAATAAAATGTAACTTTTTTACGATCTAACTTGGTAATTATGTTTTATAATAACTATTAGAAGGTATCATAGTTATTATAAAACTATATAGTTATAGGTAAGTATAGTTTTGAGATGATAATAATAATAAAAAAGTCAGTGCAAAATCTTTATTTTTTGTTCTTAATACAAATCAAATATCCCTAAATTATATTCTATGCTACATACTAATCTTGATCGTCCACATCATCATCGGAGTCTTCACTGTCTTTATCATCCATTTCTTCGCTACATAGATATGTAGGGGTTCGTAGCATTCCTATAACAATATCATTAAATTTTTCTCCTCGTTTCTTGGGTTTTGGCCTGTGAATAGTCACAACAGGATCCGAACATATAAGCATCCAGTGGAGAATGTCCGTATTAGTAAATATTCTGGACATTTTCCGGGACTGATATTGTCGCATTTTTTTGTAATATTTATGACTCGCTTCAATCACATCTTCTGACAATTGACCTACGGGCAAAGGCAGAGATTTAATTATGTCAGAACCATGAATTATGAGTTTGTGTACACTTGCACTCATTTTGTACCATCCATATAAATCTATCGCCATTTCAGCTGTGGTGAAGCAAAAAGTTTTAAAGGGGAATGACAGTTTTAGGCCCAGAGTTGCACATGGGATTGGTGTCGCTAAAAAAATATGTCAATATTTTTCCCATGTCTTCCACGTTTTCATTAGTCTGCAAGTCGGCAACTTTTTTTCGAAAATAATAAATATTAAAACGACTATGTAATGAAACTTGAACAAAAAATGTTGCTAAATGTTGCCTGTATAAAAAAATGTTGACAGATAATTAATCGGAATAATCAGTGATCATTGTTTTCACCGTTCATCTTCTTCCAAGTAGCAAGATATACATTATAAATCACAGAAATCCCCTTTAGTAATTATTATTATGTCTATTATTGAAGATACTAATGATATCTTAAAAAAATCTACAATCGATCTATCGATTTTTTTGCACTTTTTATGGCAACACCAAGTCTAACTTGTCAGCTACCGGAAAACGTAAATGTCAAAATCATTGCTTGTTTGCAACCAACTCCATTGTGGCGACTTGTGTTTATTTATTGCGGTTTAAATTGACTACTTTTGCCCATGAATACTATTGACTCCGACGATTCTCCCATACCTGACGACCACGGCCTGATTATGGATTCTGCTCCAGCTACTCACGACGACACTGGCGACAACTTGGATTTGATCTTAGAAGCGTCGACCGACGAACCCGGCATTCACTCTGAACCTAGTTGTTCACAACAGTCATCATCTACTGCTGTAAGTGGTGATCTACGTTGTGTAAACTGCGGTTTGAATGTATCCAGAATGCGAAGACATACTTTGGAAATCGCTGAAGTTCGACGTCTTATACAACGATGGATTGGCCAGGTAAATCATAATAATTATATATTAGAAATCTTTTTATTTAATAATAACTTTTTTTCACTTTTTATTTAATAATAACTTTTTTTTAACATTTCTATTACTTTTATTGTTTTTATTACTAGACGTATTTTAAGTGCTGACTTTAAAACTTCATCTTTGCTTTTAGGTACAAGTTTCCAGTGATAGCCTAGTGTGCCATGCATGTTGGACCAATGCTTGGGATGAGATACGACATCCAACAAGACCTGAGCCTATTGTTGGTCATGTTAATGTATGTATCAGCTGTGGCATATCACTTTTAAGGAAACGATCACATACGCTCAATACAAACACTACACGTGAAGCTGCTATTAGAAATATGGTAGCCCAACAGATAGCACCTCGTCAGGTAATATGATTTTTGTGTTGTGTAATGAATATCTTTTGGTTATAATCCAAATGTAATTCAATAGATTTCAAAGAAGAATATTTTAACTACGGCTAACTAAAAACATAAAATAATTTAATTACATCAGCTGTTTGATTTTTATTGCAGTTGACAAGAACAACACTTCTCTGTCATACCTGTTGGCGAAGGACTGACAGAGCAGCATCACATTCTGCTTTAGAACAAGAACCCGATGCAACCAGACATAGTCCTTCTCTTGAATCTGAGGCAGACTCTGTGGCTTCTACACAAACAGAAGAAAGGAATGCAGATATACATGATAATAACCACATATTACTGCCAAACTATATGCGGGCACCAAGTACACAACGGCAATGTTTTTTCCCTGGTTGCAACAGTATTGAAAGACATTTAGTCCCAGCATCACTACGTGTAAGTTTACTTTGCGATTATAATTATTATGTGCCCACAGATTGTAGAATCTGCTCATATCACTTGACTAGTAATTCATGGGATTTATTGTTGCAATCAGTATTTAATCCTCTTAGAACATTTAGCTCAGAGCAAGTGGAAGAACTACTCTCTTTACTGAAAGATAATATGGTAATGCATTTAGATTTCGACACCATTCAGACTATGCTAGATCATATTGTTCACTATTATTTAGGCTTTTCCAAGCAGCAATTTGAGCAAATTCTTGCAGAAGTCCCAAGATTATCACGCAGCCATAGAGGAGCTTTTGCACTTGCAGTCTATTTAATGAAAATGAGAACAGGGGATAGTAATGAGCGTATTGCAGCTTTATTGCGAGTGCCCAGGAGCACACTAGAAACGCTAATGAATACAGTTCGTGAAATATTGCACCAGGACTTTGTTCCCAGAAACCTTGGGTTAAACCATATTACAAGAGAAGATATCTCTCAAAGGAATCTTATAATTCCTAATGGCCTTTTTGGAGGGGCAGATAGGACACCAATTGTAATTGCTGATGGCACATATATCTATATAGAGAAAAGCTCCAATTATTGGTATAAAAAAAAGACTTACTCTCTACATAAATACCGCAATTTAGTTAAACCATTTTTGTTTGTATGCAGTGATGGTTATATTATTGATATATTTGGTCCCTATCCTGCAACAACAACTGATGCTGATATAATTAATAAAGAATTTGCAAATGAAAATAGCCCTTGCCGACAATTTTTCCAACGCGGGGATGTATTTATTTTGGACAGAGGCTTTAGGGACTCATTGGTTTTATTAGAGAATTGTGGTTATAATGTACATGTGCCCTTGTCTCTAGAAGAGGGTGAGACTCAACTTTCCACTAGGGATGCTAACAAGACAAGAGCAGTCACTTTATGTCGATGGGTGGTGGAAGTGGTAAATGGCATTTTTAAAACTAAGTTTAAAATATTTAGGCAAGCATTTTTCAATAGGGCTTCTAAGCATATCATGACAGATTTCTCTGTAGCTGGTGCCCTTATCAATAAGTACCATGTGAGAGTACAGGACAGAGAAGATAAAAAAAAGAGAAAAAAAAATATGAATGAAAATATGTATGTAAATAATGATCTGTCTGATTATGTTCGAGATCACAACCTTAATAGGAGTAGGGCAGATTTTCAAAATATTACTGTTAGAAATGAGAATCTAAGAGAATTCCCTATATTAACCTTCAAGCGGGCGCGCGGACATTTGTAACGCCAGCGGTCGCACGTAACCTAAAAGACCTATAGGATATTTCAGGGATTTAAAACACTAATTATTTAATATTTTTTGTATTTATCACATTATCATTATGTTAGGACATAAACAAAATTATAAAATCAAAATAATATTCTAATTTTCTTTGGATTTGTAAGCAATTTGGCATCATAAATGTATCGAGAATCGATCGCATCGCGGTCGATTCGACGCCGCGCGCCCGCTTGAAGGTTAAATATAAATGATTTAATACTGATTGCATGTGGGACTTACCAACTTAAGCAAGCTCGCTCATATTATGGCGAGCACATAAGATTTAACCTCTTACCGCATGCCAAGCCATTTATGGCTTCCCGTTTTTAATATTTTTTTACAGTTTATCTAAATATTAAAATAAGAAAACAAATATTTAATAGTGTCTATCATTTCTCATTGAAACGAAACGTATTTTTTTAATCTATGGTAAGTCTATGGTTATTCAAATATTTGAGGTTATTTGATGCGCGGCCGGCTGTTGAATTGCAACAAATTGAGTAATAAACATATTAGTGAAAAACTAATATAAAACGGTGAGTGAGTAAATCAAATAAAATAATTATATACTCCTTGAATCATGCTTTACGACGAGTGTTAGTTATTTTTGTGTTCATGTTTGTTTTTGTTACATTTTTGACCCATTTTTTGAAAATTCCAAATATGGCTTCGTATGCGTTCCCACTGTCGTACTGTCAGTCATATATGGCTTTGTATGCACTATGGCTTATCATTCTTCTTTTTCAGAAATGGATCCTTCTCGCTTTTATGGATGTTCTAAGCATGTAAATCCTATCCCTGGTGATGGCTTTTTGAGGGATGACGACCTTGTTTCCGATTCAGACCCAGAATACGAACCTTCCTCTTCTCGTTTACCCAAAAAAAGACATATCCTCATACCTGAGTCTGACTCAGAAAGCTCTGATGACAACATACCTTTACAGAAACTACAGTCTAATAAAAAAAAGGGTAAACAATTCAAAAAAGACCTGGTACAATGGAAATCTGACAAAATGGAACCATACGATAAAAATAACTTCCTATTCATGGGAAACGCAGATTTACCGGATACAATACAGCAATTAGAATCACCGGCAGATTTTTTCAGTTTTTTATTCACAGATGATATGATTGAATTAGTTGTTGAGCAGTCTAATATAAAATCTGTTCAGGAAAATATCAATAAGCCAGCAGGCATTACAAATAAAGAGATGGAGCAGTTTATTGGTATTGTTATTTTTATGTCGTGTGTGAAATTGCCAGCAACCAGAATGTATTGGTCAAAACACATCGGTCAGGCACAAGTTTATGAAGTTATGACGTGCAATAGATTCGAAGTCATAAAACAGTTTTTGCACTTCAATAACAATGTCAATTTCAAGCCTTCCGGAACCGACGGACATGATAAACTTTTTAAAATTAGACCTCTTCTGAATCAAAATCGTGAGCGTTTGTTACTAGTCCCAAAAGAAGAGTTTTTGGCTGTTGACGAACAAATAATCCCGACAAAATGTCGACACGAGCTAAAACAATATAACCCTGCAAAACCACATAAGTGGGGTTACAAAAATCAGGTTTTGAGTGGCGTATCAGGCTTTAGTTATGACTTTGATATCTTTGCTGGAGACCAAAGCAATACTCGTCCTACAGATGCACCTGATCTGGGTGTCAGTTCAAATGTTGTGAGTCGGCTCACCGCCACCGTTCCAAGACACGTCAACCATAAAGTTTGTTTTGATAACTGGTTCAATAGCCTGAATCTTCAAGTTTATTTGTACAAAAACGGCTTGTTACCTTTAGGTACAGTAAGACTCAATCGTGTGCCAAACTCAAATATGCCTTCTGAAAAAGATTTGAAAAAAAGGGGACGAGGTAGTTTCGAAGAAAAAATTGCCATTGTAGATGACGTCAAACTAAGTTTAATTTCATGGTTTGATAATAAGAATGTAAATATTCTATCAGCATATGTGGGTAGTGAACCAACTACGACAAAACGACGTTATTCCCGTCAAGAAAAAAAGTACATAGATGTAGTTTCTCCCCAAGCTATCGATGTTTATAACCAGCACATGGGAGGGGTCGACTTACTGGATTCAATGCTCGGTTATTACCGAATTCACTTACGATCACGCAAATGGTACAAAAGGATCTTCTTCCATATGATAGACTTGTGCATGGTTAACGCATGGCTTCTATGGCGCAGGGTTAATGAAAATACATATATGCCCCTATTTGATTTTAAACTTGCAGTTTCCGAACATATGCGTAAAGCAGGCAAAGTTATTTCCAAGGCAAAAAAACGTGGTCGTCCAGCAAGTCTCTTGGGAACACCGACATCGTCGAGAGCTGGTACTCCAAACAGCATGCCAGGTTCGCCAGTTCCCTCGAAAAGGTCTCGAAAGGCTCCAGCCAGGCATCAAGATTTACCATTGACTTCAGTACGTACTGACAACGTCGACCACTTTCCTATTTGGGTCAAAAACCAACGCCAATTATGTCAAAACTGCTCAAAGCTTCGTTCTTACACTAAATGTGAAAAATGTGAGGTATTTTTATGTTATAATGAGAAAAGAAACTGCTTTAAAGATTTTCACAAAATATAATAACTGTGCATACGAAGCCATATATGCTTTCAGCCCATTTTACAAAAATGCATGCGAAGCCATATATGGCTTCACTATATAACTTCTTATATGATAAGTACATAATTTTTTTTCCTGTTTCTTGAGTTTATCCAAACATAAATAAAGACTATTTTACATAAAAATATTTTTTATTGTACATCCTTCATAATTCATGCAGTAAGAGGTTAATGGAACTTATTGTATTGAAGTGTGCACTAATGCTAGAAATAGAACTATGAATGGTAGTATATTTGGACAAAACTGTTCACTGGTGAGGGCCAGAATCGCAAGTCGTCATGTTAGTCGCAAAGTCTACTTCGTGTATATTTTAGTCAGCACTGCTAACGCAGGACACGCAGCAATCCAGCGGTACTGCTGTAACTGTATTGTAGGCCGCCGTACTGTAGGATGCTGTGCCCACGTCATGACAGTGATATGGTACTTAGGGTGGGCACGGCATCAGAATAATATTGACCCACCAGCACAATTTTTGGATGATGTTTTAGTGGTGTATGACGATGAACTAAATGAATAAAGATGTAAAACTATAATGTTTGTTGTATTATTTGACTTCCAGTTAATTATGTTCATTAATAAATTCAAAATGTTTTATTTTATTTAGTCACATTTAACATAACCAGTACCTACCTACTTAATGATGATAAATAAGAATCTTAAATAACTTAAAAATGCTAAGTTTTTGTATATAATTTCTTTTACTAATTAATTATTGGAACTGTCCCCTATTATTATCTTGACATTTTATATGTGTGCACAGTGGGCCTAAATTGCTATGGCGACTTGGCATTCCCCTTTCTCTTCGTCTATGTAATGTCCGGAGGAAACAACACACAAAATGTCTGAAAATCTTTCGATCAATTCTTTGGACACACCTGTTATTTGAGAAACAAGCTCTGGGTTTTTAAAAAAAATTCGGGCTGTGTTCCCGTCATTACTGTTGCCTCCTCCTGGTTTTGGTTGGTCAACAACAAGTCCCATTTCTTTATAAAAATCCTGGCAGATTTTATTTTTTCGCTCTTTCACTTTTTCCTGAGATTCTTTGCCTCTAGCCTGCCATTGTTTCAACTCCAATTTATAAGAAATATGTAATAAATATTCAAAGCAACGAAGATGAGCATGTAATACGGAAATCCCAAATTTATAAGTATCTTCGTTACATACTCTTTGTTTGATATTTTCTAAGTCGTTCGTATGCGTTGGCGTGGCTTTACACGCCAACGCATATTACGCTTTTTTCTGTTAAGACATTAACTGTTTTGCCATCCAGCATTGTGCAAATGGGCATATGTTTAAAATGTATCATTCTGCCTCCTAGAATAATATTTGTAGGCTGTAACTGCCTTATTTGCTTCTCGATCTCATTGTACTCCTCTTTAGTGTTATGGTCGTTTTCTTTTTTTAATTAGTAGAGATGTTTCTGCATTGACCTCTTCGGCTGTAGGTGTTCCTGAATTGATATCTCTAAGTAGAGATGTTTCTGCATTGACCTCTTCGGCTGTAGGTGTTCCTGAATTGATATCTCTAAGTAGAGATGTTTCTGCATTGACCTCTTCAGTCAGAGGTGTTTCTGCATTGATCTCTTCGGTCAGAGGTGTCCCTGCATTGATCTCTTCGGCTGTAGAAGTTCTTGAATTGATATCTCTAGCTAGAATTGTGTCCCTTGAATTTAGGTCTTCAATCTCAGCTTCCGCAAATAACTGTGCCATCTTTAATTTTATTGTGATTTGAGTACGACTTGACATGTGTTCAAATGTGTGAGCATAACTTAAAAACAACTGATCGATGTGGTCCACAGCTGTGTCACGTCTGCTTTTTTCAAAATATTCAATCATCGTACCCACTTCATCAGCGTGTTTTTTTCTTTTACTTGACATTGATGGTCCTGAATGAGATGTTCCTGGACGAGACATATCTTCAGATTCGATTTCACTGCCTCCAGTTACGTCAGACCCTTGAGAAGTACAACTTTCATCTGGTTGACGACGTGTGACCAAGGCCATTTTTTATATTTTTTGTAAGCCTGGCCCGTTGTTGTTGTAATATTTTTTTTGTATTTAGTATAGGAATCTTTTAAATTTCTCCACTTCCCTTTTGCTTCATTACCTGCAAAAAAATAATCGATCAGTCAATAAATATATACAATGCAAGAAACCTGAACATATTTAATTATTTTTTTCAGATATTTGGGCACTGGAGACTCATTTCAAATGATAGCGTTATCTCACCGTATTGGTCGTTCTACTTTGCATAATATAATAAACGAAGTCTGTAAAGCCATTTGGGAAATATTGCAACCTATTTATTTACCTACACCTACCGAAAGAACATGGATTATGGCAGAAACTGGTTATCGCCAAAAGTGGAAATTCCCAAATTGTATAGGAAGTATTGATGGGAAACACGTCACCATAAAATGCCCTCGAAGAAGCGGTTCACTATTTTACTGCTATAAATCAAAGTTTTCCATTGGGCTTCTTGCAGTTGTTGACCCTGATTATAAATTTACTTACATAAATGTGGGAAGCTACGGAAAAGATAGCGACAGCAAAATATTCGAAGAATCTGAGTTTTATCGAAAACTTGTAAACAATGAACTACATATTCCACCTCCAAAGCCTTTGCCTGGTGGCACAACTAATTTACCTCATGTTTTTATTGGTGATGACGGTTTTGCACTAGAAACATTTTTGATGTGACCATTTCCTAAGAACCAGGTAGAGAACAACCGTGAGAAAGCAAATTTTAACAAACGTCTATCTTCAGCCAGACGTATAGTCGAAAACGCATTTGGTATCTTAGCACAAAAGTGGCGAGTATTCTTTCGACCTCTTGAAACAAATGTTGACACAACGGTCCATGTTGTCAAAACAGCATGTTGCTTACATAATTATTTACGAGTTGTAAATGAATTGTTTGAAATGCAGACACCTGAAGAAACAATGCCACGGAATAGTGCATTTTGGCCAATTAATAATAATACTAACAGGGCTCGCATTGAAGCTTACAATGTTCGCAATAGTTTTTTGAATTATTTTAATAGCTAACTAAATTAATAACAATTATACTACACCAAGAATATGGAGTTTCAGTTTTAAAACTAATAAACAAAACTTAAAATTCACTGCATTATTATTCCATGGTACTCACCATCTTTCATACGGAACTGCGTCGCAATTTCTCGCCACGTGTTAATTTTCTTAACATTATCTTTATAATGGGGATCTTCCAAGTCGTACAAATACGGACAACGTCGTACGGCATCTATAAACTCCTCTGTTTGTTCGTTAAACATTTTTTTTTACACACTTTTGTGTGCACTCCGCTGACGAGCATCAACAAAATAGTCGCCGTTGCCCGCTGCCCGCCGCCCGCGGCCCGCCGCCCGCGTGCCCGCAGCCAACACCGGTCCGTACGCGTTCCACTGACCCGCCGGGCCAATACGCGTTGCTCGCACGGTCATATCGCATTCTATACAAAATATATTGAGACCGACAATGTTGTTCATACATGATGCGGGCTGCGTTCGTTTTGACCTGACCGGAGACCGCAGAACGCACGCAGTGTGACAAATCCTTTAGTGTGTAGGTCACTACATCACCCCCTTCCAGAGGCCGTCAAGGGCGATAATAGTCAGGGAATCTCATGCGACGTCCAGACCGCGTCGTTCTGATGACATCATCGTCAGCCGAAGGCAAGTTCCGGTTATCCACGTTGGGTGAGTAGTGATGAGCGTTAGTGTTGAGTGGTGACTGCGGTGTGTTGTGGTGCATGTTAGTGGTATGTGGTGAGTATGGTGTGTTGCCGGGGTCACGCAGTATGAAGGCCGGCTTAATGCGGTCTATCGATACGGTAACCTGTTTACCATTTACTAGTATTCTGAACACCTTGTCACCTTTTTCTATAACCTTATGGGGACCAGAGTACGCCGGTTTCAGACCACCACCAGCGGTGCAGTCCCTAAGTTCAGTGTTACGTTTATAAACCCATACGTGGTAATCGATGTACCGTTTGCCGCACACAGCTGGTAATTTGTTTTTTCTAGTGGTCTTTTAATTGCCGATCGGGGGTAGACGCAGAGGTCGCTGCCTGTGTCGACCAAAAACTGCACCTTCGACGTTTGATCGGTGACAAATAAGCGACCAGCACTTGGACAATCATCGGTCGCCACCACTGATTGTCCCGCACATTTCCCGACGTAGGGTAGTCGCACGGCTTCACGCACTTCTTAGCCCGGTCTCCAAAATTCTGATGGTACCAGCACTGGGGGAACCTTCTGTAGCTGGACTGCGACCTGTTGGAGCCAGACCGATGGCGCGTATGACTACGGGACCGTCCCCTTGGACGAGACAATCGCTCCACCTTCTCCATCTGCTTGGTCAGGGCGGCGATCTCGGAGTACACGCTGTTTCCCGGGGTGCTCGACGCTGCAGCTGTAGTGATGGCAGATGTTGATGCCACCTGGATGCCGACGACTTCGTGGATCCGGTCCGCCAGCTCAGCCAGCTCACCCAGGTCCGGCTTGGACTGGGAAGCTATGATCGCCTGTGTACTTGCGGGTAGGCGGCTCGTCCAAATGGTCCTCAGGAACTCCTCCGGTACACCTGGACCAGCGAGGTTGAGGAGGTGCCGGTAAAACTGTGATGGCTTTCGGTCGCCCAGCTCTTCATGCATGAGAAGTTGCTTTATTTTCTTCTCACGCGACGCCGAAAGCCGCTTGATGAGCTCGCTTTTTAATTTTTCATATTTTCCGGTGGATGGAGGGTGGTCGATAATATCTTCGACTTCGGAAACATATTGCGTTTCCAGGTTTCCGGTAACAAAATGGAACTTGGTGTCGTCCGACTTGATGTTCGCCAGGATGAACTGTGCTTCCATCTGGTTAAACCATAATCCCGGCTTCTCCGGGTAGAACGGCGGTACGCGCAGACCCACGCGGAATGTTTCCGTTGGCGATGCATCATGGCTCGTGCACGCTTTGTCCCCAATCATCCTCGTGCTCTTGAACGGGGTCAACAATGATGTAGTGACCTACAATTCAATCATTCTAATGTTCAATCATTCTTGTATTCAAATCATAATACTATTCAATCATTCTTTTCTTAATTTCATTTCTTTGACAGGCCTGTTGGTCTAGTGGTCAGCGGCCCTGACTGCTATGCCCAAGGTCGTGGGTTCGATTCCCACCCAGGACAAATGTTTGTGTGATGAGCACGATCAGTTGTTCTTTATCTGGGTGTAATTTATCTATAATATGTATGTATTTAGGAATATATATGTATGTTTATCAGTTGTCTAGTACTCATAGCACAAGCTCTGCTTAGTTTGGGGCTAGATGGCGTTGTGTGAAAGTTGTGGAATATTATTATTATCATTATTATTTTAATATTCAATCATACTACTATTCTATCATTCATCAAATGAGTAACATAATAAGCCAATCGGCTAAAGCAATAAAGTGTTTTTTCAATTGTTCATCTATTGATAAATTACTGTTATTAATTAATAAAATTCTCTCTATTTTCAGGTCCAAGCAAATGGCTGACCAGTTGTTCCCGTCTTCAGATGAGTCGATAGTTGACGCTCCAGTCAAGACCAGCAAAAAGAAGCGAAAGATTGCAGAGAAGGCATCGGGCAGCCAGCCTACCACTAGCAAGAAGGCTTATAAGTCGAGAGCTACGGACCGGTACGTGATCTCTTCGGCACGGATAGCGATGATGACGAACTGGATCACAGCGTGGGTAAAAAACCAGCACCTATCTACTCCTACGTGACGCGTAGATTAGCCAACGGTTTCTCACGTCAGATTGACGAAGAGAATACTGGGAGTTTTTATATTGAGTTAAAAATCTATAATAGTGACGAAATCGAACGGATACCGCCAGTCAATCGATGGCGTCACTCCGTAATAACGGTTAAAAATAAAACTAATTCGGGCACCGAGTCCCGGAAGCATTTAAATGCATTTATAAAGGAGACGAGGAAAAAATTTAAAAATTGTACACCCACTTTTATAAGCTCGTACCAGTAGAATTAAGTGACTTTTTATGAAACTTAATAATCGTATTTAATCTAATAACTTGCTATTAATCACTGTATAATCATTAAACTATATTAATTATCATAAGGCAAATGTGTATTTTAAATGTAGTTTTGTTTAATTAAATATACTATTTATACTATGCATCATTTTTCTTTTCAGTGAAATCACCTTCCACTGGTTCACCATCAAATTATATTTATTGTGATAAATGTAAAATTGAGACACTGAAACATGAATACAGATATCATAAACGAACTTATTATCCATAAATCGAATTGTTTGATAAAATCTAAGTTTGAGAATACTGATATAATAGCTACAGCATTTAAAAATAGAATAATGACATATCGCTTAAACCCATCCATAGAAGACGAGTACCTTCTATCGGAGGCGTTCTTGGATGGTAAGCGAGACGATATTTATAAACTAATTGAGTTATCATTATTAAAACATAAATGTATTAAAGTTAACTTTGAGTTGTTTGCTTACTTTATTTTACCTAAATCAGGTGAGCAGCAGCTGAAGTCATTTAATACAAAATACGAAGTTATTAATAAAAATACTGATTTGAATGAAAATAACTTAAATTTAAGAGAGACTTTTAAGATGAAATTAACTGAATTTGAGCATTGCGAATCTGGATGGGCATTCACGTCGCTAAGTCATTTAGAAATAAATATAAATAAGTATTCTCTCATGAGAGGTGGTTCTTACATAGAACTACCATCTGTTATTAAAATACAAAGAGCTGTATAAACATTAATAATAACGATGAATATTGTTTTTTATAGAGCATCTTAGCAGCATTATTTCCAACTAAAAATAATGTCTGTAGGCCAAGCTCATACCCACATTTTAGTTCGATATTCAATTTGAAAGGGATGTCATTCCCACCATCCGTTAAAGACATCAGGTTGTTTGAAAATAATAACAGTGGTTTAAGTATTAACATTTACGGATTGGATGCACATTACACTGTAACTGGCCCTCTTTATGTGACAAATTATAAGAAAGATGAACATTTTAATTTATTGTATTTCGAGAAAAATAACAGAGCTCATTATTGTTTGATAAAGGACCTTTTGCGCTTAGTGAGACGTCAAGTTTCTCATCATAAAGGTCGAATGTATTTATGTGAGACATGTTTGCAATTTTTTACTAGTGAAATGAAATTCCACTCTCACGCCTGTTCTAAAATTTTAACATTATTACCTGATAAATACAGCACGTTACAGTTTAAACATTTTGAGAGACAAAAAAAAATCTACTTTGTTATATATGCGGATTTTGAAAGTCTATTAAGCAATTTTAATGAAGAAAATAATAATAAAAATACTATAAAAAAGAAATTGCACCAGCCCTCATGTTTTGCATATTACGTGTGTTGTTCACATGACAGTAGCTTAAATAAAGGTCATTGGGCATATCTGACCCGCTTAGCGAAGAGTGGCGGACATTAACCAAAATAGTTTTAAATTAAGGGGAATAATATGACCTTTCATTGCATATAATTATTTAATTAAAAATCGATGGAGAAAATTGTACAGGATCGTTTAAAAAATATAAAAAACAAACGGTTTCAGAGGATTTTATTTAATCTTATAAAGGCATAAAAAGAATTCCGATACCATACAGCATGGTGCATGGATGCGCCAATTTTCAAACTGTTCAGAGGCATGTATACGCTGTCTCTTTCACACATTAGACAGTTAGAACAAGTTTCGTTGCGCTCGCGCACTGTCTCACCGCCCTCCGTGCAGTCCTTCGTCACGTCATATCCGAATGAAAAAGTACTATACATATATTATGTTAAACCCGACACAACATGGAAGACAAAGTATAGAAGAGTATTACTGCTCAAGTATACATGGCCGCCGCATTGTCGGGAGCTGCGCCCATATCGCAAGCATAGTTTATTATCTGTCTTGGGCCAGACATCAGGAAGCAACAGATGCACCCGCTGCCTTTTTAAATGATCTTATGCTTGATTTGGATCAAATTGAATAAAAAATATTCTAATGAATTAGCATTTTATTCATCTTCCCTATATCAGTTTATAACACTTGAATTTTTCGAGATTCCCGTGGCTCACATTAATGTGACTAATGCCATAGTAAATCAGAGCCATATATCAATACATTAATAGATCGAAATTAATAGAAGAAACCAAAGCAATACATGAGATTTTGATGACTGAAAATGTTATGAAGCCAATGACTGCAGAACAAATGAATAATTACCGTAATGCAAGTACATGTCATATTTGTAAAAAAAATATTATTTGATGACAAAGTGCGCGATCATGATCATGTTACATCAGAATATAGAGGTGCAGCTCATTCACACTGTAATTTAATTTATAAAGTCTGTCCATTCATACCTGTCATTTTTCATAATTTATCTAACTATGATTCCCATATTTTTATCAAGGAATTATCAAAATATGATGGTGAAATAAAAGTAATACCAAAAACAAAAGAAAAATATTTATCCATTACAAAAATCATTAATACTGGATGTAATAAACCTTTATACTACACCTGCTTGGAAAGTACCTTGATACTTTATCAAATTTACGGTAGAAAGTACGTCATTGCATATCGAACAAATATGCGGGGAGAAAACGCATCTGAGCGGGAGAGAAAAGTGTATGAAAATCCATTTCTTACGTGGTTTTTCTTTTTTAATTTTGGGTACGACTATGCGCCGGTAACCTAAATATCAAAAGCCAAAAAGTTTTTACAGTGAGTTTTTATCTCCAAGTTCGCAAAATGACACTGGCCACTAGCTGTGTGTTGGATGGTGTCGGGCTGGCAGTGCGACCCTGCGGCGGCAGGATAAACAATTTGAAAAAAGAATATGTGAAAATTGCAGACGCCATTGGAGCCATTTCCAATTTGTGTGTTGTTTGAGGATTCAGTTTTCGTAGAAAGTAAAATAAAGATTTCGTTTTTTATTTTCTTCGTAGGTGTAGTATAAAGCACTATGTATCACTCGAGAGAAAGTGCGATTCCCGATCTCGGGTGTTTTAAAGCCCTCGCCTACGGCTAGGGCTTCAAACGACACCCTCGACGGTAATCGGTCACTTTCTCCTCTCGGTGAACAATGTACTATTGCAAATTAAATTCATAGATTCATTCCAGTTCCTTAGCACAAGTCTTGATAATCTAAGTAAAAGTTTAACAGACAGTGATTTTTTTAATTTAAGATCACATTTTCCTGACGACACAAAATTCGAATTAATACGAAGGAAAGGTATATATCCATATGAGTATATTGATTCATGGCATAAATATGATGAGACACAACTACCTCCAAAACATTGTTTTTACAACAGTTTGCAAATGAGGCATATAACTGATAGCGAGTACGAACATGCGCAAACCGTTTGGAATTACTCTAATATTACTAGTCTTGGTGAATATACTGATTTATATGTAAAGTGCGACGTATTATTATTATGCGATATATTTGAAAATTTTAGAAAAATATGTCTTCAGCATTATAATCTCGATCCTGCGTACTATGTAAGTTCACCTGGTTTAAGTTGGGATGCTATGCTCCTTTACACAGGTGTTCAACTAGAGTTGATTCAGGATTTAGACATTTATAAGATGATAGAAAAAGGAATACGTGGCGGATTAGCACAGTGTTCTCACCGATATGTTAAAGCCAATAACATTTACCTCCCTCGTTTTGATGATTCTAAGCCGTCAACATATATAATATATCTTGACTGCAACAATCTTTATGGATATGCAATGACAAAAAAATTACCTATATCAGATTTTAAATTCATGACAAGTTCCGAAATGGCTAATTTTTGTTTATTTGATGTACCTGATGATGCTGAGCATGGTTACATTTTAGAAGTTGATATCATGTATCCCGACAATTTACATAATTTACATAGTGATTTGCCTTTCGCTCCAGAAAAGTTCATACCCGTAGGAGGGAGGACAGAAAAGTTAATCGCGAACTTGTATGACAAATACAACTATGTTATACATTATATACAATTAAAAGAATGTCTAAGAAACGGACTTGTTTTGAAAAAAAATCATCGTATAGTCCAGTTTAAACAAGAAAACTTTTTGAAAAAGTATATCGACTTAAATACTCAACTGCGACAATCAGCTAGAAAGAAAAAAGAGATTTCTTCAAACTTTTAAATAATTCCATATTTGGAAAAACTGAAAATAAACGAAAACAGGTTGATGTTAAATTGGTAACTAAGTGGAATGATAGTAAGAATAGAACAAATAAAACAGTAGGTGCAGAGAAACTAATTACAAAACCAAACTTACGAAGTATTTGTGTTTTTAGTGAAGATTTTCTTGCAGTTCAGTTGAATCATGAAAAACTTGTTTTAGATAGACCTATACAGGGTGGCTCATTCAGAGCGGTCAGTATGGGAAAGTCTGAAACTATAAGATATATGAAGATCTGTTCTTAGGAACCATGTCATCGATTTTAATAACAAGTAAAACTGCATTCATACATTTTAAAAAAACCTGTACTCAGCTCGGGAATCGAACCCGGTCGTTTTGAAAAAAAAAAACTAACACTATTTCTGATTACACTGATTGTGTAGGTCTTAAGCAGTAAATTTTTCTATGGAACATTATGTCTAAAATGAATAAAAGGCATTGTTTTCACATACTTTTAGCACTTTGAGCACTTTTCCCAGAAATGGATTAGTACGAACGGCCCTATCAAATGGCCCGCGAGGTCGCCCGATTTAACGCCTCTAGACTATTTCTTGTGGGGTTATGTTAAGGATGAAGTGTACAAAACAAGCTATGACACCGTTGAAGACCTAAAAGCAGCCATAGATTCAATTTTAACGCAAATTCACCACATGAAGATACAAAATGCAATAGTAAGATCGTTACCTAAACGTGTTGAATATTGTATTGAAAAAAACGGTGGTCACTACGAACACCTACTAAAATAAATAAAAGTATGTATGTGAAAACAATGCCTTTTATTTCATTTTAGACATCATGTTCCATAGAAACATTTACTGCTTCAGACCTACACGATCGATATCTAAATAGAAATAGTGTTAGTTTTTTTTTTCAAAAAGACCGGGTTCGATTCCCGAGCTGAGTAAAGCTTTTTTTTAAAATGTATGAATGCAGTTTTTCTTGTTATTAAAATCGATGACATGGTTCCTAAGAACAGATCTTCGTATATCTTATAGTTTCAGACTTTCCCATACTGACCGCTCTGAATGAGCCACCCTGTATATATTGGATTTTCTGTACTAGAATATGCTAAACAACATATTATGTATAATTTCCATTATGAATTTATTAAAAAAAAGTACGGTGAAAATGTCAAACTGTGTTATACCGATACAGATAGTTTATTATACTTAATACACAAATTTTTTATAAAAATTTGAATGGTAACATATTGAAATTTGATACTAGTGATTTTGATTTTAATAATCCTTATTGTATACCAAACTTAAATGATAAAATTCCTGGCCTGTTTAAAGATGAATTAGGTGGTGATGTAATAACCGAATTTACTGGCTTAAGAGCAAAACTTTATTGTATTAAATCATTAAAAACACAGATTAACAAAGCTAAAGGAGTATCAAGGCCCATTACAAAAAGTTTGAAAATATCTAACTATAAGAAAGTTTTATTTAAGAATATTACTTTTAATTGTAAAATAAACATGATAAAGTCAAGCAAACATGTACTGTACTCACAAGAATTTAATAAAGTAATTTTAAATAGAATAGATGACAAAAAATATTAAATTAATAATTAAGTATCATTACAATTGGAAAAATATTAATTAAGTAGTTACTTACGATTATAAATAGTAAGGAAAAATCGCCGCTTGAAACTCAAACTCAAACTCAAAGCATTTATTTCAAGTAAACCAATTATAGGCACTTTTGAATTGTCAAGGGGTCAGTCAGTCAGAAAGATGAAGCTAGTTGCCCATTCCAAAGCGAAGTAGGTACCTGTGGAGAAGAACGGGCAAGAAACTCCACGGACACTCTTTTAAATCATAAAAATTGTTACAACATTTTGGTTACATCATTCAAGTTGAAATTATACCTGTGAGAACGATGTAGAAAGACGTGCACGTTAAAAGCGTCAGTACTAAAAAAGATAACAAAAAAAAACACCAATTCAGAAATTAAAATACTTAGATTAAAATTAAAATAAGCCATGGCAGCTAAGAGATGACCAGTCCCTACTGGCGGCGCCCGTTCACGAACATGACGTAGGGATCAGCACCATTTAGCTCAACCATTTTGAAGGGAACTTAATGATCCAACACACACGCCACCACCAGCGAGACATTTGAGTGAGCATGACATACCCTCAGCCGCCATGGCACATTCAAGTCAATGAAAGACGTACCCAGTAAATGGTAGCTTTATAGTTTAGGTACACAGTGCTCACATGTGTGTTATGCAATTATACAATATTAGAAGATTGAATTTATACAATACAAAGATAGTTTTTTCAATCTTCAGCAGTCTTCAGCAGCTCCAACTATATTTATATATTTCCGAATGCTAATTAATTAGTTTATGCGCCCTTGTGGAGCAGGACCAGCGTTGAGCCAAGCATTTTTGTCTGCGATGTAATCCCCCAACTTATAATATGCTTGGCTGCATAGTGTGCGTTTTATGTAAGATTTGAATTTCGTTTCATTGAGTTGGAGTATGTGGGGAGGTATTTTATTGATTACTTTAAGCTATTTTTAACTGACGATATACTGGAACATATAGTATATCATTCTAATTTTTATTCTGTACAGAAAAAGGGCACTTCAATTAATATTACCAAAGACGATGTCAAAGATTTTATAGCAATAAATATATTAATGGGTGTTGTAGATATACACCGATTACTTTAAATACAGCAAAATTGCTGACGTCATGACATTAAAGAAATTTCAGTCTATTCGACGTTACATTCATTTTAATGATAACTTAAAAGATGACGGTGACAGGTACTATAAAATAAGGCCACTAGTAGAAAAAGTTCGTCGTAACTGTGCATCGAATATTCCTGAAGGAAAACGTTTCAGCATCGACGAGATGGTGGTGCCTTATAAGCGTACTAGAGCCGGAAGCCGAAAACAATATGTACGGAATAAACCCAAAAAATGGGGTTTTAAGTTTTTCGTGCGTGCTTCACCATCTGGCCTCGTACATGATTTTATTATTTACTAGCGACCCGCCCCGGCTTCGCACGGGTGTAACGGAGAAACACTGATAATTTTAGAGCCATTATTTCTCGCAAAAAGTATAGGATACAAAATGGTTATTGTGGGTTATCCCTTAGAGATAGACATATACCATCCCGGATTTTTTTGTAGACCTTTTTAAGGTGTACAATACTGTAGTACATTATTTTGATCTATCTCGAAGGGTTCAGCCAGCGTTTAGAATGTAAGCGCAAAAAATGTGTTTATTTACGACATTACATTACAAACCTCTAAAATTGTCAGTGTTTCTCTACTATATTATGCATGTATTATACATATAAACCTTCCTCTTGAATCACTCTATCTATTGAAAAAAAACGCATCAAAATCCATTGCGTAGTTTTAAAGATCTAAGCATATATAGGGACAGACAGACAGGGAAGCGACTTTGTTTTATATACTATATATATATGTAGTGATGGAGGAGAAGATAATTTCAGACTCCATACTTTTACTGAAAAAGAAAAAGGTATGGGTCTTAGAGCCAAAGTTGTAATAGCTTTGGCCAAATCTATCGAGCAAAAACCATGCTCCGTACTATACTTTGACAACTTTTTTACGTCAATTGAATTGATGCATCATCTAAGGAATGAGTATGGTATATTCTCCTTAGGTACAGTCAGGGCAAATCGACTTCGTGGGACAGAGAAAAAATTACCAAGTGATAAGGAGTTGAAGAAAAAGGGCAGGGGAGCTTTTGCACAGGTAGTGTCTAACGAACACAATATCGCTGTTGTGAAGTGGTTCGACAACAAGTTTGTTGTGGCTGCAAGTACTTATGTGCACGCTCACCCTGTACAGAATATAATGCGGTACAAGAAAGAAGAAAAGAAGAAAGGTCTAGTCACATGCCCAAATTTAATAAAGCACTATAACGGAAATATGGGTGGAGTTGATCTAGCCGACATGTTAGTTGCTTTATACCGTACTGATTTGAAAGGCCATCGTTGGTATTTAGTATTATTTTCACAGATTCTGGACATCTGCGTCAATAACGCCTGGTTGCTGTATCGTCACGAGAACAGTGGTAAACAAAAACTATTGCCACTCAAAAAGTTTCGAGTCGCTTCATTTAGGCAACTGCGTTTTTTTGAGAGGAGTTCTAATCTACAACCTGATGCTCTTTCCAAATCTGTGAGAAAAATAAAAAAAAACAGTTGCGGAGAGGCCTGATGATGCTACTCGTTACGACCTAACGGGACATCTTCCTGCTTTTACGACCAAAAGGCAGATGTAGACAATGTACCAAACATCAAACCAAATTTTTTTGTCCAAAGTGTAACGCACGGCTATGTATAGTTGTTGAAGGGCGAAATTGCTTTATAGATTTTCATACTAAATAGTATTTAAGTTTTTCATATTGTTACATAGTAGATAGATATGTAAGTAAACTTTGATCTCAGAGCATTAGGACTGAATATTGTGATAAATAATGATAGAAATTTAACTTTGTTTAAAAAAAAAATGTTTAACTATATGTCATATATCGTAACTCATTGACCTAGTTCCTAACAGATCTCAAAACATGTTGATATTTTTCAAGGTTAGTGTTATTTTTATGTTTTTGTTTCTTTTTTAGTTTAGTGATTACATGGCAGTGTGCATGTAAAGACTCATTTTTCTTTGTCATTTTTTTCTTGTGAGCTTGGCAGTGTGCACTGGAAGACACATAATACAGGCTGGCCCATAAGTCCTTTAAATTGTAAATTTCGAATAAAATGCATAAGACGCGCGGGAGGGGCGCGGGCGGGGCAAAAACAGTACGTTCGGTTTCTGGAAAGTCAGTCGCCATGGAGCGTTTCACCGGTGCGGACCGTGCTTTATGTGTGCGCGAGTTTTATCGGAACAATTTTTCGGCAACCATTGCGCGGCGTAAATTTCGAGAACATCACAATCTACACAACTTTCATGACACTCCAACTGTTCAAACGATCAACAACTGGGTTGCAAAGTTTGAAGAGACTGGTTCGACGTTAGATAAAAAGCGGTCGGGCCGACCAAGGACATCAAGGACGGAAGAAAACATCGACATAGTGTTACAGTCTGTTCGTGGAAATCCAACCCAGTCTACTCGTAAGCGTTCCAGAATATTAAACGTATCCAGAACATCGTTACAGCGGATTTTAAAGAAAGATTTACGTCTGCACCCCTACAAAATTCAGTTGGTACAGGAATTAAAAGACACTGACGCCATCCAGAGACTAAATTACGCGAATGAAATGTTTAGCCGCTTTTCTTCGTTCAATAACGTGTTATTCTCTGATGAAGCTCACTTCCACATTAATGGGCATGTAAGTAAACAAAATTGCCGCTACTGGAGCCCCGAAAATCCAAAACGTAAACATCAGAAGACATTACACAGCCCTAAAGTGACGGTATGGGCCGCTAATGTCAGCTCGTGGCATCATAGGCCCTTATTTTTTTGAAGACGGCAGAAGTCGCGCGATTACAGTTAATTCAGAGCGATATGTAGCAATGATCGAGGAGTTTTTTACACCAGCGTTGCAGAATTTTCCAGGCTACAATACGCGGACCTGGTTTCAACAGGATGGCGCGACGGCCCATACCTCTAACACCGCTATGCCCGTCATTCGTGAACTTTTCCCCAACAAAGTGATCTCTCGAAGAGGAGACATTTCCTGGCCACCACGTACTCCATCGGGATCTAACCCCGATGGACTTTTTCTTATGGGGTTATCTGAAATCTAAAGTGTAACACAAACCCGCGGTCAATTGAAGCCCTAAAAGAAAATATTCAAAGAGAAATGGCTAACATCACAGAACTGACTTGCCGCGCAGTCGTCGATAGTTTTAGACGTCGCTTACAGGAGTGCCGTGATCGTAACGGGTTACATTTGGATGATGTTATTTTCAAAAAATAATTCCCATTTTATAAAGGTTAATACGAAATAAAAAGGTATTTCTTATTGTAATTCGTTTTTTATTTATTAATTATTTACATGTGTAAGGACTTATGGGCCACCCTGTATATCCTGAAAACTGAAATTCAGAGATTTTTTATTTTAATTTTCCTGATATCCTTATAATCCAATTAACATAGGGAAGTAGTAAAAGTTTAATTTTTTTAAGGTAAAATTCTCTGCCAAGTATGGTTAAGGATTATTATAAAATCCTTCATAATAGCTGGGCACTATGTTAGAACGAAGTAATTGTAAGAAATCGTTTTTCTTTGAATCAAAAATATTCATTTTTGAATCATAAGCTGCTTTTAAATTAATTTGTGATGGTTGCTTTCTGTTTCGTTGTACCAATTTAAGCGTAGCCTGGACCCATTCTCCTTCAAAAGATGTTTTAAATTCATAGAAGTCACTATTTTTAGTAAAGAACATGGAACAAAACGTACCCACCCATGTAGCAAATTGAAATTGGTACCATTAGAATCCTTAGTAAAATCGACCCACGCACGTTCGACGTTTTTGCGATTATATACAACGTGTAACGTCAAATGCGCAAAACCTGAAAATAGTTTGATCAGAATAACGAGCAGAATTAATTGAACCACTTTTTAATATAGGTCACATTTTTCAAAAAATCTTCAGTAAAAACATTGCCGTGTCTATACTGTTCAGGCAATTCCAACAAAACGTCAAAGGGATCGAAAACAGTCAGACAAATCTCGAAGAACAAAGTCATTCTATATACTCATTCTATACAGGGTGAAATTGAAAACATGCGACAAATCGAAATGGGAGATTGTACTCATCATTATGAACAACTTTTACCATGGGACCAAAGCTGAAATTGCGAAAAAAAAAATCAGCTGTTCCCTACATTTTGACGAGTTATGCGAACATAAATGTATGGAACAGCTGATTTTTTTTTCGCGATTTCAGGTTTTATCTCATAGTAAAAGTTGTTCACAATGATGAGTAGAATCTCTCATTTCGATTTGTCGCATGTTTTCAATTTCAACCTGTATATATAACTTGAAAACAGCTGATGATGATTATATAAGAAGTATGCAAAACTGTGTATTTGAATACGTTGGCAATAGGAAGAATGACAGTAATAGCCTGGAAAGATAAAATGAAACATGATTGCACTCATCAACTTACAGTTAGAGTTATTAAAGATACAGCAGACCCTTTTGCAGACAGACAAAATTCAATGAACGAATTCTTCGACTCTGCCAACAATGGAGTCTCATTATTGTCGAGCCTCATCTTCAAGACAGTATCTACAACCTGATTGGAAAGCCAAAATGGATTTGTATAAGTTTTACGTGTCTGACTGGTGTAAATCACATGCCACAGAACCGCTATCAAGAACTTCATTCATTGAGGTTATGGCATCTAGAAATCTTTCACTGTTTCGTCCTAAAAAGGATGAAACATGCACAAGATATAAGTCTGGCACAGCTGAAGAAAATGATTACCAATTACATGTATTAAAAAAAGACGAAGCCAGAAAAGAAAAGCAAGCTGACAAAGAAAATAATAAGTTTGTATTTACAGTAGATCTCCAAGCAGTTTTGATGGCGCCTCAGTCCAATGTCAGCACATTGTACTACAAAACCAAGCTGCAAGTACATAATCTGTGCTTTTACGATAACATCACTAAAGATGTCTATTGTTTTGTGTGGAACGAGTCAGAAGGAGGGCTAAATGCAGATGAGTTTCCCTCTATTTGGACGTATTTTTTTGAAACAAAGATTCTATCAAAAGTTGAAAACAAAACTGATGTACGTGTTATTATTTATTCTGATGGTTGTGGTTACCAAAACCGCAATGTTACTTTATCAAACGCCCTTCTAACTTTGGCAGTTAAAAACCAAATAACAATAGAACAAAAATATTTAGAAGTCGGACATACACAGACGGAGGTGGATGCTATGCATTCCTTAATAGAACGAAGGATGCGTAAGAGGAATGTAAACGTACCCGCAGACTACGTTCAAATTATTTAGTCCGCCCGCAACAATCCATTCTACGTTAAATATTTGGAACATGTTTTTTTTAAAGCTTTCAATAATTTAGCAAGCTATAAAAGTATTCGCCCAGGCCGTACGGCGGGAGACCCTAAGGTCACCGATGTACGTGCGCTGATGTATTCGCCATCGGGAGATGTCTCGTACAAACTACGGTTCAGTGAGCCATGGAAGCTGCTGCCCCAGAGAAAGGGAATTTTTTCAGCAATAACTTTTGACGAAATGCAAAATTTACACCAAAATAGACTGAAAATTAAAGATAAAAAATACAACGATCTACAGCAAATTAAACAAGTCCTGCCAGCAGATTTCCGAGAATTTTATGATAATTTACCGCATGATTAAATGTTGCGATTTTTGTAAATCTTTCATTTACGTTTAATTATTTATTTTATTAATAAACGACAATTATTAAGTAAGTTGTAAAATTTGATAACTCGTAAACGTATTGCGGTAAAAAAAATATTGCCAGTGTAAAAAATGCTAACTCCAATTTTAGACCCTAATGTGTATTAATATTAAGAACATTAAAAAAATAATGGTATTATATTAAGTACTGGTAAATTGTCTACCAACTGGAATTTATATATTCCAGTCGTTTAGTAATTATAATTTTAAATTCTTTTTTCTTATTTCTGACAAGTAGTATGATTGGGAGTTAGCAATTTAGCTTATTTAGCCGACGTCATGCTTAGTCCTCGATAATTATCCTGATTTAATCTGTAGTACCACTATCGTCCATCGTGTACACGCGAATATTCAGAGAATAAATCCTGCGAAAAAAATTTTACACCGGCAAGTATATCCAGCTTATGTCATTCATTATCTTCCCGTCGTGTAGCGCACGTCATTTATTGTATTTTAAGAAGAAAAAACAAAAAACTTCATAACTTTAAATAGCATTAAAAAGGCCAGACGACAAATTATTGTGGAAGAAATTGTAGAGATAGAGAAGAAATTGCATAGGCGAGCTCGAGGGAGACGCCGATGAAGATCGTCGTCGGCGTCCTCGTTGGAAGTACAGGCTGATCAGGAAAATACTCAAAATACACCCAATATTGTTTTTGAGGAAGAAAAGGCAGGTATGTATGTGTGGTAATATTGTATAATTTTCAGTAGATGATGATGATTGATTTGGATTGCTAAGCGGCAGACGCTTTATTATTAGCCGCCATTTTGCCGGTGCTAGGTCCGTGCGTTCCAGCAAAATGTAACATGAAGTTCGTGTTACGACAGGATCTCGAGGGTGAAGCTCGAAACTCAAGTTGAGGTAAAAAGCACAAAATACAATGCATTCCTAGAAGTTCTATGATTTGCACATAATAATAGTTTCTCTCGTCAGAAATTATTATTACAATATTGATAAACTAATTAGGTACTTAAAAACAGTTCTCTATATACTCTATCAGATATTATCAGACTTAGTTAGTCTAATGATTATGGTGTATTTTGTAGATACTCAAGAATTTAAGGATGATGGTTTAATGGAGTTGGACGACACAGTGCTGTCGGCTTTGGGAACCCCATCCAATTCGGAAAGAACCTACGCTGAAGACATTCATCCGGGAATAATAAAACGTGTGGAAAGCATTTTGACAAGTGGAATTGCTAATAACATAAAAGTAGAATTATGTAAAAAATATCTAGTACCTAAGAATTTACAATTACTGGAAGCTCCAAAATTAAACTTGGAATTGGAGGGTTTACTGAGTGAGCCAATCAAGGAAAGGGACAAAAGGGTGGAGGACCGCCAGCAACAATTAGGGATTGCATTATCAGCAGTGTTAACAGTTGTCGATAGTATGATAAGAACTAATGAAAACAATAAGAATATTGAAATTCTCACAGATGTTTCAAGATTATTAAGTGATTTACATTATAATGATACATGTACTAGAAGGAAATTGGTTGCAGTTAATCTGGATAAAAATATTATTAAAACAACTGATGCTGATAAACGGGACAGTAGCTCTACCACGAGTTTGAACAGTCGAAACTCGCTAGCGTAAATAATATGTATGAAATATTGTACAGCGCCTCTAGCGGTCACTGAATGAATTAAAATTCGTACCATGAGCACTATAGATTTCGATAGGTAAGAAACCTAACGTAATCTATTCGATAGTCACTAACGTTTTTCAGCTGCCGCCATACAAAACGGCACCATGAGTCACTAATTTGACAGACGCTATCGACAAATACGCTTACGATAGTAGTAACGTAACTCAATAGCATTTTGACGTGTGAAACATAGGTTTACAATAAAATTATAACCGGTTTTGAGTCCATTTAAGTAAAAATAATGTCTGGAAGATCTTATTTAGCGTGGAATATGTTAACGGCCGCTGAATTAGAAGACCAACGACGTGAACAGCGTGAATTTCAATGCAACATGAGAATTCATGTTGGATACCCATTGGAGAATATCAGTGAAAAAAAGTTTCTTAAACTTTATAGACTTTCAAAAGAAGCGTTTGTAGATTTGTGTATACTTTTACATAATGTGACGGATTTAAAATCAACACAGTTTCATTACAACTAAAGGTAAGCTGGTATGGTAGTAGGCAGCTATCTCAAAACACAATAATTTATATTTTTATATACTTACACTATTTTGTGAATTACTTACAGGTTTTATGTGCTTTGTTATTTTTTGCTAATGGTGACTATCAAAGAGTTGTCGGAGAAGCAAATCATTTATCTCAAGAAGAAATCAGTGTATACATAGAAGAAGTCACTATGGCAGTAAATAATCCTACAGTTTTGAAAAAATATATAAAGTTTCTAACAACAACACAAGAAATGAATATTATAAAGCAAAGGTAAAAATAATATTGGTAATTAATTATTAGAAGTTACTACAACTTGTACAATATATATATTTTTTTTTTTTTTTTTAGATTTTACAGTAATACAAAATCTCTGGGATAATAGGATGTGTAGATGGTAGCCACTTTAAAATATTTACTCCAATGACAGAGGAAGAACACCTATATTTCTGCAGAAAACAATATGACTATCTATTTGTTTTGACAACAATTGTAAATAAGTATAAAAACCTACTTATAAAATATTTTTATTGCAGATATGTGACTCTGATTGTAGGACTTTGTCCTTAAATCCTAAATTTGGAGATGCAACCCATGATGCATTTATTTGGCAAAACAGCAATGTTAATAACTTCATGCAGTATTTACATAAAAATAATGAGATTGTGTGGCTTTTGGGTAATTTGATATAATACTTAGGTATGTACCAAATAGAACTCTTATAGCATAATGGGTAATAATTTGATTTTCTTATTTTAAGGTGATTCCAGTTACCCTCAGAGGCCGTGGTTGATGACACCATACTCAGATCCAGTGCCCAATTCTGTAGAGGATAATTTTAATAAGGGTCATATATCAGCCCGGGTTGTTATTGAGAATACTTTTGGCAGGCTAAAAAATCGTTGGCGTTGTTTAAGTAAAGACAGGACATTGCATTACAGGCCAGAGAAATGTGCAAAAATAATTACAGCATGTTGTGTCTTGCATAATATTGCTTTAAAATAAAATGTTCCTGACCCAGATAGGGTTTCCCTACAAGCTGGAAGTAATTTCTAAAATATATCTTAATATCTCGCAAGTTTTCAAATAATGAATTTATACTTCACATAATATGTTGTTTATATATCGTACAAAGAAACTCTGCTCCCATAATTATTTTCTTTACAGGATATGAGCAAATTGAAGGATTACAGGAAAATGAAACTAGCGATTTACTAATGGGGACGGTATTACGTGATCAGCTAGCTAGAAGGGTATCCTTGATGAATATTTAAAGTAAATTGAAATTAAAGATGTTTTATTTAAACAACGTTTTTTATTTATTTTAGTAATACATGGAAAACTTCAGGTAGAATTTAAAAGTTTGAACAATTAAAAGACAAATTATAACTAATCAGTCAGCATTTTAAATGTAATAATCAAAAATATAGTAAAATAAGGAACACAAAAACTATACCCAATTGACATAAAATATAATAAAAACACATACTTAGTACCTACTAACTAAAACATTTTTTCTTAATCATTGCCACACACAAGGATTTCCCCTGTATCGTGGGTGTATTTACAAATACAAATCTCAGAAACACAAACACCCAGACCTGGAACAACTAGGTATGCGTGGACGAGTGGATCACTCAAATTTTTGCTCCATGCGGGAAATGAACCCGCGATTCTTAGCGCAGAAGCGACAAGGTTAGTGCAGTTTCTGAGCGATGCTTAGACACTGCACCAATCGTGTCGTCAATTATTTTATGCATTTTCACCATTTGCTTTAATTTCAAAATCTATTCAGAAAATTAAAGATGATCAGGCTTTTGGAATCTTAGTTTTTCCTATGTGGCCATCACAACCTTGGTATCCATTTATTAATTCAAAAGCAGCTTCATTGAACCATGAAATTATAGCTACATTAGTCATAGACGAAATGAACATTCGACGTCGAATTGAATGGGATGGGAGTAAGTTACATAGGTATGAATATATGGGAACAGGTTTAGATGGGGTTTATTTATCGGAGGCGAAAGAAGCTTTGGTTTTTTTAGTTACTGCTATGAACCAAAACTTTAAAGTCCCCGTGGCTTATTTTCTTGTCGATGGTATTACCGGCTTACAACGCGCCGAACTAGTTAAAAAATGCTTGGAAATGAGTCATGACGCTGGCGTTAAATTAGTAGCACTGACGTTTAATGTATGCGCGCGCAGTCAATATTTCTATGACTGGACATTTAGGATGTTCTTTTTTAACGAGTAATATGAAATTTGAACATCTCGTGACCAAAGGTCCTATTGTTGCTGTACTTGACCCGTGCCATATGTTAAAATTATTGAGAAACTCGTTTGAAAATTACATGTGGCGATCCTTTACATTCATCTTACACAATACAGTTACTCGTATACCTATACACATACATGATAACATAACATTCACATTACACAACTACACACTAATACCTACAAATCATTGTTTTATATATGATTATTTAAATAGATATTTTCTAACGTGCCAAGTAGTATTGTGACCTCCTTGTGTTTATTTTCTTGTCTTCTATATTTCTGTGTTCTGACATAATTTTAAAACCTTCTGTCAATAAGATTTTTCTTTTCCTTGAGCTTTTTTATATCGTGTATGTAAAAATAATATAGTTTTTTAACCGTGAGTATTGAATAAACATCTTTTATTTACCACACGAACATTAGTGTACAACACCACTAAATACAAAACGTTCATTGACAGTGATGGTAACGAAATCTTGTGGGAGTATCTACTAGATTGAAATAGCTTACAGAAACAGGAAACCTTTCATTTAGCAATTAAAATAAAAGGTCGACATATCAACATTAAAAATGAAAGGATGGAAGTAAAATTGGCTTCACAACTTTTTAGCCGTAATGTGGCAGAAGCAATCAAATTTTGCGAGTTTAGAGAAGATTTGGCAATAGAAAAATTTAAATATAGTGAGCCTACCGAAAACTTTATAAAACTATGTAGTTAACAATATTTTTGACATTTTTAATTCAGTACATATACATTTAATGGTTTTAAAAAAGCATTAAATAATAATAATGCTTCTCAAGTTTTTGATTATTTAAACAAAGCTGCAGTTTATATAAATTTAGGGTTGGTCTTACGGCTAGGAAACGAGTTCACGAACATCAGTGCTCTGAGATCGTTATACGAAGCGCTTGTAAAAAGTCATTTGGAATGCAATGCTGTCGTCTGGTCGCCACATGAAGCCAAATACAAACTAATGCTAGAACGTATCCAGAACAAATTTGTGAGATTCCTGTACTTAAAGCAGTACGGTGTGTATCCAGGGAATACACTGTTGTATCCTACTCTATTTGTGCTGGGCATGGTAGGCTACAATAAACTGGAAGTAAGAAGGGAAGTAGCTCTCGGCACTTACTTATTTAAGGTTATGCGTGGTAAAATACACAATCCAGGCGTTCTACGCACAGTTGGGTTGTGTGTACCTGATGGGCACGTGGGGCGGCGGAGGCGGCCGCCGCTGCTGTGGGTGCCGCCGGCTCGCACCAACATGTTGCAGCACGCAGCGCTGACGCGCGCGCTGCTTACACTCAATGCGATGTCACAACAGATTGGCTGCTTCAACTGTACTCTGAGTGAATTCACACGGGCCGCATTTTGTAAACTTACTCTTGGTTGTTCTTGATAGTATAATTTTAAGTCTAATTATAAATAAAACTACACTATTGTATTAGGTAAGCCTGTGATGATAGTGTATGTGAAATAAATAAAAAAGAAACGTGAGGATGGCACAGTTTTAATGAATAGTCCACAAGCAGTTGGTTATTTGTGTTTTCTGGGTTGCATAGAAGCGATAAAATATTTATTTGCCCTTTAATACAGACAAAGATATCACTACATACTATAAAACAAAGTCGCTTCCCGCTGTCTGTCCCTATGTATGCTTAGATCTTTAAAACTTCGCAACGGATTTTGATGCGGTTTTTTTTAATAGATAGAGTAATTTAAGAGGAAGGTTTATATGTATAATAAATGCATAATATAGTAGAGAAACACTGATCATTTTAGAGGTTTCTAATGTGATGTCGTAAATAAACACATTTTTTTGCGCGTACATTGCAAACGCTGGCTTAACCCTACGAGATAGATCAAAATAATGTACTACAGTATTGTACACCTTAAAAAGGTCTACAAAAAAGTCCGCGATGGCATATGTCTATCTCTTAGGGATAACTCACAATAACCATTTTTTATCTTTTTAAGAGAAATAATGGCTCTAAAATTATCAGTGTTTCTGTACAATATTATGCATGTATTATATACATATAAACCTTCCTCTTGAATCACTCTATCTATTAAAGAAACCGCATCAAAATCCGTTGCGTAGTTTTAAAGTTCTAAGCATACATAGAGACAGACAGACAGCGGGAAGCGACTTTGTTTTATACTATGTAGTGATAGTGCTCAGCATTGCACCCGTGCGAAGCCGGGGCGGGTCGCTAGTTATTCTATAAACTAAGTGAGGATCACATAGAATTCTTTTTTTGTAATATAAGGTGGTGGATGGTGGTGGATGGTGGATGGTGGATCGAACAACAATCCGACGACTAGGCAGTTCGTATCTGCCTATAAAAAAAATGTTGGTGCACGTGGAACTGAAAGACGACAATAGAGGAAATTGTTCGGCATTGGGACAAATCTCTATTTTAAACTGTTCATCTGCGGTAGAAAGAATTAATCTAAGTTCAGTGTGACAAGACAATCAGGAAATATGATCAAAAGGAGGATGAATACTTAGATGAAATTAATCTGGATATGTCAGATTTCAGCAGGCAAACGATAGCTCACATTGCTGGTTACATAATAACTTCTTACAACAGAGCCTATTCCATCGTCAGTAGTATCGAAATTTTCTTCAAAAGTTTGGCCATATTTAAAACAAAAATTATCAAAATTAATCTCTCTTGTAGTACTCGTATCAGGTTGGCACAAAAGTAATGAGACACTTGGTTTACGTTTTAAATTTTTTATTTTTATTATAATACAAAAAGCTTAGTCAATTAATCACCATTAGCATCTAAGACTTCTTGCCCACGATCCGGCAAAGTTTGGATGCTTTGCGCCCAGAACTCTGATGGCTGTGCCTCAAAAAAGTTGTTCAACTCCGCCTCTACATCAGAGAAATCATTAATTTGTTTACCCCGCAAAGGCTTTAAACAAATGATAGTCAGATGGGGCGAGGTCTGGGGAATATGTTGGGTGGGGTATCGTCTCCCTCGCGGGGGGAGTTTAACTCCTCACTCCCCCCCCTGACACGAGGAGGCCCGCAGGTGCGGGCCAGCACCAGCCGGGGGTTGCGGAAGTATCGTTCGTTCCCGCGACCCCCGGTGTAGATGAGAGAGGGAACACCGGAGTGGTTTTTAGACAGTAAGAGTCTGACGGACCCCGCCGCCCGCCCCAGGGCGGCGGACGTCCATGAGGATTTTCCAACCCGAAACAAAAAAAAAACAAAAAAAAAAAGGTATCGTCTCCCAGCCCAAGTTCTCCGACTGTTGGCGAACGGCAGATGCGACGTGAGGTCGAGCGTTATCGTGTAGTACAACTACATTAGCTATGTCCACACTATGCACTTTCGTCTTCATCTTTCTATTCAACTTTCGTTTGTCGCTTTCAATAATTGAATGCGTTAACGAACGCAACGCCAATATAGTCATTAATTCAGTCGCAGTTGGTCAGATTGTGGAAACATGTGCGACGACAACATTTTACTTACAAGGAAGGTATCCCGACGTGTCACCTCCGATTTTTTGTGGCTGATATATGTTATTCTCCATTAAATTTTAAGAGACACGTATTTTTTTTTTTTGCCAACGCGCCTTTTTTGGGGGTGAAATAGCTCCCTAAACATTACCACCTTTCGGGGCAGTTTGAGGGTTTTACATACTTCTAGTTAATATAATAACTTCTTCTAGTTAATATATTAATATCCATTTGATCTTTTGGAAAAATATTAACGAGAAGTATGTAAAACCCTCAAACTGCCCCGAAAGGTGGTAATGTTTAGGGGGCTATTTCACCCACAAAAAAGGCGCGTTGGCAAAAAAAAAAATACGTGTCTCTTAAAATTTGTCTTAAAATTTAACCGAGGGAGGAGTCGTCACCGGGCCGCTGCGCTGCTCCGTGCTCACATTGGCTTGCTTGACCTATTAATAATTAGATACGGCAACGTTTTTAATGAAGATTTTTTGAAAAATGTGACCTATATTAAAAAGTATTAATTCTGCTCGTTATTCTGATCAAACTATTTTCAGGTTTTGCGCATTTAACGTTACACGTTGTAATTTGTATATACATATAATAGACAATATTTAGCACAATGATAATCATTTTTTAAATAGAACAAATTCAGAAACAGTACTAATATCTAATGCTTCTGTCTCAGCCGGAGAGTCATTTGGCATCTCGGTATCATTAAATATCTCAATAACATTCGATATCTCAGTCACATTCCGCATCTCAGTAACATTCTGCATTGCGGCTGCACCAGTCATCCGTTACATTTCCAGATCAAAAAGTATATTATTTATGCGCCGTTGAGCTAATAGCCGATTTAATGGATTAAGATTTCGAATTTTATGAGGTATTAATTGTCCATAAACAGTAAACTCATCTTTTTGACTTAATTCTTCAGTAGCTTTTATCATCAATTTTTAAAGCTTCTTCCTCTATATCGTCAATCTTTGTACTTTTAACATTTCTCTTCTTTCTTATTGATGGTAAGGTAAAAAGTCGAAGAGCTTTCTCTATTGAATACTTCAGCTTGCGTGTCCTGAAACGTGATGTAAATATTACTTAATTCAATTTTTTTTTCAGTTACCAACAAACGAGCAGCAATGGAAATCTATTGCGAATAAATTTGACAAGCCATGGAACTTTCCACATTGTGTTGGCGCCATGGATGGAAAACATGTGGTCATCCAAAGACCAGAAAATACTGTGGGCGAATTTCATAACTACAAAGGAACACATAGAATAGTATTGTTCGCAATCGAAGATGTAAACTATTGTTTTACATATTATGTTAACGTTGGTTGTCAGGGCCGTATATCGGACAGTGGTGTTTTTAAATCCACTACGTCTTATAAGAAAATTGAAAAAAATGAATTAAATTTACCCCACAATGAACCACCACGTGGTAGAACGATGTCAGTTCCTTATGTCTTAGTTGCTGACGATGCATTTGCTCTATCTATCTATACTATGAAACCGTACTCAACAGATTTAAATGTGGGGTCTCCAAAAAGAGTGTATAATTATAGGTTATCAAGGGCAAGACGTATGGTTGAAAATGCATTTGGGCTTGCATCTGTATTTAGAATATTTCGTAAGCCAATTGAATTAAAAGTCGACAGTACTGTAATTGATATTGTTTTGAGTTGTGTTTACATTCACAATTTTCTACGATTGCAAACAGATTCATCCCGTCATTACTGCCCTCCAGGTTGTTTTGATAATGAGGATGTACGCACTGGAGAAATTATTCCAGGGTCGTGGAGAGCAATAACTGCAGATGACAGTGGTTACATGGCACTTCAAAGAATTCCTCGTAAGCCATCAAATACAACGAACCAAATACGAGAGGAATTTATGAACTACCATGTCAGATATTGGAGCAATACCGTTTCAAAGCAAATACTTATAACATTTATTTTGTGGAAGAATGTAATAAAGTAATTTTAACAAATATGCGTTTAAAAATACCTTTTCTTCCTTAGTACTAGTTTCTCTAGTTTCCCTTGGCGTCACAGAGTCAGCAGTGAACAACAGATGTTTATAGGCAAACCACGGTGAAACGTATATCTCATCGGATTCAGCGCCACTCTTTTTCTTCATAACTTTCTGATGCTCTTTGGAAAAATATGAGCGTAGACTTTTTATCTTTTTTTTAACACCATCGATGTCCATGCTATATTTAGTAGCCAAAACTTGTAAACCATCGTTCCTCTTGTATAAAGTTTGTTATTTGGATCCCAGAGCTGTGGAAAGTTTCGGAAATCTTCAATAAAATTCAATGTAATTTCGTCTGCCATCTTGTTGTTGAACGCTTTGTGGAACAGAAATCCATCCGACGCGGAATGACGTGTGTCACAGCGCGCGCTACGCTTTCAACTGCCATTGCGCATGCGTCAAGGGCATGCCCGACTTGCGCTGTTGACTGCGCTATGACGCATGGCCTTGATGAACAAAAAAGGGCACAGTGTGGACATAGCTATAGATATAGGTATACTCGTTTCGTGGAACGCCGACCGCGCCGCAGGCGCGCGCGCTCGCCCGGCACGTACACCAGTCTAGAACTACTCCCGACGCGGAGCGCACGCCGCTCATTTGTTTACCGTTCTGTATGTCTACCCGCTCATGGTTTATACTAGTGTGAATCTGTGATTAGATTTGTTGTGTGCGTCAGAATGGCTGGTTGTCTGTGGCGTTGGTCTATGAGAGTTGATTCGAAAATTGCTTATATTTGCTACATATAATAAATAATTGCTACATATAATAAATAATTGCTACATAGGAATCCTATGTAAAAAAAATATTTCGTTTCTAAATATATATCCTATGATAGGATATATATTTAGAAACGAAATATTTTTTTTGACCAGCAATCCTGACGTTTGGTTGGCTGGTCAACTCCTAGTTTAAAGTCAAGCATGCAGTTTCCCGAAATGTATTGCGTCAATAATTGCTACATATTTAGTTCTTTATCTAATTTAGTTGTAACTTCAAACATATGTTAAATAAAGGATGTAGCAATTATTTAAATTATCCCAAGGAAAAGTGCCTGATGAAATAATAAATGCAAATAGTTGCAGTGTGTCTTCACTCAACGGTATTGCCACTTTAGGAGGCAGGCGTCGATATATGCTATAGCTAAAGCCTGACATACGGAATCGATCGTGCAAGTATTTCTAAATATAATATTTTTTTTATCAATTTGTAGCCTACTTCCGTAAGACAAAAAAATAACTGGCTTCAAAGTTTTTCTTTTTTTAGTAACATTTCCTTTCCCTTTCCAGTTTTCGATGAAAGTAGGGTCCTCAACAAAAATAGAATCATCAGTAAACTCTTCCTTAGGCTCCTTAGACAGTAAACTTAACGTAGATGTTATGGAATCCCTTTTTATTTCCTTCTTAGCAAAATCTGCTCCAGTATTTCTTTGTACAGTAAGATTCGGCAGTATCGATATTCTCGGTGCAACTTTAATCTCTCCTTTTAAGAATTCTAAATGTTTCATAATGAATTCATCTGTTCGTAGTCTCTGAGATTTGGTGCTTAGATTTAGTTTTTTTTATGCAGTCTTTTTTATAGTTTTAAGCTATGATTCAACATTTGAAGAAGTACGTGTTTCTGTATCGTAATCTTATTGGCTAAGGCAGTGCTAATTTCACTAAACAGTGGATCAGTAGATGCTGGTAAATCTGACTTACTTAAAAAATACTTTTTGTATTGCAAGAAAACCTTTTTTTGCTCTTCGAGTAGCACAACGAACTTTCTTCCTCTCTTCATCGTCACAAACACCAAACACGAATTAAAAATAGGTTGTATAGGTAGGTACTTATTCCTTATAATGCCATAGAACCATGGACCTAAAAAAAAAGGCGGACAGAACTTCACTAAGAAATAATTGAAGCACCACAATGGCGGCTGCGTAACTATGTGTGCGTGTGTAAAGGGATGCCAGGGTGAAGGAAAATTACCCATTTTTAAACAATATTTTATTAAGATATACCTTGAACTTTGGTTTTATTACAAGTTTTTGTGACGGATATTGTTAAAATAAAGGAAAAATAAATAAAACACATTAGATATTAAAAATATTTACAAATCATTTAATGTTAATAAAGTTTTACAACCCCTTTTGTTGGTTCAATTTTTTGTAGATTTGTCTTTTGCTATGGACACATCTAGAAATCCCTTCTAATTTACATATGTGGTGAAAACGAATGTTTAGGTATTTTTCAGCTATGTATTTAATTAAAGCTATTTTATGTTCTATTCCAGCAAATGCATGTTCAAATTCCAAATCTAAAAAAATGTTGTCGTTTGCTATAAATTTTTCTAGGATTTTGTTTAGCATGTACTGATGTTGTCTTTCATTATATATTGTTATTTTATCTTTTAAAAGTCTTCGGACCACCATCTCACAAGTGCAACAAATATCGTACAAATCTTTAGATGGAAAATTTAAGCCTCCCCTTGTTTTTAAATTTATCAACTTGTGAAAAAACAGCCAGTCGTCTGTACATAGTCGCGCGATACATTTTTGGCACTTAATATTTTTAATTGCGTAATGACAGATGCTGCCTGCCAGATATCCTACAATCAGCTTCCTATAGTCATTAAATTCTTCTATTTCTAATCGTTGTGCCAGTTTGTCATCGTCTTTGGTGATTTCTTTCATGAATGATAGGCAGTTGTAACCAACATCATCTTCCTGTTCTTCGTGACGGTATGATGGAGTCGTTGTGTTGATTATTTGTTTGGCCGAAGAACAATTAAGCACAGCTATTTGCTCCAAAGGAACACAATTTCCAGTGGTCAGGCATCGTACTTCTAAATGAGCCAACAGTTTTTTATAACAACCTTTGAACTGACGAACATTAGGGTTATCATTAAAGCCTCCTTGCATTCTGATGGATGAAAAAAACATCTCAAGATGATCTTGGCTCAGTTTATAGGTTGGTAGGAACACCAACTGCTTTTCACCAATCAAATTGCGTACAGTTGCTTTAAACTGTTAATGTTTATTAACGTGCCAAGGAAACCAGTTTTACATTTTGCGTCTACTAAACGTTTGTAAAATACCGTAATAACATAAGTCACTCGACCGTCTTTCGTTACTTTTCTTTTTGATATACATTTAATTTTCAAATTTAATACATATTCTTTTAGTTCATTCAAAAAACTAAATATAGTATCTTTGTTCTGGGAACAGAGTGGTTTTTAAAATCAAATTGAGTCATAGCTCGAGAATTGAATATGTCGAACATTATATTCATATTGCTAATGAAATTCTCTGTTGCCTTAGAATCTTTAAATACGTCTAGATTTAGGTCTTCTCTGCACGCTTTTATAGCAACTGCTACGCTTTCACTATACACCTGAGTGGCCAGTTTTACCTTCATTATGTTATTTTTGAAATTAATATGTTTTCTCGTCAATTTATTGGCCAAGTGTAAACCTTCTTTCTCTTGTAATTTATTGAGTTCCTCGATATAGTTCCATTTAATTTTTTGGTCATCATTGTCCATGAACTCTCTTTTGGATTCTAAATGGTTTCTTAATAACTTCATCACATGACTAGGGTCCAGAAAAAACGCAACCTCAGAACCATTGGCAGGATGAGTAAACGTTGTTTTTAACGACTCGGGCTTGAAATTGCAACCAAGTAACTCCATTGCATTGAAATTGGTTTGATGACCATCGCATGTTAATGCAACAACTTCAATGTCGGCTTCAGAACATTTGACAAGACATAATTTTATTAAATTAGCTTTCTGTTCACCTCTTACTGAATTACTTAAGAAATATCCCAATGATAGTTTGAAGCGGTGGTTAATCCCAACGAGTAAAAAAAGTAATGCTTGGCTTGCCAAAGGCGCACCTTCTTCAACTCCTGAACCCATATCTTCTAGGCCTATATATTGTTTACCATCCCAAATTTTTTGAGCTCTAATAGCAACTTCGTCAAAAAGTAAAGTGCACAAAGGCCGATGCTCACTTACTTGAGCTTTTGCTTTCAATGCCTGAAAAGATTCTTCAGTAAATCCTGGTTCTGCATTAAAATGCCCGTACCACTTGGCCAGTGTCTTTCGATGAGGAAGGCAGGTATTAAAAGTTTGCCTAACGTAATCGTAAGCTTTCGGAGAATAATAATTGAGGGTTAAGCAAAATTTTTTCATAGACGGTGAGTATTTAATTTTTTTCTTTATTCTTTTTTTATTGTAATTATTAAAAATGTTAGCAGCGACAATGTCTTCATTTAATCTGTTTAAAAGATCAGAATCAACATAATTTTCTTCTTTAAGGGTTTTTAAAATACCTTTCAAAGATTTGTTCCTATCTTGGAGACGTCTAACTTTTTGATTTAAAACTTTTATTTTCTTTTTTTGATTTTGCATCAAGGCGCGCATTTTCATCAGATCTTTCTTCATACGTCGTTTTCGGGGAGAGAATAATAATGACAATGGTTGTTCCAAGTCAACTCCAGATATTACAGTTTCGGGTGACTCCTAAAAAAAAACAACAAACATAATGTATTTATTACCTTTTCGTATTATTTTTATTACTTTTTAATAATCAACTCGAAAAACCATTTTTTTTTTTTGTAAATACTTACATTTTTTAAGGACGAATAGTGTTCAAAAAGCAAGACTGTTGCACTGTCGATTCTTGTACAGAAATTCCTTCATCCATTGATGAACTCTAAAAGAAAATGAAATACATTTTGGTAACTAAGTACCTATAACAAGGCTTATAAAATATCATGACATTTTCAGTAGGTTAGGCTACTCACTTGTGTCAAAAGCGTCGTTACATTTTGTGAAAAAGGCTGTTCACTTTTTTTTTGCTGCCCGGAACCTGAGGCTACTGGTTCAATCACTAGTGAACTCTAAAAGAAATAATAACATCAGGTTAGAAACGACTATACCTACCTGTAATTACTTGTACATTATATAGGGTCACTGGTAATTAGTGTACGATACTTAAACACGTGATTAAGCTCATGATAACCAACAACTTTTACTATGGGAACAAACCTGAAATCGCGAAAAAAAATCAGCTGTTCAGTACATTTATGTTTGCCTAATGTACTGAACAGCTGATATTTTTTTTTCGCGATTTCGGCTTTGCTCCCATAATAAAAATTGTTTGTTATCATGAGCACAATCACGTGTTTAAGTATCGTACACTAGTTGCCAGTCACCCTATATAATAAATACACTCAATAGAACTGCACATAGAACAACGTTAATGTTACTTTAATGTAAAAAACACAAAAACACACCTCATCAGAAACACTGGAAGTAATTACTTCAGTCGGTTGATCTTGAAATGTAGACGGATCAAACAAAAACTAAAAAAAAAAGCTGTTGTCAAACTGTTAAAAATTAAAATTAAGAGGTTAGATTATAAGGAGAAGACCTTAAATTAATTGAATTACCTTTGTTGGTATGGCGTAAGCAACAACGCGAAGAAGTCCGCCTTTAGTTGTGTACAAACAATTCTTCTCAAAATGTATACTGCAGATTACACTAGATTTTGATGGATTCCAATCATTTTCATTTCTAGACTCCCTTATTATTTTTATCCAATCATTTTTCCATACATCATTTGCTGAGGGAAATCTGTTAAATGTAGAAGAATACAATAACAATAAATAGTAACATAAAAATATAAATCTCCCCACTGTTAAAATAATTTGAAACTTGAAATAGTTGCAACACTGATTGATTTCGTGACTTATTAAATTTATTTACGTAAAATCGAGAAATAATCGTAAAAATGACATGCTTACCTATGAAAAGTGATCCCCTGGCTTTTTTTAATTGAACCACTATGGTTTCGGCAACTTTTCACAACACATGACGGCATACTTTAATTTTTATTATGCAAAATAACACCGATTATCACGCGAGCGTCGTTCGAAGCGTAATGGCCGACGGCAGACTTACTATGGTGTGAATGTGTGCGTGCTGGCTTGTAGACATTAGCGCACTGACTTACTATGGGTGCTTCAGTTATTGTTAAAGGAGACGGCGTCCGCCTTTTTTTTTAGGTCCATGCATAGAACTATTTAAATTGTCGAATAAAATTAAATAAGCTTGGATTGTGATTCCAATATGATATCTGCACTAGCAATGACTAAGAATAATTATATTCGTACTTAGTCCGAGATAACTGATGTAGTACTTGCCTTTCCACACTCTTTATACGCGAATTTAAAAGCAAAAGCAGAAAACAACAATCTCCACCTGGCAATACTAAACGTCACTGTCCAATTGTTTTTTCGCGCTCGCACGCGGTTGTGTATTTCTGTGAAAATATATCTTGAAATTATAAATTAATAGTGTAATATTGTGATTATGCCTAAAAGAAAAGCTGAAGAATCGGAAGACTAGGCGATTAAGAGAATTAGAAGATTGGAAAAGATACTCAAAAGGTATAAAGACAAGTTGCATCAGCCGGAGGATTGTAAGTAACCTACCTATTGTGAATTCACCAATTTCACCATCTAAGCTTAGTTGATACACCAAATTCGGTTTTTAAACATTAATATGTAGCTATTGCGAAGTACCTATTTCATTATTGTAAGCATAATCGCGGTGCTACTATGCGGACTCCCCGTTGGGTGAAATGGACAAGCATCCTCGTGTTACGACGGTGCTTCTCTCCGTTGGGAAGGTGTATATACCTACTTGGTATCTAATATACTCTACGCTTTTGCGTAATCCCGTTGGGAGAAGTTTGCGGAGCTATGTTCTTCAAAGTCAACAAATTAAGTTAGAATTTTGGTTCAAAATCTAACAATAGTTTACTCCATTGTTCATAAAGCTCCTACCACTAAACATAAAGATTGTTAACCAAATGGTTTTCTTTATTTTATCATGTATGAATTTACTTACAGTTCAAGACTCAAATTTGAATATTGAGAATATTGAGAACAACATAGAGAGCATGGAGAATGTTGAAATCATAGACAGCATTGACCAGGAATCCCCCGAAGAGCCTGAATTGTAGTAAGAATTTTTCGAGGCGCTCGGGGAGCCTAAAGAGACTGAAAAAAGATTTGGCACTCCCATCAATATCAACATTCTACAACGATTTGAAAACATATTGGTAGAAGGAATGAAAACAGAAGAAAAAGAAAAGATTTTGAAAGACCTTTGTTTTCCTGAGAATGGAAAATTAATGCAAGCACCAAAGCTTAACATAGATCTTACAGGTTTATTGACATCTGCAATGAAATCGAGGGACAAGATGCTTGAAGAGAGACAAGAGGATACAGGCTATGTTGTTGCCACTATTTGTCACACAACAGACATGATGACAAAACCAAACTTTGATAATTTGACAATTGTCAAAAATTTAAGCGATGCCATACGACTGCTCTGTAATTTTATAAATATACAGATTTTAGGAGAAAGCTGATCAGTCCCTTATTGGACAAGAATCTTGACTTTAACCTCAAAGATAACAAGAGGTCTGAGTGGCTATACAGTAAACTAGATGATGCTGTGAAATCAGTGTCGGCTATGAAGAAAGCAAGCTCAATTCTAGCACCTCCTAAGAAGACAAAAAACTGGCAACCACCTCCTCGCCAGCTAAGTCACTTTCATCGAGGGAAAGGAGTAGCTCGAGGAGGATACCAACATCAACTTCGGCAGGGCTGTCGTCCAGCCCCTGTGCCATCGAGTTCACGGGGAATCACCAGAGGCCGATCCCGCTACCCGTAGAGGTAAAATTTGCAGGCAGACTGCAGTATTTTTATTTAAATTGGGAATCACTGACTCAGGAACCTGTAATATTGCAGTGGATAAGAGGTTACCATATCCCTCTTACACATACACCTAGACAAGACTATTCACCATGCAATAATAATAATAATTCAACAGAGAAATTAATTCTTTCCAAAGAAATTAATAAGCTTCTTGAGCTAGGAGCAATATTGTCTTGCTCCCCAGTTTATGGTCAATTTCTCTCAAGTATTTTTACTGTACCTAAAAATGATGGTAGTCACAGGTTCATACTTAATGTTATTAACACTGAACAAGGGACATCGTATCCTATAGAATTTCTCAACTCTTTAGAATTATCAGGAGTGCCTTCCCATAAGTTAAGGCTGAAAGTTGGTGTTCCAGTCCTGTTGATGAGAAATCTTGACACACCAAGGCTATGTAATGGTACACGGCTACAAATTACTCATCTAGGTCGCAACATTTTAAAAACTATAATCATGACTGGAATGGAGAAAATGTTTTAATTCCCTATATTCCAATAATTCCGACAGATTTGCCATTTCAGTTCAAAAGAGTGCAGTTTCCCGTGAAAGCAGCATTTGCAATGACAATAAACAAAGCTCAAGGACAGACGCTTAAAGTTGCAGGTGTACATTTAGAAAAAAAATGTTTTTCCCATGGGCAACTCTATGTGGCGTGCACGAGTATCAACCCCGCAAAATCTTTATATTTTAGCAAAGGATGGAAAAACAAAAAAACGTAGTTTATAAAAATGTATTAAAATAAGTTATTTACAGTTAACCACAGCAGTTTGTATGTGTATTATTTGCAAAGTATCTTAAAAAATAAAAAATGCTGGCCAAAGTAACTATTTCACGCGGACGAAGTCGCGGGTAAAAGCTAGTATATATTTAAAATATTTAAATTGTGTCTAGCCTAGCAAACGAAACAATGCAATACGTATACCAACGTAATTGCTAATTAAAACCTCAATGTTTTATCGTATTCGCACAGGTAATAAATGTGGTTAGGGAGATATTACCACCCACTACTGGTAACATAGGAACGGGCTGTCTCATCATTGACATTCCGCCATTTTGTCGTGTATCGCTATTCTTGTTTTATGCGTATGCCTGTCTCGCTCAGTGACAATGTAAACAGTGATTCCCAAACATTAATTTGTGAACGTCTAACAAGTTTGTTTGTTATATTTTGTTTCTTTGACCACATCATCAAAATGGTTGGTTGTTCTATTCAGAACTGTAAGAGTAGAAGTATAAAAGGCGGTACAACAAGGTTTTTTTCATTTCCTCAAAAAGAATCTGTAGCCAATGAAAGGCTGCGCTATTGTGTACCTAAAACAACCGCATAAAATCGTAAGTACATATGTTAAATTACTGATGTATTTAGATTATACTTGGTAGTGATTGTGTGCTGCATTCACGAATGCTAAATCGCGACTATCGCTATTTTTATAACCTCAGTTTGGCCTGCCATAGACTATAAGAGTGACGTGAGTCTGTTGTTTTTGCATGTAACATTTTTGTATCTTTTATTTTTCAGGGAGAGTATGTTCAAACCATTTTTTATCTTCTGACTATTTCAAGCCGCTGCAGCAGATTCTCTTAAATTAATCGCCAGGAAAAGTGAGAAAATTAAAGCCAGACACATTACCTGCATTGCTGATTGATAATATTTAAGCAATCAAAATACCCTTAGTATGCCCATAGAAGTAAACAGCCAAATTGTAGATACTTCAGGCAACATGAAGTAAATATTACTTATTTTCCTTTGTAACTGTATCTTATTCCCTACGGCAGCCAATTATTTATATTCTTTGTTTCAGTGACGAGAATATCACTATTCCTCTGGCTGAATATAAGTATACTTCAGGCAACATGAAGTATTTTCTTGAATATAATACAACACCAGCTAATGAGGTTGCGGGCTCTTCAAAGATTGTTGAGAAAAGGTATGTTGTACATTGAAGATTTTTTTATTTTGGTCATGAGAAATTCAAAGTTCCTGTTAATATTATTACTTGTTTTCCTTTGTAACTGTATCTATTCCCTAAGGCAAACAGTTTTTATATTTTTTGTTTCAGTGACGAAAATATCACTATTTCTCTGGCTGAATATACGCTATTTAAAAGGAGTATCAATGAAAATGATGTTTTAAAAAAAAATGTGAAGAAAATTTTTACCCCCGGTCAAATTCGTTATTTCATGAAGCCTAATAAGCGTGTCAGATGGTCCGCGGAAGATATTGCTGCAGCTATTTCGCTAAGAAGTATAAGTCCAAAGGGCTATCGTCACTTGAGAGCCACCGTAGGGATTCCTTTACCAGCTTTTTCCACCCTCCGCAAATAGGCTTTCAAGTTTGAGATTAAAGAAGGGCTATTTGAAAACGTTGTTACATTAATGAAATCCAAAGCCAAGAGTTTTAATGAGCTGGAAAAACTTGTAACGTTGTCGTTTGATGAGATTTATCTCTCAAATAAAATTGAAATAGACAAGAAATATGAACAAAAAGTTGGACCTCATAACAACTGTCAACGTGTTATGGCCCGTGGCCTTTGCGGTAAGTGGAAGCAGCCTATATAACTATTTGACAGTGATTTCAGTTACGTGTGATATGGGTCCTGGAAACCAGGGATTGATAAAGTCTTTAAATATTGGCGTTGAAGATGGCAAACAGACCTATTTTAATCATTCCGGTGACAGCGATTTGAAAATCCACGTTTGTTTTTGACGTTCCTCATCTACTAAAACTGGCGAGGAATAATTTTATACACCATGGATTTGTATATAACAGCAAAGTATTGACAAAACAGACGATAGAAAAAATACTGGTAATTTCTCAGAACAATCTAAAATTGGCTCACAAAATAGCGTCATATCATCTCAATGTTGAAGGTTCGCAAAGGCAAAAAGTACGCCCCGCTGCCCAACTATTTTCAAACACAGTGGCTCAGGCAATTAAATGGTGTGGCATAAAAAAATTTCCTGCTTGACGATAATTGGTTAGAGCTGTCCATACATTTTCAAAGTTTTCAATGATTGGTTTGATGTTTTGAACGCCCGAATGAAATTTGAAGGAAACAAATGTGCATATGGCATTAGATTGGATGCTCAAAATTTGGTTCTGGATGAAATGAACCACTTGGTGGAAAACATAAAAACCGGTAAAAAGACATCCACCATCACTCCATTCCAAAGAGGCATTTTAATATCATATAAATCTCTTGTACATTTATTATCTGATTTAAAAGGAAGAACAAACATTAATTTGGAGTACATATTAACCTCTCGATTAAACCAAGACATTTTAGAGAATTTCTTCTCATATATGGGTATTTCTCAGCAAATTTCGAAATTTGATTCCCGAGTTATTAGTGCTGATTAATATGCATTAACCACATAAGTCGTTCTTTTATTTCAATGCACGCTGTCTATATTACTATTATTTAAAAAGAAAACGTATTACCTCTAAAGAAAAAAAAGATATGGCTACTTTTTTACCGTGAAAGTCATTCCCTCACCTTGTCCCTTAGTTCAATAATATTATTAAAATACCTATTAATCTCAAATATATCAATATTCTTAATAATAAAATTATGCTAATATATTAGAAAGATGTTCGTTATTTTCTATAAAAGCTTCCATCTTACAACAACGAATTTATAAAAACCATAATTCGATTTTAAATATGTCCCGCCAAATAAAATCATTCCCTCACCCTATTACGAATATTCGATTTCTGAACGTATCGAACGATATTTAGGAACGCAACCTTAAGTTTTTAGTACCTGGCAACACTCTCAAATGATTCAAGATGGCGATTTCTTCTCAACCGTAGGTGAGTTTGTGCAAAAACATATTATGTGAAAAATTGTTAAGAGTTACATTTATGGCGATCATTACAAAGTGGTTCAATTAATTCTACTCGTTATTCTGATCAAACTATTTTCAGGTTTTGCGCATTTAACGTTACACGTTGTATAATTTGTTGATTTTATGCGTTTTTGGGAGTAAAATGCATATTCGAAATGTAACAAGCAAATTGAGGTTATGTGCCAGTGTTTTTGCAGCTTTCGTTAAAATTCGTCATTCCCTCACAGTCATTCCCTCACTGTATTTACGAGTGAGGGAATGACGGCCGTGTGAGGGAATGATTTATACAGTATTCTAAGGTGATTTTAGATTTTTTATTTATTTCTTGCAACTTGTATTTCATGGTATTTAATTTAAAACAGGTACATGTATGTGGAAGAAAAATGGTACGACCAAAGAAGTTGAGTTATGCAGAAAAAAAAATAAAAAAGAAAGAGTATGATAGAAAAATGCGAGACAAAATTAAAAATAATACTGAATCTTTGGAAAAACTGTGGGAAAAAGAAAGATTAAAATATTTAAAGAAAAAAGAGAAGGGTCAGGTAAAATCAGTTAGTCATATGAATGCTAGAGAACTTAGACAAAAGCGAAAACAGTGGAAAGAAAATAGTAAAGTGTATAGGAATAAAAAAGCTATAGCACACCAAAATTTACAAAGAATACTTGATGATACACCCCCACAAAGTCCAGTATCAGTTGTGCAGCAAATTAGAGAAGATGTAGCTGCTCGAAATAGACGACAGATGCGAAGGCGACGAGCTATTTTGTATGCAAAGATTGTAAATTTTGAAAAAAGAATGAAGAATGCAGTGAAGTTAAGCGAAAAATATAAGAAGAGGTATTTGAGACTGAAAACAAAAATAACTGACCCAGAATCGCCTGCAACTAAAGTAAATGCGCTCCTAAAGAATGTAAACGTTCCTGAGAGTGTAAAGAAGAAATTACTTTTTGGAGAAGCGTTAATAAGAGATCTAGAGACTAGTTACAAAGATCTTGGAAAGAAACATGAAAAAAAGAAAAAATATTACGAAATGTTGAAATTGAAATCACTGGAGAAATATAAGTTACTTCATGTATCCAAACCTTTTTTTAAACATGATACTTTCAAAAGACAAAAGCCTCGAAAAATAAGCGATAAAATGCTGAAGGTTAAGGACGATGTAATAAATTTTGTGGAGAAAGATGAAAACTCAAGGATGTGCCCGGGGAAAAAAGACTATCTTAAACCAAAAAATAGTAAACCTATACAAAAGCGTGTTTTATATGATACACTTTTTAATTTACATAAAAAGTTTTTAAGCACAGTATAAGCTTATCTTATAACTAGATAAGCTTATCAACCTTTTGCAGGTTCAGACCGTTTTGGGTTACTTGGCAAAACGTGAATGACCGAAATACTTGGCAATGCATACAGCATGCCAATATTCAACTGATGGTATCCAAATTGCATGAAGTCAGAGCATTGACATTTTGTAGCTTGATTTCAGTTTTAGCGACAATAACCTGCAATGTGCATTCCACAAAATGTCTATTCAGGGAATGTTCAACCTACAAGGAACGCTCTTTGGAATATTATTTACCAATGCCTGATCAGTTTGTGACTTATCGACAATGGATTTATGAAGTCAGTTCATTTGAAAAGGACGGAAAAAAAAGACAGTTCGTAAACCCGTGAAGAAAGAGTATAGGGTTAAACTGAAACAGCTTGTTCAAAGTCTGGAAGCAGCATTACCACTTTTTTTTCACATATTGGCACTATAGCACATCAATATCAAGCCATTCAAAATATAAAGAAAAATTTAACAATAAACGATATTCTAATTCATGTAGATTACAGTGAAAACTATTGCTGCAAGTACAATGAGGAAATACAAGCTGTCCACTTTGGTGGAGGAAGAAAGCAGATAACAATGCATACAGGAGTGCTTTACTTGCGCAAGGATAATGCAACCAAACCTGTATCCTTTTGTTCTTTCTCTAGCGACAATAGACATGACACAATGGCTGTTTGGGCTCACTTAAAACCCATATTTGAGTGGATAAAAACACAACATTTACCTATTTCTAGATTACATATTTTAAGTGATGGGCCTGTTAATCAATATAAAAATAAATTCATGTTCGAAATGGTGTGTCGCCATCTAAAATATCTCTATCGAGAAATCGCATACTTTTCATGGCACTATTCTGAACCCGGGCACGGTAAGGCAGCGCCTGACGGTGTCGGTGGAACCCTGAAACAGACAGCTGATAAAGTCGTGGCAGAAGGCCATGATATCGTAGACCTGAATTCATTGAAACCTATCCTTCAATCCAGGTGTCCTTCTATTTTATTGTTTGAAGTTAGCACAGCAGATATTTCACTGATGGATGATCTCATAAAACAGTCCAGGACTATTCCTACTTTCCGGGGAACACAAAAAATACGTCAGTTCGTATTTTTCAACAACACCTTACAGTGCAGAAGACTTTCATGCATAGATTGTGAAAAAGATTGTACCCACTATCATTTGGGATATTTTCAACAACACCAAAGTAATCGATTTACTAACAGGCGTAACAAATCCCCTCAAAATTCAATGGAATTTGATATAATGAAGGATAATCACCAACTGTCTTTAGCGTCGTCTTCGCGAATTCAAGATCACACTGGAATGTTCAAAGAAAATGATACAATTGATTTAGAAAATGAGGGATTTACTGTTGTCTCAGACAGTGATAAGATTGCTACCATTGGAGATTATGTCCTGATAAAATGGGGCACGGCAAAGTATCCCGGCGAAGTTTTATCTGTTTTTGAAGATGGTTTAATGGTTAGGTGCATGAAGCAAGGTTTGAAGTTTTGGAGATGGCCTAATATTAAAGATGAGCAATTATATGGCTGGGAAGATGTGATACAGAAAATAAAGACGCCAAAGTTAGTTAAGAGGGGGAATTACGTTATTACAGAGTTAGATGACATGAGAGATGACTAAGAATGATGCTAAAATTAAGACTGAATATTGATCTTAAAGACCAAAAAACTAAGACAAGAAAAGACTAATACAGATTAATATTAATAATAATTAATGCTTAATAGATAAATATGAAGACGATTTATGTTTTGGAGAAATGCTAAGTACAAAGTTTAAAAATAAATAGTAATACGTTTGTTACCTCTATAATACTGTATTTGTTAATTTTTTGAGTTTATATATATTTATATTGACTATAAGGATCAAGTTTTGAGTTGATTTTCTTTAGAATATGACATTTCATTGTTTAATATAATAAAAATTACATAATTTCCTTCATTTGTACACGTTGTCATTCCCTCACTCTATTAATCATTCCCTCATTTATTTATTTTTTAAAACCTCATTTTTTATAGACTATATAAAAAATATGGAAGACCGATACTCCCTAATAGGTCTCTTAAAGCAGGTTTTTTGTTCTCTGCAAAAAAATATCGAAGTTTATAAAAAAAAGAAAGGAGATTGCCCGTTTTGTAAAGGAAGTTCGGTCCCAGTCGAAAATGCTTGTGCCCTGAAGATTTTTATTTTACCTAATAGTAAAAACATAGCATTTTCATTATCAGAAACATTTTTTCAATTATTCACCCTGGTTCAGGAGATATCATTATTTTTCTGTTTTAAAAATCTAGGTTATAATTACAAATTGACATAAACTATAGATCACTATGAGCATGGAATTGTCTCTATTACTCTATGCATTAAGTAATAGAGACATAATTCCATTACTATAAGCATATTTTCATACTATAAGCAAGTTTAAGCATAAAGTAATAAAGACATAATTCCATTTTACCTTCGATCGAGATCGAAGCATTGTACTGCTATTTAGCAGTATAATAAAAAGTAAATAGGTGCTCATCTATTGTGTAGAATAATAACGTTTAAATATGGCAAAATATGTACAATTAGTTCACAGCTTCAGCACTGGACTAATTTTTTATTAATGATTCATTTAACGTTTCTGATACTTATTTTTATTTTAGTAATAGTACATACTTCCAAGGGAAATAAAACAAATAATACTTGAATAAACTCTTTATTCTTCATAAAATATTTCATCCAAAGAATGAGCTGGAGCACTTACATTGTTGAAGCGGCCCCAGCTTAAATACCATAATACTGTCATAGTATGAGCACAACACCCTACTGTACGGTTACCCACTAGACAGTTACAATAGTAAGCAATTATACTTTCTAAAGAATTTGCCCGATTTTCATCTCTACTTATCAATAAATAAGAGTAATACGTTTTGTGGCTCACATGGCGGGACTTAATTCTAGCCCTAATTAAATAATTATTTTGACCCAATATTAAGGGTAAATCCTCTTCCAAAACATTGCTTACTTCAACATTATAAGTACCATTATTTCTTATGTGCTCCCCATAATAGGATCTAGCCTCTTTTAATTGGTAAGATCCCAATGCAAATCTTCTTAAATCATCTAAAGTTAATCTAGGAAAATGGTCTAAATGGGGAGCATTGCTGTCTATGTTTTGGAAAACCGTACGTCTCCTATTGATGTTTTCCCTTTGAATAAATTCCCCTAAACAATTGCTTGAATTTAATCTCGCCCGAGCAATTTGTAAATAATCCGCAGCATCAGGTCTGTCTTCTATTGTTGGGTGGAATTTATTCAAAAGAGCACAAGCAATTTTAAAATCATCCATAAGGTGTGTTGATGCTCTGTTAAAATATTCTTGTCGAAAGAGTTTGTAGTCTCTTTTAATGCGACCATTTACAATTTCAACTACCCATCTACACATAGTTACACATCTAGACTTATTTGCTTGATCAGTTGTCAATTGAAATTCATCTTCCAATAATGACTCGGGCATGTAAGTTTTATAACTATAGCTTTCCAACTCGGGGATCACGTCTCTAAATCCTCTATCCAATATAAAGACGTCCCCCTGTCTAAAAAATGAGCGCATTGGACCTCTTTCATTACGAAATAGATCACTCATGATTGTTGAATCATTTTTTGTTGCTTCATATGGTCCAACGCACTCTAAAATATATCCATCACAACATGTAATTAAAAAGGGTTTAACCAAATTAGTGTATTTGTGTAGACTATATGTCTGTTTTTGGTATTTGTAGTTACTACTACTCTGAACATAAACATACGTACCATCACATATGACAATGGCAGGTTTAACATCTGAAGCCATGCTACTGTCTCCAAATAGACCTTCAGGAATAGTCCTGTTACGTGAGGCCACATTTTGTATATTAGTATGAGTAAGTCCTAAATGCATTGGTACAAAATGTTCTGTTAAACATTCTCTAACAATCTTCATTTTTTTTTCTAATGTAGAGCGTGGCAGTTGAAAAAGAGTTGCCAGTCTTTGATTGCTGTCCCCTGTCCTAAGCTTAACAAGAAATATGCTCAATGCAAGGCTAGGATTTGTAACCTCATTATTTAAACTAGGAATGCTATTTAATAGTTCATTAAACTGCCCTTCTGTTACTCCCAGCCAATAATGGCGTAAATGTGAATCCATTGCTGCAATATTATTAAAATCTAAAGTCCTTTGAGAAGCTCTTTCCAGCATAGAAAATATATCATCGACTTGAAAGCCAGTAAAGTCATTTAAAGTGGCAGTTAGTTCATCCCACTGATTACTATGTAAATGGTGATGACAGATTCTAGCATTTAAGGGTATATATATATATTGTACTGCAACAACAACAATTCCTTGATAGTCATAGGCACTAAAAGACGTTCATTATTTTCACATCCTACAAATATGCAGTGACGTGAAGCTGCAGCAACACGTTTATACTTTTGTGAGTTAACTTTAGATTGCAGTCTTAGTGCTTGTTGCGGTTGGGGTGTTGGAGCTGGCATTGGAGGTGGTTCAGGTATCCCGCTGTCTTCTAATGAAGGTGAAGATGCATCCATGACACTGTCTGGTCTGTTTCTATTTTGAACCTCCAATCGACGTGTTTCCCGAGTTGCTGCTAACCAGCAAGGAATGCACACTCTTTGTAAATGTGGAGCCTGAAATGGAATAGTCAGTATTAGTGAACATAAGAATAAACACCAAACCCTATCTTTTTATCGTGCAAGCATGTGAATAAAAATACTATCAATTAGAAAGAAACAGTGCAGCAGTTTTTCTTAAACATATTTAGAAAATGTAGAGCACAATTGCAGAGCATGAGGTCTCAGGTTCATTTCCCAGGTTGGGTTGCTGGGTTTTTCCATTAAGAATTCCTGAGTAGCAGCCAGAAGTCTGGCAGTGGGTTTGTGCCCGGTTGATGGCAATACTTGAGACATAAACATAACTGACCTGTGTATATGTGTACATTTAGGTATACCTCTGCCTAATTATCATCACGCTTATGATTGGGGATTACAGGTGAAAAATGTGGAATGTTATTGAAAAATATACTGACCAGGTGTGCTAGAGTCCATCTTAAAATCATGCTGCGTTGTGGGCAGTCTAACTCGACTATATGGGTTCTCCTACTCGCAATCGAGATACCACATCCATAACAAATGTTCAAGTGACCATATGCAGGTGATATATCTTCGTGGGATCCAGTTATATTTGATAACATCCTTTCTTGCAACAGTAAATAACATTCAATACACAGGATATCATCTGATGTTACCTGGAAAAGATTATAAAATCATTACTTTTCCACATTATATCTGCTTAAACTAGTAAATACATTAAATAAACTGTCATGAAGATAACTCAAAATTACATTTGATTACTTAGAGTAAATGAAGCACTGTATAGTCTAACAGTGCTTCTTTTACTCTAATCCAATGTTATTTTGAGTTAGTACAATGCATTTAGGCACTACATTGTCGACAATAAATACTGTTGTATATGCACACGATAACTTACAGGTGTAGGCATTGTCCAAGTTCGTAGAAGAACTGTCATTTGCTCGTTCAACTCCTCAACTTGTATACCGACGTAAATTAGGTGCTAATAAAATCGAACAGTTAATACAGCGTCGGGAAGGCAGACGGTGTGCCCGACTTCTGGCTGGGGTAGACATAGTTCTGACAAAACTGTTTGGGATATCTCACCAAAGATAGCACTTAAGAGTCAAATATCTCACAAAGAACAACACAAATAAGAGTCAGTTATCTCACAAAACATAAAGTACTCGAGGAACTTATGAGCTCAACTCGGTGGTAGCAGAAAAAGCACGTATCGTAAATAATAACTATGAAAATACGGAATTCAAAACTCAACGTATTCAAAGCAATCACGAACGTAAATAATCTCCGAACAAAATACCGTGACATGCGCAAGTAAATGTTGCCAGATCAATTATTTTTAATCATTCGTAAATCGATTTCAGTTTTTTTTATCGATTAAAACTGTTTAGTTAATACGGCGTTTCCAAAATACGTAAGGCTTGTTTGTCTGTTTGTGTAAATCACTTTTTTAAACATCTAATCAGCAATATAATAAAAATAATCATCGTTCCATCGCTATTACTCGCATAGACTATAAGCAGTGTATATCCACTAGTATTCGTTATTAAGAATATTTTACATAATTAAACTCATACTTTGCCTACACCTATATTTTTGCATTTCAGATATAATATGCTACAATAATACGAACCTATGAAAAAGACAGGCTTAACACCATTCTAAACTCATCATCGAGAAAACATAATGCTAAAACGGTAGCTTTGAAGTTCTCAAATGCTAAGACCTACATTTAAATGTTGAGACGAAAACTAGTTATAATAATTAAAAATATTTTTTTTATTGTTAATTATCGTTTTGTTATGATATCGATTACTCCATTGATTATTATACGTCATCTTCGATAGTTATTTGATTTCTGGCAACTTTTTTTTGTATACTTATCAAACGGATGTCGACGTAATGTTTAACTATTATTTAACTCTAACTTTATTCCCAGGGTGAAAGAAATTGTATAAAAAATAATTTGCACACAAAAAAATAAATAATATTTTTAGGTTATTATTTCAATCAGGCACACGATATCACAAAAGGGACCCGTCCCGTGGCAATGTCCTTTCAATAATATCTCAAATTTTGAAATTACATAAGAAATACCCATATAAGAGGTATGGGTGCAACACATGATCACCCCACAGCGCTTTCTCTCAAACATCGTTTGAAATGGTACATTTTAGGGAAACATTCCGCGGACGTTTTTAAATGTTCCACCAATTAACGTGAAGATCCAAGTGTCTCTTGTCTGATAGCGCCATTAGAAAAGCCCGAAACGTCCGCCTGTGATCAACCTGATCAAAATAATGTAAATGAAGATGTCATTTTGACCGGTATATTAAATACCTACGTCGATTCAGATAATTATGGCAGTGATGAGAACTGTTCACTAATTACTTTACTACAAAGTGACGCGCTGGAACCTGAGAAAAACGTTCATAATTGCGATTTTGCTTGTATTTTCGACTGAAGAAGAAGAGCAGTTATTGAACGTTTTTGAAACGCAGATGGCTAGTAATGAAGTCAATGAACAGGGCCTTAAGTACATTGCTGGCTATGTTGCTTCGAGATATTTAGGTAAATACCCATATCTAGGATATCAAACACGAGCTCTAAATCCTGAAAGTGGTTCCTGTGAGTGGATAAACTTTATATCAAGGGGGAAGCTGATTTATCCATATCAAGAGCTCATAAGCGTTGCTCAAATAATGGAGACCGAGTTTGAAAAGTTTCATGGGAAATCGCGGTCCACAGATAAATTCATTTTCAAGACCTTGGCTGAAATTGTGCACACACAATGATGTCAAACATTGTTACCCTCAAATAGATTACTGTGTAATACTTTGCTTAGTAAGAACAAGAGCCTACATAAGACTGAAAGAGTTATATAGAAATATTGTGTGCAATCAACTGGAAAAGAAGCGCAAAAGAAAATTATATAAAGTATCAAACATAATCTAGTGAATATTACAATAAAAACTTACAACTAGCGACTGTTTTACAATGTGTTTGAGTATTGTTTCAGTAATCCCTAGAATCCACTACTAATATTATGAATGCTGAAGTAGATTTTCTTTATGGTAGGTACACACGTCTACATATTAACCCTCAGGGGGCACACTTGGACGGTTTCCTTATCTAGGTACACTGGGTATGCCATACCCTGTATCTTTAAGTATCAATTTCTTTGTATCAAAGCGATGGATTTCAAAACATTTCAATAACACGATGTAGAATATGAATATACCCGTAAAAATGTCGTAGACAAATTAGATTAGAAGATATCGCAAGAAATACTGACGAAGAATCGGCGAAAGTTAATGTTTTCTATGAATGCTAGTATCTCTGTGACATAAATCGATAAAAATGTTTTTCCAACGGCATATGAAAGAGAAATTGAAGTAGTTTCGAGTGTTCCTTTTGATATTAAGCTTCGTTGAATAAAACATATTAATTTAGGGGACTGAAATGGGATGGTTAGTAAATAAAAAAAAATTGTAAAACATAAAAACTAAATTGTATTTAAAAAAAGAATGATTTATTAAAGAGTTTAAAAATACACTCAAAAATACATAAATACGTGTCGAAAAAAGATAGTTATACAAAATTTTAAGTAAGTAAGTATTGAAGAGAACATTGCATGCAAATTTTAGCAACATGCTCTGTACACATTGGATTGCCACACTTTAAACATTTATAACATGTTTCTCGATCTAAATTAGATGGACAATAGCCACAACGCTTATATTTCGACATTTTATTCTCAGCCATTAAATCGAGATTGTCCTGACCTTCGGGAAGATCTTGTCCACCTAAAAAACGTTCAATCTGTGTCCGCAATGACAATTGTAATGTGGGTATAGTAGGGCAAAGAAGTATTATTATGTAGGTAAAATTTTTTCACGCACAGTATAGTGTGGATCGAATTGTGAGAGCTACCCACTATAGAGATAGACATGACATCCAAAGTGGAAACAAAGAAAACCAGTACCCGCGTTTGGGTTACTCATTCTTTGTATGCACATGATCATACAAACACTTACTATGATGTTACTACCTATCACAACGAGGGTAGTTATGAAGATTCTGTGGGGCAGATTGACAAACTTCCTGCTCGACCCGAGAAGACGCACGGAAATTTTTACATATGTTTGGGAGACAGGAGCGTCTTCCCAATTGAAAGAACGAGATGTGGCTTTAACACGGCTACTCAATCAATTATTTACCTAGGTGAGTTATCAAAAGCCGGAATGATGATGATGCGTGAATCTACTGATAAAGCTGTTCTTCGCTTCTTCAAGATTCAGACCATTGACCCTCCCTCTGTCCAAGGTGGCGAAAAAGAGACCGCTCTTATTATCAAACTTTCCTATTCTAAATTCAACCTTAACTCGCAGTCGTAGACAGAGAAACTAATAGACGAAGGGACTCTGTAACCGCGATCGAGACAGAGATAGTTTGTCAATGTGTGCGTATAATGTTGCCATAGTAACTGCATTCCCCTGTTTGTTGGATGTTAGATGGAATAGGGTAAATTATTTTCAGGATTTTATTAAAACAAAACGAGATTTTTTTTAATTTTGACTTTTTATGTAACTTAGATACTAAAAACTCCAAAAAATTTAAAAAAAACACATTATTGATTGCGAAACAATGTTACGCAATCAATTCCCCCAAAAGACACTACAACATGTAACGTTAAATGCGCAAAACCTGAAAATAGTTTGATCAGAATAACGAGCAGAATTAATTGAACCACTTTTTAATATAGGACTCGGGGCATTTTTTAGCTGACGCTGGCAACACTTACATTAAAACAATTATAGGTTATGAATGATAAAAACTCGACAAAATCTTATTATCTTTAGAGTTTTAACGAGACATATAATTCCGTCGTGCTATATCATAAATAATCATCACTGAGAAACTATATTTTGGGAAAAAACCGTCGTACTTACGCGTGAAAAGACACACCAGCAATTTTCTTCTCACTATCGCTTTTACACGAAATAACACGACAACGCACCATTGTATAATCGTCGATGTGATGTACGGATAATTTCTCTGTCTTCTCACTAGATTAGAATTGTTTTTTTACATAAAATTAAGCAAAACTTGAACATTAAACACAACGACGGCACGAACTGTCAAAGTTTGTTTCGCAATTCGAGTTGCTGACCTTGAATCAACCGGTTACACGGTAAGAGACAAAAATATGGATAATTGTATCTCTGTCTAAAACATTCGTAGCGTTATTTTCGCTCTCATTCTTGTGTAAGCGAGAAAGGAATCGTCACTGTGTCTATTACTTTCTCTGTCTACGCTCGCAGTTCATACAGCAGTTAAGTTTCTGAAGTAAAATGACGGTAGTGCAACAATCGGAATCAAACACATTCTATATATGAACAAACGAACTTGTGAAGTTCGATCGTTATTATATGAGTCACTTCATTTGAAGATATAGTATTATTATGGTTTTAACTAGGTAGTGCCTTTAACCTACAGGCAACATGCACGTTTTTAGAGAATTGAAAATTTATAAAGTCACTTTATTGACTCCTGTCAGCGCTAGTTCCCCACCGCTAGGCCGGCCATCTTGTCTTCATTATTTTTTGAGATTTTTCAAAACAACGCTTCATAATCGCGTAGCCCTTCGGGTGACCTATATCTTCAAATGAAGTGACTCATATAATAACGATCGAACTTCACAAGTTCGTTTGATCATATATTATATTACGTCACTTCATTTTTCAGATATAGTATTGTTATGGTTTTAACTAGGTAGATTTAGAGAATGAAGCTGTGTTTTGCTAAAGGTGTTGTTACGTAATAAATAAAAACATTTCGGAATCTAGATGTTTTTAATTTTCCAAACAGTTAATAATCTCATTTAATCCATATTATTATCCTTAATACAATGAGTTTTAAATTGCATATCAACCTATGTATAATCATGACGTTAATTCTAATAATTATCTTAATTAGTTTTATTCTGGTGGAAAACAACGGATTTGGCGAAATCACATTCGTTTGTATTAACAATCGGTCTGTTATAAAAGCGAGCGAAGCTACTAGACGTGGCTGTCCAACCCGCTGTTTTCCTGATGACGTCTATACTGAGTCCCGCGGAGCTCGCGGCGGAGGTGGCAGCATGACGCGTACTATGCGCGCTAAAAATGCGGGTATCTATGCCGCTTTCCGACAACACCATTTTAATCCAACGACTGATGGATTGAGCTGTGGCAACCTTATGCGGCCGTTTTATTGTTAGTAATAGGTTGCCTGCATTCGAGGCTTGTGAGGTTGTTTAAGGTGAAATAAGAGCAACCTTTGTTGAATTGTTCTGTCAGAAAGGATAGTACTAATGAAACTGAGTCATTGTAAACGTTCGTCTTACTTAGCTCGCAAAACTGCCACCAGAGGTTGAACGTAACGTTGTACTGTTTCAGGGTGTTGTCGGACAGCGACGCTAGCTAGCATTTGGTCAAGTGCATCGGGTGGGACGCCGCGGCGCGTAAATGCTGTCCGCAGTTTCACGGCACCCAGGATAAGACTGGCATGCAGGGGGTGATGATCCCTGAAATGAGACCGAAGTAGACACTTACTAGGATTGAAAAAATGTATTTTAGTTACTAGTATTTCTTGTAGCAGAGGATACCATGGCTGTGATGGCCAGTGTGGGAAAACTAAGATGCCAGTGGCTTCGTCATCGATAATTTTTCGTAAACATTTTATATTAAAGAGAAAGGTACGGTAAAGGCATCAACGGTAAAAGCGTCTGGATCCGATAACTCCCATTCGGTATCTGGATTTATCTTTCTAGATTCTTCATCGGCACGATTGTGTTTAGTATTAACGTAAGAGGCAAAAAGCCAAATATTTCGGCTCTCGCACCATTGCCAGATATCTCTAGCAAGCTTAGTCAGGTGGGGAAATTGAATGCCTCCCATTCTATTAATATAACTTATTGCGGTAGTGTTATCAACGTGCAACAATATTGCACAATTAGATTCGCTGTGAATCAAGCTTTTTATACTGAGAAATATTGCTAATAATTCGAGATAGTTAATATGGTGATGTTTTTCTTCTTCCTTCCACCTACCTATATTCAATAAATTCAATATTCAATAAATTACCAAATACATTTAAAGACTTAAATTACAGACTTTTTAAAATTAAATTGTATAACTGGCTGAATGAACATAGTTTTTATAGGGTTAAAGATTTTCTCGAGCATAAACTATAATGTTGATACTTACTATAATTTTGCATGCTTTAACATTAAGCAAAACATGTTTGGTCTCATATTGTATTGTAACATCTTTTAATACCGTGTTTTTTGCAAATAAATATTATTATTCTTATTATTATTACCGTTCACTTTTTTATCACCACAGACAGCTCCCCAGCCCGTCAAGGAAGCATCTGTGTATATTTCATACCTGTATTTAATTTTCTTTAACGTATGGAATGTCGTGAAAATGTCATCTTTCCACCAATTTAAGTCTTCTAAGACAACATTGGGAATTTTGATTTTTGCATCGTAATTATCATTAATTTCTTGTAAAAAGATAAATTTTTGCCTTTCTAAAATTTTTGTATATAAAAAACCATATTTTGTTGCGGGACAAGCCGCTATAAGGACACCAATTAATTTGGCGATTTGGCGAATTCGCGAATTGTACACGTAGGTAGGTGAGAGAATTTCTGAACCAATTGGGCAATATTGTTGCGTTTTTCTAACGGTAAGGACATTGTAAACTTCTGTGTGTTATATATGAAACCTAGAAACTTATTGGTTTGCTCCGGATATAAAGAACTTTTTTCGTGGTTTATTACAAAGCCTAAGCACTGTAGCAAATTTAATGTCGATTGTATGTTGTTTCTACACTGGTCGACGGTGTCTCCTATACATAATATATCATCGAGATATATTATTGACTTATAACCTTGACTTCTGAGGCAAGTTATGATTTCCTTCATTATTTTGGTAAATACTCTAGGAGCCACGGACAATTCGTAAGGCATCGCCGTGAATTCGTATAATACCGGTTCCCGTGATTTAGGGGGTTGAAATTCAAATCTTAAGTATTTTCGGTCAGTATGGGCTATTGGGATTAATAGGTACGCTTCTTTTAAATCGATGGTGGCTAAAAATCCATTCTCTGGTATTAATTTTGACGCTGTCCTATAATCTTCCATTTTAAAGTGTGTGTTCTCAATAAATTTATTTAATGATTTTAAATTCAGAATGAATCTTTTACCACCATTGGACTTAGGGGCCAAAAATATGTTTGATAAAAACTGGTCATTGCAAGGTGTGCAGACATTAATGGCACCTAACTGTATTAGTTTGTCAATGGCATTGGACATTTCTCGGTGTTCATTATGGTTAAATTTAGACCGAGGGACTACTGATTGAGTCACCGGATCTTTAAAAGGGATGGTGAAACCTTTTTCAATCCATGTCAGAATGACCGGATTGTTAGTAATATTCAACCAGCAATTATAAAAATAAGTAAGTCGGGCAGCATGTACCTGAACTATTGTTGAGCGTTGGCACGAGTCTTGGATTGGTTCGAGCTCTTCGATGTCGATTGAGTCATGGTCGTGGGGTAGTGTCGACGTGTTGCCGACGACGCTGTTCTGCCTCGACTTCCCCGTCCCCCTCTGTTCGGAGTGTAGCGAGGAGGTCCGTTCCAGTTTCCCTGCTGGGGTGGACGACTGGCTGATGCTTGTGGAGTAGCAAACCTTGGGTTGCCTTTATTTCGAATCTGATTACTTTGCCTTTCGATAGCTTTACAGGCTTTAATTTTTTCAGCCAACGAATCACCAAATAGAGTATCGTCACGTTCGGTATCTTGAATAACGTGTAAGATGCTCTTCTCCAAGCTTGGTATAATCAGTTTTGTTCTGTCCTTGGTGAAACAAAAGTGCAGGTCTGATAAAATTCGACATCCGTCACTTAAATGCTTCAAGGCCAACGTCTTATTGTCTGTTTTTAGCAACATATCCATTCCTCGATTTATTGCGGTCATGCCCGCACCAAGCTCTTGTTGAAAGTTTATAAGTTTTTTATCACGGCCTCGTACAATTTCGGACACTGCCGCTGAAATCTCAGCATTGAGTTTCGGAGCTTGTAAAAGCTTGCAATTGGACGGTATCAAGTATTCCTTCGTAAGTTTCTCTTGTCTTCTTTAGACAACCCTTTACGGAGTAAAGGAAGCCATAGGTTGGCTAAGCTGTTATGTATGTTATCACCAAAGTCGGGAGTGTCCGACGTACATACACCCAGTGCAGACAGTAGCTCCGGATCTAAGGGAGGTTCTGATATTGTTGGTGTATCATTTGGTTCTACTGGATCCAAGTTAGGGTCAGGAACCAATGTTGGTGGCAATGGCGGAGGTGGCGGTGGCACTGAAACCGATTGCATTTCATCCATCTGACTTTCCAATATTTCGGCCGGCTGCCCGGATGGTTCATACACCATATTCGCGTAAGGTTCAACATACGAGTTTTCTGTAATTACAAATAACTATGCTATAGCATTTGTACCAATAAATTGCGAACTAGTATTTAGAGATAAAAGGAGAATACTGTTTTATCTTGTAAAACAATGGCAGGATAACGCCATAAATCACTTAATAGTGAGTATTTTTACTATCGAGGTTAGCTCGCGGCTGCTCTCATTATCGTAGTAGACTGGCGGTCTATCACGATCTTTAACTAACAATTGAAGTTTTTAAATAATAACTATGTACGCGGGTAGCTCGCAGCCACCCGTGTCATCGCAAGTGACTCGCAGTCAATTGTGATCTAATGGTTTTTAGAATATTTTATTGTTTTACGTTAAGTACGCAGGTAGCTCGCAGCCACCCGTGTCATCGCAAGTGACTCGCAGTCAATTGCAATCTAATGTATCTTAAAACACTTTTTAATCATAATTGTACATACCTTCAATTTTGTCACTGTCCGATGTGTCGGATGATAGTCTAATAATTCGTTTCCTTTTCTTCACTTTTTCTTGTATTTTCTTAATTTTTCTTTGGTAATGAGCCAGAAAAAAATTCCTGTGACATTAAACTTTTACTCCCCTGCTGCCTATAAATATGTTCGATCTGCATTGAATAACTCATTACCATATCCGAGAACACTGGCTAATTGGTAAAACAAAATAAACGGAGATACTGGATTTACGTTGGAGGCTTTTAATGCTTTAAAAGGTCAAAAGCGAAAATCCTGAGTCCAAGATCGTTTGCAATTTAGTTATCGATAAGATGGCTAACCGTCAACAAAAAAAAATTGATGGAAAGAAGCACCACAGATATGTCGATTTCGGATTAGATGACATAAACGAAGAACCAAATCTAGCATCCTTTGCTTTCGTTTTACTTCTCATATGTTTGAATAAAACATGGAAGATACCTATTGGCTATTTTTTCACACATGGCTTAACTTCATGTAAACTTGCCAATGACGCTTGGAAAATGCGCAGAAATTAACGAGGAAGTAGTGTCAGTAACATGTGACGGCAGTCAGACTAATATTGCTGCAATGAGAGTTTCAGGATGCAAACTAAACGATCCAAATAACTTGAAAACACTATTAAACATCCTACAACAGGAAACGATGTGGTGCTATTATTAGACGCTTGTCACATGCTCAAATTAGTGAGAAACAGTATTGCATCAAAGAAAACGTTTGTTAATAAAAATAACTACAAGATAAATAGAAGTATGTAAACCGTTTAGAAAAAAATCAGGAAATTGAAGGGCTTGAAACAGGAAACAACCTAACTAACCGCCATGTTAATTTCCGCAACCAAATCATGAAAGTCAAGCTGGCATCACAGCTGCTGAGTAATAGTGTTGCTCAGTCACTCCATTTGGCTAAGGACTTGCCTTCACAATTTTCAGAGTGAACCCACTACGGAATTTATTAAAATACACAATGATATTTTTGATGTTTTAAATTCTAAAGGAGACCCCAAAGCTTATGGTTTTAAGAAAGCTCTAAAACAAGAAACAAAAAATAATATATGGGTAATTCTCACAAAATTCCGAAATTCTTGTCCTTGGAGTTTATATAAAAATCCAACAAAGAAATGGATGTTACTAATATTTCTATACAATCCACATAACTTTACCTAAAAGTTTCACATAAGATTTTAGAGCCGTATAAATAAATAAATAAAAATGTATAACCATAATGTTCCTAAAATCATTCCCTCACTATGTCCCAAGTACCAATTTTAGTTACTTTTATTTACCAAAAAAGCACAAAAATCATTCGAATCATATTCAAGTAGGTTGGATTGTTTAAAAATATTATTAATTTATGGGAAAACCCGAAATTAGCGTTATAAAGTAAAAAACGCGTTAAAAATTTGAATATTTATATGTGTCTCACAAAAATAAATCATTCCCTCACACTATTACTGGCAGTTGAATTATGAACGCATCTTAAATAAAATACGAACGCTACCATTAGTTTTTGAAAGTTGGCACTCATGTCAATTTATCAAAATAGTGATTTTTCTGTGATTATGTTCGGGTGTGCGCTGCAAAAAGATTTTATTAATCTTATGGTTAAATTAAATTTTTGATCGTCATTTCATCACATGCTAAAAAAACCAAAGGTAAGTACTTTAACTGATTATAAGTTGCACAGATAAGATGGCTTTTGGGAGTAATTTTCTTATGGAGAAAAATCGTTTTAAAAGTAAGGGTATGTCACGAGTCCTTTACAGTTATTCTTTATTTCATCATTCCCTCACCATCATTCCCTCATAAAAAGTTATGGTGAGGGAATGATTTTTGGGTGGGCTAACTGGCTTTTTTTATTGTTTGCTTTTATTAACTCTTGAATTTATTGCTGCAATATGGTTGTAGGTTAAAAATGTCAAGAAAAAGAAGATAAGCAAAGAAGAAGCTCAATTAAAAAAGCAAGAATATGACCGAAAGCGCGGGGAAAAAATGAAAGCTGATCCTGTAACACTTGAAATACTCCGCGAAAAAGAAAGAATTAAATACCTAAAAAAAAGAAAAAGGGCAAGTAAAACCTGTATCCGCAATGAGTTCCCGAGAAAGAATCCAAAAAAAGAAAAACTAGAAGAAAAATAGTCAAACATATAGAGACAAAAGAGTGAAAGTGCGAAAGAATTTAGCGAGACTGTTAGAGGAGACACCACCTCCTAGCCCAGGACCTATGCAAAATAATGATGAATTAAAAAATCTGGCAGTTAATCGGAGAAGGCAGCAACTCAGAAGACGTAGAGGAATACTTTATGCAAAAATATCCAGATTACAGGAAAGACTGAAACAAGAAATAAGAAGAAAAGAGAGATTCTGTAAGAGATGTCAAAGACAAAACAAAAATAATCAGACTTAATTAATAACTTAACTTAATTTCACTCTTTAATAAATAGTACCTACTAATTATAAGAAGTATTTTTTGTTTGGAAGAAAGCCAGTTAAGTTTCAAGTTAGTTTTTTATAGATTTTGTTTTGTTGATTTTGATACTAAACATTCATTTTATCTATGAGAGTAAAGTTTAAAATAAGAAGTTTTTCTGTTGTTAAAAATACTGTTAGATGAATCCATAAGTTAGCAAGGATTTTATTGTCATTGTTTTTTAATTAAGTGCCTTAATTAAATGTCATAATAAATAAAAATAAGTTTAAATTAGAGATAAGCCAGTGCTGCAATAATTTTGTGATTTGCTGGAATTACTGATTGATCTTACGTTAACGTATGTATTACGTATTATTTAAGAACAAAATTTCATTTAATAAAAAGATTTATTTAAAAGAAAACTAATTTTATTTAAAAAGCTTCATAACTTGTCTGTAATAATCATTCCCTCACCTTAATTGTCATTCCCTCACTTTGATTTTTTTTTAATGTCCTCATAACTTTCATAAAACGCGATAATTTTTGGGACCACTACATAATTAAATTCTAGTAACATTGGTACTATCAAATTCACATAAAATAAATACCAAATAATTTCAATATCTTTTGTCATTTTAAGATTGCAGAATTTCGGAATTTCGTGAAAATTACCCATATACGAACTAATTGAAAAATACAAAGAGTACAAGTTATAAAAAAAGCAATTAAAAAAAATAAAATATAAAGAAGATTTTGTCATATATCGACGTTTCGTTGCCTTCGAATCGCAAAAGCCGGAACCTTGCGTTTGGTCTGCAGCTGTTAATAAAAACTGTTTTTCGACAGCTCATTTTGAGCGGTAGATGACAAAGCCTATAGGCACATTCAGGAGCATTTACCAAGCGTTGAGACAAAATGGCCATTGCTACTGAGAAAACCTGGTTCCATACGATACCACCTTTTCTCTTACATTTAGTTATACAATGTGCAACATTAAATGCGCAAAACCTCAGACACCCCAACTGATTTTTAATTCAATTGACCTATTTGAGAGAGAAAATAAGTCATTAAAAAAATTGTAAAGGTTTTATGTGCTGTTTTAGTTTTACTGGCCATTCTGATCGTTTCTTGCGTCTGCGACGACTCTTTATCGAGGGAGGAGTCGTCACCGAACCGCTGGCGCCGCGCTGACATTGGCTTGCTTGACGTATTAATAAATAGACACGGCAACGTTTTTAAAGAATATTTTTTGAAAAATGTGACCTATATAAAAGAGTGGTTCAATTAATTCGGCTAGTTATTCTGATCAAACTATTTTCAGGTTTTGCGCATTTAACGTAACACGTTGTATATTCTCGAATAGCCTCCCGGTATCATGAGGTTCACATTTGCTTACATATTTTGCAACATAATATGAGACAGCCGTGACGTTGCCACAGGGTTGCACATCTCTCGGGGCATGGTTGCTTCGGGAAGTACCTGTGTCGCATAAACAGGGAGCCGGACGCTCGGTGTCACCGTGGCATACGCTGGCAGAGTGTGCCGCTTGGGAGGAGCCGCGCCGTGCCCTCATCTCAGGAGTAGGCAGTGACCTATCGCTGCCGGCCGTGGTCGAGTCTATGGTCGGCAGCGAGGAGTCCTGGGACGCGGTGGTTTCCTTCTGCGAAACAGTCGTCTCGCAGAAGGAGGCTGCGGAAAGGGAGAGGGAGATCTCGTCCCCTCACCCCGCCCGCAGCAGGCGCACCGGGCGTCGGCGGAGGGCGGACAACGCCTTCTTCCAGCCCCCCTAAATGGGTCCAGGGGCGACGGACTTGGGGACGTCCGTCGCCTCCCACACATCTGGACCCGAGGCGGCGGCGCGTAGTGTTCCACGCGCGCCCCTCTTAGACGTCGCAGGGGGAGTTTAACACCTCACTCCCCCCCTGACACGAGGAGAGGCCCGCTGGAGCGGGCCAGCACCAGCCGGGGGTTGCGGAAGTATCGTTCGTTCCCGCGACCCCCGGCGTAGGTGAGAGAGGGAATACCGGGGTGGTTTTTAGTCAGGGTTGCACATCTAGTCCTGGGACGCGGTGGTTTCCTTCTGCGAAACAGAAGTCGTCTCACAGAAGGAGGCTGCGGAAAGGGAGAGGGAGATCTCGTCCCCTCACCCGGCCCGCAGCAGGCGCACCGGGCGTCGGCGGAGGGCGGATAACGCCCTCTTCCAGCCCCCCCAAATGGGTCCAGGGGCGACGGACTTGGGGACGTCCGTCGCCCCCCACACATCGCACGTAGCGCGTACGCGCGTAGTGTTCCACGCGCGCCGTGTTCCACGCGCGCCCCTTTTAGACGTCGCGTGGGGAGTTTAACACCTCACTCCCCCCCTGACACAAGGAGGCCTACATACAGGTGCGGGCCAGCACCAGCCGGGGGTTGCGGAAGTATCGTTCGTTCCCGCGACCCCCGGCGTAGGTGTGAGAGGGAAAAGAGAACACCGGGGTGGTTTTTAGTCAGTAAGAGTCTGACAGACCCCGCCGCCCGCCCCGGGGCGGCGGACATCCATGAGGATTTTCCACCCCGAAACAAAAAAAAAAAAAGGGTTGCACATCTGTATTTCCCTCCCTTAGATATAAAAGTTCTGCATTATAATTGTTAATCATGGTTTCATCTGAAGACCTCTTTAAAAGGCAAAATCGACCATTATTGGCCAAGGCTTCATCAGGCCCTAAACAAGTTGTAGAGTCTTTAGTCACCCTTGGAAACCCAAACCGACAAGTTTGATGTTCTCGGTTCTTGTAGCAAGCGCTTGTATGCTTATGAATTTGCACTTTGTTTACGAGTTTTTTTAATGCAGGGCAGTCTGGGTTTACACTGCATGATAGTACTCTTTCAATAACTTTGACGCCTTCTGGGGTGGCAAAATCGGGAACATTTGCACACCAAACCAACAAATGAAGATGAGGGCTTCCTCTGTTCTGGAATTCGATTCTATGCCAATAATCTAAAACTGGACCTGCTAAGCAATTATCATTTGTTTTTAAATATCGCATTAGAGCATCTACTCGTACAAGTATTAGCAATAATAACGGCAGGTAAACGCTCATAAGGGTAGACTATCATTGGTGGAGCTAAAACTCCAGCAGCATTGCCAGTAATCAACACAGTTAAATTTTCTTTCTCGTCTCCTGATGCTGTATAGACATTTTTTTCACCCTTGCGCACTAAGACTCGTCCAGCATTTGGTTGTAAGTAGAATGCGCTTTCATCAGAATTAAAAATTCTTTCAGGGTCATTTATAACTTCAAGCAAGTCTTTATTTTCAAGGTAGCCTTGAATTACTTCAAACCAACGGATTATGTCATCTTCTGTGACTTTTCTCGCTTTACTTAAATTTTGCGCTGTGCGTTCAGAGAGATTTGGATGACTCTTTAAAAACGAAGAGTACCACTTTTTTCCTGGCTGATTGTCTGTAAGCGGACAAGAATCTAAATTTTTCTCAGATTTTATTTTTTGGACACTATCAAGCAATTGTTCTTTGGTGACAGGGAAGTGTTTTTCAGCCGTAAAGATTATCCAATTCACGAGTATCCTTTCTTCATCGTAGGTAAGTACAGTAGCTGGACCTAGATTACAATCTATAGGACTTTTCCCAGTGATTTTATTTTGTAAAGTTATCCTTGGGATTCTAGCAGCAACAGACATTTTTTCTCCTTTTGTTAAATCTTCGATAACCTTGGCCATTTGTTCTTTTGTGTAGTCTTTTCTTGGTGCCATTTGTAGGTTGAAAATAAATTTTGTTTGTATTAGAAATACGTTGAACAAATTACAGATACCTAGTCATGGACAGAATGTCCATTATTGGATAGATTAATAATTTATTACAGGTTTCTAGAGAAACATGTAGGTATACAAGAACAGACGTATAATATAATATATGAAAAATAATAAAAATCAGGAATTTCACTTTATGGACACTGTCCATGATTGGGTGTATGTGCTTGAATGATATCCAGTTATGGACACCGGTAATTTAAAGGTTAGAATCACAATTAAATTTAAAGTTATATTATAAAAGCAATGTATTACTATTGATAAATCACTAAATCCTCAAGAGGTGAGTGCTGTTTGTTTAATCTATAACGGAATAATGAACACACTTGATGAGTTAAATACTTCCCACCCACAACGGCTACTCAGCAATTGTGTTTCTTATTCCATTAAATGTATTGTTATGATAAAATCAATATAATAAATGTAAGTATCGTTTTCATGCTGTGGACGATAAAATTAAATACTAAAAATAACCCTCGCAGTCCTGCACAAAAAGGGGTGAAGAGGAAAGTAATTATAAGGTCAATAAAACTAAGTACTTTTTTGTTCTAGAGCTTGTCACTGTCATTTTTTTACTTACTTATTCAGTATAAAGTTGATATAGGAGACCCTTGAAACGTGGAACAAGACAAACGTGGAGCAGAATTAGACAACAAATAAATACACTTTTTTTCCAATACTCATCAAGTAAATAGGATAATAATCAGTTTTTTGTATTAGATTCACACACCAAGTGTAAAATAAGTGTAAATATTTCAATGGATTCACATTGAAATATTTACAACAGTGACAGTTACTGGCTCAAGTGAATTTTGCATTGTCATCTTGTAATCAGGTACAATATTTAATATTTTACTTGCTTTCGTTTGTTTGCGTTCTATAATTACACCAGAAATCACATTTTTCACTTTTAATACGGCTACTTTTTTATGCCAACGACCTTTGAACGTAAACATAACCTTAGTTTGGTTTGGTTACAGAACTTCTTACTTCATTAAATTTCATTTTTCCTCTGCACTAATCCTCTTTCAAATTACCTTCATTCACAACTACCTAGCTCTTCTAAATTGTTTTCTTTTCCTTATAAAAGTTATCATTCATCGTGATTATGACTCGCAGCGCCCGTGCTCGCCTCGAAGAGTCCAAACTCAGTCAGGCTTTGAGCCTATTAAAGGCGTCAAAGGAGTCCTGTGACCAACTAATTAAGGAAATAGATGACAATGAAAGAGTGCTCTTTGATGCCAATGAAATGAATAGGAAGTTGAAAAATGAAATGGCTCAGTTATATGTATATTCAATACACTGATGCCATAGAAGCCCGGGATAGACTCCAGGTTGTTGTGGACGGGTTCAGCCAGTGTAGCATAGAGAATGAACAAGCTCTTAGCCAGAAACACTTATTACAACAGCAGCTACATGAGGCTCAAAGTCAGATTACACAACTTGAGACTACAAATCATAACATCACCGCCTCGCTGAATCAAAGTCTGTTCAATGAGCTTGTGTCTATTGCCCCGTCAATGGTTTCTGCCATAAACCCCACTTACACTATTGATTTGACAGGTGATGATGAATCAAAATCATGTAATTCAGTAAGGGTAGTTACTAGTAAAAACAAACTTAAAAAATACATAAAAATTAATAACTACATTGTTAAAACGCAAAAAATGGTAAAAAGACAAAAATTCTTAGTCAGAAATGTTAAACTTAACAGGGAAAGGTTAAAGGAGGATGCAAATCCTGGTCCCACCTTCCAATAGCTATGTGTGTTACATCGTTGGATAGGTATTTTTGAGCTGAATAAAAGTTACTATGGCGCCAAGTTCCAAATCTTAGTCCGTTCAGAGTTATTCTTTAATAAACATGGTAGTTTTATCAGTTGCGAAGTAATGATAGTTTTACGTAATAATTGCATTTGTGCTTTGTACACGTAGTGTAGATGGTGGTAACGCGAACCTTTTTATCGGTCTGTCGAACTCGCACTCGTTAAGTATGCTTAGAACAATGAAACTGGTTAGCGGCACGGATAGGCGGCGAGGGTGCGCGCAAGCGCAGGTAGTCGTTCGTTTGTAATACATGTGTGACTACGTCTTGTCTTCCCGTTCGTTTACAGTTTCTACTTCACCCCGGCTATCTCTTGGACTTTTTTGGTACCTGCTTATAATTGACATTCGGCTTGTAATAAGGAGTATTAAAGTGCTTTTCGATTGGACTATTGTTTGTTACTATGGAAGTTTCACGGAACTGTGTCATGTGTCGTAGAGGATTCTATCGCGGAAGATACCAGCAACATCTTTTGACTAATGAACTTACAAGAATGCGACCGGAGTTTGCAACATACATTCAGGAAAATGCATTGTTAGAGTTAAGTACTTCAAGAGATATTGCGCTAGACACAAAATAGAGAGACTACAGAAGTTAAGCATAGTACTACACGCGCTCGAGCAACTCTAACTCGTTTAAGATTCCGGTTTCCTAGTTTAAGTTCCGGTGTACTTATTCCGTGTCGGTGGGAGGGTGTCTGTGTGCGTTGTTTGAGCGCGCGTAGTACTAAGCTTAACTACTGTACTTTATTTTATATTGAGACTATGATGTATCTATAAAAAGAAAAAATGTTTATTAAGTATACTTTTTTTACAGGTTGTATTTGACAACACGCGGAGTGTGTGACGCGGTGTTGGCAACGCTAAACGCCGCCACATCCTAAGTAATATCACTTCTTGTTCACCTGCCGATATTTGGAAGTTCCTTGGAAGTTGCAAAGCTTTAAGGCGAAGATAGTACAGACAGTTTAGAACAATTTAAGCCATGGTTGTCTTAGACGAAGTCTTACCATTTTTTTTTAACCTAATTTTTAAGATTCTTGTCGAAAATTGCCAAAATTTTAACTAAACTGGTTATTTATAGCTAAATTGAATGATAAATGAATTCATTTTTATTTTATTTAATTAAAGTAATGTGTAAGCAATCTAGCAAAACATGTTTTAGCACAATAAACAATCTAGCAAAAAATGTCTAACGACACAGAGGCCTAAAACATGTTTTGCTAGATTGCTTACACATTACTTTAATTAAATAAAATAAAAATGAATTCATTTATCATTCAATTTAGCTATAAATAACCAGTTTAGTTAAAATTTTGGCAATTTTCGACAAGAATCTTAAAAATTAGGTTAAAAAAAAATGGTAAGACTTCGTCTAAGACAACCATGGCTTAAATTGTTCTAAACTGTCTGTACTATCTTCGCCTTAACCCTTTCACGAGCATTGACAGAATATTTGCCAAACCACTTTAAAAGTTGCGCCAAAATGTATGAAGTATATTGATATTGTGCAACTATAGACAGCTAACGCCATCTCTTAGAATGTTGTTACAACGATTTGAAATACGTCAATCAAATTGAAAGAAGAAATATTTGACATATTCATGACAACGTGCAAAATGTGAGGTTGTTTTCGGTGTTATAACCAAAATCCATCATAATCAAGAAAATTACCGTGTAAAATGTAAGTAACGATATGTTTTTTTTTAGCTCTTGATCTAATTTACTGAATAAATGTAATATTACATTATATTATGCAATAACCTTTTACGATAAAGGAAAGTTGGCATTGCCGCTGCCCTATATAAACGGCAAAATAGTTGCCTATGCTCGATAAATTTTTGTTATGGATAAATAGCTGCCAATGCCCGATTTTGTTTTTTCTTTTAGATGCCGCCGCGAAAAGTCCAACGTCATATACCCCTAAGAAGTACGGAAATTGTTGAATGAGTGAATCTCCCAGATGGAGATGAATCAGAAGATAATCTAGATAACTATCAATCGGAAGAAGGTGTCCAATCTTCAGTTAGCAACTTATCAACTGCATCAACTTCGTCGTCGGTCTCAGTAACAAAGAATCCGTCAACTAGTAATTTGGATCAGAATATTGGTAACGGCGTATTTGTAGATATAGACAGTATTTTTGCTAATGAAGATGATTGGTCATCAAGTGACGAAGAACCTTTAGAGAAGTATAGACGTATCGGAACCATACAACATCATGATGTACACGATGATGCTGAATTGTGCGTTAGCGACAACGATTCTGAAGAGCAAGAGAATGATTCAGATTGTGAAGAAACAGAATGGAAAAAAATAAATTTAGAACAACTACCTGAAATAACAAACATTTTTGAATAAGATGGATTTGATAAAGACATTTATCCGAATTACTTTTTTTCGATTGTTTCGCCACCACTAATAATATGAGTAAAATCACTTTCAATGACGTTAAAACGGTTGAGGTTCCTCAAAAATTTCAATCATTTTTGTTAGCAGATTACTGTTACCATAACACACGCTTACTCATTTTTTGTTCCCAAGAAGCTGAAGCTGAATTTAAAAAAATATATTTGGTGACGGTACATTTAAGAGTTTTCCACCTCCATTCCAACAGCTCTACACCGTTCATGGTGATGTAGGAAGTAATAATCAAAGCACAGCTGTGACACCATTATTGTACGCTTTAATGTCAAACCGAAAAAAAGAAACATACGAGATACTTTTCAGACTCGTTGAGTCTCAAATCAACGATTGGAATCCTACATCATTTACCAGTGATTTTGAAGAAGCAGCTGTGTCTGCTATGCGTACAATTTTTCCAGAGATCCACGGCTGTTATTACCATTTTAATAACGCTATTTAGAGGAAAGGCCGTGAATTAAATCTAACAAAAACTAAAACTTTAAGACGTCAAGTAGCCCTAAGTGTGGTGCTTCCACTATTACCAGAGGACCGTATTTTTGAAGGCTGGTTTTATATCGCTAGCGAAAGCCCCTATGATAGCCAAAGTGAAAATTTCCAAAACGGCATAAGCTACATTCAATCTTGACAGACCAATATGTTATGAATTGTCAAATACAACTTCTTAATTCAGAAATAACTGTAGGACATTTTTTAGAAAAACTTACGTAAATATTAATCATAATAAGTAAAGTGCTCGATGGTTGTGTACGTGTGATTTAATCTCTAGGCTTTGTGTGCAATGATTATTACTGCCTACTGTTATGACCTCGACTACTTTCTTCAATAATTGTAAATTTTTTATTGTTGTTACTCTTGATGTTTTGTGTTCATGTTTTTTCACTTTGATTTTGTATATGTTTTTTATTTTGATTTTTAAATTGTGCTATTTTTTTACGCTATTTATGTGTAAAATTTATGTGTAACATGTTCTGATTTCTTATACAATATGTAACACAAAAATGTGACACCGTATACCTACATAAGTAAATGTGACTTTGTAAAAATTAGGACTTTGTAAGAATTAGTTGATTCTGTGACTTTTACTGTGATTTTTATTCCTTAATAAATGACTGATTTTTATTTCAAATTTGTTTTTTTACCAATTAAAACCACCAGTCTTATATTATTTAGGCCTAATTTCACCAACGGCATCGATATACGAGAGTAACTATGCCAAGCATATATTTATCTGCTACATTTATACTTGGATAACTGATATTTCATTTCACCATCTTGTACAGGCATAAATTTATTCTTAGATTAGCTATTCTGTGGAATAAGTGTTTTCGTTATCTGTGGCAATATTGAAATGAGTAAAATGAATGAATCAATGTTTATGAATGAGGATGCAGTCAAATTAAAAACGTCACTTTCCCTGTACATTAACAGCGTATAAGAACATTTTTAATTTGGGTAGGATTATACGTCTAGTTTAACGTCAGTTCAGTTGTGATCTTTGCTTTTCTAGTTTCGTGGTATTTGTTTTGCTCATAGGTTTTGCTTTATTTTTGGTTGTTCATTATTAAGTTGTTACCAAACTTAAAAAATCCAAAATGTCTGAAAGAAAGCGAAGTGCAAACTGGCTTTTAACAGAAAAAATGCTTTTTCTGGAACTAGTTACAAACCACTTTAGCACAATTGAAAATAAAAAAACGGATGGCGTCACTATGAAGCAAAAGAATGCGGAGTGGGTAAAAATATCCGATGAATTTAATTCACAGACCGTGAATACCCATAGAACGGCCGAAAATCTAAAAGCTCAGCCTGAAAAAGACCACCAAGAAAGTTGCCTCTTCTGCAAGACAAAGTTTGATGCAGACAGGTTTTTTTTTTTTGTTAAGGCAAACTCTTCATAGGTCTTCATAGCACATGAATATATACAACATGTCCCAGAATTAGCGCACAACCACTTAAGGGGTCATTGTACTCATCATTATGAACAACTTTTACTATGAGACCAAACCTGAAATCGCGAAAAAAAATCAGCTGTTCCCTACATTTACGTTCGCATAACTCGTCAAAATGTAGGGAACAGCTGATTTTTTTTTCGAGATTTCAGGTTTGGTCCCATAGTAAAAGTTGTCCATAATGATGAGTACAATAGGGGTCATTGTACTCATCATTATGAGGTTGTGAGTTATTTAAGTTACAGCTTGTATATGTTGATTGAATTTAACTATTATTATTACCTACAACATGCTAAATTTCAAAACATGTGAAATTATTATATGGTTTTTAACACACTCATTCTTTTAAAGGTGGAGGGCCTGCAAAAGCAAAAGAATGTTACCCACTATTCGACAAGATAATGGGTTTACTGTCAACTTCTGTAGTCGGGTTGACAAATAAATTTGATAGTGATAGCATCACTATCACTGCTGAACGTGAAATGAATGAAAATCTTTCTCAAAGTGAAACTGTTGGCAAAAGGTAATTTGGGCCAGAAAATAATACTACAAATAAAATCAAAAATACTGGGAGTAATGCATAACACTGATAATAATATCTAACATCCTTCACCATAGTGACAAGTTGATGCAACTTTAATGTTGAGACAAACAATATCAACCTTTTGAACGCCAGAGTACTCGTATAAACGTATCGCCGTACCCCTGACGCCAGGCCACTTTTTCTGTCAAATGACCTTCATAAAAAATAGGGATTCCAAAACTTATATCGATATACAACTGAGTTTTTATTTTCGTCTTTAATTTTCTAATAAACCGTACTCACGACACTGAAATTTTATTTAACCTGCCACTATATTCCAATATAGTAATCTTTACACACCATTTAACAGAGACTATCAATGAAAAAGCAGATATTAGAAAACTAAAAATATATATTTATTACAATATGGTTACAACACTATTCAACATGACTTGTCTTGGTATTGTGACAATGGCGTTGCTTGCCAGTCAATTTTATGACATTCTCGCATCTGAATTAGGGATGTAGCAGTGTACACGTTGGTTATCGATTCTAATAAGTATTCTTATCTAATATAATACCTATCCATATCTAAAATACGCAAGGATTTTAATGTACCGTAGAGGCGGGTTACTTTGACTATGGGGCATAACTTTGGCCAAATTCGAGAAAATGGTTGAATTGCCCGCCGTGTCGCAACCGTGCCACCGAACGTCGTAGTTCCTTCGGTAACTAATAAATGGCGATATAGACGTGTACTTGTGGAACTTTTTTACCGACTCAAGTGCACGTCGCTACATGGTCACGCCATTTGAAATTTGTTCTTACATTAAACCTTTCCTGGATATTCAATCTTACCGCCCTTGATGGTTTCTTTGGCCACTGATAGCTGCAAGTGCGATTTTTCACCGATAAAATTCATGGAGTTAAAGTAACCCTTTTCTAAGAACTACTTTGGTCCAAACTTTAATTTAAAAAAAAAAAAAAACAAGTTACGCTTATCATATTTCTAGAACACACTTCGCATCTCATTGATTATATCCTTGAGCTTCTTTATAACTTAAAAGAACACTAAAAAGACAATACTGATACAAACTAGTAGTAATAAAAAAAATTGAAATCAGTATTTTAATTATTGTTTTTTTTTTACATGTAAAAAATACGCAGAAATAATTTAAAAATCAACAGTTACATATACCTAATAATTATTATTACGAATCAGTCTTACAATATCAATATTTATTGATTTTACAATCATACGTCACAACACTAGCTGTCACATATAGCAGACAACGGCGTGTGAGACACTCCTTTTATACGCGTTTAACATCTACTTTTAAAACAACAAATTTCTCGATATTGGTGGTTTATTTATATTAGTTTCATGCAATATAATATAGACGGAAGCTTAAACTTTTAAATTATATAAATAAAAACACACAAAAGTAATGATTAAATGGTTTATTTCATAATATGGTGCGACGTGTATTTTGTCATATATTTGTGACGTTGGCGTTCAGGGTAAGATTTCGTTTGTCACATATATGTGACAATGGCGTTCAAAAGGTTAATCTTGTTGATGTTACTCATTACTTCCACATATGCCTAGGAATCAAGACTCATGGTATTATTAAAAAAATAAATACTAAAATTTTATCAGATTCTTGACATTCTTATTTAATTATTTTAGGATACTAAATTACCCCTGTTTGCATAGCAATTGCATTCTGGCGAACACAGGTGGTTTAATACAGCATTCAATTGGAGAGTTCACTCTGTAAAACCATCATGTAACACATTAAACGCTTACTTTGAATACTTATATTGTCTCGCAAGTTCGTGCACTTGTGAGTGAACGCACAAAAATTGTATAATATTTTGGTTTATGGAGTTGCAGGCAACAACAGCTAGACTTATATGTATATTTAAAATTTTGAGGATAAAAGGCTATAATGATATAAATTTAAATTTTAGCTTCAGTACCTGATGTGTCCGAGCTCTGTGTACAAGACAATGCTGCTGGGACTTCACGATCAGTTGATTGTGTTATTTTGGAGCCACAAGACCATGACACACCATTGATGCAGGTATGATCTAAATACTTTGCCACATGTAAGCCAAATTTTTAAAGAAAAACTACTTTGTTTCTGTAATTTGTATATTATGTATGATATGTGAAACTAACAAAGTGTCCTTCACATACAAGATTTCACTGTAGAGTATTGATATCCCACCAAAACATAAACGGGCGCGGAGGTTAAATAAAAATAACTTCACTGATAAAAGAATCGACATCTAACTGCGTGCCAAGTTGTATTAAAATTTTGTAAACTGCAGTTTTAATATTATAATAAGCCATACTATAAGCCAACACTAATCTAATTATTACATAAATAAATACTGTATTGCTTATTTAGACTTAATAATTATAAATCAAGTTATACTTGTCTTTTATTGGTATGTGGAAATACTCGTATTTTCATTGATATGTCATATGTGTATGTATTGATATGTTATAGATTTCTGTAGGTTACTCAATTTTATTACAACTCCGTGCCTACTTAGGTCTCAGTTCTTTTGTCAGCAAAGCATTATTTTGTATCGAACTTGGCCACTTTTTAACATTTATGTTTTGGTAGGGTTAAACAGATAATCTTACAGCTGATACTCCCCTTGGCACAGGCAACTGAAGGGACACGGGTGGATGTTAGTCAGTAAAAGTCTGACACACCCTCCCGCTCCGCCCAGAGTGGGAGAAGTTATTTGATAATTTCCCACCTAATAAAAATAAAGGCGACACTCCCCACCTTCAAGATAGCATTAAGGGCCACATAAGGACTATTGCATTAAGTTGCATTCAATTGAAATAACATACCTATCTGTAATATATACAATAACTTCTTTATTGCAGGATTGGGGAGACTATACTCCCAAAATGCTTCAGACGCCAGTATCTACATCGCTTCGATTTGATAAAGAGGCTACCAGTGTGTTTCCATTATCCGACGAAGAAGCACTTTCAAAAAATAATAACAAAATCCCGAAGGTAAAAACAAAATGGAGCTCTAAACGTCGACCATCACCTCCAGTCTCATCAGCAACAATGGAAGACTTGCACCAAAATAAAATAAAAGCTCTACGAATGCAAATGAAGTATGCAGAGGAGGAAAGAGAAGAGGCCAAAAAAATAAGTAAAATATTAGGAATTAAAAAAGAATTTAAAAAAGATTGGGAAATTAAAAAAGAAATGTTAAAACAAGAAAAGATTAAAACAAGATTATTATTATTAGAGTTAAGACAAAAACGACAACACCAATAATTTATAATAAATGACTGAACAATTCAATTTGTTTTTAATTACAATAAAAAAAATTATCAATAAGGGACTTTATTTTTCTTTTATTTACATCAAATGTTGAAAATAGCTGTTTATAAGTCATTCCCTGGCTCTGTGACGCTGAGATGTGCTGGAGGATCCATCCTCCATCTGCCCATTTTGCAAGAGCACCTGCCAAGGTGCTGGAAGTATTAAGTCCGGATCATCAGGGGGAACATCTTCTCCTCGCTGGCGTAAGATGTTATGGAGCACTGCTGTTGCTAATATTACAACTAAAGCCTTGTCCAATTTAATGCGAAGCCCTAGTGCTAGTGCTGGAAATCTTCGTTTCCAAATCCCGTAAGATCTTTCAACAGGGTTCCTTGACCTGATTTGTGATTCATTATACAATTGTTCTACCGGAGTGCTTGGATTTTCCAGTGGAGGCATTGTATAGGATGTAGAAGCATATCCACCATCTACTAGTAACAGTGCATCACCATAATCGGCAGCCTCAAATCTCGCTTTACGATAGCAATTATTAAATATCGTGCTATCATGAGTTGACCCTGGCCATCTTGCAACAATATCTGTAATCTCCATATTTGCATTGCAAATGGTTTGTACATTAACAGAGAAATATCCTTTTCTATTCCTATAAAATTCAGCCTGATCTCCTCCCGGTGAAGTTATTCTGACGTGAGTGCCGTCCATTGCTCCTATCACTCTAGGAAATCTTGCTATACGATAAAAATTATTTTGCTCTCTCCATATCTCCTGTCTCGTAGTAGGAAATTTTATGTATTCTTGGTGTAATGCTGCTATAGCCGCACTAACTCTATGTATTATTCTATGTGCTGTCGAGACGCTAAGTCCACTGAAATCTCCAATTGTCAATTGTGTGTTGTTGGTAGCATAAAATCTTAATGTGGCCAGAAGCTGGTTGATGGGGGATATAGACTGATTCCTGAAAAAAATAATAAATTACTTATACCTAATGATTTTATTTTATTACATTTTTTTTCTATTTGGAAAAATTATACATCTGTTGGTGCAACTAATAATCCCTAAAAGCCTAATTTAAGTATATCATTGCAGACTTGAAATGCATCTCATAAGTAGTTACTCACCTCTCAGATATAAATTCTAAATGATCTTCGATTCTTAATAATAACTCATATGCTTTAGATAAGCGAAATCTGATCATGAAATCATTTTCGTCGAAGTTGTGAAAATGTTCACTTCTTTCTTTTATCCACCTTGGACGTCTTCTAATAATATAGTCATCACTATCGCTTTCACTGTCGGACAGCATTCTTCTCAGACGCATTTCTCTAGTATAATATAAATATAACACCTATTTTACGAAAAACTCGAAACTAACAAAAATCTTATCCATAGTCAATAGATCAAAAGTGACATTGCGAAGATCAGCTGACAGCCGACAAAACAAACGCCATTTTGATTTTGTCTAAGGAATAAGCCGATATCCCTTCAAAATCGGTGGAATAGTACTATACTCGTATAATTTTCTTATCCTTAGATTAAATACTTGGTGAAATGAAAATTTGGTTATCCGAGAGTAACTTACGACTTTATTCTTAGAATAAAACTTATTCGACTTTGGTGAAATTGGGCCTTAGTGGGAGCAATAGAACTAAAAAAAGAATTAATAAATTATTCCCGTTCGTCCCCCCAAAAAAATTAGGGGGACCATCGGGACATTAAATAACTAATTCCCGTTCATCCCCCGAGGGGGACGAAGTCGAGGGGACGAATGGGAAATACACAGGGTTCACTGTAAGCAATCGTAACAGTGGAAAACTTGCGATGTTTTAGAAAAAAAGGTATGAAATCCGATGATGTTAAGAATATTAATGTGGTTTTATTGGTGTATGCCGCTATTTCGTAATTATTATAAGATTTTAATACGTATAATAAAACAATTATGTATCCAAACAAAATGTAATTTTACCTACTTAGAAATAGTAATAGCGTAACATGCACTATGCTACGCTATTACTATTTCTAAGTAGGTATAGCTGCACCGCAGAAAAAAAATCTCTTTAAGCAGTCATTTAACGGGTAAATGACTGCTTAAAATTAGACAGAGTTGATACGACAGAGGGGCTTTCCTTTCAAGTACCTATACTAGGTACTATTTTCAAACTCTGTACCAAAAATCAATTAAATAGGAGCAGTAGTTTAGTCGCAAATGATTTTTTAATTTTTGCCCCGTTTGAACACGATGTATCTTTCCTAACAGCTGATTATGTCTATACGCATAGGTCATAAACCTTAAAACGATAAATCTGAGTACCTACGATGCGTTGTTGCCGCTCTGGCGCAAGTCACAAGTACAACCAAATATTTCTCGCTAAAAAGATGGCAAAGCAAACAAGGACGCAATAAATACACAAACACTTGCACTTTCATTACGAGAGTGACAATCATAGCAAAACATCCCGCGCGTAAAAGAAATTGAAATTAGTGTTAGTGTGTTGTTATTGCATTCTACATCCTTGCGAACTGTAAGTGAAGTGGGGCCTCAGTGCGCCGACGCGACGCTATCCTTTCGGAACGTATGTTACGTAACACGGAAGCTCCTGCGTCGCTTTTGTTTTGCCGAACTCGCGTGCAGACAATTGTGATTTTGTTTTGTTATTGTGATAGGACACTAAATAAGTTTAAGACAGTATTTATTTATTTTTATTGTGACAGGACACGTAACTTGGGATTATTATTATTTAGTGCTTTTTTGTGATTGACTGTTTTTATTGTGATAGGACACGTCATTAAACTTTGGTTGTGTGTGTGTGTGTGTAATCAAAGTGTTCAACAATGCCTCGTGTAACTTACACGGCGTCAGAATACACTGACATGATTTTAATTTACGGCGAATGTCGTGGAAACGCAGCGAGAGAGGTATGGTGACAACCGCAATTGCCCTAGAAACGCCCGTACCATACAATTGGCAGTACAAAGAATACAGGACAATAAAAGTATAGTGCCGCAACAGGAGGGAGTGCCACCGCGGCAAATACGCGCTGCTTTGGAAGAACGAATTTTAGACCAATATTCCCGCAACCCAACAACGAGTCTCCACAGAGCCGCCCGGCAGTTTAGGGTTTGCCATAGAACCATTCACAAGGTTCTAAAACGTAACAAACGCAAACCTTATAAATATCGGAAGGTGCAAGCTTTGTTATCGAGAGACTTGCCGGTCAGGAATAGTTACTGCCAATGGCTACTAAATAAAACAACCGAAGACCGACATTTCTTAAAAAAATGTAATATGGACCAATGAGAGTAATAATAATAGTAATAATAATAATAATAAAAATCTTTATTGATACAAAAACCTTTGACATTGCTTAAGACTAGGGTACATAAGATGGTTAGCCTAAAGGTCATACGGATAAGGTAAACCCTGACTCCTAAACTAGGTGATCCTGTGACTTAGGAGTCAGTGTTCTGCTGTCACTGTGATACCAGAAACCTTTAGAGTTGTGTTCTTAACATTACAAAAATAGTCAGTCATTGATAGTGCATGTTAACAAAGTATGTATAATAAAAACAACAATGAAGGAAAATGGATATAAGAAACGACTTTTACGCTGTATATGTGTGTTTGTTAGAGTGAGGGTGTGTATGTCAGAATGAGGGATGTATATGAGGGTGTGTATGTAGAAGTGTGTGTAAAGTAGTGTTTAGCGTTTGCGTGAGGGTGTGTTGAAATATTTGGTAATGTGATGTGTTGCTGTTTATACTTATATAAAATACGGCTACTGCTAGTGATATAGTAGTTCTTCTGTTTGAGCGTAATCTTGATCATGCAGCCAACTTTGTACATTGATCTTAAGTTCATGGTAGTTTAGCCCTGCTATTTGAATGACTTTACATATATTTTTATAAACTAATGTACTTAGAACGTAAAATTGGCGCCTAGCAAATGCAGTTTTGTGGCTTACTGTCGGCCATACATTTTTTGCTTTGCGCTTAGTAGGATCTGGTGGGGGAATTTTTTTATGTATTCTGAGGGTGGCTCGAAGGACAAACAGCTGTCTCACAGTAAGTAATTTGGAGTCTGCATATAATTCAGTAGTTGGGAATCTGTATGGTCTTCCAAGCATCACCTTGAGGACAGCTCTCTGTGCTCGCTCCACTACAATAAACTTGGTTTTAGCAGCCCCTCCCCATACCGGGATGCAGCAGGTTATAACGGACTGACAGAGTGCAAGATAAACCATTTTTTAAAATGTTAATGTCAGCGCAATGTCTCAGCGATTTAAAAATATAGATAAGTCTTCTGACTTTTGAAGCAGTGTTATCTATTTGGTTATACCATTTCAGTCCGTCATCAATCACTACACCCAGGTACTTCGTGTGATTAACACGGGTAAGCGTTGCACATGAGCAAAAACTAAGATCAGAGCATGTATGTGCCTTGATAACAAATTCTGTTGGAGCTTTGTTCCTATAATTCATAAAGAAGGGAATGAAGTTTGTTTTGGCCACGTTCAGGGTGAGTAGATTGAATATCAGCCAGTTCATAACAGTTTTTAAGGACTGCTCTGAAGTATTCTTTACCTCGCTCCAAGTGCTACCATAGACCACAATCGCGGTGTCATCAGCATAAGTGAAGATTTGTGATTTATGTAAAGGCAGCGTGCATAGGTCATTAATGTAGATTTGAAAAAGGGTAGGTCCCAGCACGCTGCCTTGGAGGACTCCATATATGACAGTTTCTTCATCACTTAGGCAGGAGTTGATTTTAACAGCCAATTTTCTGTTTTGAAGGTAGTCCTTGAAGAGTTCAAGAGGTTTGCCACGAATACCTATACACTCCAGTTTGTAGAGAAGAGTACTTTTACTCGGAACGGCATCTGGAATCGGTAAAACCTGCGGTACTGGAGTTTGGAAAATCCACACGTGTTTCGAGAATCTGAACATCAGTACAGATTTTCTCTCAATGTGTGGGCTGGTATCCATAACAATAATATTATCGGCCCTGTTTTTATTGACGGCACCCTTACAGCGGCGAAATTTTTAGAATTGTTAAGTGGTCCTGTGGCCGACTTTAGCCGTTCATCGCAAGTTGTGGTACAGTCAGCGTCAGAGAAAACGAACCCCCCAAGACTTAAAGAATTATCGCTCGAGCAACGGTGGGCGCGTCACGTGACTAGCACCGAGCATCCACCGATCCGTTCTCAAACATTATTTGCATGTTTTTAATAATTAGGTATTGTGGTATTTTTTTCGACGTCTGGCCGAACCGTATACGAAGAATAACTTACAAAAAGACACTACGTTCCGTATAGGATACGAACCAGCATCACCAGGCGCCAGACGATCATTAAGACCGTGCCTTATACCAATAGGCTATTGGCTCACTTAGTAATCTCAACGAAAATTCGAATAGCATTACTCCTTTTATCGAACAAGTTTGATAACGGTCTAATCTTCTAGACAGTAAGGTTTAAATTTCAACTTCCACCACGTGAGATACACCTACCGTCCACAACCTTGTTTTACAAAATGCAATACGTAAATCCTCAATTAACTAAAAGATATGTTGAAATTAGCATAGATTTCTTGTTTCGTTGAATAGAATGTGCTTGATTCCGATTGCTGCACTACCGTCATTTTACTTCAGAAACTTAACTGCTGTATGAACTGCGAGTTAAGGTTGAATTTAGAATACGTCTTCGCCCTATTTACTAAACTGTGATTGAGGGTATAATTATTTTTCAAATCGTTTCGTTTTCGTGCCGATCCGCTTGTGTGTAATGCCTTCCTCGTAAAATTATCCAATTTACGAAGTTTTTGAACAGTTGATTCTATTAACCGATAGTATGGTTCGATTAACAACTTTCTGAAGGCTAAAATAGTTGTTGTTCTATGGGAACAGGAACAAATCATAAAGAAAATAGCATGAAAAATGTGGGCTTAACCGTAAGATTTACGTTATACCTACACATATACAACGTGTAACGGAAAGGGGGTATCAACCCTGAAGGAGGTGAATGTGCTCATGAAACTCAACAACTTTCCCCAAAGAACATAGGTCGAAATATGAAAAAAAAATTTGGCCCTCCCTTACAAAACTGACTACCAGCTGATTGATTTACTATGGGAGGGCCAAATTTTTTTTTCATATTTCGACCTATGTTCTTTGGGGAAAGTTGTTGAGTTTCATGAGCACATTCACCTCCTTCAGGGTTGATACCCCCTCTCCGTTACACGTTGTATTTATTGTTGCAACAATGTTGCATTATTACTTACAAGGTGGATTTTTTATGTATTTCTAATATTATCGTTTTCATTACAGAGAAAAATAGTTCGTAGATGGATGTAAAGGTATCAAGCGACGGGTGATGTGAAATGCGATCTCACCCAACTGCTTACACTAATGAATCGGAGCGACACCTTGGGACACACAAAACCTGGGAACTAATTCGAAATAGTGCTGCAAGCTTCAATATGGTTTCGGGCATGAAAAGTCTTCAAGAAGTGATAGACAGTGACTGCCATCGTCGGCGTTATTAATAGACAATTTACTCGGCAGATTGATTGTGTAACTTATCTGATAAAATTGCATTGGAACGTTTGAGCAAGTGTTAATAATTCCCAATATTTGTGGGATCATTATCTCGTAGTTAATCAAAAATAAACAACCTTTATTATTATGAATCCAGTTACTCTTGTTTACAAGTAGTCTTATAATGTGTTAACGATGCCCCATCTGACCTCACATACTTTTCTAATGCTGTGTTAAAAGGGTTATCAGAAATTGTGATAAAAGAGAAAGATGTATATTGCTATACTGTTATAGTTTAGCATGTTGGTTCTTCCTCTGTCATTCACAGGCACAAATGACAACATTTCATTTTTTAACCAGGCTTTTTTCCCCATAAGATCATACAGAGTATAAAAAAAATAATGTTTTTACAAGTTTGAATAAATAAATATTGTAGTTATGTTACTAGAAATATCTATAAACGAACCGTTATCTAATGTTAAACGTTCTACACCTCACCCAGGGTATATATTTTGTATTTAGTTAATATTTTAAGTAAATAACCCTAATTTAAAACAGATAGAAAACTGTATACTCGTAATAACTGTATATGTGGATTCCTAGAAATATAATTAATGAAATAAATGAATATTTTTTATGCAACATGCCTGGCTGTTCTTACAAACCCCATACTTAACATTTGTTTTCATAAATATGGATGTTTTCTGAAATAAAGTTACGAAAATACCTAATCAACTATTAAAGAAACTAAAAAAAAGAAAAAAATAAATCTCATCCGCGGATTTGGCGCCATTTACGTTACATTACGAAAAACTTAAACGTATGATATCATCATCAAAGGGGGGTTCGGTTTCTTTGAAGCTTACTGTACCAGCTGGACGGAGCGCCTCCACATTCTGTGACGGCTTCCAGGGAGCGGCTCACAGAAATGTTTGGGCAGCGATGGATCGGTCGATTTGGACCTGTTCGGTGGCCACCACGATCTCCAGACCTCACTCCCATGGATTTCTTTTTGTGGGGGTACATTAAAGGTGAAGTGTATACCTCAGAGGTAACTACAATTGTTGAACTAAAAAATAGGATTATTTTAGCATTTCACAAATTAAAGTGCTTAGCGACGAACAGTGATTTAATTACAAAAAAAAAATTTTATATATAAAAAAACAACCGACTTCCAAAAAAACACTACAAAGTGAAAAATAATTTTAATTTTGGAAGTCGGTGTCGTTGGTTCCGCATTTTGGTTTTTTGACACCGACTTCCGAAATTAAAATTATTTTTCACTTTGTAGTGTTTTTTTGGAAGTCGGTTGTTTTTTTATATATAAAATTTTTTATTTTTCACTTTTTAGTTATATCTACCCCAATCAAATTCATATAAACACTACTTGCTATGTAAATATCAGTGACAGGAAGCTGCATCTGCGTTTATTGGATACAGACGTGATGTTATGTTGTGCGATTGCGTAATTATTATTATCATAAAAAAAAATTATAACCTTTGTAGTGAGTACAGGCGTGATATTATGTTGTGTGATGGTGTAAACAATGCTTAGATATGCTATAGCAACAATCGCGGTTAATCTGCTGTTATTTATTGAAGAGTTCCCCCGATTTCTACAAGATCCCATCATCAGATATTGAAATGGTGACAATGGGACCACACGGGAAGCACCAGCTTTCAAATAAAAAAAGAATCATGAAAATCGGTTCACCCAGTCGGTTATTATGAGGTAACAAACATAAAAAAAAAAAAAAAAAAAAAAAATACAGTCGAATTGATAACCTCCTCCTTTTTTTGAAGTCGGTTAATAAGTAACAATATTCTCCGTCGGTATAATTTGTGCATTAATGTGAATGGAGAACACATCACCAATTTAAAAATTTAGTGTTTTTGTTCTGATTGTTTTTGTGTGCGTACCTATTTCAAAACCTTACCTATCATAAAAGCCACCGCGAGTGGAGGGCTAAGTCGCCGCCCGCGCTACCGCGCCGGCCGCCCGCCTTGACACGAGATAACACACGCCGCGCTCCGGCGCGCGTGCGACGTTGCCGCTTTGTTACCTAAGTATCTAAGGTCAGTTAAGAGTGGTTGCGTTTTACTCTGATTTGTAAGCTATTTAGTTAGTTTGAAAACAAAAAAATCTCATTTTTGTTGCTTTTTATTTTTATACCGTGTCGAATCAATACTAAACACGTATAGTATACGTAGTGTAATTTAATGCCCCTCTGTCATATCAACTCTGTATATAAAATCTATAATGGTCGTGGCAGAAAGGTTCTACCTAACACGGCCACGCCCCACGGTCGATGTTATAACAGCGAAAATATGTGAGTACATTTTTTAAAGCCGTTAGTACAATAAAGTACACATTTTTTCATGAATATGTACCGCATTAAAATTAAGGTAATCATCCATGGATGACACCGAAATTGTGAAATTCGCCATAAAAATTTAAAATTACGTCACCGCCGTAACTACATTGAAACAAATAGATTACTTGAAAAGTCCAGAGTAGTTAACAATCGTCGTATCCAAATTGCCTACAGGACTCGTTAACAAATGTGTAGAATACCTACACGAAAACCGAGTACACACTGCAACGCCTAAATTGGAACTACTGTCCAAATTCCTATATGAGGAAGCGGAAAAGGTTGCAGAGTCGGGAGTTAGCCACATACAATACCAGAATGAATTTAACAATAATAAATGTTGTATGGTAGTTCTTAAGTTAATGTCTGATTAATTCTATTATGTGTTAAGTCCTATATTATTTATCTGTGGTCTACTTTTGATATAGAGCATGAGGATTATCTGTGGTACTTGAGAGTGGACTGGAAAAGTTGAATATAAAATTACTACTTTGCACATGGACGTTTTATTTAATTAATCCTAATCTGGTTCAAGATACAACATGGTGACAGCGGAAAAGTGATTTAGAAAGGAGAATGGCCACGGCCCATAGAAAAAAAACCCAGGCCCGGCGCAAAAGTTTTATATATTAGATTTTAAATTAAAATTAGTACAGTTGTTCTCAGCTGTGATCGTTGCTGAATTCAATGGCTAACATCTTTTTTTTGCCCATTAAAGTTGCGTAGGCGCTCAAGGAAAATAATGTATTTTTTTATAAATTGTCAATAATTGACATTATTTCATATGATTATTATATAAAAGGACTGCAGAAAGTAAACAATACTTGTATTACTACGAAAATATAAACATATAAAAAAAAAAACAAAAGTATTGTAGTATCATATTTAATAAAACATTATTTAAAAAAGTTTTACAATGGTATTACATAATGACTACTAATGACGACTAATAATGACATCATAATTACAATATTTTTTTTTAATTTATTTATTTATCTTTAATTCAGGTAGAACCCATACATTTGTTAGTATTTCTTAACCTATGTTAGTATAATAATAGACTAAAACACACAGCAACCTAATAATATACTAATTGCGCCACCTCACGGAGACACGTGGCAACCGTAAATCCACTGCGCACAGGTGCCCCACAAGGCGGCATTCAGTCTTACTAGCAACAACGCTCAGAAGACTGTGGTCGCCGCCCCGCATCCGACGCAGTAGTGAAGCGGATCTTTTACGAATGATCGCAAAGAAGTCATCTGTACTCGCTGCTGCGAACATCCCTGATGCACTACAGAAACGCGGCAGCGACAGCAGTATCCTAAAAGCGTTGTTGTATTGCACACGCAGGGCATTGAACGTCTTCTGCGTGTATCTGGTCCACAGACTGCAAGTATAAAAAGTCTGGCAATACGCCCTAAACAGAGTGATCTTGACATTTCTGTCGCACCTTGCAAATCTGCGGGCCAGCATGTTGCAACTTACGGCCAACGCCCTACGCTCCCTCTCAATATCACAGTTATCAGTGCCATCCTCTGTAACCCAGTGACCAAGGTACTTAAACTGTTTGACTCTGTTTAGAGTGGCACCACATAGCGAGACTGATGGTACCACTTTATAGGTCTTGTTTTGAGCCATAAACACTAACAGCTCACTTGTCCTGGCATTATACCTTAGTCCATGGGCTCCAGCATAGCACTCACATATATTTAACAGCTTCCTAAGAGCACTGATCGACGGACTCAGCAGCACCATATCGTCAGCATAACTGATGTTATTGAAGGACACACCGTCAATCGTGCATCCGATGCCAGTGCTGCTGAGTTCCTCGATCAGCTTATTCACATAGATGTTAAACAGCTTTGGGGAGGTCAGACCCCCCTATTAGGGACCGTTTATTATTAGGGCCAGACCCCACTATATTCGCGTTCGACGAACGTATGTGCAGCGCAAATGCCGCGACAATGGGGCGCGTGCGTAGCGTTGTGGCTAAGTTAAGTACTAATATCAGTACTTTTAACTTTCAGCTCTTTTAACTCTGCAGGCTTACCTAATACGATAATCATAATAAATAATGACAAATAAGTATTGATAAGTTTTACTAAAAAAAAAAAGCAATGTTTGCCTTGAGCGCCAGCTAAGCAACTACTATGGGCAAATAAAATATGTTAGCCACTGAATTCAGCAATGATCACAACTGAGAATCACTACACTAATTCAAATTTAAAATCTGAAATATAAAACATTAGCGCCGGGCCTGGGTTTTTTTTGGCCATTCTCCTTTGAAAGATGAAATTTGAATAAGAAATTTGCATAATGGCGGGGCTTCATACAAATGCTGGAGTGGAGAGGTTAGAGAGTGGAAGCGACATGGCGGAAAATTGGAGAAAATTCAGAGATAGTATAACCAGTTACATTGATGCATATTATGAAGAAGCGTCAGAAAAAAGAAAAGTGTCAATTTTGATGTTCCATGGAGGGGGGACTCTAAGAGAAGTAATACTATCATTGCCAAAGGTTGAGGAGGAAAAACTTTCCGAGTTGGTGAAAAGATTAGATGCACACTTTCAGCCAAAAGTGAACATTACATACCAAAGATATTTATTCTTAACAAGAAAACAAAATGATGAAGCCTGCGAGCAATTCATGACAGTGCTAAAGAATCTAGCAAAGAAATGTGAGTTTGGGAAATTAACTGACAGTCTTGTAAAAGATGTGTTTATTTGTGGTCCGAGGGATGTGTCTTTGCAACAAGCTTTACTGAGAATGCCGGACAAAACAGGGGAAGAGGTGCTAGAATTTTGCAAAACACAGATATCAATAATAAAGCAAGTGGAAAATATCAATAAAGAAACTAAAGGAGATATGGAGGAAATTAATATTGATTTAGTGAAAAAAGAGAAATTTGAGAAAAAGTTAAACAAAAAGGAAACAGAATGCAAATTTTGTGGGTACAAACATGATTATGGAAAATGTCCAGCTTATGGGAAAAACTGCAAAAAATGTGGAAAAATTAACCATTTTGCATCAGTGTGTTTGTTGGATGATGGAGTGGAAGATGAGGATTGGTTTGTAGGAGCATTGGGAGAAGGAAGAACAGGGTGGTACACAGTGATCTTGAAGTGTCAAGGAGTGGACATGGAAATTAAAGTTGATACTGGAGCACAGTGCAATGTCTTAAGCGTAAAACAATACCGTCAAATGAATTTGAAATTGAAGAATTTAAGACCAGTAAAGACTAGTATAACATCGTTTACTGGAGATAAATTGAATATTATTGGACAATGTACTTTGGCTTGTTTGTATAAAGGAAAGTGTTACAATATTGACTTTATGGTAGTAGATTTGGATTGTTACAACATTTTAGGTCTAAAATCGGCTGAGGAATTAGAGCTAATTATTAGAGTCAATGGGATTTTTCAGCCTGAACAGGTTAGTAGTGTTATACCACACAAATATTTAGACTTGTTTGATGGTAAGGTAGGATTAATACAACAAGAAATTAATATTGAAATTAATTCTGAGGTTAAACCAGTAGTATCACCTTTGAGGCGTGTTCCATACTCTCTAGAAAATAAAATAAAAGCTGAGCTAGAGAGAATGCAAGAGATAGGTATTATAGAGCCAGTTGAAGAGCCGACGGATTGGGTTAGTCAAATGGTAGTAATCCAAAAAAGTGATGGATCTTTAAGAATTTGCCTAGATCCAAGAGCTCTGAATCAAGCCACAAAAAGAGCACACTACCCGCTACCTACCCTTGAAGATATTTCTTCAAAGTGAAGTGGCGCGAAGCATTTTTGTAAATTAGATGCACAATCTGGTTTTTGGATGCTTCCATTGTCAAAAGAGAGTTCGAGGCTTTGTACATTTCAAACCAAGTGGGGTAGATATGCATTTTTAAGATTACCATTTGGATTGAATGTAGCTCCGGAAGTTTTTCACAAAATTATAAATGAAACATTTAGAGATATTAGTAATGTGGAGACATTTCAAGATGATATTTTACTGTGGGCTAACTCAAGGGAGGAATTAAAACAAACAGTTTATAAAGTATTAGAAACAGCGTTAAAAAGAGGAATTAAATTTAATCCAAGTAAATTTGTATTTGATACTAATGAAATTACATTTTTAGGACATAGATTCAGTAAAGCGGGAATTACAGTAGATGCAGAGAAGGTAAAGGCCATCCAGGAGATAAAAACACCAACAGATAAAAAATCTTTACAGAGAGTGTTAGGTATGTTCAATTTTTTGTCTAGATTTATTGAAAAATTTTCTGAAAAGTCAGCTTCATTAAGAGATTTGTTGAGAAAGGATTTTCACTTTAGATGGGAACCACATGAAAAATCACTGCAATTGTTAAAAGATTCTATTAGTAGCTCACAGGTGTTGTTTCTATGATCCAAATCAGGAATTAGTGTTGAGTGTTGATGCTAGTTCGGTAGGGCTAGGGGCTACTCTGTTACAGAATGGTAGGCCATTGGGTTATGCGTCAAAGTCATTAACAGAAACACAGAGGAGGTATTCACAAATTGAAAAAGAGCTGTTGGCAGTTTGTTTTGGAGCAGAAAAATACAGGCAATATTTGTTGGGAAATGATATAATTAAAGTTCAAACTGATCATAAACCCTTGGTAGGGATATTTAATAAACCATTACATAAAATTCCGTCTAGGTTGCAAAGGATGATGTTAAGGCTACAGCCCTACAGATTAAGTATAAGTCATACTCCTGGAAAATACATGTACTTAGCAGATGCTTTGTCAAGAGATGTAAAGATAACAGGTTGTGATGTAGAAACTAATTTTGATGATGTCGAATACCAAATTTCAATGTTAATAGAAAATTTACCAGTTAAAAAAGAATATTGGAAGTTATTGACAGATAGTACTATAAAAGATAAAACTTTAACATTACTGAAAACCTATTTGTTACAAGGATGGCTTTCATATAAACATTTGCCAGAAGAAATTAAGCCATATTATAATTATAAGGATGAGTTGACAGTAATTAATGAGTTAGTTTTTGTGGGTGATAGGATGCTGATACCTAAGGCATTGCAGTATGAAATGTTAAAAAAATTTCACACAGGTCATCCAGGCATAAATAGAATGGTAAACAGAAGTGAGTTGACTATGTTTTGGCTAGGAATTAATCAGGATATTAAAAAAATTGTCAAAAGTTGTAATACTTGTCAGAAATTCTCTAACAAGAACACGAAGCTGGAATTGACACCAAAACCAGTTCCTAGTATTCCATGGACTGAAGTAGGATGTGATGTGTTTGAATTGTACAATGAATATTACTTAGTGGTAGTTGATGCTCTGTCTAATTATATTGAAGTTGTAAAGTTAACAAATTTAAAATCTGCTTGTATAATAGAGAGGTTTAAGTCCATTTTTGCTAGACATGGAATACCAGTGAAATTGTATTCAGATGGTGCCTTGTATTTTGATTCAGACTTGTTTAACCAGTTTGCTAAAGAATGGGGTTTCCAGCATATTTTGTCAAGTCCGCATTATCCTAAGTCAAATGGGTAGGCAGAAAGTGCTGTGAAAACAATTAAATTGTTATTTAAAAAAGCTAGGGATTCAAATCAAGATCCACATCTAGCCTTACTAAATTTGAGGGCAACTCCTAGAGGCTCATTACCCTCTCCTGCTGCTATGCTGATGGGTAGAAATTTAAGGACGAACATTCCGTGTGCGTTTAGTAATATTGTACCAAAATATAAGGTTAAAGAAGATAGAGAGCTGTTGATTATTGAGAAAAAATTAAAAACTAAGATGTGGCATGATAGAACTGCCACAAAACGAGATAGCTATGAGAGAGGACAAGATATTTTTTATAAAAAAATGCCAGATAGTTTATGGGAACCAGCTACAATTGTAGACTGCTCTGAATATCCAAATTCGTACAGGGTAATGGATAGTAATAGCGCGAGGGTATATACAAGAAACGAAATGCATATAAAACCAAAGGAAAGTAGGGTACAACAACAAGAGATTCAAAACAAAGCTGTTGCAGTAGAGGTAGGGGATAAAGAAGTAATAGAGGGAGAGAAGAAGGAGGATAGTGTACGGACCGGGTCAGGCAGAGAAGTAAAGCCACCGGTTAGATTTAAGGATTATGTGTTGGAAAAATAGTTATGTCAAGTTTAGTTCAGGAAGGTTAATGTAGTTTTAGTTGATTATTTTATATACCTAGTTGTAGGTTATTAAGTTAATTTTAGTTATGTATTTTCCAGTTTGTGAGAATCTTTAGAGGGGAGATGTTGTGTGGTAGTTCTTAAGTTAATGTCTGATTAATTCTATTATGTGTTAAGTCCTATATTATTTATCTGTGGTCTACTTTTGATATAGAGCATGAGGATTATCTGTGGTACTTGAGAGTGGACTGGAAAAGTTGAATATAAAATTACTACTTTGCACATGGACGTTTTATTTAATTAATCCTAATCTGGTTCAAGATACAACAATAAACCACAGAAAAAGAATAACGATCGGCATTCCATGCCAACATCTGTTAAAGTCAGTGAACCCGGCACTGCCGGCAAGTGCAAGTTTTGCAGAAGGACCAAGCATGCGTCGCCAGACTGTAGCCAATTCGAGCGAGCCATGAAAAAGTATAGATGTCGATTTGTTCGTGCAAACAAGTTATGCTTCAAATGTCTCTGCTATGCTCGGCACCCGGATAAGAACGAGTGTACTGCTGAAAACTGCAACGTCGAGGCCTGTGGTGGGGCTCATCACCAGATGCTGCACTGGACGAAGTCAGAAGTAGCGCGCCGTGAAACTTCCGCGCCACCCAACGATACCGCGAAGCCCGACTCCGCTAGCGCCGCCGCTAGTGAGCTCGTCTCACACGCCAGCACCCGCGCCGCGCAGTGTCACGAAGTTTCAGTGATAAAACCAAAGACAAATGTAGTACTCAAAATAATGCCGGTAACTATTCATGGACCCAGGTCCAGTGTGGCCACGCGTGCGCTTCTAGACGACGGCGCAACAGTGACTCTCATCGCGACCGACCTTGCCGATAAGGTCGGGCTGCACGTTGAAAGGGTCACAATGCGTGCTTCAGGTGCATGGGACTCACAAATTATTGTTCGAGACTGAGATAATTGATTGTAAAATAAGTAACAGTGACTGTGACAAATTCGACTTGCGTGCTCGTAAACTCAAAGAACTTAATTTACCCTTATTCACCTCTAATGTATACTATTGTGAAAACATTTCCAGTAATGATAACCACATAATATGTGACAGCAATGTTAAACCTAAAATGTTAAGTGGTCAGGACAATTATGATTTAATTGTACCTATTTTATGTAAAAAAGCCGGGCGGATCATACATCACGCAAACTTTATTAGGATGTGTGCACGGAGCTTGGCAAGCTGATTTTACTGGTAAGCACGGCCAGCACGTCAACAACATCGGCAGCAATAGCGGCGCCGGCGGTAAGCCAGCCGCAACGCACGGAGCGACGACGTCGTGCACACTCAAGTCACCCAGGTAAGCCTGCCGCTAAACACTAAAGACTTCAAAGAAAATAAAAAGACAGAGAAGGTATTTACTCAAAACATTAAAAGATAAACAATACAAAAACAAAGGCGGTAAAGCAAAATTCTCTTCATTCACGAAACATAAGACATTCTATGTATTACGTCCAAAACTTTCTGATCGGGACCAATGCGGATGCATAAAACATGAAATTTCAAACTTAAAACTGACAAGCTAAACGCTTTAGGGCTTGATTGACACCAAAAATTTCGACGAAATCTTGAAAAGAGTAGTGTGTGATCTAAATTCAAAGAAATGTGCCTATGGAGAATGTGTCACATGTCGCGATAACGATATTATTTTTGATTGGGATGCTCACAGTCGCGATGAGGTGGTTACTTGGGAAGAGTTTGTACGTGAAAAACAAGAATATGTGGATAAAAGTGACGGAACAAACAAAAGTACCCAAAAAATGTTAAAAGCTGCAGTGCATATTGACTTCTCCGAAAATTATACCTGTAAACTAACAAAAGAAGTACAGTCTATGCACTGGGGGACATCAAAGCCCCAGCTCACCATACATACTGGAGTCCTGTACACCAAAGAAAGGCAGCCTCAGACATTTGCGTCCATATCGCCCAGTAACGAGCATGACCCAGAAGCAATATGGGCACATTTGGAGACGGTACAAGCTTACATAACTAAGAACAGAATTTCCGAATGTTATAGGGATTCACTTCTTTTCGGACGGCCCAACAAGCCAATATAAACAGAACAAAAATTATGAGTGGGGCACATTTGAACAAAAACAATGATGGGAACAAAAGATGGGAAAATATGTCATTATCATAATATACAACGTGTGACGTTAAATGCGCAAAACCTGAAAATAGATTGATTAGAATAACGAGCAGAATTAATTGAACCACTTTTTAATATAGGTCACAGTTTTCAAAAAATCTTCATTAAAAATGTTGCCGTGTCTATTTATTAATAGGTCAAGCAAGCCAAGGTCAGCGCGGCGCAGCGGCCCGGTGACGACTCCTCCCTCGATAAGGCGTCGTCGCAGACGCAAGAAACGATCAGAATGGCCAGTAAAACTAAAACAGCACATAAAACCTTTATAATTTTTTTTATGAGTTATTTTCTCTCTGAAATAGGTCAATTGAATTAAAAATCTGTTGGGGTGTCTGAGGTTTTGCGCATTTAACGTTACACGTTGTATACTGGAAATAAAAAAAGGCTCTAAGTGCCATTGAATCAGTTTCCCTTTTTATTGCAGAATCATGTAGTATGAGCCATCGGCAATGTGTCAAAATAAGGCAGAAGTGCCCTGCTTTATTATTAACTGGCACATATACCCCAAGCAATAAGCGGAGGGTGGTATAACTGACGGCGCGAATATTTCTTTAAGAGGTGCTAAGTGCCACGCATGTTTTCGCCAGTACTGTGAAAATGCTATAGGTCTTTTGAGTGAAGATGCTCAAGAAAGCAGAAATAAAGATATCAGAAAATACAGACAAAACTATTCTAGAAAATTCTCGAGAAATGCCGCCATGGAAGATACTTTTCTGAGATTAATGGTGTCTTCAGACCCATACATTACTGGATTAAGGAAATCACCACCAAAAAAGTTTGTAACTAAGTCCTACTGAAATATCTTTAATCCATGACAATCAATAGATTAATTGATTTTATGTTTTAACGATTTTCATTTTATTTCAAGTAATAGCCCTATAATTTAGTAATAAAGTACAACAAATCAGTTCAAAAAACTGCAAAATAGATTTTTTGCCAACTTTTTGTGATATTTCGCCAGTGTGCGCCGAATAGAACAATAATGCAATTCTTCATTAACTATAGCTATATCGGATGTTAAGCCGGGTACACATTGGTGCAATGTAACATGTAATGCAACATGCAATGCAAGAATTTGACGTCCACATTGCTGCAATGTATCATGTAAAGTAACAGAATTCCCATAGTGTAGACGCCTTGCGCGCACGAACCGCGTCTACTACGCGCACGAACAGATTGTTGCAACTCTTGCGCGTAGCGACCCGAAATTTGTCGGTTTTTTCCCCGAACACAAAGAGGCGCGCAGTATGCGCGGAGCGTCAGTGTGGACAGGTTGTGTGGTGTGTACGGCTAGACGCGCGCGAACATGGAACAAGACGACGCTACTGCGGCGGAGGAGGCGGTTACATTTACGTGGAGTGAAGAAAAAGTGCTTCAATTAATTGAAGTGTACAGATCAAAGGAAATTTTGTGGAATCCACAACATGAGAATTTTTATAAAAAACATTTTAAAGAGGATGCATGGATGGAAATTGCTAATTTGATGGAAACAACACAAGAAAAATGTAACAGTAAAATGATTAGTATTTTATCATCCTACCGTCGTGAAAAAGCGAAGGAAAAGAAATCGAAAGGAACAGGAAAAGGTAAATAAATAATAATAATTTACTATTTATTATTTATTCATATACTTTATTCTTAGTACAATCGTAGGTTGGAAACCGCAAAAATGTTTGTGTATTGAAATGTAAATTGGCATAGCCGACTAATATTGAAATTGGCTTTTTTCTCTACAAAATGACAACTTTGACAACAACTACAATATTTTAATGGATTGAAATCACAAATTAATTATTAAATATTATTAATTATTATTAGTCAAGTTTACTTAAAAACAACTATGTTTAAAACTGACTGAATTATGTTTTTTATTTAATTTTTTTCATGATTATTATTTTATTTTTTCAGGTGCCTCGGAGACATACAAAAGTCGATGGTTTGCCTTTGATTCTTTGAAGTTCTTGGACAACCGTAACAAACCGAGAAAGAGAATGAACACGGTAAGCAGGGGCGTTCCTTTCATTAAAGCCGAAAAGCCCGGCTTTCAGTCAAACGTAAACCTAACAATAAAAAAAAAATACACAAGTAAACTTGTAAAATTATCCAACTCAATCGTGTCGCAAGAATTGATAAGAATAATAAAAAATAATCTGCGCGGCCCGGCCGGCGGCCGCCCGCTATAGTGTACGATGCAATGCAAGGTTGCCAGGTTTACATACTCAAAGAATAATAATTTAAATTCCGCGCAGTTCTAATCACGCGCACCGTTGCCAAACCTCTCCAATGCCGCTATTGCGAGAACGCAACAATAAACATCGTCCCGTCTCGCTCGCACGAGCTGGCTTCTTATGAGGCTTCTGGACCTCTCATTATTTGCATAGAAATTGTTCACGTTGTTGATAACATTAGTATGTACAGAAGACAGCACATCAAGTTACCCCACTTTGGCCTTGAACCCGTTATGAGCATGAACCGCGAGAATCGTGCGAAAGAGATAAATAGCTTTTGTCTGTTATTACTTATAATGTTTCGTGCTGCAGCGCTGCGCAGCCTGTCAGTGCGTACGTGACCGTGGTTGAGTACGCCCGCGTCGTCGGTGCGTCGGCGCGTGGTGTACACGACGATGCGCGCTTACGCAACCACCGTCACATCCCACAGAATAAGATACTGTGCGATAAGAAATAGCGTAGCAGGTTGAATGCTTGAATCCAATCGAAATAATGCTATGGTAATATAACAGACGGTCCGCGCAATGCCTAAAATACTTATGAAAGCTTATACTAATCAATATTTTTTTATTTAAATGATCTTTTACTTAATCCGTCGTTCTTACATATTTGTTGGAAAATTACAATGAATTAAGTAGCGAAATTTCGCGCTTATTGTTAAGCAGACAGGTAGGTATAATCTGATATGAGAAATTCTTTCTTTTAAATTCAATCAGGTTGGTTAATTACCTACTTACTAGCGGTCAGTAACCTCTTTTGTTCGCGCGGCGGGTGTAGCTGGAAATCCCATGCAGCAAAACACCTTTTGTTTATAGATATTAGCTAAGTAGATATACTTGTAGGTAAGCGTGTTAATTTCGGAGTTTTTATGGTTTTGTTATACTTAGTGATATTCTGAGTAGCGCATTGAGAGTGAATAACTACGTGTGCAAATATTTTCAACAATACATGAATATAAACTATACACACGTGTCTAGATCTCTTTACGTTGGCCTATAATGAGGAAATATAGTTAACGGAATTACCTATCTACCGGAGTTTGCTGTTACATGCAAATTCAACCTTATTCCGCCAGGAATAAGATACGATTTCAAAGGTTATGAATATTCAAATAAAATTCTCATCTATTATTATCGTTACTTCGTTACATCGTAAATATTTTATAAATGAGAATGAGTTTCTTTTTTTGTTTTTTAAGACGGTTGCCGCACACTAGGAATTTTTCCTGTATTGTGTGCGTTTACAAACATTTAAACTCACATACACAAACAGCCAGACCCGGAACAACTACTTTTAGGTCATACAAATATTTGTTCCGTGCGGGAATCGAACCCGTGACGCGCAGCGCAGCAGTCAATAGATTAACCACTGCGCCAACCGTGCCGTCAAATCGTCGTGTTTGTTATTCCTATGAGAAATCGGGTGAAGCCACATAAAATGCAAAAGTGAGTTTATTTGTTACGCTTTCAGTTTTCACGTAGTGGTGTATAGCTAGCCGTAATGGGGCCCCATATCAAAATATCTTGGCGGGGTCTTTTGCAAAAAGGACGGTGACGTTTTTATTTTTTTAAGTAAGTAAATATCCCCTGCTTTTGGTGCCTTAACTACACAGCCGATCATCATGGAATTTTGCATAACTACCTATCAGAAAAGGACATAGGATAGGTTCCTACGGGAACGCATGTGAAACCGCGGGAAAAATATCAAAATAAAATGCGGAATAACAATCTTAATCTTTTTATTTTTCAACATTAATATAATTGAAACCTTAAAAACAAATACCTGCCTACTCTAAATTAAAATATGGTTACAACAAAATTTATAAAACCAAATTATACAATAGATTAAAAAGTTTCTGTTACCTAAGTATTATGTCAATAAAGAATTATTACTTAATATTATTTTAAAGTCTCTGACGCAACTCGGGACCCTTCGGGCCCCGGACCTTTGGACGGCGTTATTATTATTATTATTATTATATAGATTAAAAACAAGTACTTACATAATATTTTTTTTTATAGCTTTTATTTTCATAGATATTTGTAACAAATTAATTATATAGTTACATCTACCAATGGCTGCTAAACAAAATCAAAAATGCTGCCGCCACAGAAATCTAAATAATAAGGCACTAGAAATGCTATCTACTATCTTTTAATACCGGGACGCATGTCGTCAGTTCGCGGCTACCAACACATAGACAAACAATAAATACACAATTACGCCTACACATGTCACTAGCATTGATGCAACGAAAATTAAACTTTAAGCTATGGCGTTAAGCAATATTTTATAAAAACGCAAAATCTCAGGAGTCGTGGCCACTCGCGCCAATAAGCACACTTACTTGCTAATAGTGCAGCGCAACGCTCGTATCGATAACTTTCCGTTGAGCGTCGTTGTTCGCCCAGGAGTCTTGCAACTATAGATGACTAATTTTAGTTAAATTTAAAAATTAAATTGATTCAATTTACCTAAATTTCCTTTTGTTTTTGTATTTATTCATATAGTTGGTAATTAAGCACAAATATAAGTAGGTGCGGATAACTTTTTTTTTCTTCTTTTTTTTTAACACTTTAGTAAGAAATAAAACATATAGAAGATGTAATAAGTAAATAAATATTAAACGAAAAATCACAATTCATTCCCATTTCGGTAAAACTAGGTAAGCCAAACATAATAAATTATCGATACAAAACAGTAGTGGCACGTCACTAATTGGCGCTCAACTCATGCGGCCGTGTTCCTGGAAATTTACGGAGTGGCGAAATTATTTATTGCGCATGCCTATAATTCCATTGCTGCTTTTAGCAGTTGTAATCGTAGATATGAACAAGCTTAAGCATCAATGGTTATTGAAATGAGAAAACAATTCGATTTTCTGCGACAATCGTAGTACTGCCGTGTGATTCTGTAACCATCTCACCGTGAAAGTTTGGGTGAGGTGAGCGTGGAGTGAGCTGTCATTCGCTAGGGATTAACACTATTAAGTGCTCACTTCACTTATGATTTCATGGTGAGATTTTTACAGAATCGACCGGCTGGTGATGAATAATTGTATTTAGTATATTTCATCATAAAAACATAATTTAAAAATAAAATGGTATTTATTTATGAAATGCTAATCCCTTTATTTGAAAAGTTACATATTGTGGAAGAATTTCCGCGGTTGGATATGCTGCAAAACACCATTTTTACGCCTTTGCGTCCGAAACAAACGCTCCACGCGCACTTGTGGCGTACGAGTCACATGTGCGGCGACAAGGTCACGGACCTTTACGACTTCTACTGCCTTATTATTTAGATTTCTGTGGCTGCCGCCAAACAAAAGCATGCTTTTAACTAACAAGGGGAGGGCACGACCTTCGGGAAACGGATTCGCTTCATTTTTTGTATAGTGTTAGTATACCATGTGGGAATACCATCAGCAAAATAGTAACACGCAACGCTCAGAAACAACTGAGAAAATCGCGCTTAAAGTTTACTTAGCACTTTATGAATAAGTTGTATTGTATTAAACTCCGGTCGAGCGTTCCGTGGCGTAAGTGGCAATGCTCCCGACTCGTGCTCTCGCTCGCTCGAGTTCGAGTCTACCTTATTGATTTTTTTTTTTAATTTATTTATTTACTTTAATTCTTACTTTTTATTTATTATAAAAATGAATAAATTACTAAATTATTATTGTTCTGTATTTATTTATTTATTCCAAATATTTTTTTTTTTCTCTAACTAAAAAAAATAATAATTTAGTGATTTCTTCATTTTTATAATAAATAAAAAGTAAGAATTAAGGTAAATAAATAAATTAAAAAAACAAATCAACAAGGTAGGCTCGAACTCGAGCGAGCGAGAGCACGAGTCGAGAGCGTTGCCACTTACGCCACGGAACGCTCGACCGGAGTTTAATGTAACTTATTCATAAAGTGCTAGGTAAACTTTAAGCGCGATTTTCTCAGTTATTTCTGAGCGTTGCGTGTTACTATTTTGCTGATGGTATACCCACATGGTATACTATCACTATACAAAAAATGAAGCGAATCCGTTTCCCTAAGGTCGTGCCCTCCCCTTGTAAGATTAGTATAATTTGACTACGCTGTATAAAAACCGGCAGCGGCACCCACTGGCGGTACGGTACGACAAGGGATTTTTGTAATACTTACAGATGATTTTGAATCTAATTTAACACTGTTAACGCTCACATTTCATTGGTACGCCACAGCCTGCATTGGCATCCTTCGGCACGTTCTGGCATGCCATGTCATCGCGAATTGTGAACGATAACTATGATCTCATCATGCGCTTACTAAAATCTAGTGGTCTCGAACGTCGTAGAGTGAGATCGGTAGATCGGTAGCTATTTGACAAAAAAATACAATATTCAATCAAATTCGTTTATTTATTAAAAAAAAAAAAAACTTACAGACTAATTTATAACAATCATACCTAAGTATAACAATCATACTTAGGTATGATTGTTATAAATTATGTGAGCCCATATCGGTAGAAATACCGAAAAATCGGTAGGTTCGAGACCACTGCTAAAATCCCTTGTCGTGCTATGTCGCCAGTAGGTGACAGCCCTACCTTAAATTATCACTAAGAACAGTAAAGGAAAAAATCTCGAATACAACAATGGTGCGAAAAGAAGTATACAATTTTGATTAACAGTATTAATTATTATATTATCTTTATCACGTATTTATAATTAGAAGAATTATCCACACTAATATTATAAATGCGAAAGTAACTTTGTCTGTCTGTTACGCCTTCGAGGCCTAACCGCTGGGCAATTGTGATGAAAAATATGGAGATAGTTTGAAGCCTGGGAAAGGACACTAATTGCCTAAATTATTTTTAATCAAAAACATTGTTCACTCTTGCTCAGAAAGTCGTAATTAAAACATTTTAACAATCCATGAAATCTCTTGTTGAAATCTCCATTACTGCATTTTGAATCTCGGTCTATAGCGGAACAAGTGGGAAATAAAAAGTTCCAATCGTCACCACTGGGGAGGAACGAAACTTTTTTTTCCCGCTCGTACCCAGTGGGGAGGACCGGGTGGGGACGACCGGGAATAAACGATAAATAAAAAGTTACTTACATAACTTAAACTCTAATAGCTATAGATAATGTAAAATTTAAATATACATACTTTTATATCTTTATTTTGCATATTATCTACTAATTTTTAAACTAATATAATAAAAAGACGATTGTTTGTAACAGATAAACTAAGATATACAACGTGTAACGTTAAATGCGCAAAACCTCAGACCCCTCAACTGATTTTTAATTGAATTGACATATTTCAGAGAGAAAACAAGTCATTAAAAAAAATTGTATAGGTTTTATTTGCTGTTTTAGTTTTACTGGCCATTCTGATCGTTTCTTGCGTCTGCGACGACGCTTTATCGCGGGAGGAGTCGTCACCGGGCCGCTTTGCCGTGCTGACATTGGGTTGCTTGACCTATTAATAAATAGACACGGCAACGTTTTTAATGAAGATTTTTTGGAAAATGTGACCTATATTAAAAAGTGGTTTAGTTAATTCTGCTCGTTATTCTGATCAAACTATTTTCAGGTTTTGCGCATTTAACGTTACACGTTGTATATATTTTTAACCCGTTTCCACCTACCACCGGTCCCTGAGACTGCAACGGCAACTAGCAAATAAAGGATAAGGTAAGTTTACTTTCATTACACACACGCATTTTGTGACTACTGTTTTTTCCTAAATAAAGCATGTGTAGAAAAGGTATATAGGATGACTGGTAATTAGTGAACGATACTTAAACACATGATTCTACTCATGACAACAAACAAGTTTTATAATGGGACAAAAAGTGAAATGACGAAAAAAAAAATCAGCTGTTCCCTACATTTTGACGACTCGTACGAACATAAATGTAGGGAACAGCTGATTTTTTTTCGCTATTTCGGATTTGGTCCGATAGTAAAAGTTGTGTGTAATGATGAGTACAATCATGTGTTTAAGTTTAAGTATCGGCCATTAATTACCAGTCACCCTATAATTATAGACGTGCAGTCCTTTGCAGATACGGTTTTTTGCAGGATCCCGTTTAGTAGTGTACGTGTTTAAATATACATATTCACACAAACATCTTGTTTTCCGGATACTATAAACAGGATGCTTGTGTGAATATATATATTTAAACACGTAGACTATTAAACGGGATCCTGTAAAAAAACCGTACCTGCAAAAAACGGGATCTTGCCGTAAAGGGCCCTTACACATCGAAATATTTGAATGCAAAAAAAAAATACGTTGCGGTCTCCGGGACCGCGATGGTAGGTGGATAAGGGTTAATATTTTCACCACTAGTATGCTACATTTGTAAGCGTACTCTCTTTTACTCGTATTATACTATTTTCAAAAATAGACGTGATAGTAATATACAATCACAGTAATAAAAAATAAAGACACAATAATAAATCAGTTTCAGTAAAATTTAACTGGCAGTTCGTATAGTGTATCAGTTCCGTTTTTAAATCTTTTGAGAACAATGCTTTGTTTTGGGAAAAGGATAGGCAGATGATGTTTTAAAATATTTTTTTGCGGCACAACAACCAGGGTCTGACTTAGGTTCATCCTTAGATATTCTTACTTTTAACCCTTAAATGCATGATTTATTTTATGGTATTGCAAAAATGCTATTGTATAGGTATTTATCTATAGAATTTAGATAATAAATATATAATAATTATACAATAATATTAATATTCATAGAGTGTATATATTGTTTTGACAAAAAGAGGTGCGTTTAGAAACTCACAGCTATCACATTCTTAAAAAAAATAAATGACGTACTTTGCATTTAACGATTACGATTGACGTATTATGCATTTAAGGGTTAACTCTCTTTTCTTTTTCTCACATTCCTCTTCTTCAGCACCCATAATTTCTTCAGTGCTAGTGTCTGAATTATAATTTTTATCTCGACTATTACAAGATCTCACGAATTTACGCTTCTTTGAAATATGTAAAATCGATTGACTCCATTCGAAAAAAAAAAAATCTTTATTCTTATCTTCCTGATATTCTTATTCTGGTAATAATGCCTGACTGCGTTCAGAAAAAAATTCGTCTCCTTGCTTATTATTTACAAATAATACGTTTATTCATCATCATCTTCCTGCCCTTGTCCCATTTTATTTGGGGTCGGCGCAACACGTCTTTTTCCATTCTTCCCTGTTAGACGTTATGGCATCATTTACTCCTTTGTCTTTTATGTCATTCTTCACACCATCCATGCATCTTTTCTTTGGCCTTCCTCTCCCTCTCCATCCATCATCAAATAATATATTTATTAATACAAACAAATTACCTAATACAAGTAAATTTACAAAAATGTTGACGACCCCCAAACATTTTTACTAAAATGAATAAATCCTACCTTGTGATGCCATATTTGCGTAGAATACCAACGAATGCGAATCGAAGCACACAGAAAACTTTTTCTCACGGCGAAATACGCATAAAACATCACAGGGGTCCAGGGTGCGTCATCCTTGATGTATAGGCCCGTGACGCGCCTGGCACGTCATCATCCAATGTTCGGAGCCTGGCTAAAGTATGCATGAAAATGATTAATCTGTTAAAGTTTACTAGCTGGCATAGAACAATAACTTCATGAATGAGTGTTTGATAATCCCAAGTTTAGTTACTTTGAAAACATTTTTTTTCCAATTTACGAATTATTTTAACCTATCATAATTGATATAATTAATGGGCACTAGCCCTACCCGTGTGTTAAATTAATGTCACTATTGTAGCGCCACGTTGTATACTTAACAATAGATTCATAATATATATGTAAATATATTTAATATTTGGTCGGACCACCTTGCGCGTCTAAAACAGTGTCCAGTCTGTCCTTCATGCCGGCCACCATGTTCCAGCAGGTATCCGTGCCCCTGAGACCCTAAAACAAAGAAAATTTTGTCAATTTCAATACTAATAAGAAGATTCTTTCTATTTCTTAAAGCCGTGGACCGATTTACATAATTCAAACGGGAATCTCAGTTTTGAACATAATCCTGTCATTTGACTAAAATCTCGCAAATATTCCTATAAACAAAAAAAAACTCGTTTTCAAGTTACGTAATTATTTACAACTAGCATCCGCCCGCAACTTCGATTGCGTAGAATTCGGAATTCCCGGCGTTTAACACATTGAACGCCATGTGGTGGTCACCGGTGAGCGACAGCAATTATTTTAGTTAATTCTTTGAATAGTAATAAGAAATAATTATTTGGAGTGGGGTTTTTGACTATTTTGAACCGTATGAGCCAATAAAATATAACGTGTAAAATTTGCCGAAATCGCGAATCAGCGTCAGCCCATATGGAAAGTTCAGTGGTGGTCAGTGGTGGTCACCGGTGACCACCACAGCGTTCAATGTGTTAAAAATATGTTGCTAATAATGCAGGGCCGTAGCCTGCATTGTGGGGCAATGCCCTACCTTCAAACACTAATGCCCTACCTTAAGAAAACACCATGAACTAAGTTATGACGGAAAAAAAATACTAGCTTATAATGACATCTAAATTATTCCAAATTAACCACGGCATTTTACAATCATAATATACATAAATTCTTTATTCTGCTCATAGATGGCATTTGAAATATGTGTGCAAGATTTGTTCGTATTACAGTCTATGGAACGGGAATCACTTAGCCTCTAAAATCCTAAGGACTATGTTGGTCCTTACCTTAAATTTTAAAGTCAGCCTGTATAGCATCGCCGACAATTAAGTATTAAGTGACAAAAGTTAAGAAAGCCAAAAATCGATTGACTAAACAATATACAATATTTATTTGTTCTAGACTTAAACCTATTACAAGTTTTGAACCTTATTAAATTAAGCTATTGTAGTTCTATGGCAAGATACAAGACAAAATGCAACTGGGTTTAAACTAGGAGGACTCCTGTGCTATAAGCACCAGTTACTTCTGCCACCACCGTGATCGAACTGCTATTACAAGTTTGGTGCGGTGCAAACTAGAACAGATCAAGTATCATTTTTACTTCCGCCCTACCTGTAACACCAGTTGCCCTACCTTAAATTCAAGTCTAGCTACGGCCCTGTAATAACATAGCTACTGTAATTGGTTTATTTATATATGTATAGAAAGACAGATTAGGTAGGCTTAATACATTCCTGTCTGTGAAACCATGGAAATACACACAAAATTTCAACCCAATCGGTCAAGCCCTTTAGTAGTTGACATACCACAGCAGCGTCACCTTCCGGATCCAATTGTATTTTTAAAATAATCCAGGAAACCATCGAAATACATACCCATATAAAATTTGAACCCAATCGGTTCAGTCGTTTAGAATTTATGTGAAAAAGATAAGTATGGAAGGATAATTCACACTATCCGTTGTCCTATTACCCGTTTTCCCATAAGAATGAAGCATTTTCCCGCAATAAAAAGCAGCCTATGTTCAGTATCAGGGATAATTTCGGCTTCTAATAGTAAAACAAATTTTTAAATGGTTCCAGTAGTTTCGGAGCCTATTCAATACAAACAAACAATCAAATCTGTCCTCTTTATAACATTAGTGTAGATTATTCTTGAACATTAAAATTCTCAAATATTCTACGTTAATATATCAGATTAATACGAATACGAAAACTAATAATAAATTAAACTAATTAGAACAATACAAAACACTTTAATTAGATATTCAAATCTTAATAAAACAGTAATAGTCCGTATTGACTCCCACATCATTTACTTTAAAATCCAATCATTACCTACTGGATTAATTAACTTTTGTTTAGAATGTTTCATGACAAAATGGAATCAAAAACAATACAGTCAATTTGGGTAACTTTGATTCATTCGGGTAACTTTGACAGCGGGACCATGAACTAGTTTTGATTATTTTTTCGCATGAAGCCAACACTATTCATAAATGTTTATTTTAGATTTGCAATTTTAAACAAGCTTCGTAAACGCACCTTAAAAAAAAGTAAGCTGTCAAAGTAAGAAAACATCAAAACTTTTTTTCTGAATATAGCGCGCGAATTCAAGTTTGCTTGTTATGTTTGTTAGTTCGCAATGTTACCCAGATTGATAAAAATAATACTTATTACTACTTTTTTATGCATGGCTCTGTGTGTCAAAGTTACCCATTTTATGAAGGTAACTTTGACAGGGCACAGAATTGAGATTTTCTACTATATTGGTATGTTTTATAAACTTTCTGTGAATTTCTATAGATGGAAAGTAATACGAGAGCACTGATAAAATAAAAAACACTCGAGTGATAGGCGTAAATTTTTTAAATATAGTATAAAATATCGCCCTTATCTGTCAAAGTTACCCAGATTGACTGTAATTCATCGAATTCTGTTTACTTAAGTATAACCCTGAATTTGAACTTTCACTTACGATACTTACTATGCCTTCTGTTAGCTTAATTCGAAAATTCTATATAAAAACACCATTGACACATTTTTTCAACACTTACTAGCCTTTGTTTTTTTTAATTTAAAAATCGTATTTACAAAAATACTACTCACCGGTTATATCTGTCATCTCGATATCAATCGAAGCGCTGCCTTTGAATTTGCGCCAACTAAGGCGCCGTAATCTTATAAGATCCGCACGTATTATAAATTAAAACACAACAACAGTAACTAATGAGACACAATTACTTTTTCTATTGTTACCGAACTTTAAATTTCTCTAAAACACAGTACTACGACTCCAAAGTCCAACTGGTCCAACTGACTGACGCGTGGCTGTGTCGCAACTGACGTATTCGTTTAAGTTCGTGAAGGATCGGATAAACTCGGAAGCGGTGGCGGATGCGCGGCGGCGCTCATTGGCTCTCAATTCTGTCTGTGCAACCATTGGTCAATTTTAGAAACGTTGAAAACTCCACCAATCATGCACAGGATACTTTCTTTCTAACACTATATGGCGCGTTGTAGTTATAGATATGTATAGAGTTTACCGTGATGTGCTGGCGTCTGTACTTATTTTCCAAATTGTACTGATTTTTAAGCCTGGCTTTTGATTTTTTATGAATGGAACGTATAGCGAAGCGTGTGTGTGTAAATAGTATGAATGAGCGTGTCGCTGCGCAAAGCTCGATCTATGGAATATGATACAATTTCAAATTAGTTCAAGTTCGTTTCGAGCGGTGACTGGTGCATTTTTTGCTTTGATATTTTCTGTGAATTTTAGTGTTTTGATTAGTTTTGCGGTGATTATCTTTGTTTTGAAGTGATTAAAAAGTTTCTTGACATTAAAATGAATTCGGAAACGCATGCAAATGTGCCTTGTGATGGATTAAAGTATGTGCAATAGTTATTCGGAAAGGTAAATACTTTCAAGTTTTACAGGCGAATATAATCTCATTACTTCACCTAAACCTACTTTTTGAGTATTTCTCAAAAATCTAAATTACGTAATAGGCATTTTAGTCGAAAATTGCCTTCAGGGTGCCTTTCCGGAACTTTTAAAGAAGCTCATTTAGTTGTGACCATTCCTGCGACAAGTTGTCGTGCTTTTTCATGTTTAATACGTATTCACACATATTTAATTAAGAAATAAGTACTCATGAACAAGAACGGCTTTCCGAATTATCGAAAATTGCAATAGAAAAACAGCTGTTGGTAGAATTAAAACGTTCACCAACTTTTTACGCCGATTGATTACGCCGTTTTGAGTTAGAATACATAATTTTTATATTTTGTAATGTCCGCATAATTAATTGTAAAAATTAAAGCAGGCGCCAGGATCATGTTCTCTAATGAATTGACAAAAAACGGCTTTTATCAAAGCTACTGAATGTAAATTTTAAAACTGTCTAGCAATTTTTACCATGCCTTCCGTGTGCATGCTGTTTGTCATCTGTCTGTGATAAAGAAGCGAAGAATGAAGAGTTATGGCTGTTCACATTGTGAGTAATTATAAATTAATATTATCAACATCGTAAACAATGTGTAGTTAGGAATCAATCAATAACTTGTATGCCATCTAGTGGCCCGATTGTAATATTTTGCGTATAGCGACTGTGAGTGAAATATGAACTAACTCGAGCTCTGTTGTGCCAATAATGTTAATAGATGGCTCTTATACGTCTTATCATATTTTAAACGAAACTGATAACTTGAAAATGAAAAAGTTGCGATTTTGTAAAGGATTACCAATACTTTGAGTATTTAATTTATATAAGAAAAAAATGGTGCATTGCTAATAGAAAAAACTTACAATTATTATGAAATTACAATATTAGTAAGAACTAAAACGAATCAGTCGGTAGGCACAACTTTGACAGGCGATACGGTAGGTAGGTACTTAGTTTTTTTTCTTTTTAAGTATGTTGGCTGACTTTGTTTGATTCTCGCCACGGTGTTTATAGTTAGCGCGTGTGTCAAGAATTTTTATTTGTTTTTCTATATTTGTTGATACTTTTGTGGCTTGTTATTGTTTAAGTGTGTTGTTCTAGTGTTCGTAACCAGGTTTGTATTGTGATTGTCCTGTTTTAAGTCTAGTTTTATACAAGATGGATAAGAATAAACCCCCTGATCCTGACCCCCCAGATATTCCAGGTTCTTCACCTTATTTTTCTTCTTTATCTCCGAATCCATTATCTCAATTTGCAGATGTTGTATGTAGCGTTTCAGAGATGGATACACAATCCCAAAAAAACCCACGTAAACGTCCCGGGGACGATGAAATTTTGACACCCACCCCCCCCAACAAACACCCAAAAAGCCAAATTAGCCGTACTAAGTACTCCGTAATGGACAAGGCTCCTTACGTTGTCCACGTTTCTCGTATAGAGAGTCAACCAGTTGCTGGCACCACACTACATCCTGTTAATTTTGGTAAATTCCTTATGAATAACAACATTGCGAACATTGTTCGTGGTGGTGTTAACAGAGTCGGTAGAAACCGTGTTTCAGTGGAGTTTACTTCCCCCCAGGATGCTAACTCTTTCTTGGTAAACAGTTTGTTGTCCAAATATAGTTATACTGCGTCAATCCCTACATTTAATGTCACAAGGATGGGTGTTGTTACCGGTGTTCCTTCAGGTATTACAGAAGAAGAAGCTGTAACCTATTTGTCTGTGCCCTCAGGCTGCGGGAAAATTCTGAAAGTCCGCCGTATTAATAGAAAAGTCCAAAGAGACGGAGTTAATGAGTGGAAACCCACTGAAACATGTGTTCTGACGTTTGATGGACAGGTATTACCAAATAGGATTTACTGTTGTTACACATCCCTCCCTGTTGTGCAATACATATACCCGACAATTCAATGCCGCAAGTGTTGCAGATTTGGACATGTTGCGAATCTATGCAGGTCTAAACCACGCTGCAGTAAGTGTGGCCACGATCACCCCGGTGATGGTTGCAACACTTCTGAGGGCGAGGCCTTCTGTGTGCTTTGTTCGGGTAATCACTTTGCCAATAGCAGGTCATGCCCCGAGTATGGTAGGCAGAGAGCTATTAAAACAGTAATGGCTGAGAAATCCATCCACTATGCTGAGGCCAGTAAGATTATCCCAACAGCTTCCCGCAATTATGCCAACATCACCAAAACTCCAATCTCTCAGTCCTACCGCAAAACTGTGACACTTAAACCTAAGACCCATGCCCCCCTTTCCCCATCTTATGACAGAGTTGTTCATCAACAGATAGTTAGTTCTCCCCAACCTTCACAGCCTAATGGCTGCGCTCTTAATCACAATAATGTCTGCTCTAATAATACTGGTTCTATTATTGAACTTCTTATAAAACTTTTACCTACTGTTGTTTCTTCTTCTTCTTCTGCTAGTTCCCAATCACCGTCCAACGTTGCCGATCAACTTATTTCATTACTTCTACAAATTAAAAATGGCGTCTCGCCAAACATTTCTACAGTGGAATGTGAGGAGCGTGTGGCATAAAAAGCACGACCTCATATTTCTTTTAAATAAATACAAGCCATTGGCTTGTTCCATAGCTGAGACTTGGCTCACCCCAAGTCTTAGCTTTCGTATGCCACACTTTAACATTCTCAGATGTGACAGATCTGATGGCTATGGAGGATCGGCTCTCCTGGTCAACAATCGGGTCCCTCTTTTGCCCCTCCCTCTTCCTACGCTCACAGGTGATATGAGTATTGTGGCAGGAAGGGTGGAAGGCATTACAGTGTTTTCGATTTACATTGCTCATCCTCATCACGATTTTTTAGTTATTTTAAAAAACATTCTTTCTAATATTCATGGACCAATTTTGGTCATGGGTGATTTTAACTGCCATCATTATAGATGGGGGTCTGAGCGCTGTGATGCCTTTGGTGCGGCTCTGGTTGAGATCTTGGACGATCTGAATCTCTGCATTCTTAATAATGGCTGCCCAACTCGCAGATCTCCTCCTGGTCAACAAAAGAGTTGTGTTGATTTAACATTTTGTTCGGTTGAGTTGGCAGCTTCGACCCATTGGGAATGTACGACCTTGTCGCATGGTAGTGACCATTATCCTATTGTCATATCTTTGATTAATAAGACTTTTTTAGAAAAAACTTCCCCTCCACTTTTGAAATATAATCTGTCCAAACCAGATTGGGCTAAATTTGTATCACTATTGGAGGGTAAAATTGATGTTCTTCCAAATTTAAATTCAAGTTTATTAGATTCTTCTGGTCACTGCCATGCCAAGAGTTGTTATGAGGGATTTGTTGCAGCTATTACCTCCAGTGCAGATTCTTGCTTTCCGCTGAAAAACAGTGCCCGTAACAAATTACCTTCACCCCCGTGGTGGGATCCAGAGTGTACTTTGGCAATTAGGGATAGAGATGAGGCCGAGGAGCGTTATAATGTAGATATGAGCACCGAAAATCTACTGGCATATTTACGGATAAATGCCAGATCCAAGCGTCACCTTCGCAAGAAGAAACGTGAGGGCTGGGTTAAGTTCTGCACCTCCTTATCTCCCTCTACTCCAATTTCGGTGGTCTGGAAAAGCATCAACAGGTTTAGACGGGGGTGCTCTCCATCAGTCTCTTCACCAATCACTAGAGAAACAGCTGACCTTTTTTTTGACAAAATTGCTCCACCATATGTTCCTCTCTCTTTAGAATGTTTAAACAATATGCCCCTGCAAAATGCTTCAGAGGATCCTTTTGATGTGCCATTTACTTTGAAAGAACTGAATGTGGTGCTCAGGCATGTCCGGGACTCAGCCCCCGGTATTGACAGTGTTCCATATTCTTTTATCGTTCATTCTGGAGACAAGGCTAAACTTTACTTCCTCAATATCATTAATTATTGTTACAGTCATGGTTGGGTTCCAGATCAGTGGAAGTTGCAAATTATTATTCCCCTACTGAAGCCAGGCAAACATGTAGATGATCCGAATGGCCTTAGGCCAATTGCTTTGTCCTCAGTCTTGGCCAAATTATTGGAACACCTTATTAAAAATCGACTTGAATGGATAGTCGAATCGAGAGATTTACTGCCGAATTATCAATTTGGCTTCAGGAAAGGGCTCGGCACTATGGATAGTGTTGGCGTTTTAGTTGCAGATATTCGCTTAGCGTTTTCTAAAAACGAATCTGTTGTTGCCGCCTTCCTAGACATATCATCTGCATATGACAACGTTCTTCTTCCCGTTCTCAGGCAGAAACTGCACCAGCTGAGTCTCCCGGTTAAGATGATCGAATGCATCTGTGGACTTCTCCTGTCCCGTTCTTTGGTTCTGAGGGTCCAGGGCGAGGATTTCGATGAAAGGCAGACTTGGAAAGGACTCCCGCAAGGCTCCGTGCTGAGCCCCCTTCTTTATAATTTGTACACAGTGGACATTGGCTCCTGTCTAAATAACAACTGTCACATCCTCCAATATGCCGATGACATAGTCTTATATGTGTCAGATCCTTCAATTGTAGACGCTGCGTCATCTCTATGCCTCTCTCTGGACTCTTTGAACCAGTGGCTTTTAAGTCATGGTATGTCGTTATCTACACAAAAAAGTTCGGCAGTAATTTTCTCTCGCAAAAGATCGATCCCGCACATTACAGTCGACATTTTAGGTTATAATATTCCATTAGTAGATAAAGTAAAATTTTTAGGCGTTTTTCTAGACTCAAAATTAAATGGGAAACATCATATTAATTTATTAATTAAAAAATGTGAAAGAGTTGTTTCGATTTTAAAAGCTCTCGCGGGTGTCTGGTGGGGTGCTCACCCTTATACTATGAAATTGGTCTATAACGCGTTAATCCGTAGTGTTTTAGACTATGGTACGTTCCATCTAGTTCCATGCAACAAGGGTGCTTTGGCTGGGCTGGATAGGATTCAGTCAAAATGTCTTCGGATCATCTCTGGTTGTATGAAGTCTTCTCCCGTTAACGCATTGCAGGTTGAGTGTGCTGAACCTCCCTTGGCCCTAAGACGTCAGTATCTGGCCTCCCGTTTTCTGGCTAGATTAATATCTAGATCTTCCCATCCTCTTTTAGCAAGATTGTATGAGTTAGATGCCTTATGCAGAAGCTCAAATTCCTGAAAAAACAAAGAGATTCCCTTAGTTATAAAAACATTTCGTCAATTTCATAATTTAGAATGTCCAATAGAACAGAATCCCCGATTACCTCTTTTTAACTTTCCCTATGAAGTCATATGCTTCATTCCAAAAATTTTTTTTGACATTGGTATTTCCAAAAAGTCCTCTTCAGCAAATTCGGCCTTCAATGCCGCGGTGGGAGAACGATGGACTGGATTCCAAAGGTTTTTTACAGATGCTTCAAAATTTAATGATCTCAGTAACACTGGCGCTGCGGTTTATTACCAAAGTTCCAGAATTATTTTACAGTACAAATGCCCTGAGGAGGCTTCTGTGTTCACGGGCGAGTGTGTGGCTTTATTGGAAGCTTGTCTTTTCATAGAGTCACATCACAATATTGAAAAAGCCGTTATTTTCACTGACTCTCTTAGCTGTCTGCAAGCCTTATTACAAAACCCTTTCAAAAGTAAATTGCACAGTTCCTTGGTTTTAAAAATTAAAAAATCTTTATTGTCTTGTGCTAGTAGTCAAAGAGAGGTTCAGTTAGTTTGGATACCTAGTCATTGTGGCATTAAGGGCAATGAGTGTGTTGATGCTTTGGCCAAAGATGCTTGCTCATCAGCATCAGCTGATCTCACCTACAATATTCTCCAGGGGTATGACTTACTGAGTCTTCCTAAGGTTAAATTACAATCCTCATGGCAGGAACAGTGGAATGACACTGGAAGGAAAAGGGGCAGGTTTTACTATGCAGTTCAACCAACAATAAAACCAAAACCTTGGTTCTACGGCTACAAAAAAGTCTCCAAAACAATTATATCCGTCCTTTGTAGAATTCGCTTAGGTTTTTGTTGTACTCCGGTTTTTTTGCAAAAAATTCGTGTTAGAGATTCCTCTCTCTGTGAGTGCGGGTTGGCAGAGGGCACTTTGGATCACATCTTTTTTGAATGCTCAAACAACGTTCCACCTTTAGATTTATACAAGCGCCTCCCAAAACTTAAGATCCCTCTTCCGATTAATTTCCCCTCTTTATTAACATATTCCTCTCCAGATCTATTTGTGGCGATGATGACTTTCATCCGTCACAACAACATAAAATTATAAATTATTCTGTCTGTGTGGGTGTGGTATGCGTATATTTTATGTTTTAACAAGTATAATATTTATTTAATTTTATTTTTTTTGTTTGTTTCAGTCCCGTACTAACCCAACAAGATCTGTATTGCGTTCAATTGTATCAATCAAAGATAATTTTATTTTTATTATTTTTTTTTTTTTTTTTTGTTTTTTTTGTTTCTCGTGCACACGTGTTTTTCTATTTTCACTTTAGACATTGGCAGAATAGTCGACATCGGCTTTGCTTGCCATTTATTAAAAATAGAATAGAATAGAAGTATGTTGGCTTGCCCTAAGTTTAACCTCTAGGCACGCCACTGACGGTAAGTAAAACTGGATTGATTCTTTTACGAACATCTGTCTTGCCAATGAACCTTCCCTTCTTTCATAAAATAATCGGAGAGCTCATCTCTTAACGCATTCAAATGTGCAGGCGATCGTCGAGGAATATTTCTCATAGGTAGTAGTGATCTCATATCTTCATTATTTTGCCTACGTGTGTCTTCATTCGTAACTTCATCTTCAGTGTCATTCATATATGTATTTCTAGAGTGACGTCTCAAATAATTATGTAAAAGGACAATTGCCATAACCACTAGCTCAGCTTTATCAGGCTGTAAAAGCATTGGTTTTCTGAGAACTCTAAAGACAGACGATATGATACAAAATGCATTTTCAACAGTTCTTCTGGCTCTGCTTAGCCTGTAGTTGAATACTCTCTTTGAAGTGCCTTTTGGATGTGCCCCAGCATATGGTTTCATCAGATTTTCACTTAAAGCAAAGGCACTATCACCCACAAAGAAATATGGTATTGGAATATGTCTCCGTGGGAGTGAATCAGGTGATGGAAGGTTTATTGTACGATCTTCTATCATTTCACAGAGTTTTGTATCTTTAAAGATGCCACCATCTGAAATCCTTCCTTGGCATCCCACATCTACAAATAGAAAATTATAATCGGCGTCAACCAAAGCAAAAAGAACGATGCTAAAGAAGTTTTTATAGTTGTAGAATTCAGTTCCACTTTTGATAGGTGCCTCAAGCACAACATGTTTTCCGTCCAGTGCCCCTAAACAGTGTGGAAAATTCCACTTCTCTTCAAACTGTTTGCTTATGTTCAACCAAGTTTCTTCTGTCGTTGGAAGCTAAAACAAAAAACTTTTATTTAATTTATGGCTACGAGACAGTCATTGTACTTAGTAGCCCAACACTCGCTGGTGACAATTTTTGAGGTGCCATTATAGTGAGCATCTCTTGATTTTATTGCTAGCTATATTGAACTAGACTAAAAAACGAACTAAATATTTAGTCGTTTCGACATTTGTCCATCGGTGCCACGATACCTACCTTCCTGGAGAGTTATATCTTCTATCTAGTAGTTTATATCAAGAGATAGGACCTACAGTTATAAATTATTTTTATGTTTTTCAGGAGGCGGTTCAACAACCGATTAATGAAGAAAATCTGCAGAACGAATTTGCTACTCCACGTACACGGTATGAACCTACGCGAGCTAAACAAGCAAAAAAAGATGAAAGCAGCAGTGTACTGGCCGATGTAGTGGGCATATTACAAACTACTGCCAATAAGTTGGGAAATTCAGGCGCTCCAGATTTAACTACAACTTTCGCTTCCTATATATCAGCTAAAATGAATACTTATTCCCTTCAAACCAGGAATTCGGTCGAACATGGAATTTTTGAAATTTTGATGAAGGCTGACAGAGGTTATTATGAATCATCATATCGACAGCAGGATAACTACCCCAGTTCATACCAAGAATCCTATTATGCATCACAGAAGAAAGGACAAGATTATGTGGATCTGACCGGATATGTTAATCGTCCTGGAACTTCCGAATTTAATCGTCCCTCGCCTTCCGCGCAAACTCCAGATACAAATCAAGCCGGACGCTATGGCTATACCACGGCAAGGAACGAAGAATATATGAACCAACAGCCATCGTTTGTAACGTCACTAGAATCTAACCAATCCTATGACGACTTTAATGATTTGATGTGATAATACTGTTCTTTAATTGACTTATTAAGAATAAAACTTACCTTGATATAATCTTTTAATTCCTCAATTATGGCGGAGCATACTTCTGTAATAATGCCACTTATGGCTTGTTTTGATACTCTGAAGGTATACTGTAAACTTGTGTAAGAGTCACCACTAGCTAAAAAACGAAGTGTTATTGCCAGTCTGTCTTGGATTGAAATTGGAGCCCTTAACTGTGTGCGATTCCGAAAAATTCTTGGTCCGACTAATCTGAGTAGATCTTCAAATGTCGTTGGACTCATCCTTAAGAAATTTTGAAATTGTCCAGTTAATCTCATATCGGCCATTAGTTTTGCACCAGCTCTCTGACTATACAACTCTGTACGCTACCAACGTCGATGTCTTCTGCGTTTTATCACATGATTCACTATTAATAATGAAGCACTGACTATCATCAGAGCCCGCAATTGGTCGTCACGATCCATTCCTTTGCGTGTTCTTTTGCAGACTGAGCGATCCGTTCGCGCGCATCTCGGAAACAGATGTGAGTAGGTACATGCGCGGTTCGTGCGCACGTTGTGCGCGCCCCGCGTCTACACTGATGCAATGCTCGTTTCGTGTTGCATTGCATGTTGCGTTGCAGCAGTCTGTACCCGCCTTTAGGGTGAACATTAGCAACTTTCAAAGGACGGATAGATAACCTTAAGCCGGGTACACATTGGTGCAATGTAACATGTAATGCAACATGCAATGCAAGAATTTGACGTCCACATTGCTGCAATGTATCATGTAAAGTAACAGAATTCCCATAGTGTAGACGCCTTGCGCGCACGAACCGCGTCTACTACGCGCACGAACAGATTGTTGCAACTCTTGCGCGTAGCGACCCGAAATTTGTCGGTTTTTTCCCCGAACACAAAGAGGCGCGCAGTATGCGCGGAGCGTCAGTGTGGACAGGTTGTGTGGTGTGTACGGCTAGACGCGCGCGAACATGGAACAAGACGACGCTACTGCGGCGGAGGAGGCGGTTACATTTACGTGGAGTGAAGAAAAAGTGCTTCAATTAATTGAAGTGTACAGATCAAAGGAAATTTTGTGGAATCCACAACATGAGAATTTTTATAAAAAACATTTTAAAGAGGATGCATGGATGGAAATTGCTAATTTGATGGAAACAACACAAGAAAAATGTAACAGTAAAATGATTAGTATTTTATCATCCTACCGTCGTGAAAAAGCGAAGGAAAAGAAATCGAAAGGAACAGGAAAAGGTAAATAAATAATAATAATTTACTATTTATTATTTATTCATATACTTTATTCTTAGTACAATCGTAGGTTGGAAACCGCAAAAATGTTTGTGTATTGAAATGTAAATTGGCATAGCCGACTAATATTGAAATTGGCTTTTTTCTCTACAAAATGACAACTTTGACAACAACTACAATATTTTAATGGATTGAAATCACAAATTAATTATTAAATATTATTAATTATTATTAGTCAAGTTTACTTAAAAACAACTATGTTTAAAACTGACTGAATTATGTTTTTTATTTAATTTTTTTCATGATTATTATTTTATTTTTTCAGGTGCCTCGGAGACATACAAAAGTCGATGGTTTGCCTTTGATTCTTTGAAGTTCTTGGACAACCGTAACAAACCGAGAAAGAGAATGAACACGGTAAGCAGGGGCGTTCCTTTCATTAAAGCCGAAAAGCCCGGCTTTCAGTCAAACGTAAACCTAACAATAAAAAAAAAATACACAAGTAAACTTGTAAAATTATCCAACTCAATCGTGTCGCAAGAATTGATAAGAATAATAAAAAATAATCTGCGCGGCCCGGCCGGCGGCCGCCCGCTATAGTGTACGATGCAATGCAAGGTTGCCAGGTTTACATACTCAAAGAATAATAATTTAAATTCCGCGCAGTTCTAATCACGCGCACCGTTGCCAAACCTCTCCAATGCCGCTATTGCGAGAACGCAACAATAAACATCGTCCCGTCTCGCTCGCACGAGCTGGCTTCTTATGAGGCTTCTGGACCTCTCATTATTTGCATAGAAATTGTTCACGTTGTTGATAACATTAGTATGTACAGAAGACAGCACATCAAGTTACCCCACTTTGGCCTTGAACCCGTTATGAGCATGAACCGCGAGAATCGTGCGAAAGAGATAAATAGCTTTTGTCTGTTATTACTTATAATGTTTCGTGCTGCAGCGCTGCGCAGCCTGTCAGTGCGTACGTGACCGTGGTTGAGTACGCCCGCGTCGTCGGTGCGTCGGCGCGTGGTGTACACGACGATGCGCGCTTACGCAACCACCGTCACATCCCACAGAATAAGATACTGTGCGATAAGAAATAGCGTAGCAGGTTGAATGCTTGAATCCAATCGAAATAATGCTATGGTAATATAACAGACGGTCCGCGCAATGCCTAAAATACTTATGAAAGCTTATACTAATCAATATTTTTTTATTTAAATGATCTTTTACTTAATCCGTCGTTCTTACATATTTGTTGGAAAATTACAATGAATTAAGTAGCGAAATTTCGCGCTTATTGTTAAGCAGACAGGTAGGTATAATCTGATATGAGAAATTCTTTCTTTTAAATTCAATCAGGTTGGTTAATTACCTACTTACTAGCGGTCAGTAACCTCTTTTGTTCGCGCGGCGGGTGTAGCTGGAAATCCCATGCAGCAAAACACCTTTTGTTTATAGATATTAGCTAAGTAGATATACTTGTAGGTAAGCGTGTTAATTTCGGAGTTTTTATGGTTTTGTTATACTTAGTGATATTCTGAGTAGCGCATTGAGAGTGAATAACTACGTGTGCAAATATTTTCAACAATACATGAATATAAACTATACACACGTGTCTAGATCTCTTTACGTTGGCCTATAATGAGGAAATATAGTTAACGGAATTACCTATCTACCGGAGTTTGCTGTTACATGCAAATTCAACCTTATTCCGCCAGGAATAAGATACGATTTCAAAGGTTATGAATATTCAAATAAAATTCTCATCTATTATTATCGTTACTTCGTTACATCGTAAATATTTTATAAATGAGAATGAGTTTCTTTTTTTGTTTTTTAAGACGGTTGCCGCACACTAGGAATTTTTCCTGTATTGTGTGCGTTTACAAACATTTAAACTCACATACACAAACAGCCAGACCCGGAACAACTACTTTTAGGTCATACAAATATTTGTTCCGTGCGGGAATCGAACCCGTGACGCGCAGCGCAGCAGTCAATAGATTAACCACTGCGCCAACCGTGCCGTCAAATCGTCGTGTTTGTTATTCCTATGAGAAATCGGGTGAAGCCACATAAAATGCAAAAGTGAGTTTATTTGTTACGCTTTCAGTTTTCACGTAGTGGTGTATAGCTAGCCGTAATGGGGCCCCATATCAAAATATCTTGGCGGGGTCTTTTGCAAAAAGGACGGTGACGTTTTTATTTTTTTAAGTAAGTAAATATCCCCTGCTTTTGGTGCCTTAACTACACAGCCGATCATCATGGAATTTTGCATAACTACCTATCAGAAAAGGACATAGGATAGGTTCCTACGGGAACGCATGTGAAACCGCGGGAAAAATATCAAAATAAAATGCGGAATAACAATCTTAATCTTTTTATTTTTCAACATTAATATAATTGAAACCTTAAAAACAAATACCTGCCTACTCTAAATTAAAATATGGTTACAACAAAATTTATAAAACCAAATTATACAATAGATTAAAAAGTTTCTGTTACCTAAGTATTATGTCAATAAAGAATTATTACTTAATATTATTTTAAAGTCTCTGACGCAACTCGGGACCCTTCGGGCCCCGGACCTTTGGACGGCGTTATTATTATTATTATTATTATATAGATTAAAAACAAGTACTTACATAATATTTTTTTTTATAGCTTTTATTTTCATAGATATTTGTAACAAATTAATTATATAGTTACATCTACCAATGGCTGCTAAACAAAATCAAAAATGCTGCCGCCACAGAAATCTAAATAATAAGGCACTAGAAATGCTATCTACTATCTTTTAATACCGGGACGCATGTCGTCAGTTCGCGGCTACCAACACATAGACAAACAATAAATACACAATTACGCCTACACATGTCACTAGCATTGATGCAACGAAAATTAAACTTTAAGCTATGGCGTTAAGCAATATTTTATAAAAACGCAAAATCTCAGGAGTCGTGGCCACTCGCGCCAATAAGCACACTTACTTGCTAATAGTGCAGCGCAACGCTCGTATCGATAACTTTCCGTTGAGCGTCGTTGTTCGCCCAGGAGTCTTGCAACTATAGATGACTAATTTTAGTTAAATTTAAAAATTAAATTGATTCAATTTACCTAAATTTCCTTTTGTTTTTGTATTTATTCATATAGTTGGTAATTAAGCACAAATATAAGTAGGTGCGGATAACTTTTTTTTTCTTCTTTTTTTTTAACACTTTAGTAAGAAATAAAACATATAGAAGATGTAATAAGTAAATAAATATTAAACGAAAAATCACAATTCATTCCCATTTCGGTAAAACTAGGTAAGCCAAACATAATAAATTATCGATACAAAACAGTAGTGGCACGTCACTAATTGGCGCTCAACTCATGCGGCCGTGTTCCTGGAAATTTACGGAGTGGCGAAATTATTTATTGCGCATGCCTATAATTCCATTGCTGCTTTTAGCAGTTGTAATCGTAGATATGAACAAGCTTAAGCATCAATGGTTATTGAAATGAGAAAACAATTCGATTTTCTGCGACAATCGTAGTACTGCCGTGTGATTCTGTAACCATCTCACCGTGAAAGTTTGGGTGAGGTGAGCGTGGAGTGAGCTGTCATTCGCTAGGGATTAACACTATTAAGTGCTCACTTCACTTATGATTTCATGGTGAGATTTTTACAGAATCGACCGGCTGGTGATGAATAATTGTATTTAGTATATTTCATCATAAAAACATAATTTAAAAATAAAATGGTATTTATTTATGAAATGCTAATCCCTTTATTTGAAAAGTTACATATTGTGGAAGAATTTCCGCGGTTGGATATGCTGCAAAACACCATTTTTACGCCTTTGCGTCCGAAACAAACGCTCCACGCGCACTTGTGGCGTACGAGTCACATGTGCGGCGACAAGGTCACGGACCTTTACGACTTCTACTGCCTTATTATTTAGATTTCTGTGGCTGCCGCCAAACAAAAGCATGCTTTTAACTAACAAGGGGAGGGCACGACCTTCGGGAAACGGATTCGCTTCATTTTTTGTATAGTGTTAGTATACCATGTGGGAATACCATCAGCAAAATAGTAACACGCAACGCTCAGAAACAACTGAGAAAATCGCGCTTAAAGTTTACTTAGCACTTTATGAATAAGTTGTATTGTATTAAACTCCGGTCGAGCGTTCCGTGGCGTAAGTGGCAATGCTCCCGACTCGTGCTCTCGCTCGCTCGAGTTCGAGTCTACCTTATTGATTTTTTTTTTTAATTTATTTATTTACTTTAATTCTTACTTTTTATTTATTATAAAAATGAATAAATTACTAAATTATTATTGTTCTGTATTTATTTATTTATTCCAAATATTTTTTTTTTTCTCTAACTAAAAAAAATAATAATTTAGTGATTTCTTCATTTTTATAATAAATAAAAAGTAAGAATTAAGGTAAATAAATAAATTAAAAAAACAAATCAACAAGGTAGGCTCGAACTCGAGCGAGCGAGAGCACGAGTCGAGAGCGTTGCCACTTACGCCACGGAACGCTCGACCGGAGTTTAATGTAACTTATTCATAAAGTGCTAGGTAAACTTTAAGCGCGATTTTCTCAGTTATTTCTGAGCGTTGCGTGTTACTATTTTGCTGATGGTATACCCACATGGTATACTATCACTATACAAAAAATGAAGCGAATCCGTTTCCCTAAGGTCGTGCCCTCCCCTTGTAAGATTAGTATAATTTGACTACGCTGTATAAAAACCGGCAGCGGCACCCACTGGCGGTACGGTACGACAAGGGATTTTTGTAATACTTACAGATGATTTTGAATCTAATTTAACACTGTTAACGCTCACATTTCATTGGTACGCCACAGCCTGCATTGGCATCCTTCGGCACGTTCTGGCATGCCATGTCATCGCGAATTGTGAACGATAACTATGATCTCATCATGCGCTTACTAAAATCTAGTGGTCTCGAACGTCGTAGAGTGAGATCGGTAGATCGGTAGCTATTTGACAAAAAAATACAATATTCAATCAAATTCGTTTATTTATTAAAAAAAAAAAAAACTTACAGACTAATTTATAACAATCATACCTAAGTATAACAATCATACTTAGGTATGATTGTTATAAATTATGTGAGCCCATATCGGTAGAAATACCGAAAAATCGGTAGGTTCGAGACCACTGCTAAAATCCCTTGTCGTGCTATGTCGCCAGTAGGTGACAGCCCTACCTTAAATTATCACTAAGAACAGTAAAGGAAAAAATCTCGAATACAACAATGGTGCGAAAAGAAGTATACAATTTTGATTAACAGTATTAATTATTATATTATCTTTATCACGTATTTATAATTAGAAGAATTATCCACACTAATATTATAAATGCGAAAGTAACTTTGTCTGTCTGTTACGCCTTCGAGGCCTAACCGCTGGGCAATTGTGATGAAAAATATGGAGATAGTTTGAAGCCTGGGAAAGGACACTAATTGCCTAAATTATTTTTAATCAAAAACATTGTTCACTCTTGCTCAGAAAGTCGTAATTAAAACATTTTAACAATCCATGAAATCTCTTGTTGAAATCTCCATTACTGCATTTTGAATCTCGGTCTATAGCGGAACAAGTGGGAAATAAAAAGTTCCAATCGTCACCACTGGGGAGGAACGAAACTTTTTTTTCCCGCTCGTACCCAGTGGGGAGGACCGGGTGGGGACGACCGGGAATAAACGATAAATAAAAAGTTACTTACATAACTTAAACTCTAATAGCTATAGATAATGTAAAATTTAAATATACATACTTTTATATCTTTATTTTGCATATTATCTACTAATTTTTAAACTAATATAATAAAAAGACGATTGTTTGTAACAGATAAACTAAGATATACAACGTGTAACGTTAAATGCGCAAAACCTCAGACCCCTCAACTGATTTTTAATTGAATTGACATATTTCAGAGAGAAAACAAGTCATTAAAAAAAATTGTATAGGTTTTATTTGCTGTTTTAGTTTTACTGGCCATTCTGATCGTTTCTTGCGTCTGCGACGACGCTTTATCGCGGGAGGAGTCGTCACCGGGCCGCTTTGCCGTGCTGACATTGGGTTGCTTGACCTATTAATAAATAGACACGGCAACGTTTTTAATGAAGATTTTTTGGAAAATGTGACCTATATTAAAAAGTGGTTTAGTTAATTCTGCTCGTTATTCTGATCAAACTATTTTCAGGTTTTGCGCATTTAACGTTACACGTTGTATATATTTTTAACCCGTTTCCACCTACCACCGGTCCCTGAGACTGCAACGGCAACTAGCAAATAAAGGATAAGGTAAGTTTACTTTCATTACACACACGCATTTTGTGACTACTGTTTTTTCCTAAATAAAGCATGTGTAGAAAAGGTATATAGGATGACTGGTAATTAGTGAACGATACTTAAACACATGATTCTACTCATGACAACAAACAAGTTTTATAATGGGACAAAAAGTGAAATGACGAAAAAAAAAATCAGCTGTTCCCTACATTTTGACGACTCGTACGAACATAAATGTAGGGAACAGCTGATTTTTTTTCGCTATTTCGGATTTGGTCCGATAGTAAAAGTTGTGTGTAATGATGAGTACAATCATGTGTTTAAGTTTAAGTATCGGCCATTAATTACCAGTCACCCTATAATTATAGACGTGCAGTCCTTTGCAGATACGGTTTTTTGCAGGATCCCGTTTAGTAGTGTACGTGTTTAAATATACATATTCACACAAACATCTTGTTTTCCGGATACTATAAACAGGATGCTTGTGTGAATATATATATTTAAACACGTAGACTATTAAACGGGATCCTGTAAAAAAACCGTACCTGCAAAAAACGGGATCTTGCCGTAAAGGGCCCTTACACATCGAAATATTTGAATGCAAAAAAAAAATACGTTGCGGTCTCCGGGACCGCGATGGTAGGTGGATAAGGGTTAATATTTTCACCACTAGTATGCTACATTTGTAAGCGTACTCTCTTTTACTCGTATTATACTATTTTCAAAAATAGACGTGATAGTAATATACAATCACAGTAATAAAAAATAAAGACACAATAATAAATCAGTTTCAGTAAAATTTAACTGGCAGTTCGTATAGTGTATCAGTTCCGTTTTTAAATCTTTTGAGAACAATGCTTTGTTTTGGGAAAAGGATAGGCAGATGATGTTTTAAAATATTTTTTTGCGGCACAACAACCAGGGTCTGACTTAGGTTCATCCTTAGATATTCTTACTTTTAACCCTTAAATGCATGATTTATTTTATGGTATTGCAAAAATGCTATTGTATAGGTATTTATCTATAGAATTTAGATAATAAATATATAATAATTATACAATAATATTAATATTCATAGAGTGTATATATTGTTTTGACAAAAAGAGGTGCGTTTAGAAACTCACAGCTATCACATTCTTAAAAAAAATAAATGACGTACTTTGCATTTAACGATTACGATTGACGTATTATGCATTTAAGGGTTAACTCTCTTTTCTTTTTCTCACATTCCTCTTCTTCAGCACCCATAATTTCTTCAGTGCTAGTGTCTGAATTATAATTTTTATCTCGACTATTACAAGATCTCACGAATTTACGCTTCTTTGAAATATGTAAAATCGATTGACTCCATTCGAAAAAAAAAAAAATCTTTATTCTTATCTTCCTGATATTCTTATTCTGGTAATAATGCCTGACTGCGTTCAGAAAAAAATTCGTCTCCTTGCTTATTATTTACAAATAATACGTTTATTCATCATCATCTTCCTGCCCTTGTCCCATTTTATTTGGGGTCGGCGCAACACGTCTTTTTCCATTCTTCCCTGTTAGACGTTATGGCATCATTTACTCCTTTGTCTTTTATGTCATTCTTCACACCATCCATGCATCTTTTCTTTGGCCTTCCTCTCCCTCTCCATCCATCATCAAATAATATATTTATTAATACAAACAAATTACCTAATACAAGTAAATTTACAAAAATGTTGACGACCCCCAAACATTTTTACTAAAATGAATAAATCCTACCTTGTGATGCCATATTTGCGTAGAATACCAACGAATGCGAATCGAAGCACACAGAAAACTTTTTCTCACGGCGAAATACGCATAAAACATCACAGGGGTCCAGGGTGCGTCATCCTTGATGTATAGGCCCGTGACGCGCCTGGCACGTCATCATCCAATGTTCGGAGCCTGGCTAAAGTATGCATGAAAATGATTAATCTGTTAAAGTTTACTAGCTGGCATAGAACAATAACTTCATGAATGAGTGTTTGATAATCCCAAGTTTAGTTACTTTGAAAACATTTTTTTTCCAATTTACGAATTATTTTAACCTATCATAATTGATATAATTAATGGGCACTAGCCCTACCCGTGTGTTAAATTAATGTCACTATTGTAGCGCCACGTTGTATACTTAACAATAGATTCATAATATATATGTAAATATATTTAATATTTGGTCGGACCACCTTGCGCGTCTAAAACAGTGTCCAGTCTGTCCTTCATGCCGGCCACCATGTTCCAGCAGGTATCCGTGCCCCTGAGACCCTAAAACAAAGAAAATTTTGTCAATTTCAATACTAATAAGAAGATTCTTTCTATTTCTTAAAGCCGTGGACCGATTTACATAATTCAAACGGGAATCTCAGTTTTGAACATAATCCTGTCATTTGACTAAAATCTCGCAAATATTCCTATAAACAAAAAAAAACTCGTTTTCAAGTTACGTAATTATTTACAACTAGCAGCCGCCCGCAACTTCGATTGCGTAGAATTCGGAATTCCCGGCGTTTAACACATTGAACGCCATGTGGTGGTCACCGGTGAGCGACAGCAATTATTTTAGTTAATTCTTTGAATAGTAATAAGAAATAATTATTTGGAGTGGGGTTTTTGACTATTTTGAACCGTATGAGCCAATAAAATATAACGTGTAAAATTTGCCGAAATCGCGAATCAGCGTCAGCCCATATGGAAAGTTCAGTGGTGGTCAGTGGTGGTCACCGGTGACCACCACAGCGTTCAATGTGTTAAAAATATGTTGCTAATAATGCAGGGCCGTAGCCTGCATTGTGGGGCAATGCCCTACCTTCAAACACTAATGCCCTACCTTAAGAAAACACCATGAACTAAGTTATGACGGAAAAAAAATACTAGCTTATAATGACATCTAAATTATTCCAAATTAACCACGGCATTTTACAATCATAATATACATAAATTCTTTATTCTGCTCATAGATGGCATTTGAAATATGTGTGCAAGATTTGTTCGTATTACAGTCTATGGAACGGGAATCACTTAGCCTCTAAAATCCTAAGGACTATGTTGGTCCTTACCTTAAATTTTAAAGTCAGCCTGTATAGCATCGCCGACAATTAAGTATTAAGTGACAAAAGTTAAGAAAGCCAAAAATCGATTGACTAAACAATATACAATATTTATTTGTTCTAGACTTAAACCTATTACAAGTTTTGAACCTTATTAAATTAAGCTATTGTAGTTCTATGGCAAGATACAAGACAAAATGCAACTGGGTTTAAACTAGGAGGACTCCTGTGCTATAAGCACCAGTTACTTCTGCCACCACCGTGATCGAACTGCTATTACAAGTTTGGTGCGGTGCAAACTAGAACAGATCAAGTATCATTTTTACTTCCGCCCTACCTGTAACACCAGTTGCCCTACCTTAAATTCAAGTCTAGCTACGGCCCTGTAATAACATAGCTACTGTAATTGGTTTATTTATATATGTATAGAAAGACAGATTAGGTAGGCTTAATACATTCCTGTCTGTGAAACCATGGAAATACACACAAAATTTCAACCCAATCGGTCAAGCCCTTTAGTAGTTGACATACCACAGCAGCGTCACCTTCCGGATCCAATTGTATTTTTAAAATAATCCAGGAAACCATCGAAATACATACCCATATAAAATTTGAACCCAATCGGTTCAGTCGTTTAGAATTTATGTGAAAAAGATAAGTATGGAAGGATAATTCACACTATCCGTTGTCCTATTACCCGTTTTCCCATAAGAATGAAGCATTTTCCCGCAATAAAAAGCAGCCTATGTTCAGTATCAGGGATAATTTCGGCTTCTAATAGTAAAACAAATTTTTAAATGGTTCCAGTAGTTTCGGAGCCTATTCAATACAAACAAACAATCAAATCTGTCCTCTTTATAACATTAGTGTAGATTATTCTTGAACATTAAAATTCTCAAATATTCTACGTTAATATATCAGATTAATACGAATACGAAAACTAATAATAAATTAAACTAATTAGAACAATACAAAACACTTTAATTAGATATTCAAATCTTAATAAAACAGTAATAGTCCGTATTGACTCCCACATCATTTACTTTAAAATCCAATCATTACCTACTGGATTAATTAACTTTTGTTTAGAATGTTTCATGACAAAATGGAATCAAAAACAATACAGTCAATTTGGGTAACTTTGATTCATTCGGGTAACTTTGACAGCGGGACCATGAACTAGTTTTGATTATTTTTTCGCATGAAGCCAACACTATTCATAAATGTTTATTTTAGATTTGCAATTTTAAACAAGCTTCGTAAACGCACCTTAAAAAAAAGTAAGCTGTCAAAGTAAGAAAACATCAAAACTTTTTTTCTGAATATAGCGCGCGAATTCAAGTTTGCTTGTTATGTTTGTTAGTTCGCAATGTTACCCAGATTGATAAAAATAATACTTATTACTACTTTTTTATGCATGGCTCTGTGTGTCAAAGTTACCCATTTTATGAAGGTAACTTTGACAGGGCACAGAATTGAGATTTTCTACTATATTGGTATGTTTTATAAACTTTCTGTGAATTTCTATAGATGGAAAGTAATACGAGAGCACTGATAAAATAAAAAACACTCGAGTGATAGGCGTAAATTTTTTAAATATAGTATAAAATATCGCCCTTATCTGTCAAAGTTACCCAGATTGACTGTAATTCATCGAATTCTGTTTACTTAAGTATAACCCTGAATTTGAACTTTCACTTACGATACTTACTATGCCTTCTGTTAGCTTAATTCGAAAATTCTATATAAAAACACCATTGACACATTTTTTCAACACTTACTAGCCTTTGTTTTTTTTAATTTAAAAATCGTATTTACAAAAATACTACTCACCGGTTATATCTGTCATCTCGATATCAATCGAAGCGCTGCCTTTGAATTTGCGCCAACTAAGGCGCCGTAATCTTATAAGATCCGCACGTATTATAAATTAAAACACAACAACAGTAACTAATGAGACACAATTACTTTTTCTATTGTTACCGAACTTTAAATTTCTCTAAAACACAGTACTACGACTCCAAAGTCCAACTGGTCCAACTGACTGACGCGTGGCTGTGTCGCAACTGACGTATTCGTTTAAGTTCGTGAAGGATCGGATAAACTCGGAAGCGGTGGCGGATGCGCGGCGGCGCTCATTGGCTCTCAATTCTGTCTGTGCAACCATTGGTCAATTTTAGAAACGTTGAAAACTCCACCAATCATGCACAGGATACTTTCTTTCTAACACTATATGGCGCGTTGTAGTTATAGATATGTATAGAGTTTACCGTGATGTGCTGGCGTCTGTACTTATTTTCCAAATTGTACTGATTTTTAAGCCTGGCTTTTGATTTTTTATGAATGGAACGTATAGCGAAGCGTGTGTGTGTAAATAGTATGAATGAGCGTGTCGCTGCGCAAAGCTCGATCTATGGAATATGATACAATTTCAAATTAGTTCAAGTTCGTTTCGAGCGGTGACTGGTGCATTTTTTGCTTTGATATTTTCTGTGAATTTTAGTGTTTTGATTAGTTTTGCGGTGATTATCTTTGTTTTGAAGTGATTAAAAAGTTTCTTGACATTAAAATGAATTCGGAAACGCATGCAAATGTGCCTTGTGATGGATTAAAGTATGTGCAATAGTTATTCGGAAAGGTAAATACTTTCAAGTTTTACAGGCGAATATAATCTCATTACTTCACCTAAACCTACTTTTTGAGTATTTCTCAAAAATCTAAATTACGTAATAGGCATTTTAGTCGAAAATTGCCTTCAGGGTGCCTTTCCGGAACTTTTAAAGAAGCTCATTTAGTTGTGACCATTCCTGCGACAAGTTGTCGTGCTTTTTCATGTTTAATACGTATTCACACATATTTAATTAAGAAATAAGTACTCATGAACAAGAACGGCTTTCCGAATTATCGAAAATTGCAATAGAAAAACAGCTGTTGGTAGAATTAAAACGTTCACCAACTTTTTACGCCGATTGATTACGCCGTTTTGAGTTAGAATACATAATTTTTATATTTTGTAATGTCCGCATAATTAATTGTAAAAATTAAAGCAGGCGCCAGGATCATGTTCTCTAATGAATTGACAAAAAACGGCTTTTATCAAAGCTACTGAATGTAAATTTTAAAACTGTCTAGCAATTTTTACCATGCCTTCCGTGTGCATGCTGTTTGTCATCTGTCTGTGATAAAGAAGCGAAGAATGAAGAGTTATGGCTGTTCACATTGTGAGTAATTATAAATTAATATTATCAACATCGTAAACAATGTGTAGTTAGGAATCAATCAATAACTTGTATGCCATCTAGTGGCCCGATTGTAATATTTTGCGTATAGCGACTGTGAGTGAAATATGAACTAACTCGAGCTCTGTTGTGCCAATAATGTTAATAGATGGCTCTTATACGTCTTATCATATTTTAAACGAAACTGATAACTTGAAAATGAAAAAGTTGCGATTTTGTAAAGGATTACCAATACTTTGAGTATTTAATTTATATAAGAAAAAAATGGTGCATTGCTAATAGAAAAAACTTACAATTATTATGAAATTACAATATTAGTAAGAACTAAAACGAATCAGTCGGTAGGCACAACTTTGACAGGCGATACGGTAGGTAGGTACTTAGTTTTTTTTCTTTTTAAGTATGTTGGCTGACTTTGTTTGATTCTCGCCACGGTGTTTATAGTTAGCGCGTGTGTCAAGAATTTTTATTTGTTTTTCTATATTTGTTGATACTTTTGTGGCTTGTTATTGTTTAAGTGTGTTGTTCTAGTGTTCGTAACCAGGTTTGTATTGTGATTGTCCTGTTTTAAGTCTAGTTTTATACAAGATGGATAAGAATAAACCCCCTGATCCTGACCCCCCAGATATTCCAGGTTCTTCACCTTATTTTTCTTCTTTATCTCCGAATCCATTATCTCAATTTGCAGATGTTGTATGTAGCGTTTCAGAGATGGATACACAATCCCAAAAAAACCCACGTAAACGTCCCGGGGACGATGAAATTTTGACACCCACCCCCCCCAACAAACACCCAAAAAGCCAAATTAGCCGTACTAAGTACTCCGTAATGGACAAGGCTCCTTACGTTGTCCACGTTTCTCGTATAGAGAGTCAACCAGTTGCTGGCACCACACTACATCCTGTTAATTTTGGTAAATTCCTTATGAATAACAACATTGCGAACATTGTTCGTGGTGGTGTTAACAGAGTCGGTAGAAACCGTGTTTCAGTGGAGTTTACTTCCCCCCAGGATGCTAACTCTTTCTTGGTAAACAGTTTGTTGTCCAAATATAGTTATACTGCGTCAATCCCTACATTTAATGTCACAAGGATGGGTGTTGTTACCGGTGTTCCTTCAGGTATTACAGAAGAAGAAGCTGTAACCTATTTGTCTGTGCCCTCAGGCTGCGGGAAAATTCTGAAAGTCCGCCGTATTAATAGAAAAGTCCAAAGAGACGGAGTTAATGAGTGGAAACCCACTGAAACATGTGTTCTGACGTTTGATGGACAGGTATTACCAAATAGGATTTACTGTTGTTACACATCCCTCCCTGTTGTGCAATACATATACCCGACAATTCAATGCCGCAAGTGTTGCAGATTTGGACATGTTGCGAATCTATGCAGGTCTAAACCACGCTGCAGTAAGTGTGGCCACGATCACCCCGGTGATGGTTGCAACACTTCTGAGGGCGAGGCCTTCTGTGTGCTTTGTTCGGGTAATCACTTTGCCAATAGCAGGTCATGCCCCGAGTATGGTAGGCAGAGAGCTATTAAAACAGTAATGGCTGAGAAATCCATCCACTATGCTGAGGCCAGTAAGATTATCCCAACAGCTTCCCGCAATTATGCCAACATCACCAAAACTCCAATCTCTCAGTCCTACCGCAAAACTGTGACACTTAAACCTAAGACCCATGCCCCCCTTTCCCCATCTTATGACAGAGTTGTTCATCAACAGATAGTTAGTTCTCCCCAACCTTCACAGCCTAATGGCTGCGCTCTTAATCACAATAATGTCTGCTCTAATAATACTGGTTCTATTATTGAACTTCTTATAAAACTTTTACCTACTGTTGTTTCTTCTTCTTCTTCTGCTAGTTCCCAATCACCGTCCAACGTTGCCGATCAACTTATTTCATTACTTCTACAAATTAAAAATGGCGTCTCGCCAAACATTTCTACAGTGGAATGTGAGGAGCGTGTGGCATAAAAAGCACGACCTCATATTTCTTTTAAATAAATACAAGCCATTGGCTTGTTCCATAGCTGAGACTTGGCTCACCCCAAGTCTTAGCTTTCGTATGCCACACTTTAACATTCTCAGATGTGACAGATCTGATGGCTATGGAGGATCGGCTCTCCTGGTCAACAATCGGGTCCCTCTTTTGCCCCTCCCTCTTCCTACGCTCACAGGTGATATGAGTATTGTGGCAGGAAGGGTGGAAGGCATTACAGTGTTTTCGATTTACATTGCTCATCCTCATCACGATTTTTTAGTTATTTTAAAAAACATTCTTTCTAATATTCATGGACCAATTTTGGTCATGGGTGATTTTAACTGCCATCATTATAGATGGGGGTCTGAGCGCTGTGATGCCTTTGGTGCGGCTCTGGTTGAGATCTTGGACGATCTGAATCTCTGCATTCTTAATAATGGCTGCCCAACTCGCAGATCTCCTCCTGGTCAACAAAAGAGTTGTGTTGATTTAACATTTTGTTCGGTTGAGTTGGCAGCTTCGACCCATTGGGAATGTACGACCTTGTCGCATGGTAGTGACCATTATCCTATTGTCATATCTTTGATTAATAAGACTTTTTTAGAAAAAACTTCCCCTCCACTTTTGAAATATAATCTGTCCAAACCAGATTGGGCTAAATTTGTATCACTATTGGAGGGTAAAATTGATGTTCTTCCAAATTTAAATTCAAGTTTATTAGATTCTTCTGGTCACTGCCATGCCAAGAGTTGTTATGAGGGATTTGTTGCAGCTATTACCTCCAGTGCAGATTCTTGCTTTCCGCTGAAAAACAGTGCCCGTAACAAATTACCTTCACCCCCGTGGTGGGATCCAGAGTGTACTTTGGCAATTAGGGATAGAGATGAGGCCGAGGAGCGTTATAATGTAGATATGAGCACCGAAAATCTACTGGCATATTTACGGATAAATGCCAGATCCAAGCGTCACCTTCGCAAGAAGAAACGTGAGGGCTGGGTTAAGTTCTGCACCTCCTTATCTCCCTCTACTCCAATTTCGGTGGTCTGGAAAAGCATCAACAGGTTTAGACGGGGGTGCTCTCCATCAGTCTCTTCACCAATCACTAGAGAAACAGCTGACCTTTTTTTTGACAAAATTGCTCCACCATATGTTCCTCTCTCTTTAGAATGTTTAAACAATATGCCCCTGCAAAATGCTTCAGAGGATCCTTTTGATGTGCCATTTACTTTGAAAGAACTGAATGTGGTGCTCAGGCATGTCCGGGACTCAGCCCCCGGTATTGACAGTGTTCCATATTCTTTTATCGTTCATTCTGGAGACAAGGCTAAACTTTACTTCCTCAATATCATTAATTATTGTTACAGTCATGGTTGGGTTCCAGATCAGTGGAAGTTGCAAATTATTATTCCCCTACTGAAGCCAGGCAAACATGTAGATGATCCGAATGGCCTTAGGCCAATTGCTTTGTCCTCAGTCTTGGCCAAATTATTGGAACACCTTATTAAAAATCGACTTGAATGGATAGTCGAATCGAGAGATTTACTGCCGAATTATCAATTTGGCTTCAGGAAAGGGCTCGGCACTATGGATAGTGTTGGCGTTTTAGTTGCAGATATTCGCTTAGCGTTTTCTAAAAACGAATCTGTTGTTGCCGCCTTCCTAGACATATCATCTGCATATGACAACGTTCTTCTTCCCGTTCTCAGGCAGAAACTGCACCAGCTGAGTCTCCCGGTTAAGATGATCGAATGCATCTGTGGACTTCTCCTGTCCCGTTCTTTGGTTCTGAGGGTCCAGGGCGAGGATTTCGATGAAAGGCAGACTTGGAAAGGACTCCCGCAAGGCTCCGTGCTGAGCCCCCTTCTTTATAATTTGTACACAGTGGACATTGGCTCCTGTCTAAATAACAACTGTCACATCCTCCAATATGCCGATGACATAGTCTTATATGTGTCAGATCCTTCAATTGTAGACGCTGCGTCATCTCTATGCCTCTCTCTGGACTCTTTGAACCAGTGGCTTTTAAGTCATGGTATGTCGTTATCTACACAAAAAAGTTCGGCAGTAATTTTCTCTCGCAAAAGATCGATCCCGCACATTACAGTCGACATTTTAGGTTATAATATTCCATTAGTAGATAAAGTAAAATTTTTAGGCGTTTTTCTAGACTCAAAATTAAATGGGAAACATCATATTAATTTATTAATTAAAAAATGTGAAAGAGTTGTTTCGATTTTAAAAGCTCTCGCGGGTGTCTGGTGGGGTGCTCACCCTTATACTATGAAATTGGTCTATAACGCGTTAATCCGTAGTGTTTTAGACTATGGTACGTTCCATCTAGTTCCATGCAACAAGGGTGCTTTGGCTGGGCTGGATAGGATTCAGTCAAAATGTCTTCGGATCATCTCTGGTTGTATGAAGTCTTCTCCCGTTAACGCATTGCAGGTTGAGTGTGCTGAACCTCCCTTGGCCCTAAGACGTCAGTATCTGGCCTCCCGTTTTCTGGCTAGATTAATATCTAGATCTTCCCATCCTCTTTTAGCAAGATTGTATGAGTTAGATGCCTTATGCAGAAGCTCAAATTCCTGAAAAAACAAAGAGATTCCCTTAGTTATAAAAACATTTCGTCAATTTCATAATTTAGAATGTCCAATAGAACAGAATCCCCGATTACCTCTTTTTAACTTTCCCTATGAAGTCATATGCTTCATTCCAAAAATTTTTTTTGACATTGGTATTTCCAAAAAGTCCTCTTCAGCAAATTCGGCCTTCAATGCCGCGGTGGGAGAACGATGGACTGGATTCCAAAGGTTTTTTACAGATGCTTCAAAATTTAATGATCTCAGTAACACTGGCGCTGCGGTTTATTACCAAAGTTCCAGAATTATTTTACAGTACAAATGCCCTGAGGAGGCTTCTGTGTTCACGGGCGAGTGTGTGGCTTTATTGGAAGCTTGTCTTTTCATAGAGTCACATCACAATATTGAAAAAGCCGTTATTTTCACTGACTCTCTTAGCTGTCTGCAAGCCTTATTACAAAACCCTTTCAAAAGTAAATTGCACAGTTCCTTGGTTTTAAAAATTAAAAAATCTTTATTGTCTTGTGCTAGTAGTCAAAGAGAGGTTCAGTTAGTTTGGATACCTAGTCATTGTGGCATTAAGGGCAATGAGTGTGTTGATGCTTTGGCCAAAGATGCTTGCTCATCAGCATCAGCTGATCTCACCTACAATATTCTCCAGGGGTATGACTTACTGAGTCTTCCTAAGGTTAAATTACAATCCTCATGGCAGGAACAGTGGAATGACACTGGAAGGAAAAGGGGCAGGTTTTACTATGCAGTTCAACCAACAATAAAACCAAAACCTTGGTTCTACGGCTACAAAAAAGTCTCCAAAACAATTATATCCGTCCTTTGTAGAATTCGCTTAGGTTTTTGTTGTACTCCGGTTTTTTTGCAAAAAATTCGTGTTAGAGATTCCTCTCTCTGTGAGTGCGGGTTGGCAGAGGGCACTTTGGATCACATCTTTTTTGAATGCTCAAACAACGTTCCACCTTTAGATTTATACAAGCGCCTCCCAAAACTTAAGATCCCTCTTCCGATTAATTTCCCCTCTTTATTAACATATTCCTCTCCAGATCTATTTGTGGCGATGATGACTTTCATCCGTCACAACAACATAAAATTATAAATTATTCTGTCTGTGTGGGTGTGGTATGCGTATATTTTATGTTTTAACAAGTATAATATTTATTTAATTTTATTTTTTTTGTTTGTTTCAGTCCCGTACTAACCCAACAAGATCTGTATTGCGTTCAATTGTATCAATCAAAGATAATTTTATTTTTATTATTTTTTTTTTTTTTTTTTGTTTTTTTTGTTTCTCGTGCACACGTGTTTTTCTATTTTCACTTTAGACATTGGCAGAATAGTCGACATCGGCTTTGCTTGCCATTTATTAAAAATAGAATAGAATAGAAGTATGTTGGCTTGCCCTAAGTTTAACCTCTAGGCACGCCACTGACGGTAAGTAAAACTGGATTGATTCTTTTACGAACATCTGTCTTGCCAATGAACCTTCCCTTCTTTCATAAAATAATCGGAGAGCTCATCTCTTAACGCATTCAAATGTGCAGGCGATCGTCGAGGAATATTTCTCATAGGTAGTAGTGATCTCATATCTTCATTATTTTGCCTACGTGTGTCTTCATTCGTAACTTCATCTTCAGTGTCATTCATATATGTATTTCTAGAGTGACGTCTCAAATAATTATGTAAAAGGACAATTGCCATAACCACTAGCTCAGCTTTATCAGGCTGTAAAAGCATTGGTTTTCTGAGAACTCTAAAGACAGACGATATGATACAAAATGCATTTTCAACAGTTCTTCTGGCTCTGCTTAGCCTGTAGTTGAATACTCTCTTTGAAGTGCCTTTTGGATGTGCCCCAGCATATGGTTTCATCAGATTTTCACTTAAAGCAAAGGCACTATCACCCACAAAGAAATATGGTATTGGAATATGTCTCCGTGGGAGTGAATCAGGTGATGGAAGGTTTATTGTACGATCTTCTATCATTTCACAGAGTTTTGTATCTTTAAAGATGCCACCATCTGAAATCCTTCCTTGGCATCCCACATCTACAAATAGAAAATTATAATCGGCGTCAACCAAAGCAAAAAGAACGATGCTAAAGAAGTTTTTATAGTTGTAGAATTCAGTTCCACTTTTGATAGGTGCCTCAAGCACAACATGTTTTCCGTCCAGTGCCCCTAAACAGTGTGGAAAATTCCACTTCTCTTCAAACTGTTTGCTTATGTTCAACCAAGTTTCTTCTGTCGTTGGAAGCTAAAACAAAAAACTTTTATTTAATTTATGGCTACGAGACAGTCATTGTACTTAGTAGCCCAACACTCGCTGGTGACAATTTTTGAGGTGCCATTATAGTGAGCATCTCTTGATTTTATTGCTAGCTATATTGAACTAGACTAAAAAACGAACTAAATATTTAGTCGTTTCGACATTTGTCCATCGGTGCCACGATACCTACCTTCCTGGAGAGTTATATCTTCTATCTAGTAGTTTATATCAAGAGATAGGACCTACAGTTATAAATTATTTTTATGTTTTTCAGGAGGCGGTTCAACAACCGATTAATGAAGAAAATCTGCAGAACGAATTTGCTACTCCACGTACACGGTATGAACCTACGCGAGCTAAACAAGCAAAAAAAGATGAAAGCAGCAGTGTACTGGCCGATGTAGTGGGCATATTACAAACTACTGCCAATAAGTTGGGAAATTCAGGCGCTCCAGATTTAACTACAACTTTCGCTTCCTATATATCAGCTAAAATGAATACTTATTCCCTTCAAACCAGGAATTCGGTCGAACATGGAATTTTTGAAATTTTGATGAAGGCTGACAGAGGTTATTATGAATCATCATATCGACAGCAGGATAACTACCCCAGTTCATACCAAGAATCCTATTATGCATCACAGAAGAAAGGACAAGATTATGTGGATCTGACCGGATATGTTAATCGTCCTGGAACTTCCGAATTTAATCGTCCCTCGCCTTCCGCGCAAACTCCAGATACAAATCAAGCCGGACGCTATGGCTATACCACGGCAAGGAACGAAGAATATATGAACCAACAGCCATCGTTTGTAACGTCACTAGAATCTAACCAATCCTATGACGACTTTAATGATTTGATGTGATAATACTGTTCTTTAATTGACTTATTAAGAATAAAACTTACCTTGATATAATCTTTTAATTCCTCAATTATGGCGGAGCATACTTCTGTAATAATGCCACTTATGGCTTGTTTTGATACTCTGAAGGTATACTGTAAACTTGTGTAAGAGTCACCACTAGCTAAAAAACGAAGTGTTATTGCCAGTCTGTCTTGGATTGAAATTGGAGCCCTTAACTGTGTGCGATTCCGAAAAATTCTTGGTCCGACTAATCTGAGTAGATCTTCAAATGTCGTTGGACTCATCCTTAAGAAATTTTGAAATTGTCCAGTTAATCTCATATCGGCCATTAGTTTTGCACCAGCTCTCTGACTATACAACTCTGTACGCTACCAACGTCGATGTCTTCTGCGTTTTATCACATGATTCACTATTAATAATGAAGCACTGACTATCATCAGAGCCCGCAATTGGTCGTCACGATCCATTCCTTTGCGTGTTCTTTTGCAGACTGAGCGATCCGTTCGCGCGCATCTCGGAAACAGATGTGAGTAGGTACATGCGCGGTTCGTGCGCACGTTGTGCGCGCCCCGCGTCTACACTGATGCAATGCTCGTTTCGTGTTGCATTGCATGTTGCGTTGCAGCAGTCTGTACCCGCCTTTATATAAAAATATATTACTTACAAAAGTTTTAAATGTGTATGTCGAAATTTTATCTGCGAATTTTACAGTGTTCTAATTCCGGAATTTTACGTGTAGTGAGTACGGATATAAAAGCAATTCTTTATGACAACACAGGCCTGATTAAGTTTAAATTGGACTTTGATTCCGATTGGGATAGCCTCCCTCAAAGAGTCAATAAAATTGCCATCATAAGAGAATACGCGCCCTTGCCCTTGCATAGGAATAGAAAACCTATCTCATATAAAAAATTTAAACATTTACAGGAATTGAAGTCTGTAATCCCATTGGATGGTCATTCCTTTTACGACTCACTGCCTCATTGTGAACGTTAAGTAGCATTGAATAGATATTGATTTTAAAACAGGTTTCGTTTGAAAATTATATTATAAAATTATTAAAATAATGAAAAATTAAGATTAAGTAGTGATTCTCATTTATGTTAATTGATTAAGTTTTGTTTCTCGTTTACCAATAATAAATGACTCATTGTGATTTTGTAGCATTTTTTTATTTTAGCAAGTTTACTTGTATAATTTGTATTTGTATATTTCTATATTCTGTTGTTCTTTCCTAATTATGATTTACTTATTCTGATAAATCCTTTGTTTCAAAATGTACATTAAATGCACAGTTTGAGGGCTGATGAACTTTATGTGCTTTTTACCTACTTATCGTTTTGTAAATGAACCTATTTGCCTTTAATCTAATTACTCGTACTTCTCTTCGTTTTCCAGGTGACCGATATAAGATCTCTGAAGTATGTTCCGGATGGTCAAGTGTTCTATAAGCTTCGATTTCGTGATGAATTCGCATTACTTAATCAACGACGAAATAAGGCATTAAATAAAACTCCTTTTGAAAACATACCACAGCTACATACTGAACGCAGAAAAATAACAAGAAAAAAGTATTTAGATTTGCAACAGTTAAAAAATACGATGCCTGAAGACTACCGAAATTTTTATGACAACTTATCTTATGAAGAATAAACATACCTTGATCTACATTGTATTAAACTATGGCATTAATACTATTTTAATAAATATTATTTTAAAGAAAACAACCTTTTTTATTACTTACCTATTGCAGTAAAATCAGATAACTACAGATTGCTATGTTTTCAGTGTTTAGCAAAAGGGCCAACTCCAAAATAACGCTTTAATTTGCGAATGAAGAGTTATTAAGTAATAAACCTAGTAAAATATTAAACTTTGTGACATAATGCACCAACGGGACTTTTAGTTTCTTTTTATTTTATTCAAAATAAAAACTAGAAAGTTTTAAGTGTCTCCTGTCAACTATAGCAAAATGGAGTTGGCTGGTTTGCGGATTAAGGTATCGATATGCTGAGGTTGAGCTACAAGCTCTTTTGAATCATACGGCAAACAGAATATGCGAAAATATTCTTGGAGAAGTATTGAGACCTGATGTAAACGGCTCGAACTACAAAATGATCCACAAGTGGGGATGTGACGGCTCCTCAGGCCACAGCTTATACAAACAGCCATTTGAAAATTCCAACAATACAGATGAATATATGTTTGTATTATCATTGGTGCCGCTAAGACTTGTGAGAGATAATGATGATGCCAATAACTCAATCATATGGGAAAATCCACGCCCATCTTCTCCAAGATTCTGCAGAATTATAAACTTTATATTTAAGAAAGAAACAGAGTCATTAATAAAACAAGAATGTGAAGCTGTCAAGAAACAAATTCGGGATTTGATGCCTACTTGTGCACAAATAGACGGAGTTGCTATTTCTGTAAAAAATGAGTTGATTTTGTCGATGATAGACGGTAAAGTATGTAACGTGCTCTCCGAAAATAAATCTACTCAAATATGTTTCATCTGCAAAGCTACCTCCAAAGAGATGAATTCAACTGTAAGTGCAAGAGAGCCTAATCAAAATATGTATCAGTTTGGGATATCTAGCCTCCATGCTTACATCCGCACAATGGAATGCCTATTAAATATTGCATACCGGATGAATATAGGTCAGTGGCAAGTTAGGGGAGATAAAAACAAAGAAATCTTTAAAAAGCAGAAAGAAGAAATCAAGGGAAAATTTAAAGAAATCGGTCTCATTATAGACAAAGTTAAGACGGGTTTTGGAACGAGCAATGATGGAAATACAGCAAGAACGTTTTTCCACAAATATAAAGAAACTGCTCGAATCACCGGCCTCGACGAAAATCTGCTCTACCGCCTCTGTACAGTTCTTACAGCCATAGCTTCTGGCTATGAAATTGACCCGATAAAGTTTGATTCATACTGCTCAGAAACGAGAGGCTTGTACCTCTCCTTATACCCATGGTATAACATGCCAGCTACATTACATAAATTACTAGTTCATGGAGCAGAGATAATAAGACATTCAATCATAACAATAGGGCAAATGTCCGAAGAGGCTTCGGAGGCCAAAAACAAAGAAATTCGTAAAGTCAGACTGGGACACACTTTGAAAACTTCTCGTGTCCGCACAAATTTTGATTAAGTATTTACTCGTGTCATCTGACCCTTATATATCATTGTTGAGAAAATTACCAAAAAAAAGCAACTTAAAACATTGTATTGATTTAAAATAGCTTATAAAGTCAGATTAAAATTTACATAATTGAAAAAAATGTGTTTAATTTGCTACCACATCATCACATAACGTTGACCCATTACAAACCCTTTAATTGTCTTATAGACTTTTGTCCCTCTAGTTTGGTCAAATCGTATGCTGTGCGCCGGCTCGCTCGGCTTCATGAACTCTCGGAGACGCTCGGCCGGCATTCGGTTTACTACGAGTACTATTCCGCGCTACTATTTTGATTTTAAACAGGAGGTTTCGAATTTATTGTCAATTAATAATTTTTTTTGAATTCGGATTATTTTATGCTTATTTTTCTATGCTGATATTTTTATTTTAATCTATTGATGATATAGATTAACGAGTTTAAGGGAACGCCCTCTGTTATTTAACCAATATAATATATAAGTGATAAACTAGATTTATTTTAGACATAGTTAATATTTTCCTTATATTAATGTGTAACTTTGTAATGATGTAACTTCTATGTAATTTATACTTATGTGAACTTATGAATAAATATTATTATTATTATTATACTGTATAAATTGCTGCTGCTAAAATGACAACTTTTTCAAGCCAGTGGCAAAAAAAATTGTTACTACTAGCACTAGCGAGGAAAAAACTACTCCAAGCATGGCTTCTGCTGTTGATAGTAGACAACTAGAAACAACATCAAAATTTAAGAAAAAAATGTGATTTCAGCCGAACCGGCTGGAAGATGTAGAGATGAAGGAGAATGTTCAACTTCAAAAACGTGCAGTTGAGATACAATGATTATAATAAGTGAAACTTTTCCTGATATCGGCGTGGTTTCTAATGCCATATATAACACACAGTATCCTCCTCTTGTACTCACAGATGAACAGAAAAAAAATATTATTACGCAGGCGTTTGTCCCAGATGCGTCATTTTCGTTTCCGGCTAGTAGCTTTGGAAAGAGGAAACAGATTTCGAAGAGACTGGATGGGATCATGGGAATGGTTAACATATTCGCCGAGGAGGAACGGTGTGTTCTGCAAATATTGCGTTGTCTTTTCATCAGGCACCGCTGGAAAAGGTTCCCATCAAACACTTGGAAGTTTTGTCAGCAAACCATTTGATAATTGGAAAGATGCAACAGAGAGATTTCGCGAACATTCTGCTGCTAAATATCACCAGTTTTCTAAGTTATGCGCAGAAAATTTCTTACGCGTAATGGATTCAGCAGCTATAGACGTTGCATCGCAGCTTAATGATCAAAGGCTCAAAGAAAAGGAAAGAAATAGAACAGCACTAAAACCTATACTCGAAACTATCATCTTCTGTGGAGAGCAAGAGTTGCCGCTGCGTGGAGACAAAGACAGTGGACCATTGACTTTAGAAAAGCCACTTGGTAAAGATGGAAAATTCAGGGCTCTGCTACGCTACCTAGCAAGCTATGATAATATCCTGAAAGATCATATCATTACAACCCCTAAAAATGCAACGTATTTTAGCCCTATTATTCAAAATGAAATAATAGATACTTGCGGAAAGATAATTCAGAAAAAAGTTGTGACACAAATAGTTCAGAGTGTTTCGCGATTCTTGGCGATGAAACTTTAGATGTGAGTGGAACTGAGCAATTGTCTTTGTGTGCGAGATACGTTTATAAAGGTATTTTGAGGGAGGACTTTCTCAGTTTCATTGAAATACACGACCTAAGTGCCGAAAATATAAGTGCAGAAATTTTAAAGAAATGTCATGAGATTGGTATGAATCTCGATAAACTAGTTGGTCAGGGGTATGACGGAGCTGCTACCATGGGGAGGACACATCAGTGGTGTGCAGACGAGAATCAGAAAAGAATTTCCTAAGGCCACATACGTACATTGCTCGGCACATCGTCTGAACCTAGTTCTTTCAAAAGCTCTTTCAGTTCCCGAGGTGAGAGATTCAATAGGCGTTGTGAAGGAAGTCTGCAATTTACTTCGCAACAATGCAATGGCCGGGAAACAGTTCAAGGAAATGTGGAAAAGCTCACACCAGAGAGTAAGAAAAAAATAAATAAATCCTGACTCCTCGGCATGTGTGACACTAGATTTATAGAACGTCACGACTCTATAAATGTATTTGGTGAGTTACTCGAACCTATTGTCATTACATTAAGAGAACTATCCTACACAAACAGAACTGTCGCCCAAACTGCGTCTACACTTATAGCTGCGATGGAAAAGAGTAGTTTCTTGATTTCTCTAAAAACCTGTGAAAGATTTTTCAGTTACACTCTCCCACTGTCAGCATATTTGCAGAACCCTACACACGACCTGACCTCTGCTATGAAATTTTCCGATGACATTATCGGAAAACTAAAAGGGATACGTGACGATGTTAACCCGGTATTCTCAGAAATATATAACGCATGCTGCAAAATAGCGGAAGATGTCTTGCAAATAGAAATTCAGCGTCCTCGAGTTACTGCCCACCAAACTGCACGAAGCAACCCTCCCAGCGATACTGCTGAAGAATACTTCAGAAGAACTATTTTTATACCGTGCTTGGACGATTTGATATCTGGCATGAATGATAGATTTGCGAATCAAAGAGAGCTGCTTTCTTCTTTAGAAATTATTCTTCCGAAAAATGTGGACGAGAGGAAGATAAGTGAATTAGAAAATATGAAAATTTATTGGGAAGAAAGTGTTGGAGAATCACTAATAAAAGCAGAGTACAGTATGTGGTGTGCCAAGTAGAAAAACACAGATAAGAAACCAGTCGAAATTATGGAAATTTTAGACACGTGTGACAAAGTTTTCTTTCCTACCATTAACAGGCTAATACATATTCTGACCACCCTTCCGGTTTCAACGGCATCTGTGGAGCGGTCATTTTCATGCCTAAAGAGAATAAAATCCTTCCTAAGGAATAAAATGGCGGGCGAGAGGCTTACTGGTCTCGCTCTATTGTCTATTCATTCCGCTTTGGCGCCAGATCCTGATATGGTACTAGACGTAATGGCTGCCAGCAGAAACAGAAAAATACTTATATAATTATAGTATAGTACAGTGAAAATTATAGTACAGTGATTACAGCGATTTTCACACAGTTCACATGGTTGTTTCAATGTTTGTCCACCCCCGAACCAAAAGTCTGGATACGTGCCTGACCGCTGTTCTCTAGCCTGGATGCATTGTTTGGATTACACAACATTTACAGTTTCACACACATCTTTCCATTGATCTCGATACTTTTCCAGGATAGATATGCAAGGCCAAGGAAATGACAACCTTCCGTTGGATGGTCCTCGCTGCGTGATTGGACCTGAGGCCTGGCTGGAGGGACTGAGACAGAAGGGGTGGACCCTAGCAACCATCCTGATAATTCTAAGGGCAGCCCATATGTGCGACACCACCGCGTCGTTGCTGGGGCAAGGGAATAACTAGGTAATCGTGCTGCGGATACCCTCCGCTGACTATCTTAGAGAACGGCATCTAACCTCGGCGCAGTACACACTTCAATTCCTGCATGTACTGGAGCAAATATGCACAGAGTCAGGCATCGTAATAAAAGTGCCTGAGTCCTGGCAGTCAAGACGGCTGCTCGAGTATGAAAGAAAGTACTTCGTGGATGGCGTACAGGTGAGTTGCGCCTTAAAAAAGGTATCCCGCCTAACTAGTGAAGCAAATCAATCCGTCTACACTCTCAACTCCGTAGTGGCAGGCCGCTTCTCCAGTGGAACAGCTGTAGCAGGGGATGACATGTCACCCTTGCCTGCCTACATGCTTACAATATTCGAGGCTGCTTTAACCCTGTGGAGAGCTCCCCCGGATTATCTAAGTGCTCAAACGAGTGGATGACAGTGTTGTTGATGATGAACAGATCCGGAACAGATCCGGTTTTTTCAGTGGCAATTGTAAGAAAACTGTGGTCATACCTTAAAGGTGCCTTCAACAAGGAAGTCAAGAGACAAAATGAATACGCCAAGGATCTTTCAAACAGAAGGCGTCCTTAATTTTATATTATGAAGATTTATTATTTCTAAAATCAGAAAATGTTAGGACAGAAGGAGCTGCCACACACGACATTGTTCTTCCAGAGCAGACAGAAGCGGACAACACGGCTACTATAAGCGTAAAAAGCGAAACAAATGATATCATTTTACCAGCAAATATCAAGTACCAGCCAAGCCAGAAAATGAGGAAGAGGTAATCTCAATTGAAAGTACAACAAATCCAGACAGTAATGCAGAAGTGGAACCAGGTGATGATGACGCAAAATTTGACATGTTTTTAATGAAGAGATCGGATGACCTGAGATTTTACTACTCTCCTGTAGTTTTAAACCTTGGCGGTTTAAACCATCGAGCCTTTTTTGAATTTCGGACTTCATTCTGGCATAGCAAAAGTTTATATTACTATATAATCCGCATTAAACCCAAGTCTAAGTAGTCAATTTTGTAATTAGAACTTTAATTCAGTTGGAATAAGGTTCGAAATCCAAAAAACTAGAATTCACTTTTTAGTGAGACTGAACTTGTAAAACATTGCAAATGATTAAACTGAGTCATTTTTTTCTTTTTCAGTGGCAATTGTAAGAAAACGGTGGTCATACCTTAAAGGTGCCTTCAACAAGGAAGTCAAGAGACAAAATGAATACGCCCAGGATCCTTTAAACAGAAGGCGGCCTTATTTATATTATGAAGATTTATTATTTCTAAAATCAGAAAATGTTAGGACAGAAGGAGCTGCCACACACGACATTGTTCTTCCAGAGCAGACAGAAGCGGACAACACGGCTACTGTAAGCGTGAAAAGCGAAACAAATGATATCAATGTACCAGCAAATATCAAGTACCAGCCAAGCCAGAAAATGAGAAAGAGGTAATCTCAATTGAAAGTACAACAAATCCAGACAGTAATGCAGAAGTGGAACCAGGTAATGATGACGCAAAATTTGACATGTTTTTAATGAAGAGATCGGATGACCTGAGATTTTACTACTCTCCTGTAGTTTTAAACCTTGGCGGTTTAAACCATCGAGCCTTTTTTGAATTTTGAATTTCGGACTTCATTCTGGCACAGCAAAAGTTTATATTACTATATAATCCGCATTAAACCCAAGTCTAAGTAGTCAATTTTGTAATTAGAACTTTAATTCAGTTGGAATAAGGTTCGAAATCCAAAAAACTAGAATTCACTTTTTAGTGAGACTGAACTTGTAAAACGTTTCAAATGATTAAAATAAGTATTTTTTTTCTTTTTCAGTGGCAATTGTAAGAAAACGGTGGTCATACCTTAAAGGTGCCTTCAACAAGGAAGTCAAGAGACAAAATGAATACGCCCAGTCTTTCAAACAGAAGGCGTCCTTATTTATATTATGAAGATTTATTATTTCTAAAATCAGAAAATGTTAGGACAGAAGGAGCTGCCACACACGACATTGTTCTTCCAGAGCAGACAGAAGCGGACAACACGGCTACTGTAAGCGTAAAAATCGAAACAAATGATATCATTGTACCAGCAAATATCAAGTACCAGCCAAGCCAGAAAATGAGGACGAGGTAATCGCAATTGAAAGTACAACAAATCCAGACAGTAATGCAGAAGTGGAACCAGGTGATGATGACGCAAAATTTGACATGTTTTTAATGAAGAGATCGGATGACCTGAGATTTTACTACTCTCCTGTAGTTTTAAACCTTGGCGGTTTAAACCATCGAGCCTTTTTTGAATTTTGAATTTCGGACTTCATTCTGGCACAGCAAAAGTTTATATTACTATATAATCCGCATTAAACCCAAGTCTAAGTAGTCAATTTTGTAATTAGAACTTTAATTCAGTTGGAATAAGGTTCGAAATCCAAAAAACTAGAATTCACTTTTTAGTGAGACTGAACTTGTAAAATATTGCAAATAATTATACTGAGTCATTTTTTTCTTTTTCAGTGGCAATTGTTAGAAAACGGTGGTCATACCTTAAAGGTGCCTTCAACAAGGAAGTCAAGAGACAAAATGAATACGCCCAGGATCCTTTAAACAGAAGGCGGCCTTATTTATATTATGAAGATTTATTATTTCTAAAATCAGAAAATGTTAGGACAGAAGGAGCTGCCACACACGACATTGTTCTTCCAGAGCAGACAGAAGCGGACAACACGGCTACTGTAAGCGTAAAAAGCGAAACAAATGATATCAATGTACCAGCAAATATCAAGTACCAGCCAAGCCAGAAAATGAGGAAGAGGTAATCTCAATTGAAAGTACAACAAATCCAGACAGTAATGCAGAAGTGGAACCAGGTGATGATGACGCAAAATTTTACATGTTTTCAATGTAGAAATCGGATGACCTAAGATTTTACTACTCTCCTGTAGTTTTTAACCTTGTAGGTTTAAACCTTGGCGGTTTAAACCATCGAGCCTTTATTGAATTTTGAATTTCGGAATTTATTCTGGCTTAGCAAAAGTTTTTATTACTATACAGTGTGTCCGGACATGGACTAGCGATATTCTAAATACTTAAATATAAGCTATTTTAAAGTACTATTACACTATAGGCTTGGGTCCAATACACTTCCCCGCTATGTGGCAGCCATTTTGTTTTTTTTGTTGAAATATGCTCTATGCGAGTACAAAAAAAATCATATATCTCAAAGTTTTAGTCATACTGAGATAAAAATAGGCTTATTCGGAAGGCAATAATATTGTCTACCGTCTGCATTACAAAGCAATGTGTTCACAATTCCATAACTTTTGAAAAAAAATGTGAAAGTCGAAAAAAAAATCAAAAAATTATGCAATTCAACCAATAATGGTTAATTACTACAAAAACAACCCCGAGAACTTTTTTATTTTTTATACTAGATCGACAGTTTTTGAGCTACGCTACAATGCAACATAAAATTCACAACTGTATGTTTAATACTTTAAGAGTTATTGTTGTTTGAACATAGCGTATGCGCAAGCACAAAACGTCTTTGTTAACCGCCAGAGTGTCATTTATGGCATTCACTGTATTCCATCTGAGAGCAGGCGAGAAATACTGTTCGTTACTACCGTGAGTAAGCGAGATAGAACGTATTAGTCCACTACCTGAAACAAAATCAGTTTTAAGGACAAATTATTAGTTGGGTTAGTTTAGTTGTCCCTCGCCCTGCGTTGTGATCGCTATCGCTACTTTCACTTACCGTCCGTGCTGTTTACGTGCTGCGTTAGTGTTTTGTATTTAAAAGTGTGATAAAGTATGGCACAGCGTCAATATTCATCGCAACATATTGCTGACATACACTTTGTGTATAGCTTTTGCAATGGAAGTGCAAATTTGGCTGTACAAGAATATCGACGAAGGTACCCTAACAGGCCTACACCGAGTCGCCAAACTTTTATCGACGTGCATTCAAGATTAGCGGAAAGAGGTATTCAAAGAGCTGTTAATGAACGCAATCGCTTGGTATCGCCCGAAGATGAAGAAGAAGTGCTTAGACTAATAACCAATGATCCTAGACTAAGCGTTAGACGGATTTCAGTGCAACTTCGAATGTCTAAGTGGCATGTATGGAGAATTTTGAAAAGAGAAGGGTTACACCCTTATCATTTTCGACGGGTTCAAGACGTGATCGAACCAGATTTTGCTGCGAGATCTGTGTTTTGTTCGTGGATAAATAGAAATTTGAGACAGAACCGTAATTTTTTACAAAGAATACTGTGGACTGATGAAGCCAAATTTACAAGAGCTGGGATTACAAACCACAGAAACGACCATCTCTGGTGCTCCGCAAATCCAAGGGCGGTGCGCCCAAGCTCATTTCAACATGAATTCTCAGTAAATGTGTGGGCCGGCATAATCAACGATAGGCTGATAGGGCCATTGGAATTGCCACCTACATTAAACGGCGCTAGATTTTTAGAATTCTTACAGACACAGTTTGCGGACAGCCTCATGGACCTACCTCTATCATACCGTCGGCGTATGTGGTTCCAGCTCGATGGTGCACCCGCGCATTTTTCTCGAGCAGTGAGAGAATATTTAAATAATAATCTACAGCCGTGGATCGGTCGTGGTGGTGTAGTAGCGTGGCCGCCTCGCTCACCCGATTTGACACCCTTGGATTATTTTTTGTGGGGTCATATGAAACAAAAAGTATACGCTACAGTTCCAAATACCAGGGAAGAACTCGTCGCAAAAATTATGGCAGCCGCCGAAGAAATTAGATCCGATTTGGATTTAATTAGGCGCTCATCAACCCAGGTGGCACAGAGAGCCGTAGTGTGTCTACAAGCTGGAGGTGGCCACTTTGAGCAACTGCTTTAGATATTTTAATCTTCATTTAATATTGGAAAAAACATTAAATAAAATTCAATATGAATGTTATGTTTTTTTAATGATTTCCTGTTTAGGGTTCCGACAAAGGCCTTTTGTGCTTGCGCATACGCTATGTTCATACAACAATAACTCTTAAAGTATTAGACATACAGTTGTGAATTTTATGTTGTATTGTAGCTTAGCTCAAAAACTGTCGATCTAGTATAAAAAATAAAAAAGCTCTCGGGGTTGTTTTTGTAGTAATTAACAATTATTGGTTGAATTGCATAATTTTTTGTTTTTTTTTTCGACTTTCACATTTTTTTTCAAAAGTTATGGAATTGTGAACATATTGCTTTGTAGTGCAGACGGTAGACAATATTATTGCCTTTCGAATAAGCCTATTTTTATCTCAGTATGACTAAAACTTTGAGATATATGATTTTTTTTGTACTCGCATAGAGCATACTTCAACAAAAAAAACAAAATGGCTGCCACATAGCGGGGAAGTATATTGGACCTAAGCCTATAGTGTAATTGTACTTTAAAATAGCTTATATTTAAGTATTTAGAATATCGCTAGTCCATGTCCGGACACACTGTATAATCCGCATTAAACCCAAGTCTAAGTAGTCAATTTTGTAATTAGAACTTTAACTCAGTTGGAATAAGGTTCGAAATCCAAAAAACTAGAATTCACTTTTTAGTGAGACTGAACTTGTAAAACGTTTCAAATGATTAAAATAAGTATTTTTTTTCTTTTTCAGTGGCAATTGTAAGAAAACGGTGGTCATACCTTAAAGGTGCCTTCAACAAGGAAGTCAAGAGACAAAATGAATACGCCCAGAGTCTTTCAAACAGAAGGCGTCCTTATTTATATTATGAAGATTTATTATTTCTAAAATCAGAAAATGTTAGGACAGAAGGAGCTGCCACACACGATATTGTTCTTCCAGAGCAGACAGAAGCGGACAACACGGCTACTGTAAGCGTAAAAAGCGAAACAAATGATATCATTGTACCAGCAAATATCAAGTACCAGCCAAGCCAGAAAATGAGGAAGAGGTAATCTCAATTGAAAGTACAACAAATCCAGACAGTAATGCAGAAGTGGAACCAGGTGATTATGACGCAAAATTTGACATGTTTTTAATGAAGAGATCGGATGACCTGAGATTTTACTACTCTCCTGTAGTTTTAAACCTTGGCGGTTTAAACCATCGAGCCTTTTTTGAATTTTGAATTTCGGACTTCATTCTGGCACAGCAAAAGTTTATATTACTATATAATCCGCATTAAACCCAAGTCTAAGTAGTCAATTTTGTAATTAGAACTTTAATTCAGTTGGAATGAGGTTGGAAATCCAAAAAACTAGAATTCACTTTTTAGTGAGACTGAACTTGTAAAATATTGCAAATAATTATACCGAGTCATTTTTTTCTTTTTCAGTGGCAATTGTTAGAAAACGGTGGTCATACCTTAAAGGTGCCTTCAACAAGGAAGTCAAGAGACAAAATGAATACCCCCAGGATCCTTTAAACAGAAGGCGGCCTTATTTATATTATGAAGATTTATTATTTCTAAAATCAGAAAATGTTAGGACAGAAGGAGCTGCCACACACGACATTGTTCTTCCAGAGCAGACAGAAGCGGACAACACGGCTACTGTAAGCGTAAAAAGCGAAACAAATGATATCAATGTACCAGCAAATATCAAGTACCAGCCAAGCCAGAAAATGAGGAAGAGGTAATCTCAATTGAAAGTACAACAAATCCAGACAGTAATGCAGAAGTGGAACCAGGTGATGATGACGCAAAATTTTACATGTTTTCAATGTAGAAATCGGATGACCTAAGATTTTACTACTCTCCTGTAGTTTTTAACCTTGTAGGTTTAAACCTTGGCGGTTTAAACCATCGAGCCTTTATTGAATTTTGAATTTCGGAATTTATTCTGGCTTAGCAAAAGTTTTTATTACTATATAATCCGCATTAAACCCAAGTCTAAGTAGTCAATTTTGTAATTAGAACTTTAACTCAGTTGGAATAAGGTTCGAAATCCAAAAAACTAGAATTCACTTTTTAGTGAGACTGAACTTGTAAAACGTTTCAAATGATTAAAATAAGTATTTTTTTTCTTTTTCAGTGGCAATTGTAAGAAAACGGTGGTCATACCTTAAAGGTGCCTTCAACAAGGAAGTCAAGAGACAAAATGAATACGCCCAGAGTCTTTCAAACAGAAGGCGTCCTTATTTATATTATGAAGATTTATTATTTCTAAAATCAGAAAATGTTAGGACAGAAGGAGCTGCCACACACGATATTGTTCTTCCAGAGCAGACAGAAGCGGACAACACGGCTACTGTAAGCGTAAAAAGCGAAACAAATGATATCATTGTACCAGCAAATATCAAGTACCAGCCAAGCCAGAAAATGAGGAAGAGGTAATCTCAATTGAAAGTACAACAAATCCAGACAGTAATGCAGAAGTGGAACCAGGTGATTATGACGCAAAATTTGACATGTTTTTAATGAAGAGATCGGATGACCTGAGATTTTACTACTCTCCTGTAGTTTTAAACCTTGGCGGTTTAAACCATCGAGCCTTTTTTGAATTTTGAATTTCGGACTTCATTCTGGCACAGCAAAAGTTTATATTACTATATAATCCGCATTAAACCCAAGTCTAAGTAGTCAATTTTGTAATTAGAACTTTAATTCAGTTGGAATGAGGTTGGAAATCCAAAAAACTAGAATTCACTTTTTAGTGAGACTGAACTTGTAAAATATTGCAAATAATTATACCGAGTCATTTTTTTCTTTTTCAGTGGCAATTGTTAGAAAACGGTGGTCATACCTTAAAGGTGCCTTCAACAAGGAAGTCAAGAGACAAAATGAATACCCCCAGGATCCTTTAAACAGAAGGCGGCCTTATTTATATTATGAAGATTTATTATTTCTAAAATCAGAAAATGTTAGGACAGAAGGAGCTGCCACACACGACATTGTTCTTCCAGAGCAGACAGAAGCGGACAACACGGCTACTGTAAGCGTAAAAAGCGAAACAAATTATATCAATGTACCAGCAAATATCAAGTACCAGCCAAGCCAGAAAATGAGGAAGAGGTAATCTCAATTGAAAGTACAACAAATCCAGACAGTAATGCAGAAGTGGAACCAGGTGATGATGACGCAAAATTTGACATGTTTTCAATGTAGAGATCGGATGACCTAAGATTTTACTACTCTCCTGTAGTTTTTAACCTTGTAGGTTTAAACCTTGGCGGTTTAAACCATCGAGCCTTTATTGAATTTTGAATTTCGGAATTTATTCTGGCTTAGCAAAAGTTTTTATTACTATATAATCCGCATTAAACCCAAGTCTAAGTAGTCAATTTTGTAATTAGAACTTTAATTCAGTTGGAATAAGGTTCGAAATCCAAAAAACTAGAATTCACTTTTTAGTGAGACTGAACTTGTAAAACGTTTCAAATGATTAAAATAAGTATTTTTTTTCTTTTTCAGTGGCAATTGTAAGAAAACGGTGGTCATACCTTAAAGGTGCCTTCAACAAGGAAGTCAAGAGACAAAATGAATACGCCCAGAGTCTTTCAAACAGAAGGCGTCCTTATTTATATTATGAAGATTTATTATTTCTAAAATCAGAAAATGTTAGGACAGAAGGAGCTGCCACACACGACATTGTTCTTCCAGAGCAGACAGAAGCGGACAACACAGCTACTGTAAGCGTAAAAAGCGAAACAAATGATATCATTGTACCAGCAAATATCAAGTACCAGCCAAGCCAGAAAATGAGGAAGAGGTAATCTCAATTGAAAGTACAACAAATCCAGACAGTAATGCAGAAGTGGAACCAGGTGATTATGACGCAAAATTTGACATGTTTTTAATGAAGAGATCGGATGACCTGAGATTTTACTACTCTCCTGTAGTTTTAAACCTTGGCGGTTTAAACCATCGAGCCTTTTTTGAATTTTGAATTTCGGACTTCATTCTGGCACAGCAAAAGTTTATATTACTATATAATCCGCATTAAACCCAAGTCTAAGTAGTCAATTTTGTAATTAGAACTTTAATTCAGTTGGAATGAGGTTGGAAATCCAAAAAACTAGAATTCACTTTTTAGTGAGACTGAACTTGTAAAATATTGCAAATAATTATACTGAGTCATTTTTTTCTTTTTCAGTGGCAATTGTTAGAAAACGGTGGTCATACCTTAAAGGTGCCTTCAACAAGGAAGTCAAGAGACAAAATGAATACGCCCAGGATCCTTTAAACAGAAGGCGGCCTTATTTATATTATGAAGATTTATTATTTCTAAAATCAGAAAATGTTAGGACAGAAGGAGCTGCCACACACGACATTGTTCTTCCAGAGCAGACAGAAGCGGACAACACGGCTACTGTAAGCGTAAAAAGCGAAACAAATGATATCAATGTACCAGCAAATATCAAGTACCAGCCAAGCCAGAAAATGAGGAAGAGGTAATCTCAATTGAAAGTACAACAAATCCAGACAGTAATGCAGAAGTGGAACCAGGTGATGATGACGCAAAATTTGACATGTTTTCAATGTAGAGATCGGATGACCTAAGATTTTACTACTCTCCTGTAGTTTTTAACCTTGTAGGTTTAAACCTTGGCGGTTTAAACCATCGAGCCTTTATTGAATTTTGAATTTCGGAATTTATTCTGGCTTAGCAAAAGTTTTTATTACTATATAATCCGCATTAAACCCAAGTCTAAGTAGTCAATTTTGTAATTAGAACTTTAACTCAGTTGGAATAAGGTTCGAAATCCAAAAAACTAGAATTCACTTTTTAGTGAGACTGAACTTGTAAAACGTTTCAAATGATTAAAATAAGTATTTTTTTTCTTTTTCAGTGGCAATTGTAAGAAAACGGTGGTCATACCTTAAAGGTGCCTTCAACAAGGAAGTCAAGAGACAAAATGAATACGCCCAGAGTCTTTCAAACAGAAGGCGTCCTTATTTATATTATGAAGATTTATTATTTCTAAAATCAGAAAATGTTAGGACAGAAGGAGCTGCCATACACGACATTGTTCTTCCAGAGCAGACAGAAGCGGACAACACGGCTACTGTAAGCGTAAAAAGCGAAACAAATGATATCATTGTACCAGCAAATATCAAGTACCAGCCAAGCCAGAAAATGAGGAAGAGGTAATCTCAATTGAAAGTACAACAAATCCAGACAGTAATGCAGAAGTGGAACCAGGTGATGATGACGCAAAATTTGACATGTTTTTAATGAAGAGATCGGATGACCTGAGATTTTACTACTCTCCTGTAGTTTTAAACCTTGGCGGTTTAAACCATCGAGCCTTTTTTGAATTTCGGACTTCATTCTGGCATAGCAAAAGTTTATATTACTATATAATCCGCATTAAACCCAAGTCTAAGTAGTCAATTTTGTAATTAGAACTTTAATTCAGTTGGAATAAGGTTCGAAATCCAAAAAACTAGAATTCACTTTTTAGTGAGACTGAACTTGTAAAACATTGCAAATGATTAAACTGAGTCATTTTTTTCTTTTTCAGTGGCAATTGTAAGAAAACGGTGGTCATACCTTAAAGGTGCCTTCAACAAGGAAGTCAAGAGACAAAATGAATACGCCCAGGATCCTTTAAACAGAAGGCGGTCTTATTTATATTATGAAGATTTATTATTTCTAAAATCAGAAAATGTTAGGACAGAAGGAGCTGCCACACACGACATTGTTCTTCCAGAGCAGACAGAAGCGGACAACACGGCTACTGTAAGCGTGAAAAGCGAAACAAATGATATCAATGTACCAGCAAATATCAAGTACCAGCCAAGCCAGAAAATGAGGAAGAGGTAATCTCAATTGAAAGTACAACAAATCCAGACAGTAATGCAGAAGTGGAACCAGGTGATGATGACGCAAAATTTGACATGTTTTCAATGTAGAGATCGGATGACCTAAGATTTTACTACTCTCCTGTAGTTTTTAACCTTGTAGGTTTAAACCTTGGCGGTTTAAACCATCGAGCCTTTATTGAATTTTGAATTTCGGAATTTATTCTGGCTTAGCAAAAGTTTTTATTACTATATAATCCGCATTAAACCCAAGTCTAAGTAGTCAATTTTGTAATTAGAACTTTAATTCAGTTGGAATAAGGTTCGAAATCCAAAAAACTAGAATTCACTTTTTAGTGAGACTGAACTTGTAAAACGTTTCAAATGATTAAAATAAGTATTTTTTTTCTTTTTCAGTGGCAATTGTAAGAAAACGGTGGTCATACCTTAAAGGTGCCTTCAACAAGGAAGTCAAGAGACAAAATGAATACGCCCAGAGTCTTTCAAACAGAAGGCGTCCTTATTTATATTATGAAGATTTATTATTTCTAAAATCAGAAAATGTTAGGACAGAAGGAGCTGCCACACACGACATTGTTCTTCCAGAGCAGACAGAAGCGGACAACACAGCTACTGTAAGCGTAAAAAGCGAAACAAATGATATCATTGTACCAGCAAATATCAAGTACCAGCCAAGCCAGAAAATGAGGAAGAGGTAATCTCAATTGAAAGTACAACAAATCCAGACAGTAATGCAGAAGTGGAACCAGGTGATTATGACGCAAAATTTGACATGTTTTTAATGAAGAGATCGGATGACCTGAGATTTTACTACTCTCCTGTAGTTTTAAACCTTGGCGGTTTAAACCATCGAGCCTTTTTTGAATTTTGAATTTCGGACTTCATTCTGGCACAGCAAAAGTTTATATTACTATATAATCCGCATTAAACCCAAGTCTAAGTAGTCAATTTTGTAATTAGAACTTTAATTCAGTTGGAATGAGGTTGGAAATCCAAAAAACTAGAATTCACTTTTTAGTGAGACTGAACTTGTAAAATATTGCAAATAATTATACTGAGTCATTTTTTTCTTTTTCAGTGGCAATTGTTAGAAAACGGTGGTCATACCTTAAAGGTGCCTTCAACAAGGAAGTCAAGAGACAAAATGAATACGCCCAGGATCCTTTAAACAGAAGGCGGCCTTATTTATATTATGAAGATTTATTATTTCTAAAATCAGAAAATGTTAGGACAGAAGGAGCTGCCACACACGACATTGTTCTTCCAGAGCAGACAGAAGCGGACAACACGGCTACTGTAAGCGTAAAAAGCGAAACAAATGATATCAATGTACCAGCAAATATCAAGTACCAGCCAAGCCAGAAAATGAGGAAGAGGTAATCTCAATTGAAAGTACAACAAATCCAGACAGTAATGCAGAAGTGGAACCAGGTGATGATGACGCAAAATTTGACATGTTTTCAATGTAGAGATCGGATGACCTAAGATTTTACTACTCTCCTGTAGTTTTTAACCTTGTAGGTTTAAACCTTGGCGGTTTAAACCATCGAGCCTTTATTGAATTTTGAATTTCGGAATTTATTCTGGCTTAGCAAAAGTTTTTATTACTATATAATCCGCATTAAACCCAAGTCTAAGTAGTCAATTTTGTAATTAGAACTTTAACTCAGTTGGAATAAGGTTCGAAATCCAAAAAACTAGAATTCACTTTTTAGTGAGACTGAACTTGTAAAACGTTTCAAATGATTAAAATAAGTATTTTTTTTCTTTTTCAGTGGCAATTGTAAGAAAACGGTGGTCATACCTTAAAGGTGCCTTCAACAAGGAAGTCAAGAGACAAAATGAATACGCCCAGAGTCTTTCAAACAGAAGGCGTCCTTATTTATATTATGAAGATTTATTATTTCTAAAATCAGAAAATGTTAGGACAGAAGGAGCTGCCATACACGACATTGTTCTTCCAGAGCAGACAGAAGCGGACAACACGGCTACTGTAAGCGTAAAAAGCGAAACAAATGATATCATTGTACCAGCAAATATCAAGTACCAGCCAAGCCAGAAAATGAGGAAGAGGTAATCTCAATTGAAAGTACAACAAATCCAGACAGTAATGCAGAAGTGGAACCAGGTGATGATGACGCAAAATTTGACATGTTTTTAATGAAGAGATCGGATGACCTGAGATTTTACTACTCTCCTGTAGTTTTAAACCTTGGCGGTTTAAACCATCGAGCCTTTTTTGAATTTCGGACTTCATTCTGGCATAGCAAAAGTTTATATTACTATATAATCCGCATTAAACCCAAGTCTAAGTAGTCAATTTTGTAATTAGAACTTTAATTCAGTTGGAATAAGGTTCGAAATCCAAAAAACTAGAATTCACTTTTTAGTGAGACTGAACTTGTAAAACATTGCAAATGATTAAACTGAGTCATTTTTTTCTTTTTCAGTGGCAATTGTAAGAAAACGGTGGTCATACCTTAAAGGTGCCTTCAACAAGGAAGTCAAGAGACAAAATGAATACGCCCAGGATCCTTTAAACAGAAGGCGGTCTTATTTATATTATGAAGATTTATTATTTCTAAAATCAGAAAATGTTAGGACAGAAGGAGCTGCCACACACGACATTGTTCTTCCAGAGCAGACAGAAGCGGACAACACGGCTACTGTAAGCGTGAAAAGCGAAACAAATGATATCAATGTACCAGCAAATATCAAGTACCAGCCAAGCCAGAAAATGAGGAAGAGGTAATCTCAATTGAAAGTACAACAAATCCAGACAGTAATGCAGAAGTGGAACCAGGTGATGATGACGCAAAATTTGACATGTTTTCAATGTAGAGATCGGATGACCTAAGATTTTACTACTCTCCTGTAGTTTTTAACCTTGTAGGTTTAAACCTTGGCGGTTTAAACCATCGAGCCTTTATTGAATTTTGAATTTCGGAATTTATTCTGGCTTAGCAAAAGTTTTTATTACTATATAATCCGCATTAAACCCAAGTCTAAGTAGTCAATTTTGTAATTAGAACTTTAATTCAGTTGGAATAAGGTTCGAAATCCAAAAAACTAGAATTCACTTTTTAGTGAGACTGAACTTGTAAAACGTTTCAAATGATTAAAATAAGTATTTTTTTTCTTTTTCAGTGGCAATTGTAAGAAAACGGTGGTCATACCTTAAAGGTGCCTTCAACAAGGAAGTCAAGAGACAAAATGAATACGCCCAGAGTCTTTCAAACAGAAGGCGTCCTTATTTATATTATGAAGATTTATTATTTCTAAAATCAGAAAATGTTAGGACAGAAGGAGCTGCCATACACGACATTGTTCTTCCAGAGCAGACAGAAGCGGACAACACGGCTACTGTAAGCGTAAAAAGCGAAACAAATGATATCATTGTACCAGCAAATATCAAGTACCAGCCAAGCCAGAAAATGAGGAAGAGGTAATCTCAATTGAAAGTACAACAAATCCAGACAGTAATGCAGAAGTGGAACCAGGTGATGATGACGCAAAATTTGACATGTTTTTAATGAAGAGATCGGATGACCTGAGATTTTACTACTCTCCTGTAGTTTTAAACCTTGGCGGTTTAAACCATCGAGCCTTTTTTGAATTTCGGACTTCATTCTGGCATAGCAAAAGTTTATATTACTATATAATCCGCATTAAACCCAAGTCTAAGTAGTCAATTTTGTAATTAGAACTTTAATTCAGTTGGAATAAGGTTCGAAATCCAAAAAACTAGAATTCACTTTTTAGTGAGACTGAACTTGTAAAACATTGCAAATGATTAAACTGAGTCATTTTTTTCTTTTTCAGTGGCAATTGTAAGAAAACGGTGGTCATACCTTAAAGGTGCCTTCAACAAGGAAGTCAAGAGACAAAATGAATACGCCCAGGATCCTTTAAACAGAAGGCGGTCTTATTTATATTATGAAGATTTATTATTTCTAAAATCAGAAAATGTTAGGACAGAAGGAGCTGCCACACACGACATTGTTCTTCCAGAGCAGACAGAAGTGGACAACACGGCTACTGTAAGCGTGAGAAGCGAAACAAATGATATCAATGTACCAGCAAATATCAAGTACCAGCCAAGCCAGAAAATGAGAAAGAGGTAATCTCAATTGAAAGTACAACAAATCCAGACAGTAATGCAGAAGTGGAACCAGGTAATGATGACGCAAAATTTGACATGTTTTTAATGAAGAGATCGGATGACCTGAGATTTTACTACTCTCCTGTAGTTTTAAACCTTGGCGGTTTAAACCATCGAGCCTTTTTTGAATTTTGAATTTCGGACTTCATTCTGGCACAGCAAAAGTTTATATTACTATATAATCCGCATTAAACCCAAGTCTAAGTAGTCAATTTTGTAATTAGAACTTTAATTCAGTTGGAATAAGGTTCGAAATCCAAAAAACTAGAATTCACTTTTTAGTGAGACTGAACTTGTAAAACGTTTCCAATGATTAAAATAAGTATTTTTTTTCTTTTTCAGTGGCAATTGTAAGAAAACGGTGGTCATACCTTAAAGGTGCCTTCAACAAGGAAGTCAAGAGACAAAATGAATACGCCCAGAGTCTTTCAAACAGAAGGCGTCCTTATTTATATTATGAAGATTTATTATTTCTAAAATCAGAAAATGTTAGGACAGAAGGAGCTGCCACACACGACATTGTTCTTCCAGAGCAGACAGAAGCGGACAACACGGCTACTGTGAGCGTAAAAATCGAAACAAATGATATCATTGTACCAGCAAATATCAAGTACCAGCCAAGCCAGAAAATGAGGAAGAGGTAATCTCAATTGAAAGTACAACAAATCCAGACAGTAATGCAGAAGTGGAACCAGGTGATGATGACGCAAAATTTGACATGTTTTCAATGTAGAGATCGGATGACCTAAGATTTTACTACTCTCCTGTAGTTTTTAACCTTGTAGGTTTAAACCTTGGCGGTTTAAACCATCGAGCCTTTATTGAATTTTGAATTTCGGAATTTATTCTGGCTTAGCAAAAGTTTTTATTACTATATAATCCGCATTAAACCCAAGTCTAAGTAGTCAATTTTGTAATTAGAACTTTAATTCAGTTGGAATAAGGTTCGAAATCCAAAAAACTAGAATTCACTTTTTAGTGAGACTGAACTTGTAAAACGTTTCAAATGATTAAAATAAGTATTTTTTTTCTTTTTCAGTGGCAATTGTAAGAAAACGGTGGTCATACCTTAAAGGTGCCTTCAACAAGGAAGTCAAGAGACAAAATGAATACGCCCAGAGTCTTTCAAACAGAAGGCGTCCTTATTTATATTATGAAGATTTATTATTTCTAAAATCAGAAAATGTTAGGACAGAAGGAGCTGCCATACACGACATTGTTCTTCCAGAGCAGACAGAAGCGGACAACACGGCTACTGTAAGCGTAAAAAGCGAAACAAATGATATCATTGTACCAGCAAATATCAAGTACCAGCCAAGCCAGAAAATGAGGAAGAGGTAATCTCAATTGAAAGTACAACAAATCCAGACAGTAATGCAGAAGTGGAACCAGGTGATGATGACGCAAAATTTGACATGTTTTTAATGAAGAGATCGGATGACCTGAGATTTTACTACTCTCCTGTAGTTTTAAACCTTGGCGGTTTAAACCATCGAGCCTTTTTTGAATTTCGGACTTCATTCTGGCATAGCAAAAGTTTATATTACTATATAATCCGCATTAAACCCAAGTCTAAGTAGTCAATTTTGTAATGAGAACTTTAATTCAGTTGGAATAAGGTTCGAAATCCAAAAAACTAGAATTCACTTTTTAGTGAGACTGAACTTGTAAAACATTGCAAATGATTAAACTGAGTCATTTTTTTCTTTTTCAGTGGCAATTGTAAGAAAACGGTGGTCATACCTTAAAGGTGCCTTCAACAAGGAAGTCAAGAGACAAAATGAATACGCCCAGGATCCTTTAAACAGAAGGCGGTCTTATTTATATTATGAAGATTTATTATTTCTAAAATCAGAAAATGTTAGGACAGAAGGAGCTGCCACACACGACATTGTTCTTCCAGAGCAGACAGAAGCGGACAACACGGCTACTGTAAGCGTGAGAAGCGAAACAAATGATATCAATGTACCAGCAAATATCAAGTACCAGCCAAGCCAGAAAATGAGAAAGAGGTAATCTCAATTGAAAGTACAACAAATCCAGACAGTAATGCAGAAGTGGAACCAGGTAATGATGACGCAAAATTTGACATGTTTTTAATGAAGAGATCGGATGACCTGAGATTTTACTACTCTCCTGTAGTTTTAAACCTTGGCGGTTTAAACCATCGAGCCTTTTTTGAATTTTGAATTTCGGACTTCATTCTGGCACAGCAAAAGTTTATATTACTATATAATCCGCATTAAACCCAAGTCTAAGTAGTCAATTTTGTAATTAGAACTTTAATTCAGTTGGAATAAGGTTCGAAATCCAAAAAACTAGAATTCACTTTTTAGTGAGACTGAACTTGTAAAACGTTTCAAATGATTAAAATAAGTATTTTTTTTCTTTTTCAGTGGCAATTGTAAGAAAACGGTGGTCATACCTTAAAGGTGCCTTCAACAAGGAAGTCAAGAGACAAAATGAATACGCCCAGAGTCTTTCAAACAGAAGGCGTCCTTATTTATATTATGAAGATTTATTATTTCTAAAATCAGAAAATGTTAGGACAGAAGGAGCTGCCACACACGACATTGTTCTTCCAGAGCAGACAGAAGCGGACAACACGGCTACTGTGAGCGTAAAAATCGAAACAAATGATATCATTGTACCAGCAAATATCAAGTACCAGCCAAGCCAGAAAATGAGGAAGAGGTAATCTCAATTGAAAGTACAACAAATCCAGACAGTAATGCAGAAGTGGAACCAGGTAATGATGACGCAAAATTTGACATGTTTTTAATGAAGAGATCGGATGACCTGAGATTTTACTACTCTCCTGTAGTTTTAAACCTTGGCGGTTTAAACCATCGAGCCTTTTTTGAATTTTGAATTTCGGACTTCATTCTGGCACAGCAAAAGTTTATATTACTATATAATCCGCATTAAACCCAAGTCTAAGTAGTCAATTTTGTAATTAGAACTTTAATTCAGTTGGAATAAGGTTCGAAATCCAAAAAACTAGAATTCACTTTTTAGTGAGACTGAACTTGTAAAATATTGCAAATAATTATACTGAGTCATTTTTTTCTTTTTCAGTGGCAATTGTTAGAAAACGGTGGTCATACCTTAAAGGTGCCTTCAACAAGGAAGTCAAGAGACAAAATGAATACGCCCAGGATCCTTTAAACAGAAGGCGGCCTTATTTATATTATGAAGATTTATTATTTCTAAAATCAGAAAATGTTAGGACAGAAGGAGCTGCCACACACGACATTGTTCTTCCAGAGCAGACAGAAGCGGACAACACGGCTACTGTAAGCGTAAAAAGCGAAACAAATGATATCAATGTACCAGCAAATATCAAGTACCAGCCAAGCCAGAAAATGAGGAAGAGGTAATCTCAATTGAAAGTACAACAAATCCAGACAGTAATGCAGAAGTGGAACCAGGTGATGATGACGCAAAATTTTACATGTTTTCAATGTAGAGATCGGATGACCTAAGATTTTACTACTCTCCTGTAGTTTTTAACCTTGTAGGTTTAAACCTTGGCGGTTTAAACCATCGAGCCTTTATTGAATTTTGAATTTCGGAATTTATTCTGGCTTAGCAAAAGTTTTTATTACTATATAATCCGCATTAAACCCAAGTCTAAGTAGTCAATTTTGTAATTAGAACTTTAATTCAGTTGGAATAAGGTTCGAAATCCAAAAAACTAGAATTCACTTTTTAGTGAGACTGAACTTGTAAAACATTGCAAATGATTAAACTGAGTCATTTTTTTCTTTTTCAGTGGCAATTGTAAGAAAACGGTGGTCATACCTTAAAGGTGCCTTCAACAAGGAAGTCAAGAGACAAAATGAAAACGCCCAGGGTCTTTCAAACAGAAGGCGTCCTTATTTATATTATGAAGATTTATTATTTCTAAAATCAGAAAATGTTAGGACAGAAGGAGCTGCCACACACGACATTGTTCTTCCAGAGCAGACAGAAGCGGACAACACGGCTACTGTAAGCGTAAAAAGCGAAACAAATGATATCATTGTACCAGCAAATATCAAGTACCAGCCAAGCCAGAAAATGAGGAAGAGGTAATCTCAATTGAAAGTACAACAAATCCAGACAGTAATGCAGAAGTGGAACCAGGTGATGATGACGCAAAATTTGACATGTTTTTAATGAAGAGATCGGATGACCTGAGATTTTACTACTCTCCTGTAGTTTTAAACCTTGGCGGTTTAAACCATCGAGCCTTTTTTGAATTTTGAATTTCGGACTTCATTCTGGCACAGCAAAAGTTTATATTACTATATAATCCGCATTAAACCCAAGTCTAAGTAAGTAGTCAATTTTGTAATTAGAACTTTAATTCAGTTGGAATAAGGTTCGAAATCCAAAAAACTAGAATTCACTTTTCAGTGAGACTGAACTTGTAAAACATTGCAAATAATTATACTGAGTCATTTTTTTCTTTTTCAGTGGCAATTGTAAGAAAACGGTGGTCATACCTTAAAGGTGCCTTCAACAAGGAAGTCAAGAGACAAAATGAATACGCACAGGATCCTTTAAACAGAAGGCGGCCTGATTTATATTATGAAGATTTATTATTTCTAAAATCAGAAAATGTTAGGACAGAAGGAGCTGCCACACACGACATTGTTCTTCCAGAGCAGACAGAAGCGGACAACACGGCTACTGTAAGCGTGAAAAGCGAAACAAATGATATCAATGTACCAGCAAATATCAAGTACCAGCCAAGCCAGAAAATGAGAAAGAGGTAATCTCAATTGAAAGTACAACAAATCCAGACAGTAATGCAGAAGTGGAACCAGGTAATGATGACGCAAAATTTGACATGTTTTTAATGAAGAGATCGGATGACCTGAGATTTTACTACTCTCCTGTAGTTTTAAACCTTGGCGGTTTAAACCATCGAGCCTTTTTTGAATTTTGAATTTCGGACTTCATTCTGGCACAGCAAAAGTTTATATTACTATATAATCCGCATTAAACCCAAGTCTAAGTAGTCAATTTTGTAATTAGAACTTTAATTCAGTTGGAATAAGGTTCGAAATCCAAAAAACTAGAATTCACTTTTTAGTGAGACTGAACTTGTAAAACGTTTCAAATGATTAAAATAAGTATTTTTTTTCTTTTTCAGTGGCAATTGTAAGAAAACGGTGGTCATACCTTAAAGGTGCCTTCAACAAGGAAGTCAAGAGACAAAATGAATACGCCCAGAGTCTTTCAAACAGAAGGCGTCCTTATTTATATTATGAAGATTTATTATTTCTAAAATCAGAAAATGTTAGGACAGAAGGAGCTGCCATACACGACATTGTTCTTCCAGAGCAGACAGAAGCGGACAACACGGCTACTGTAAGCGTAAAAAGCGAAACAAATGATATCATTGTACCAGCAAATATCAAGTACCAGCCAAGCCAGAAAATGAGGAAGAGGTAATCTCAATTGAAAGTACAACAAATCCAGACAGTAATGCAGAAGTGGAACCAGGTGATGATGACGCAAAATTTGACATGTTTTTAATGAAGAGATCGGATGACCTGAGATTTTACTACTCTCCTGTAGTTTTAAACCTTGGCGGTTTAAACCATCGAGCCTTTTTTGAATTTCGGACTTCATTCTGGCATAGCAAAAGTTTATATTACTATATAATCCGCATTAAACCTAAGTCTAAGTAGTCAATTTTGTAATTAGAACTTTAATTCAGTTGGAATAAGGTTCGAAATCCAAAAAACTAGAATTCACTTTTTAGTGAGACTGAACTTGTAAAACATTGCAAATGATTAAACTGAGTCATTTTTTTCTTTTTCAGTGGCAATTGTAAGAAAACGGTGGTCATACCTTAAAGGTGCCTTCAACAAGGAAGTCAAGAGACAAAATGAATACGCCCAGGATCCTTTAAACAGAAGACGGCCTTATTTATATTATGAAGATTTATTATTTCTAAAATCAGAAAATGTTAGGACAGAAGGAGCTGCCACACACGACATTGTTCTTCCAGAGCAGACAGAAGCGGACAACACGGCTACTGTAAGCGTGAAAAGCGAAACAAATGATATCAATGTACCAGCAAATATCAAGTACCAGCCAAGCCAGAAAATGAGAAAGAGGTAATCTCAATTGAAAGTACAACAAATCCAGACAGTAATGCAGAAGTGGAACCAGGTAATGATGACGCAAAATTTGACATGTTTTTAATGAAGAGATCGGATGACCTGAGATTTTACTACTCTCCTGTAGTTTTAAACCTTGGCGGTTTAAACCATCGAGCCTTTTTTGAATTTTGAATTTCGGACTTCATTCTGGCACAGCAAAAGTTTATATTACTATATAATCCGCATTAAACCCAAGTCTAAGTAGTCAATTTTGTAATTAGAACTTTAATTCAGTTGGAATAAGGTTCGAAATCCAAAAAACTAGAATTCACTTTTTAGTGAGACTGAACTTGTAAAACGTTTCAAATGATTAAAATAAGTATTTTTTTTTCTTTTTCAGTGGCAATTGTAAGAAAACGGTGGTCATACCTTAAAGGTGCCTTCAACAAGGAAGTCAAGAGACAAAATGAATACGCCCAGAGTCTTTCAAACAGAAGGCGTCCTTATTTATATTATGAAGATTTATTATTTCTAAAATCAGAAAATGTTAGGACAGAAGGAGCTGCCACACACGACATTGTTCTTCCAGAGCAGACAGAAGCGGACAACACGGCTACTGTAAGCGTAAAAATCGAAACAAATGATATCATTGTACCAGCAAATATCAAGTACCAGCCAAGCCAGAAAATGAGGAAGAGGTAATCTCAATTGAAAGTACAACAAATCCAGACAGTAATGCAGAAGTGGAACCAGGTAATGATGACGCAAAATTTGACATGTTTTTAATGAAGAGATCGGATGACCTGAGATTTTACTACTCTCCTGTAGTTTTAAACCTTGGCGGTTTAAACCATCGAGCCTTTTTTGAATTTTGAATTTCGGACTTCATTCTGGCACAGCAAAAGTTTATATTACTATATAATCCGCATTAAACCCAAGTCTAAGTAGTCAATTTTGTAATTAGAACTTTAATTCAGTTGGAATAAGGTTCGAAATCCAAAAAACTAGAATTCACTTTTTAGTGAGACTGAACTTGTAAAATATTGCAAATAATTATACTGAGTCATTTTTTTCTTTTTCAGTGGCAATTGTTAGAAAACGGTGGTCATACCTTAAAGGTGCCTTCAACAAGGAAGTCAAGAGACAAAATGAATACGCCCAGGATCCTTTAAACAGAAGGCGGCCTTATTTATATTATGAAGATTTATTATTTCTAAAATCAGAAAATGTTAGGACAGAAGGAGCTGCCACACACGACATTGTTCTTCCAGAGCAGACAGAAGCGGACAACACGGCTACTGTAAGCGTAAAAAGCGAAACAAATGATATCAATGTACCAGCAAATATCAAGTACCAGCCAAGCCAGAAAATGAGGAAGAGGTAATCTCAATTGAAAGTACAACAAATCCAGACAGTAATGCAGAAGTGGAACCAGGTGATGATGACGCAAAATTTTACATGTTTTCAATGTAGAGATCGGATGACCTAAGATTTTACTACTCTCCTGTAGTTTTTAACCTTGTAGGTTTAAACCTTGGCGGTTTAAACCATCGAGCCTTTATTGAATTTTGAATTTCGGAATTTATTCTGGCTTAGCAAAAGTTTTTATTACTATATAATCCGCATCAAACCCAAGTCTAAGTAGTCAATTTTGTAATTAGAACTTTAATTCAGTTGGAATAAGGTTCGAAATCCAAAAAACTAGAATTCACTTTTTAGTGAGACTGAACTTGTAAAACGTTTCAAATGATTAAAATAAGTATTTTTTTTCTTTTTCAGTGGCAATTGTAAGAAAACGGTGGTCATACCTTAAAGGTGCCTTCAACAAGGAAGTCAAGAGACAAAATGAATACGCCCAGAGTCTTTCAAACAGAAGGCGTCCTTATTTATATTATGAAGATTTATTATTTCTAAAATCAGAAAATGTTAGGACAGAAGGAGCTGCCATACACGACATTGTTCTTCCAGAGCAGACAGAAGCGGACAACACGGCTACTGTAAGCGTAAAAAGCGAAACAAATGATATCATTGTACCAGCAAATATCAAGTACCAGCCAAGCCAGAAAATGAGGAAGAGGTAATCTCAATTGAAAGTACAACAAATCCAGACAGTAATGCAGAAGTGGAACCAGGTGATGATGACGCAAAATTTGACATGTTTTTAATGAAGAGATCGGATGACCTGAGATTTTACTACTCTCCTGTAGTTTTAAACCTTGGCGGTTTAAACCATCGAGCCTTTTTTGAATTTCGGACTTCATTCTGGCATAGCAAAAGTTTATATTACTATATAATCCGCATTAAACCCAAGTCTAAGTAGTCAATTTTGTAATTAGAACTTTAATTCAGTTGGAATAAGGTTCGAAATCCAAAAAACTAGAATTCACTTTTTAGTGAGACTGAACTTGTAAAACATTGCAAATGATTAAACTGAGTCATTTTTTTCTTTTTCAGTGGCAATTGTAAGAAAACGGTGGTCATACCTTAAAGGTGCCTTCAACAAGGAAGTCAAGAGACAAAATGAATACGCCCAGGATCCTTTAAACAGAAGGCGGTCTTATTTATATTATGAAGATTTATTATTTCTAAAATCAGAAAATGTTAGGACAGAAGGAGCTGCCACACACGACATTGTTCTTCCAGAGCAGACAGAAGCGGACAACACGGCTACTGTAAGCGTGAAAAGCGAAACAAATGATATCAATGTACCAGCAAATATCAAGTACCAGCCAAGCCAGAAAATGAGGAAGAGGTAATCTCAATTGAAAGTACAACAAATCCAGACAGTAATGCAGAAGTGGAACCAGGTGATGATGACGCAAAATTTGACATGTTTTCAATGTAGAGATCGGATGACCTAAGATTTTACTACTCTCCTGTAGTTTTTAACCTTGTAGGTTTAAACCTTGGCGGTTTAAACCATCGAGCCTTTATTGAATTTTGAATTTCGGAATTTATTCTGGCTTAGCAAAAGTTTTTATTACTATATAATCCGCATTAAACCCAAGTCTAAGTAGTCAATTTTGTAATTAGAACTTTAATTCAGTTGGAATAAGGTTCGAAATCCAAAAAACTAGAATTCACTTTTTAGTGAGACTGAACTTGTAAAACGTTTCAAATGATTAAAATAAGTATTTTTTTTCTTTTTCAGTGGCAATTGTAAGAAAACGGTGGTCATACCTTAAAGGTGCCTTCAACAAGGAAGTCAAGAGACAAAATGAATACGCCCAGAGTCTTTCAAACAGAAGGCGTCCTTATTTATATTATGAAGATTTATTATTTCTAAAATCAGAAAATGTTAGGACAGAAGGAGCTGCCATACACGACATTGTTCTTCCAGAGCAGACAGAAGCGGACAACACGGCTACTGTAAGCGTAAAAAGCGAAACAAATGATATCATTGTACCAGCAAATATCAAGTACCAGCCAAGCCAGAAAATGAGGAAGAGGTAATCTCAATTGAAAGTACAACAAATCCAGACAGTAATGCAGAAGTGGAACCAGGTGATGATGACGCAAAATTTGACATGTTTTTAATGAAGAGATCGGATGACCTGAGATTTTACTACTCTCCTGTAGTTTTAAACCTTGGCGGTTTAAACCATCGAGCCTTTTTTGAATTTCGGACTTCATTCTGGCATAGCAAAAGTTTATATTACTATATAATCCGCATTAAACCCAAGTCTAAGTAGTCAATTTTGTAATTAGAACTTTAATTCAGTTGGAATAAGGTTCGAAATCCAAAAAACTAGAATTCACTTTTTAGTGAGACTGAACTTGTAAAACGTTTCAAATGATTAAAATAAGTATTTTTTTTCTTTTTCAGTGGCAATTGTAAGAAAACGGTGGTCATACCTTAAAGGTGCCTTCAACAAGGAAGTCAAGAGACAAAATGAATACGCCCAGAGTCTTTCAAACAGAAGGCGTCCTTATTTATATTATGAAGATTTATTATTTCTAAAATCAGAAAATGTTAGGACAGAAGGAGCTGCCATACACGACATTGTTCTTCCAGAGCAGACAGAAGCGGACAACACGGCTACTGTAAGCGTAAAAAGCGAAACAAATGATATCATTGTACCAGCAAATATCAAGTACCAGCCAAGCCAGAAAATGAGGAAGAGGTAATCTCAATTGAAAGTACAACAAATCCAGACAGTAATGCAGAAGTGGAACCAGGTGATGATGACGCAAAATTTGACATGTTTTTAATGAAGAGATCGGATGACCTGAGATTTTACTACTCTCCTGTAGTTTTAAACCTTGGCGGTTTAAACCATCGAGCCTTTTTTGAATTTCGGACTTCATTCTGGCATAGCAAAAGTTTATATTACTATACAGTGTGTCCGGACATGGACTAGCGATATTCTAAATACTTAAATATAAGCTATTTTAAAGTACTATTACACTATAGGCTTGGGTCCAATACACTTCCCCGCTATGTGGCAGCCATTTTGTTTTTTTTGTTGAAATATGCTCTATGCGAGTACAAAAAAAATCATATATCTCAAAGTTTTAGTCATACTGAGATAAAAATAGGCTTATTCGGAAGGCAATAATATTGTCTACCGTCTGCATTACAAAGCAATGTGTTCACAATTCCATAACTTTTGAAAAAAAATGTGAAAGTCGAAAAAAAAATCAAAAAATTATGCAATTCAACCAATAATGGTTAATTACTACAAAAACAACCCCGAGAACTTTTTTATTTTTTATACTAGATCGACAGTTTTTGAGCTACGCTACAATGCAACATAAAATTCACAACTGTATGTTTAATACTTTAAGAGTTATTGTTGTTTGAACATAGCGTATGCGCAAGCACAAAACGTCTTTGTTAACCGCCAGAGTGTCATTTATGGCATTCACTGTATTCCATCTGAGAGCAGGCGAGAAATACTGTTCGTTACTACCGTGAGTAAGCGAGATAGAACGTATTAGTCCACTACCTGAAACAAAATCAGTTTTAAGGACAAATTATTAGTTGGGTTAGTTTAGTTGTCCCTCGCCCTGCGTTGTGATCGCTATCGCTACTTTCACTTACCGTCCGTGCTGTTTACGTGCTGCGTTAGTGTTTTGTATTTAAAAGTGTGATAAAGTATGGCACAGCGTCAATATTCATCGCAACATATTGCTGACATACACTTTGTGTATGGCTTTTGCAATGGAAGTGCAAATTTGGCTGTACAAGAATATCGACGAAGGTACCCTAACAGGCCTACACCGAGTCGCCAAACTTTTATCGACGTGCATTCAAGATTAGCGGAAAGAGGTATTCAAAGAGCTGTTAATGAACGCAATCGCTTGGTATCGCCCGAAGATGAAGAAGAAGTGCTTAGACTAATAACCAATGATCCTAGACTAAGCGTTAGACGGATTTCAGTGCAACTTCGAATGTCTAAGTGGCATGTATGGAGAATTTTGAAAAGAGAAGGGTTACACCCTTATCATTTTCGACGGGTTCAAGACGTGATCGAACCAGATTTTGCTGCGAGATCTGTGTTTTGTTCGTGGATAAATAGAAATTTGAGACAGAACCGTAATTTTTTACAAAGAATACTGTGGACTGATGAAGCCAAATTTACAAGAGCTGGGATTACAAACCACAGAAACGACCATCTCTGGTGCTCCGCAAATCCAAGGGCGGTGCGCCCAAGCTCATTTCAACATGAATTCTCAGTAAATGTGTGGGCCGGCATAATCAACGATAGGCTGATAGGGCCATTGGAATTGCCACCTACATTAAACGGCGCTAGATTTTTAGAATTCTTACAGACACAGTTTGCGGACAGCCTCATGGACCTACCTCTATCATACCGTCGGCGTATGTGGTTCCAGCTCGATGGTGCACCCGCGCATTTTTCTCGAGCAGTGAGAGAATATTTAAATAATAATCTACAGCCGTGGATCGGTCGTGGTGGTGTAGTAGCGTGGCCGCCTCGCTCACCCGATTTGACACCCTTGGATTATTTTTTGTGGGGTCATATGAAACAAAAAGTATACGCTACAGTTCCAAATACCAGGGAAGAACTCGTCGCAAAAATTATGGCAGCCGCCGAAGAAATTAGATCCGATTTGGATTTAATTAGGCGCTCATCAACCCAGGTGGCACAGAGAGCCGTAGTGTGTCTACAAGCTGGAGGTGGCCACTTTGAGCAACTGCTTTAGATATTTTAATCTTCATTTAATATTGGAAAAAACATTAAATAAAATTCAATATGAATGTTATGTTTTTTTAATGATTTCCTGTTTAGGGTTCCGACAAAGGCCTTTTGTGCTTGCGCATACGCTATGTTCATACAACAATAACTCTTAAAGTATTAGACATACAGTTGTGAATTTTATGTTGTATTGTAGCTTAGCTCAAAAACTGTCGATCTAGTATAAAAAATAAAAAAGCTCTCGGGGTTGTTTTTGTAGTAATTAACAATTATTGGTTGAATTGCATAATTTTTTGTTTTTTTTTTCGACTTTCACATTTTTTTTCAAAAGTTATGGAATTGTGAACATATTGCTTTGTAGTGCAGACGGTAGACAATATTATTGCCTTTCGAATAAGCCTATTTTTATCTCAGTATGACTAAAACTTTGAGATATATGATTTTTTTTGTACTCGCATAGAGCATACTTCAACAAAAAAAACAAAATGGCTGCCACATAGCGGGGAAGTATATTGGACCTAAGCCTATAGTGTAATTGTACTTTAAAATAGCTTATATTTAAGTATTTAGAATATCGCTAGTCCATGTCCGGACACACTGTATAATCCGCATTAAACCCAAGTCTAAGTAGTCAATTTTGTAATTAGAACTTTAATTCAGTTGGAATAAGGTTCGAAATCCAAAAAACTAGAATTCACTTTTTAGTGAGACTGAACTTGTAAAACATTGCAAATGATTAAACTGAGTCATTTTTTTCTTTTTCAGTGGCAATTGTAAGAAAACGGTGGTCATACCTTAAAGGTGCCTTCAACAAGGAAGTCAAGAGACAAAATGAATACGCCCAGGATCCTTTAAACAGAAGGCGGTCTTATTTATATTATGAAGATTTATTATTTCTAAAATCAGAAAATGTTAGGACAGAAGGAGCTGCCACACACGACATTGTTCTTCCAGAGCAGACAGAAGCGGACAACACGGCTACTGTAAGCGTGAGAAGCGAAACAAATGATATCAATGTACCAGCAAATATCAAGTACCAGCCAAGCCAGAAAATGAGAAAGAGGTAATCTCAATTGAAAGTACAACAAATCCAGACAGTAATGCAGAAGTGGAACCAGGTAATGATGACGCAAAATTTGACATGTTTTTAATGAAGAGATCGGATGACCTGAGATTTTACTACTCTCCTGTAGTTTTAAACCTTGGCGGTTTAAACCATCGAGCCTTTTTTGAATTTTGAATTTCGTACTTCATTCTGGCACAGCAAAAGTTTATATTACTATATAATCCGCATTAAACCCAAGTCTAAGTAGTCAATTTTGTAATTAGAACTTTAATTCAGTTGGAATAAGGTTCGAAATCCAAAAAACTAGAATTCACTTTTTAGTGAGACTGAACTTGTAAAACGTTTCAAATGATTAAAATAAGTATTTTTTTTCTTTTTCAGTGGCAATTGTAAGAAAACGGTGGTCATACCTTAAAGGTGCCTTCAACAAGGAAGTCAAGAGACAAAATGAATACGCCCAGAGTCTTTCAAACAGAAGGCGTCCTTATTTATATTATGAAGATTTATTATTTCTAAAATCAGAAAATGTTAGGACAGAAGGAGCTGCCACACACGACATTGTTCTTCCAGAGCAGACAGAAGCGGACAACACGGCTACTGTGAGCGTAAAAATCGAAACAAATGATATCATTGTACCAGCAAATATCAAGTACCAGCCAAGCCAGAAAATGAGGAAGAGGTAATCTCAATTGAAAGTACAACAAATCCAGACAGTAATGCAGAAGTGGAACCAGGTAATGATGACGCAAAATTTGACATGTTTTTAATGAAGAGATCGGATGACCTGAGATTTTACTACTCTCCTGTAGTTTTAAACCTTGGCGGTTTAAACCATCGAGCCTTTTTTGAATTTTGAATTTCGGACTTCATTCTGGCACAGCAAAAGTTTATATTACTATATAATCCGCATTAAACCCAAGTCTAAGTAGTCAATTTTGTAATTAGAACTTTAATTCAGTTGGAATAAGGTTCGAAATCCAAAAAACTAGAATTCACTTTTTAGTGAGACTGAACTTGTAAAATATTGCAAATAATTATACTGAGTCATTTTTTTCTTTTTCAGTGGCAATTGTTAGAAAACGGTGGTCATACCTTAAAGGTGCCTTCAACAAGGAAGTCAAGAGACAAAATGAATACGCCCAGGATCCTTTAAACAGAAGGCGGCCTTATTTATATTATGAAGATTTATTATTTCTAAAATCAGAAAATGTTAGGACAGAAGGAGCTGCCACACACGACATTGTTCTTCCAGAGCAGACAGAAGCGGACAACACGGCTACTGTAAGCGTAAAAAGCGAAACAAATGATATCAATGTACCAGCAAATATCAAGTACCAGCCAAGCCAGAAAATGAGGAAGAGGTAATCTCAATTGAAAGTACAACAAATCCAGACAGTAATGCAGAAGTGGAACCAGGTGATGATGACGCAAAATTTTACATGTTTTCAATGTAGAGATCGGATGACCTAAGATTTTACTACTCTCCTGTAGTTTTTAACCTTGTAGGTTTAAACCTTGGCGGTTTAAACCATCGAGCCTTTATTGAATTTTGAATTTCGGAATTTATTCTGGCTTAGCAAAAGTTTTTATTACTATATAATCCGCATTAAACCCAAGTCTAAGTAGTCAATTTTGTAATTAGAACTTTAATTCAGTTGGAATAAGGTTCGAAATCCAAAAAACTAGAATTCACTTTTTAGTGAGACTGAACTTGTAAAACATTGCAAATGATTAAACTGAGTCATTTTTTTTTTTTTCAGTGGCAATTGTAAGAAAACGGTGGTCATACCTTAAAGGTGCCTTCAACAAGGAAGTCAAGAGACAAAATGAAAACGCCCAGGGTCTTTCAAACAGAAGGCGTCCTTATTTATATTATGAAGATTTATTATTTCTAAAATCAGAAAATGTTAGGACAGAAGGAGCTGCCACACACGACATTGTTCTTCCAGAGCAGACAGAAGCGGACAACACGGCTACTGTAAGCGTAAAAAGCGAAACAAATGATATCATTGTACCAGCAAATATCAAGTACCAGCCAAGCCAGAAAATGAGGAAGAGGTAATCTCAATTGAAAGTACAACAAATCCAGACAGTAATGCAGAAGTGGAACCAGGTGATGATGACGCAAAATTTGACATGTTTTTAATGAAGAGATCGGATGACCTGAGATTTTACTACTCTCCTGTAGTTTTAAACCTTGGCGGTTTAAACCATCGAGCCTTTTTTGAATTTTGAATTTCGGACTTCATTCTGGCACAGCAAAAGTTTATATTACTATATAATCCGCATTAAACCCAAGTCTAAGTAAGTAGTCAATTTTGTAATTAGAACTTTAATTCAGTTGGAATAAGGTTCGAAATCCAAAAAACTAGAATTCACTTTTCAGTGAGACTGAACTTGTAAAACATTGCAAATAATTATACTGAGTCATTTTTTTCTTTTTCAGTGGCAATTGTAAGAAAACGGTGGTCATACCTTAAAGGTGCCTTCAACAAGGAAGTCAAGAGACAAAATGAATACGCACAGGATCCTTTAAACAGAAGGCGGCCTGATTTATATTATGAAGATTTATTATTTCTAAAATCAGAAAATGTTAGGACAGAAGGAGCTGCCACACACGACATTGTTCTTCCAGAGCAGACAGAAGCGGACAACACGGCTACTGTAAGCGTGAAAAGCGAAACAAATGATATCAATGTACCAGCAAATATCAAGTACCAGCCAAGCCAGAAAATGAGGAAGAGGTAATCTCAATTGAAAGTACAACAAATCCAGACAGTAATGCAGAAGTGGAACCAGGTAATGATGACGCAAAATTTGACATGTTTTTAATGAAGAGATCGGATGACCTGAGATTTTACTACTCTCCTGTAGTTTTAAACCTTGGCGGTTTAAACCATCGAGCCTTTTTTGAATTTTGAATTTCGGACTTCATTCTGGCACAGCAAAAGTTTATATTACTATATAATCCGCATTAAACCCAAGTCTAAGTAGTCAATTTTGTAATTAGAACTTTAATTCAGTTGGAATAAGGTTCGAAATCCAAAAAACTAGAATTCACTTTTTAGTGAGACTGAACTTGTAAAACGTTTCAAATGATTAAAATAAGTATTTTTTTTCTTTTTCAGTGGCAATTGTAAGAAAACGGTGGTCATACCTTAAAGGTGCCTTCAACAAGGAAGTCAAGAGACAAAATGAATACGCCCAGAGTCTTTCAAACAGAAGGCGTCCTTATTTATATTATGAAGATTTATTATTTCTAAAATCAGAAAATGTTAGGACAGAAGGAGCTGCCATACACGACATTGTTCTTCCAGAGCAGACAGAAGCGGACAACACGGCTACTGTAAGCGTAAAAAGCGAAACAAATGATATCATTGTACCAGCAAATATCAAGTACCAGCCAAGCCAGAAAATGAGGAAGAGGTAATCTCAATTGAAAGTACAACAAATCCAGACAGTAATGCAGAAGTGGAACCAGGTGATGATGACGCAAAATTTGACATGTTTTTAATGAAGAGATCGGATGACCTGAGATTTTACTACTCTCCTGTAGTTTTAAACCTTGGCGGTTTAAACCATCGAGCCTTTTTTGAATTTCGGACTTCATTCTGGCATAGCAAAAGTTTATATTACTATATAATCCGCATTAAACCCAAGTCTAAGTAGTCAATTTTGTAATTAGAACTTTAATTCAGTTGGAATAAGGTTCGAAATCAAAAAAACTAGAATTCACTTTTTAGTGAGACTGAACTTGTAAAACATTGCAAATGATTAAACTGAGTCATTTTTTTCTTTTTCAGTGGCAATTGTAAGAAAACGGTGGTCATACCTTAAAGGTGCCTTCAACAAGGAAGTCAAGAGACAAAATGAATACGCCCAGGATCCTTTAAACAGAAGGCGGCCTTATTTATATTATGAAGATTTATTATTTCTAAAATCAGAAAATGTTAGGACAGAAGGAGCTGCCACACACGACATTGTTCTTCCAGAGCAGACAGAAGCGGACAACACGGCTACTGTAAGCGTGAAAAGCGAAACAAATGATATCAATGTACCAGCAAATATCAAGTACCAGCCAAGCCAGAAAATGAGAAAGAGGTAATCTCAATTGAAAGTACAACAAATCCAGACAGTAATGCAGAAGTGGAACCAGGTAATGATGACGCAAAATTTGACATGTTTTTAATGAAGAGATCGGATGACCTGAGATTTTACTACTCTCCTGTAGTTTTAAACCTTGGCGGTTTAAACCATCGAGCCTTTTTTGAATTTTGAATTTCGGACTTCATTCTGGCACAGCAAAAGTTTATATTACTATATAATCCGCATTAAACCCAAGTCTAAGTAGTCAATTTTGTAATTAGAACTTTAATTCAGTTGGAATAAGGTTCGAAATCCAAAAAACTAGAATTCACTTTTTAGTGAGACTGAACTTGTAAAACGTTTCAAATGATTAAAATAAGTATTTTTTTTTCTTTTTCAGTGGCAATTGTAAGAAAACGGTGGTCATACCTTAAAGGTGCCTTCAACAAGGAAGTCAAGAGACAAAATGAATACGCCCAGAGTCTTTCAAACAGAAGGCGTCCTTATTTATATTATGAAGATTTATTATTTCTAAAATCAGAAAATGTTAGGACAGAAGGAGCTGCCACACACGACATTGTTCTTCCAGAGCAGACAGAAGCGGACAACACGGCTACTGTAAGCGTAAAAATCGAAACAAATGATATCATTGTACCAGCAAATATCAAGTACCAGCCAAGCCAGAAAATGAGGAAGAGGTAATCTCAATTGAAAGTACAACAAATCCAGACAGTAATGCAGAAGTGGAACCAGGTAATGATGACGCAAAATTTGACATGTTTTTAATGAAGAGATCGGATGACCTGAGATTTTACTACTCTCCTGTAGTTTTAAACCTTGGCGGTTTAAACCATCGAGCCTTTTTTGAATTTTGAATTTCGGACTTCATTCTGGCACAGCAAAAGTTTATATTACTATATAATCCGCATTAAACCCAAGTCTAAGTAGTCAATTTTGTAATTAGAACTTTAATTCAGTTGGAATAAGGTTCGAAATCCAAAAAACTAGAATTCACTTTTTAGTGAGACTGAACTTGTAAAATATTGCAAATAATTATACTGAGTCATTTTTTTCTTTTTCAGTGGCAATTGTTAGAAAACGGTGGTCATACCTTAAAGGTGCCTTCAACAAGGAAGTCAAGAGACAAAATGAATACGCCCAGGATCCTTTAAACAGAAGGCGGCCTTATTTATATTATGAAGATTTATTATTTCTAAAATCAGAAAATGTTAGGACAGAAGGAGCTGCCACACACGACATTGTTCTTCCAGAGCAGACAGAAGCGGACAACACGGCTACTGTAAGCGTAAAAAGCGAAACAAATGATATCAATGTACCAGCAAATATCAAGTACCAGCCAAGCCAGAAAATGAGGAAGAGGTAATCTCAATTGAAAGTACAACAAATCCAGACAGTAATGCAGAAGTGGAACCAGGTGATGATGACGCAAAATTTTACATGTTTTCAATGTAGAGATCGGATGACCTAAGATTTTACTACTCTCCTGTAGTTTTTAACCTTGTAGGTTTAAACCTTGGCGGTTTAAACCATCGAGCCTTTATTGAATTTTGAATTTCGGAATTTATTCTGGCTTAGCAAAAGTTTTTATTACTATATAATCCGCATCAAACCCAAGTCTAAGTAGTCAATTTTGTAATTAGAACTTTAATTCAGTTGGAATAAGGTTCGAAATCCAAAAAACTAGAATTCACTTTTTAGTGAGACTGAACTTGTAAAACGTTTCAAATGATTAAAATAAGTATTTTTTTTCTTTTTCAGTGGCAATTGTAAGAAAACGGTGGTCATACCTTAAAGGTGCCTTCAACAAGGAAGTCAAGAGACAAAATGAATACGCCCAGAGTCTTTCAAACAGAAGGCGTCCTTATTTATATTATGAAGATTTATTATTTCTAAAATCAGAAAATGTTAGGACAGAAGGAGCTGCCATACACGACATTGTTCTTCCAGAGCAGACAGAAGCGGACAACACGGCTACTGTAAGCGTAAAAAGCGAAACAAATGATATCATTGTACCAGCAAATATCAAGTACCAGCCAAGCCAGAAAATGAGGAAGAGGTAATCTCAATTGAAAGTACAACAAATCCAGACAGTAATGCAGAAGTGGAACCAGGTGATGATGACGCAAAATTTGACATGTTTTTAATGAAGAGATCGGATGACCTGAGATTTTACTACTCTCCTGTAGTTTTAAACCTTGGCGGTTTAAACCATCGAGCCTTTTTTGAATTTCGGACTTCATTCTGGCATAGCAAAAGTTTATATTACTATATAATCCGCATTAAACCCAAGTCTAAGTAGTCAATTTTGTAATTAGAACTTTAATTCAGTTGGAATAAGGTTCGAAATCCAAAAAACTAGAATTCACTTTTTAGTGAGACTGAACTTGTAAAACGTTTCAAATGATTAAAATAAGTATTTTTTTTCTTTTTCAGTGGCAATTGTAAGAAAACGGTGGTCATACCTTAAAGGTGCCTTCAACAAGGAAGTCAAGAGACAAAATGAATACGCCCAGAGTCTTTCAAACAGAAGGCGTCCTTATTTATATTATGAAGATTTATTATTTCTAAAATCAGAAAATGTTAGGACAGAAGGAGCTGCCATACACGACATTGTTCTTCCAGAGCAGACAGAAGCGGACAACACGGCTACTGTAAGCGTAAAAAGCGAAACAAATGATATCATTGTACCAGCAAATATCAAGTACCAGCCAAGCCAGAAAATGAGGAAGAGGTAATCTCAATTGAAAGTACAACAAATCCAGACAGTAATGCAGAAGTGGAACCAGGTGATGATGACGCAAAATTTGACATGTTTTTAATGAAGAGATCGGATGACCTGAGATTTTACTACTCTCCTGTAGTTTTAAACCTTGGCGGTTTAAACCATCGAGCCTTTTTTGAATTTCGGACTTCATTCTGGCATAGCAAAAGTTTATATTACTATATAATCCGCATTAAACCCAAGTCTAAGTAGTCAATTTTGTAATTAGAACTTTAATTCAGTTGGAATAAGGTTCGAAATCCAAAAAACTAGAATTCACTTTTTAGTGAGACTGAACTTGTAAAACATTGCAAATGATTAAACTGAGTCATTTTTTTCTTTTTCAGTGGCAATTGTAAGAAAACGGTGGTCATACCTTAAAGGTGCCTTCAACAAGGAAGTCAAGAGACAAAATGAAAACGCCCAGGGTCTTTCAAACAGAAGGCGTCCTTAATTTTATATTATGAAGATTTATTATTTCTAAAATCAGAAAATGTTAGGACAGAAGGAGCTGCCACACACGACATTGTTCTTCCAGAGCAGACAGAAGCGGACAACACGGCTACTGTAAGCGTAAAAAGCGAAACAAATGATATCATTTTACCAGCAAATATCAAGTACCAGCCAAGCCAGAAAATGAGGAAGAGGTAATCTCAATTGAAAGTACAACAAATCCAGACAGTAATGCAGAAGTGGAACCAGGTGATGATGACGCAAAATTTGACATGTTTTTAATGAATAGATCGGATGACCTGAGATTTTACTACTCTCCTGTAGTTTTAATCCTTGTAGGTTTATACCGTGGCGGTTTAAACCATCGAGCCTTTATTGAATTTTGAATTTCGGACTTTATTCTGGCATAGCAAAAGTTTATCACTACATAGTATAAAAACAAAGTCGCTTCCCTGTCTGTCTGTCCCTATATAATTATGCTTAGATCTTTAACCCTTTTTGGGATGAAGGGAATATTTTTACCACCATGTTTGTTGGAGTATAAAGTTCAGTGAATGTTTCCGAACGTTCTATTTTTTCACATTGGGAACACTAATAGTTAAGTGTCAATAATTTAACATCAGACAATTACAGCCCGCTATTTGAATTTTTTTCTGTGAATTGCATTCGTAACTGAAAAGTGGAGTATTTTTGAATGGTGGAAGAAATCGAAGAAAATCTCCGTAATCTGCTATTGTCGGAAGGTATTATTTTCACTTATTCGTTTTATTTGGGTTTTGTGACCATAATGTGTTGGATACCTATTTTTCAAATTCTATGCTTCGTTTTTTCCTAGTGTAACTTTTTCAAGGTGGGTTGCATGTTCCCCCTGCCCGTCGGCTACTTTGGTGTTGTCGTAACTGGTTTTTTGGTTTGATTTGTTTATTTCATATTTCACAATAAATAATCTATCTAAAGGGGTGCTAAGGTGTACAACCAAAAATACTAAAATGTTTGTGTAGGGGCTTTGGCATGGGTTATGGATTTTTGCATGGGTTATGGATTTTTGCATTTTTATTACAGATGAGTCGAAAAATATTGAGAGATTGAAGAAGCTTTAGATGAAATATTTGGCTTGCCAGAAAATCCAGAAGAGTCAGACGATGACAACGAATCGGAGGGTGAAGAACAATATAGTACAGCTAGACTCGAACGTATATTGCAAGGATTAGATGATGAAGTTACAATACCTAACAACCCAGAATCGGCTGCACTACAAGATAAACCACAAAATGAGAATTGTAGCCCATGTCCTAGTATCTCTGGGAATACCGAAACTAATCCCGACCTTCAACCTCCGGTATTACCCAGGTGTTCTGGTACAAGACCTTTATCTCCCGATAGTCCTGTGATTGACAACTTGAGCTCGAGCTCTGATTCCGACTCTGAATCTGATGCTGATGAGATGGTCTGGAAAAAAGAAAAGTGGACATCCCGGCCTGAACCGCAATTTTTTCATGAGCAGCCTATATCGGCAAAGCGACGATTCACGAATAAAACAAAACCAATTCGTTTTTTTGAAAGCTTTTTCAGTGACAAAGTTTACGAGCTCATTGTTCTGCAAACCAATTTGTATGCTGAGCAGCGAAATATTGAAACATGGACTCCACTGACTCAGCAAGAACTAAAAGCTTTTTTGGGCATATTAATAATAATGGGTTATCATGTTCTGCCGTCTATAGACCTATACTGGTCTTCTGACCCCGGTTTCAGACTGGATGAGGTGGCTAATGTGATGCCCATAAAAAGATTCAAAAAAATTTTACGCTGCCTACATTTGAATGATAATGAACATCAACCAGCAAAAAATATGCCCGGATATGACAAATTATATAAACTTCGTCCTTTGATTGATCTCAAACGAAAGTTGCCAAAATAATTGCACGGATTCAGGTTCTCAGAGCATAGATGAGTCTATGATTTTATTCAAGGGGAGGTCATCATTGAAACAGTACATCGGGATGAAGCCGATCAAGCGTGGGTATAAAGTCTGGTGTCGGTGTGATAGCCAAAGTGGGTACCTATTTGAATTTCAAATATATACCGGTAAGACCGATAATACTGTTGAAGAAGGGTTAGGCGCAAAAGTTGTCAAAAGCCTAACAGAGAAACTCATAGCAGCAAAAATGCAGAATGTTCACGTAACCTTTGACAACTTTTTTTGCGACTACAAGATTTTGGCGTACTTGTACGACAATGGTATACACGCGACCGGCACGGTACGAAGGCTAAGAGCAGACCTGCCTAAACTCATAAAAGGGCCTGGTGGAAAGAATCTGAAGTTACCCAAAGGAAGTTTCAAGTGGAGGGTGAAAGAGAACGTAGCATTCGTTGTTTGGCAAGACAACAAGGAAGTGTTATTAATGTCAAATGTCTTCCATCCTACGGTCGGGATAACCACGGTGGCAAGGACACAAAAAGATTGGTCCAAAGTAGATATTCGGTGCCCCCTTATCATCAAGGAATACACAAAGAGAAGGGTGGAGTAGATCGGTTTGATCGTCTAAAATCTACTTACACAGTTGGACGAAGGAGCAAGAGATGGTGGCTACGAATTTTTTACTTCTTGCTAGATGCCAGCATTACTAACGCTTTTGTTTTGAGTCAGAGTTGCAAAGTTAATCTCACGCACTTTGAATTTCGCGTTGCTCTAGCTAGAGGACTGATAAGTGGATTTACGAGTCGTAAAATGCGTTCAGCCATGGCAAACTACATAATACGCAAAAAAGTTGCACAGGCTGATACTCGCCAAAAAGTTGTCGGTAATATTGCCGACGAGATACGTTATACCAATGTTGGTGATCATATGCCTTGCTCATTACCAAACTATAAACGTTGCCGTCTCTGCAGCACTAAAACCCACGACAAGAGGTCGAAGATAATGTGCGAGAAATGTGAAGTGCCTCTATGTATAGTGCCATGTTTTTATGCTTATCATAGGAAGTAATATTATTTCTTATAGTTTTTATGTACTTTTTAAATAAAACGTTTAATTATATATTTGTTTTTTCTTGTATTATGTCCTATTAGTACATACCTTATCATATTTTACATGAACAACTAGTTCTAACAACCATCCCTTAGCAAACATACAGGTGTCGCCATAGGCAGAGGGGAAAAAATTCCCACCATAAAAATAATAATAATAATATTTTTTTCTTTACATTTTTTGATTTTTGACATATAATGATAGGTAAACCCACTGACAGAATTACTTTAACTCTGCCAGTTCCCTATGCCCTATAAAGGGTTAAAACTACGCAACGGATTTTGATGCGGTTTTTTTTAATAGATAGAGTGATTCAAGAGGAAGGTTTATATGTATAATACATGCATAATATAGTAGAGCAACACTGATAATTTTAGAGGTTTCTAATGTGATGTCGTAAATAAACACATTTTTTTGCGCTTACATTGTAAACGCTGGCTGAACCCGTCGAGATAGATCAAAATAATGTACTACAGTATTGTACACCTTAATAAGTTCTACAAAAAAGTCTGCGATGGTATATGTCTATCTCTTAGGGATAACCCACAATAACCATTTTTTATCCTATACTTTTTACGAGAAATAATGGCTCTAAAATTATCAGTGTTTCTCCATTGCACCCGTGCGAAGCCGGGGCGGGTCGCTAGTATTACTATATAATACGAATTAAACCCAATTAAACCCTTTGCTTTGCTGACATGTGTGCCTCTTGGTTCTCTCTGGACTGTTACGCCGCCATTTACGACAAAAAATACCCTGGATTTTCCTTATTGCACGAAGTTCGTTCCTGTTTGACCAGACAGATGAGCTTGGTATCCTTGCACCAACAGCAGGCCTACGCTCTTTTTAAAATGTGGCCATCTCTTATTATTGGCTCCATCCTTGGAGACACAGAATCATCTCCCACCTTTATAGACACCATCACTCAAGATCTACCTGACCACCTCAAGACGACTTATTTCTACGTGTATACCACAGGCACTGTAGCTAGCACCACTCATGCCATGATCAAATTGGAGCTGGCAGGCTTGTGGAAAACCATGGGTCACCCGATTGTGGATATGAACAGCAGCACGGCCAACTGGATGACCAAGGGCATGACCTTAAAGAAGAATTTGGAACCAGCAGGGGACTCTATCAATAGCATGTTTAAAAAAGAGTTCTGTAGCCAATACTACAAGACACATAAGAAATGGCCGAACATACACATGAAGAAAGAGACCAATCCTCATATCAGAGCCTATTATCACGCCAATGTGTGGGGCGCGACATCCTCATCCAAATGGGATCCAGAAGACTTCTCAACCATCACCTTGCTGAAGAACTTTGACTTTAATTATCACATAGACACCATCGACATAATATCAGACAAAGCGATAATCCCTAGGTTGTCCGAATGGATTCACGAGTACGACGGAATCAGAACCATACATGGACACTTCCCCAGGGGGCCCGATCCCACAACAAAAAGCGTGGTGCTGCATTACCTCACCTCTGAGATCTTCGACTGTCGGGAGATTCTAGGCCTACTAGACCTGGGGGTGGTACCCTAAGAGTGGCGAGTCATGGTCGCCGTGCCCAAAGAGCGGGAGTTCCAGGAGACCGACGCCAGATGTTTCGGAAAAATGACGCCAGAAATGCGAGCATATCAAGTGGTAACATAAAAGAATTTGGCTGATGTCGTCTTCCGCTACATCAAGCATCAGCCCATGACTGTCGGAAGAACAATTGACCAAAACCCTTAATAGAATGAGCTGTCCTGGAGAAGGGCACGATTACATTAACATCATTATAGATTTCTCTTCTTGGTGTACGCACTTCCGGGCAGAATTGTTAGCTCCGCTGTTCTCTAGCGTGGATGCATTGTTTGGATTACACAACATTTACAGTTTCACACACATCTTTCCATTGATCTCGATACTTCTTTTCCAGGATAGATATGCCCCCCGGCCAAGGAAATGACAACCTTCCGTTGGATGGTCCTCGCTGCGTGATTGGACCTGAGACCTGGCTGGAGGGACTGAAACAGAAGGGGTGGACCCTAGCAACCATCCTGATAATTCTAAGGGCAGCCCATATGTTCGACACCACCGCGTCGTTGCTAGGGCAAAGGGATAACCAAGTAATCGTGCTGCGGATACCCTCCGCTGACTATCTTAGAGAACGGCAGCTACCCTCGGCGCAGTACACACTTCAATTCCTGCATGTACTGGAGCAAATATGCACAGAATCGGGCATAGTAATAAAAGTGCCTGAGTCCTGGCAGTCAAGACGGCTGCTCGAGTATGGAAGAAAGTACTTCGTGGATGGCGTACAGGTGAGTTGCGCCTTAAAAAAGGTATCCCGCCTAACTAGTGAAGCAAATCAATCGGTCTACACTCTCAACTCCGTAGTGGCAGGCCTCTTCTCCAGTGGAACAGCTGTAGCAGGGGATGACATGTCGCCCTTACCTGCCTACATGCTTACAATATTCGAGGCTGCTTTAACCCTGTGGAGAGCTCACCCGGATTATCTAAGTGCTCAAACGAGTGGATGACAGTGTTGTTGATGATGAACAGATCCGTTGGAGGCTATCCTACCGTGCTGTATCCTCAATTCGCACTGGCACTTCTCTAAGGTAAAAGTGAACACTCGGTTCTTGTTACGCACATAATATTGGGCTGTTCTCATTTGTAAGGCCTGTATAGTTGTCAGTAACGCTTGTTCATCTATCCAGGTACCTAGGGAAGCATGTTGGATTGATCTGGCGAATTTCCCCAAAACTTTGTCACGTACACCCACATTTGAAAGCTGCCATAATTTACAGAGGAGTTTGGGGTTTACAGGGGTGATGGCCAAAAGATCTTTTTTTAGCTTTTCTTCTTCTTCATCGGCCCTAGTCCCAAATATGGCAGCAAGACTTCTGTTGTTTACTAAGTGGGGGAGTCCCTCTTTCAGCTTTCTTCTGAAAAGATTCTCGGGTTGAGGGGGTATGTTAAGGGGGATGTTGCCGGGGTCCTTTATTAACTGGACATGATCTACTCTCTGAGGCTTGGTAATGTCCAACAAGCTGTACACACAGGAGCAGAACCGAGCATCCTTCAGCAGATGTTTCAAGACACTAAGTCCTAAACTAAGGGAGTCCTGAGTAGCTCTCAGTGCGAAAAACTCGTCTCTTGACTTCCTTGTTGAAGGCACCTTTACGGTATGACCACGCTTTTCTTACAATTGCCACTGAAAAAGAATAAAATGACTTAGTTTAATCATTTGAAATGTTTTACAAGTTCAGTCTCACTAAAAAGTGAATTCTAGTTTTTTGGATTTCGAACCTTATTCCAACTGAATTAAAATTCTAATTACAAAATTGACTACTTAGACTTGGGTTTAATGCGGATTATATAGTAATATAAACTTTTGCTAAGCCAGAATAAAGTCCGAAATTCAAAATTCAATAAAGGCTCGATGGTTTAAACCGCCAAGGTTTAAACCTACAAGGATTAAAACTACAGGAGAGTAGTAAAATCTCAGGTCATCCGATCTATTCATTAAAAACATGTCAAATTTTGCGTCATCATCACCTGGTTCCACTTCTGCATTACTGTCTGGATTTCTTGTACTTTCAATTGAGATTACCTCTTCCTCATTTTCTGGCTTGGCTGTTACTTGATATTTGCTGGTAAAATGATATCATTTGTTTCGCTTTTTACGCTTACAGTAGCCGTGTTGTCCGCTTCTGTCTGCTCTGGAAGAACAATGTCGTGTGTGGCACCTCCTTCTGTCCTAACATTTTCTGATTTTAGAAATAATAAATCTTCATAATATAAATAAGGCCGTCTTCTGTTTAAAGGATCCTGTGCGTATTCAGTTTCTCTTGACTTCCTTGTTGAAGGCACCTTTAAGGTATGACCACCGTTTTCTTACAATTGCCACTGAAAAAGAATAAAATGACTTAGTTTAATCATTTGAAATATTTTACAAGTTCAGTCTCGCTAAAAAGTGAATTCTAGTTTTTTGGATTTCGAACCTTATTCCAACTGAATTAAAATTCTAATTACAAAATTGACTACTTAGACTTGGGTTTAATGCGGATTATACAACGTGTAACGTTAAATGCTCAAAACCTGAAAATAGTTTGATCAGAATAACGAGCAGAATTAATTGAACCACTTTTTAATATAAGTCACATTTTTCAAAAAATCTTCATTAAAAATGTTGCCGTGTCTATTTATTAATAGGTCAAGCAACCTAATGTCAGCGCGGCGCAGCGGCCCGCTGACGACTCGTACCTCGATAGAGCGTCGTCGCAGACGCAAGAAACGATCAGAATGGCCAGTAAAACTAAAACAGCACATAAAACCTTTACAATTTTTTTAATTACTTATTTTCTCTGTGAAATAGGTCAATTGAATTAAAAATCAGTTGGGGTGTCTGAGGTTTTGCGTATTTAACGTTACACGTTGTATAGTAATATAAACTTTTGCTATGCCAGAATAAAGTCCGAAATTCAAAATTCAATAAAGGCTCGATGGTTTAAAACTACAGGAGAGTAGTAAAATCTCAGGTCATCCGATCTCTTCATTAAAAACATGTCAAATTTTGCGCAATCATCACCTGGTTCCACTTCTGCATTACTGTCTGGATTTGTTGTATGTTCAATTGAGATTACCTCTTCCTCATTTTCTGGCTTGGCTGGTAGAATGCACATTTTGTTCACAGCCCTCCATACTGTGCCCCTAGAAGACATGACATTGGTCACCCTGCTGACTCCATCCGTCCCAGGATACAAATGTGTGACACGGCCTAGTCTCCATTGCAGTGGGGGTAGCAGTGGGGGTACATTTTCTTCTTTGAGAATCACCAGATCGCCCACACGAAGCTCATATTGCCTCGTTTTCCATTTCGTGCGTTGCTGAAGCTCCGCTACGAACTCCCGGCGCCATCTTTGCCAGAAGTCTTGTCTAATTTTCTCAATAAGCTGGTAACGATTTGGACTCTTCGTATTAATAGGTGCCGATGGTAACGACGTGAGAGGTCGCCTGACAAGAAAGTGCCCTGGGGTAAGTGGTGTAGAATCGGTAGGATCGGAAAATAAGGGAGACAGAGGACGGAAATTAAGTATGGCCTCGACTTGTGCTAATAACGTAGCAAGCTCCTCGAACGTTAAGGAAGCTTTACCGGCCGTGCGTTTTAAATGAAATTTTGCCGACTTGACTCCTGCTTCCCATATGCCCCCAAAGTGAGGCGAGTATGCCGGGCTAAATACGAATTTAATACCGTTATCATTCGCGAAATTATCAGTACACTTACGATTGGACCTGAGCACTCCACACAGTTCGTTATTTGCGCCTCTGAAATTAGTGCCATTATCACAATAGATGACACTAGGTTTGCCTCTTCTTGATATAAACCTTTTTAACGATAATATAAATGCATCAGAGCTGAAACTGCTTACTAATTCTAAATTAATTGCCTTAGTCGAGAGGCATACAAATAAACATAAATAACATTTTGAGGATTGACTTCCTCTACCTTTGGGACTGGAAATAGTAAAAGGACCAGCAAAATCTACACCGCATGTGTAGAAGGGAAACATTGAGTAAGTTCTTTCCAAAGGTAAGTTACCCATTATCGGTTGAATGGTTTTCCCACGAAAGCGAGTACAGAGTAGACACTTCTTAGTCGTACTGCCAGCTAGATTTGTACCTCCTAAGGCCCGAAATCGCTCCCTGATAGAGGCTAGCAGGTGTTGCGCTCCTGCATGAAATAAAAGTTCATGTTCTTGCCTGAATAATAATTAAGTGAACTGATGTTTTGCATCTAATATCATGGGGTGCTTCTTATCATAATCAAATTCAGAATTTTGAAGCCTACCACCAACTCTCAATATATTGCTGTCATCTACGAAAGGATTTAACGACAGTAATTTAGACTTACAATTATTATTAAGAGTTATCACTAATTAATTTAATTTCGTCAGAATAATTATCTAACTGACTTAACCTAACTAAAGTTAATAATGACTTATCGAATTCCTTAACATCTAATGGTCCACTAATTCTACTATTTTTATTCAAACAATTATGTACAAAACGTTGCACATATTATGCATAAATCCTAACAAGTTTATTAAAGTTGGAATATTTTTCAAATTCAATTATTTTATTTACTATTGCAGTGTGACATTCAATGTTGCGTGGGATTTTAAGTTCTGGTAAACTAGGGATTTGTTGTTTTATAGGCCAACAAGTGGGGTCATTAGCGAGGAACGGAGGCCCTGCCCACCAAAGGCTAGAAGCTTTTAACTGCTTGGGGGACACACCTCTAGAACCCATGTCTGCAGGGTTTTGATCGGTTGGTACATATCTAAAGTGAAATCCCGGTGTAACTTGATTTATTTCGTTCACTCTATTACATACGAATACTTTAAGATCCCTGGGTGGAGTTTGCACCCATCCCATATGAATCTAATACCTATGAACATAGACGAGCCCCTAGGAGAGCGCCACACAACTCCAGCCTCGGTATGGTGGTTGGATTCATTGGGGCGACTCGTGCTTTAGCACACAACAACCTAACTGTAACCTTTCCAGTACAGTCTTCAGAGCGCAAGTAGATACATGCCGCGTAGGCTTGTTGTGAGGCATCGACAAAACAATGTAGTTCTATAGTTTTAGGATTGTCACATAAAACCCAACGATCTATATTAATTTCAGATAAATGTGAAAATTCTTTCAAGAGGTTAGACCAATTCTTACAAAATTCAACTGGTACTGGGTCATCCCAGTTCAGTTTAGCAGACCATAACTGTTGTAGTAAAATTTTAGGTACTATAATACAAGGGCTTAATTGTCCTAAAGGATCGAATACCTTAGCCGTAGTCTTAGAGCATTTAACCTATGGAGACGGCATAGCTGAACGACCCCCTCTGCCAAAGTCGGTTGGCCATATGACCATGCACGTTACATAAAACTAGTTCATTCGCCGACCGCCGCCATTGTGTATCGTATTGTGTCGCAAGTAAGTGCTCCCAAAAAATGGTTAATTGTGCTGTTTCCTCGTGCAAAAACCGATCTGCAATTTCAAATTTGCGAAATCATGGTGTTTCCTACCACATGTAAGTATAAATTATACATTAAAATAGTTTTATTAAGTAAAATGTCGAAGTAATCGTTATTGACATAACCATAGAAAAATACAGTGGTACGTTGGTAGCGCAAACGCAGTACAGGGGCTAACAGGGATAGGGATTCGCATAGTGCTGGGACAACGTGAATGAATGATTGTTTAAATAAATTATTTTTCTAGTCAATAGGTTCAGTAACCGGTTTTTTTGTGCATGTATCTGGACAAGTCAGGTTGAAATAAAAAACGATTATTATCACTACATAGTATAAAACAAAGTCGCTTCCCTGTCTGTCTGTCCCTATATATGCTTAGATCTTTAAAACTACGCAACGGATTTTGATGCGGTTTTTTTTAATAGATAGAGTGATTCAAGAGGAAGGTTTATATGTATAATACATACATAATATAGTAGAGGAACACTGGTAATTTTAGAGGTTTCTAATGTAATGTCGTAAATAAACACATTTTTTGCGCTTACATTGTAAACGCTGGCTGAACCCGTCGAGATAGATCAAAATAATGTACTACAGTATTGTACACCTTAAAAAGGTCTACAAAAAAGTCCGCGATGGTATATGTCTATCTCTTAGGGATAACCCACAATAACCATTTTTTATCCTATACTTTTTACGAGAAATAATTAGTGATGTGATTCTACCCGGGTAAATTCCTAAAATGGGAATATTCCCGGGAATATTCCCATTGAATCCACCCAATGGGTATTTATTCGGGTATTTATATTTTTATGATCAATTTATACATATTTCGCATAAATCGATTTATGAAACTTAATGTTTTCGATTTCCTTGTTCAAAAATAACAACTATAAAATTGTGTTAAGTACAGTGTTTTATTCAAGAAACGTTGTTATTTATTAATATAATATAACCATACTACAATAACTTTGTCATGATATAATGAAAGAACAGAATAATAAGAATTTACTTTGTCATTATATAATTAAAGAAGATGCTATACAAGCCTTCATTTCTGTTGCCGCCGTCGACTTAATGAAATCTATTAGAAAAAGTCAAATTCTGAGCGCGTTATTCAAGCAGATAATTGTAGAAAAAGGTTCTGGCGAGCAACTAAAATTGCCCAGCAAGACGCGTTGGGGCAGTTACCTTCATGCTGTGCGTAGTTTGCAAAATAGCAAAGCGGCTCTGCAATGTTTGGCAGTACATGAAGATGCAATAATGATCCCAGTTGATATTAAAGCACTACTAGACGAAAAATTTTGTAAAATGATCGACGAATCTACTGCAATTTTAGAGCCAATAACAGATTACATATTTAAACTAGAAGGACACGAAGCGTACATAAATGACGTGAGCGTGTCATTCAAAGATATAAAATCACGGCTGGTCTTTCTGCTTCCTGGTTTTTCTTCTTTGGTTGTCAATAATGTCAGGGAGAGGATTTTAAATGCAGTTGATAAACGCAGACGGAACTGCATAAAGCCTATTCATCTAGCAGCCTATATGCTAGATCCAAAATCTCAAGGCATCGAACTCAACGAAGATGAAGAAATCATTGCCATGGATTTCATTCATGAGAAAGGAAGGCAGTTACACTTGGAAATAATGACAGATTTAGCTAATTATAGAGCAAGAGAAGGCTTGTGGGGAAAATCTTTTGTTTGTACCAGCCTCCAGAAAATGAATCCCTTAACTTGGTGGAAAGGAATTCGCAAAACAAACCTCTGAGCAAAGTTGCAGCTTGTCTTTTAACTGCTCCCTGCACCTCGGCTACAACAGAGCGTACCTTCAGCGTTCATGGAAATATGCACAGCCTTAAACGGAATAGGTTAACAACAGAAAGAGCTGCAAAGCTGGCCTACATATCATATAACTGGAATTTGTTACACAATCAAAAAGACGAAGAAGTAGATGAAGAAGATGAGGAACCCACTTCAAGTCCTTTTATGGTTAGCCCATTGACCATAAACAATATTGAACCTCAACCATCAACTTCTGGAAGAAATACAAGAGAAATAGAGTTTTGCGATTTAACAAAAACATTCTCCGATGACAGTGATTTAGACAGTGATTAAATGAATCTCAATAACATTTTACCTACTTACTATTATAAGAGTATTAACTTGAAGTGTCACCCATAACCTGACATTTAAACAATAATTTTCATATTTGAACCTTCCTGTTGTTGATTAAATGATTTTGGAGTTGGTGTTTTTGTTTTTATTCAGTACTTACTAATTCAATCGTCATAGAAACTAATTAACTAATTTACCCACGATTTGGCAACGCACCCGGGTAAATACCCGTTTTGGGAATATTCCCAGGAATATTCCGGGTGGAATGATGGAAACTTTCCGAGTCGCCCATCACTAGAAATAATGGCTCTAAAATGATCAGTGTTTCTCCATTGCACCCGTGCGAAGCCGGGGCGGGTCGCTAGTTATACAACGTGTAACGGAAAGGGGGTATCAACCCTGAAGGAGGTGAATGTGCTCATGAAACTCAACAACTTTCCCCAAAGAACATAGGTCGAAATATGAAAAAAAAACTTGGCCCTCCCATAGATCAATCAGCTGGTAGTCAGTTTTGTAAGGGAGGGCCAAATTTTTTTTTCATATTTCGACCTATGTTCTTTGGGGAAAGTTGTTGAGTTTCATGAGCACATTCACCTCCTTCAGGGTTGATACCCCCTTTCCGTTACACGTTGTATATATAATTAAAAATCAGTCTCTGTGAGTCGATTTCAATTCTTTTCTTTTGTAGGTTTAGGTTAATAAAAAATAACAGTTTGTTCGTTTCGTATGTGAGTTTATGTAGCTAATGCAATTTGAAAAGAAACACAATAAAATAAGTAGGTAAATATGACGCCCAAATAACCCACCGCGTACCGTAGGTATTAACAAGTAGATTTTTCAAGGCTGTTACGAAAATGCAGTACATACACATTAAAAATAATGGATATCATTTTCGTTTGATTCTGTTGGCACTTGTTTAAACTGATTACTTATATTCTATATATTTTTTCAACAGATTTCCAAAAGATCCTGTAATAAGAGAAAAATGGAGGATATTTTGCGGTAATATAGAAACTTGGGGACCCACGCGTACTAGTGCAATCTGTTCAGAACATTTCATGTCGTCTAGTTTTAAACAACTTTCAAATAATAGAAGGCAATTAGTTGAGGGTGCAATACCCACTTTAAAAAACATTCTTGGCACGGAAGAACCGCCTGCAAAATTACTTAAGAGTGCAAAAATCTCAGGAATTGCAAACACCACACCTGCCATTGCAACAGAAGTAGTTTCTTTTTCTTCATCCAATCCATCCATCCAGTGGTCAGTAGAGTCTCACAGCCAATCTATTTCTAAATCGTTACAGTCTCACAGCACATACAACTCTCAACAATCAACTACACACAGCCAATGCGTTTCAGCAACGACAACATCTGTCCGTGAACTGGTCGAGACTCCAAGAAAAAGAAAACTGCGCAAGCAGTTTCAGTTAAAAAATAAAAAAATTCGTAGACTGCAAGCAAAAACGCGATACTTAAAGAAAAAGGTCAATACTCTACAAGATCTTCTTAACAATTTAGAAGAAAGATCACTGATAGACAAAGAAGATAAACTAGTATTGAGCAAAATTGGTGTTACGGAGAAGGAACTTCTTAAACGACAGATGAAAAAAAGTGATAAGCTCCCTAGGACGAAATATTCATCAGAGTTGAGATCTTTTGCACTCACTCTGCATTACTACTCAGCAAAAGCGTATAAGTACGTACGCAAGGTATTTCAGACTTGTCTTCCTCATCCAAGGACTTTATCTAAGTGGTAAAGCAACATCGATGGACAGCCCGGTTTCACGAAAGAGAGCTTGTTTGCTTTAAAACTTAGAGCTGAACAGGAAAAGAACAAAATTCACTGCGCTCTTGTTTTTGACGAGATGAAAATAAAGCTATATCCAGAGTGGGATCCTCGAACAAAAAGATATTTTGGCTATGTTAACCACGGATTTGAGTCGATTTCTGACAGCTCCGACAAAGCAACCGATGCTCTTGTTCTTTTACTAGTGGGTATAAATAAAATATTTAGAGTGCCTATTGGATATTTTTTGGTAAAAGGCACAACAGCCGCACAAAAGTCACTTCTAGTCTCAGAAGCTTTGTCCCTTGTCCACGAAACTGGGGTTGAAATCAAATCAGTGACATGTGACGGTGTAAAAGCTAATCTCGCCATGGCAGAAGAGTTGGGATGCTGTTTCCAAGACCCGAATAATTTGCAGACCTGTTTTTTGGACCCTTTCTCAGGTCAAAGGGTTTCATTTTTCGCCGATCCCTGTCACATGTTGAAACTCATTAGGAACACATTTTCAGATTATGAATATTTCATAAACGAATCAATGGAACAAATAAAATTTGAATATATTAAAAGATTGCATGATCTGCAAGAAAAATAATTATTCTATTTAGCGAATAAACTCCGAGCGAACCATATATATTATAAAACTAAAATAATGAATGTTAAGCTGGCGACTCAATTATTTAGCGCAAGCGTTGCGGATTCGCTATTGTTTTGCAAAAACATATTGAAAATTTCGGAATTTGCCGATGTTGAAGCTACAGCGAACTTCATAAAGTTAATGAATGATGTATTCGATATTTTGGATTCACGAACAAAAAGTTATGGATATAAAAGAGCACTTAGCAAAGACAACTACCAAGCAGCTTTCGACCGACTTCAAGAAGCTCGTCAAGTACTTTTGCAATTAGATGTTGACCTTGAAGAAAAAGGCAAAGCATTAAAGATACGAAAGAACTTATTAAAATCGCCACGATATACTGGCTTTCTAGGCATATTTATATGTATAGAGAGTACTCAAGTTTTGTTTCAGGACCTGGTACTAAATAATATATTAAAATATATACCTATGCATAAAATTAGCCAGGACCACATCGAAATATTCTTTTCCGTCATTCGCAGCCACGGTGGTTACAATGACAACCCCACTGCACGTCAATTCGAAGCCATATACAAAAAATTATTAATTCATACAGAACTCCAAACAACGTCTACAGGCACAAACTGCATTCCACTAGAAAAAAATACTATTCTGAACTGTACCTCAGCTATTGAAAAAATTAACAAGACTGTCATAATACGCGGCGAAGAAGATAAGTTGCAACCGCAGATAAACATAAACATAAGTAATGAAGACATGTTAGAGGATATTGAAAGTCAAATATTTATTTCACCCTTTGGAGAGAAAGTAATTGAATATATTGCAGGGTTCTCGGCATTTACTACATTAAAAAAATTGTAATGTGCCACTTGCATAAGAGGGCTGTTAGGACCTGTCAATAAAAAAAGTATCATATACCAAAAAAGCCGAGGGTATCTGATATATGCTTCACGACCGGTAATCGATTTGTGCCGAATATGCGAAAAAGAGATTCGTAAGAATTTGAACGATAAAAATCAACTCGGTTCAAAAATAACCACTCAATTTATCGTTTCAAATTCACTGAAACATTTTGTGGGAAAAGAACTTTTTCCTAATGTTGCATATCATGCATATGATAACGGGCTAATTAACCATACTTTAGAATTAGCGAATGTAATTATGGAAAGGTACACAAATGTTCGTTTATCCTTTTTAACCAAAGAAGTAGATCCACAGAAATGTGTTCGACATGTATATAATAAACTGGTACATTTCAAAAATCAGTAATTTCGTCTAGTCGTCATCATTCAGACATATAATGTGGCACTGTTGTTGTTCCACTTTTGCGGCACTTTAATCAATTTGTTTTGTTGATACTTTACTATTAATATCCGTCTTTTTTATTGTTTACAACGTTAATCTTAAATTTACCAAATTGTCTCATTGTGTATCTGTGGAGAACGTGGTTGATTCCACATTTGTTTCATTTCTGTATTCTATCTTTTTGTAATTCTTAATGTGTAATTGTTTGTTTTCCCAAAAAAACAAAAAAAAATATATATATAACTATGGCTATAAAGCCACACCCGCATGTATTCAAATACAAATACATAATTTAGTTTGTTTCATCATTTAGCTAGACAACACCCAACTCAAATGGTTTTAAAAAACGGATGTCTAAAAGTGCTTATTTATAATAAAAGTATTATCTGATTGATTGTATTATTTTAAATTCTACCCTTTCCTACTTTTTGACACGTATACATTAAAAGCCCGTATTAAAGAACGGGGTTCAAGTATGAATCCCAAATTGCCGAACCTAAATGCAGAATGATAGGAAAGCAATATAATACTATAATATTATTGAGTAATAAGAAAAAATGTTTGACTATGAAAATAAATACAATCGTACTTATCTATAGCACTAGGGTATGAATTGTTTTGTCATTACTACGTAGTTTACTAAGTTTGCTACGTAGTTTCGTAGGCACTAATAATATTGAGTATTTTTTGTACAGACGCCAGCACACCAAGCTACCCGAAACTGTCAATCTATTAAAGAAATCTGACAGATTGTAGTAGCTTGATGTGCTGGCGTCTGTACAAGAAAATAAAACAATATTATCTTTTTATTCGGTCATTCATGCAATGAAATACTTTTATTCATTCGTTCATACATTGCTTGTGCCACAACACTAGCACTTTGTGTTTGTTGTCATAGGACAATTGCATAGATACGTACAAATTTGTCAATATATGTGTGTTTTTTTTATTGTGTGACTATTCTGTTTTTGTGTGCGTTTGTAGCAATAGGAAGCATGTATCTGTGTGTAGTTGTCAAATTTAAGTAGTGTGCTGTATGTGTTTTCCTCGCCTCCCGCAGAAAGTGGCAGAAAAAATTGTTCGGGGATTCGCTGCTTGCCATCTCCATAGGTTAAATGCTCTAAGGCCGTAGTAGAGATTACTGACCGTTTGGTTATTTGAGCAGAAGGCTGTAAATCTGTGGAAAATAGTAATTGGTCGGACTTAGGACACCAAATAAGTAAATACACTAGATTCCTTCTTAAAATCTATCATCATCATTTTCAAATAAGCTAAGACAATTTGTTCTGAATTTTCTTAAAGGCAAAAGTGCTGAATCAAGAGTAGCAACAACTTGCCTATAAATATATTTTAAACCATCTACAGTTTCGGATCCAGTATTTAAATCGTCTGCATAAAAATCATTTTCAATGACGCATGCTATAGACTTATCCTCACATTCTTTGGCTAACTGTAGCAGACATCGAGTGCTGAGACATGGTGCGGAAGCAGTACCATAAGTTACTGTGTTCAGCTGTAAGACATCTATCGGTTTTGTTTCGTCATCGCGCCATAATATTAGTTGTAGATGGCGCTGTGGTTCCTTAATTTCAATCTGCCGAAACATTTTCTCGATATCTGCGGTGAGAACATATTTATGTTTACGAAAGCGAAGCAAAATTGACATTAAATCACTTTGTATAACTGGAAAGACCGTCTGTATTTCATGAAGTGATTTTCCAGAACTAGTTTTACACGAGGCATTAAACACTACCGGCAATTTAGTGGTTTCACTTTATTCCCGTATTACTGCGTGGTGGGGCATATAATATCCGAACTCAGGTTTATTTTTTAAAACTGTTAAATGTCCTAAATTAGCATACTCATCTATGAACTCCTTATATTTAATTTTAAGACTAGGATGCTTAAGAATTTTTTTCTCTAGACTTAAAAAGCACTTCTTAGCTACATAATATGAGTTCCCAGGAGCTTCCTCAGGTAACTCCTTAAAAGGCATTGACACAGCAAACCTACCATTTGGTAATCTAGAAAATTTGTCAATAAAATTCTTTTCACAAAGTTGTTCCTCTACAGAATATGTTTTAGTTACTGGAAGGTCTTTCACAAAGTTGTTCCTCTACAGAATATGTTTTAATTACTGGAAGGTCATCAATTGTCCAAAACTTTTCTAAAGTTTCCTTTATTTCTTGAGTGAAATTACAATAAATTTGTGAGGTTGGCTTTTGTGCATTTATTGGGCCACTCACTAGCCATCCAAACTCGGACTCCTGTAAAACAGGATTTTTATTTCCTAACTTAATTAAATTAGAGCCTACTATGTCCCAATAGACATCTGCCCCTAAGAGGATATCTACCTCAGAAGGGAAAAAGTAGTTTGGATCAGCTAAATCAATGTAACTTGGTAATTTCAAATATGCAGTATTTATTAAAGAATTTGGAAAATTCCAGTAATTCTAGGAACAACTAAACAGTTCACTTTAATTTCAAATGAATTACACCTAGACTTTATTTTTAAATTACAACTGAATAATATTACAATTTGAATTATTAATTCCACAAACATTAACTGACCCTCCCAGGTTAATCTCTAAACCTAATTTTTCTTTTAAACTGTCAGTAATGAAAGATGATTGGCTTCCTGTGTCGAGCAGGGCTCTGGCTGTGTATATTTTCTTATCTTTCACAGCCTGAATAAGAGCTGTACTTAATAACACCTGGTCGCTGCTGGCCACAGACAGTGACACCAGTAAAGATGTTGATGGTTGTTCTCCATTGTCTGTTGATGTGATATTTATTTATTTATTTATTTATCCTCACACTAGAACGCCATTCAGCAATTACACCAGCGGAGCAAAAAAAAAACTTCATGTGCTGGTTTCCATCCATCCTGTGCGCGGTGGACATCGAACGGGCGGCGATGAATCAATATGATATAGCGATGTAACGATACCGATATATCGGCTGTTATAATCGGCGATGCCGATCGCCGATTTAAATACAGCCGATATCACAGTTTGAAAAGCGCGCGAAAAGAACGACGCGCTCGCGGCCACGTTGCCACTCCGTCTCAGAGGGCGGGGCGAAGGACGCGCCAGCCAGCGAAACGGTTAACGATCGCAGTCTTGCCAGAAGGTTACTTTTGTAACCTTTTAGGTAACTTTTGAACTGCATTGGTTACTTTTAGGTTACACTAATGAAAAGGTTACTTTTAGGTGATTTTTCGGAATTTGTAGATTAATTCTACAAATTCCGAAAAATCTCTTTTAATTTTTTACATAAAAGCATCGTGAAACGGAACGCTCATTTTAGAATTTTCTATTTTCTATGTTGGTAAACTTCGTTAGCAGTAGTAGAATACTAAAACTAACTTCGTTTGCCGCCGTTACTTTAATTTGTTTGTTGTCACCGAAACGAAAGTTTAGTGTTTTATTTTGTGATTATTAATTACAATACGACATAATTTCCTACTGGACAATTACTGGAAGCTTGGTAAGTGTATCTACAAATTACAGTGCATGTTTTTGTGTACCTTATGTGTGTTTCACTTTGTATTTTTTCTATAAAAAGGTTATGGACTAATAATTAACGATGAATTTGAATCTGACCAATATGTAGGTATCTATTACACACCACACCATGAATGCTTTTTTTTAACTTGGTTTTAGTTAGACAATAAAATAGTAAGTAGGTACAAGTCAGTTAGTAATATATATAAGAAGTTACTGAGATTAAACCACTGACCTCGTACTATATGGCGGTCAGTGGATTAAACCAAGAGGCTTGGTGTTTTTTTTAATGTTGTTGTTGGTGTTGTTGTTGTTGTTTGGCAACAAGAGCTATTAGCCAAACAGTGTTATAAAATGCAAATTCCCGCCAAAAATGATGACATTATTATAGTAGTGTTACCTCATCTCAAGTTTTATCCACAAAATATGGGAGAATTTTTGTAATGAATACCCACCGACCCAGTTACTTAATAAAATGTATCGCTTTCTATCAGTCAGATTTAAGTATATTAGTTAGGTGTATCGGGTTCAGCAGCCGTATTTGCGTTTCCGAGAAACGTCTTTTTAGAATCGGAAAAGCTCTTCTTGTCTCTCCTCTCTCCAACTAAGTACTTTATATGCCAGAGTAAGATGGAGAACGCTTCCGAGTCGAATTTGAGGTTCCTCGCAAACGTGAATACGTTGACACTTTCATATTAATAACGTGGTTGATTTATTCATTTTATTTGTTTGATTTCTTTTCATGATTTTGGTGTTGGTGCTTATGCTTGGCATGGTTTTAACTTAATCTACTAAAAATATAAATTTAGTCTAAGCTAAGCAAATGGACAAATTCTTGATTTCTTCTAAGTCGTCGACTTCAAGGCAAGAGGAGAGGAGAGATATTAACAATGATTGCGATAGTAGTAGTACGATGCGTGAGGAACCTTTGCCAAAGAAACAAAAACAATACCGCGACTTCAATGAAAAGTGGCTAACAGACGTTACATTTAAAAATTGGATTTCGAAGAGAGAGCAAGAATGTGGCATGATTACCGCTTATTGCAAAGTGTGCGGTTGTACTGTTTTGAATCATAAACCAGCACTTGTCAAGCACATGAATACGACGAAGCATGTTCAAAATATTAGCTCAAAAAGCCAAACAACGCCTATTCAACAAATGCTGAAACCCAAACCAGAAGATGAATTTAAAAAAAGAGCAGAGCTTAAAATATGCGCTTTTCTTGCACAGCACAATTTGTCATTTTCTTTGATGGATGATTTAATACCATTTTTAAAAAATACTTTTACCGATTCTAACACAATAAAATCCATCAATTTAGGCAGGACAAAAGCAACACATACTATAAAAACTGTCCTTGGCCCCATTTTAACCCAAGAACTCGTAGATAAGTTAAAGAAAACTCCATTCAGTATTATAATGGACGAGACAACTGACATCAGTGTCAAAAAACAATGTGCACTCACAGTTATATATTATGACGAAGTAGACTGTGTTCGCACACAGTTTCTTGACATATATGAAGTCAAATCTGGAAAGGCTGAAGATCTTTGTAATAGTTTATTAACTTGGCTTCAAGCCCGGGAAATTCCTTTGAAAAATTTTGTAGGCTTTGCATCGGACACAACTAATAGCATGGTAGGCGAACACAACTCTGTGTTTAGTCACTTGAAACTAAAAGTACCGCACATTGCATGCATCAAGTGTAGCTGCCATATGATTCATCTTGTGGCATCCAAAGCGTGCCTTAAGCTGCCAAGATCAGTAGAAGATTTTTTAAGGAGTATTGGAGCTCATTTTAGCCGAAGCACTAAGAGCCAAAACAAATTAAAAGAGTTCCAGGATTTTTTTAAAGTCGACATTCATAGGATATTAAGCCCGGCAACAACAAGGTGGCTATCAATAGAGGCATGTGTCAACAGAACCTTGGAACAATATCAGGTACTCGGTGAATACTTCAAATTGGAAGCATTCGAGGATCCAAGCAAAATAACCGAAGATATACTTACAAGTCTAAATAATACATTTACAAAAATTTATCTCGAATTTATGTCTTACGTGCTAAATCTGTTCAATGACTTTAATAGACTATTTCAATCTGAGAAACCATTGCTACATCAATTAAAACCAGAAGTACACAAATTAATTAAAACAATAGCCAGTAATTATATGGATTTCAATTATTGTAAGACTACTGATGCCTACAAAATAGAGTATGCCAATCCAAGATTCTATTTGCCACTTGAGAAGATTTATTTAGGTGTGGCAGCACAGGCATCAATTGATGAATTTTCGAGAGAAATACCTCCAACACAAATTGCCGATTTCCGAAAAACATGTTTGTCTTTTTATATCGAAGCTTTAGCACAAATAAGAAAACGCTTTAGTTTTGAAGATCCTCTTTTTGATTTATTAGAAAATGTTCTAAACCCAATCAAAGCGCAAAAATTTGAAGTAAAAGACTTATCATGCGTAATAAAAAGATTTCCAAATATTGTTACTCATGCAGAAAATTTACATAAAGAATGGAAGAAACACGCTTTTCTCGACTTCAGCGAATTAAACATGTCGCCTAACTTGCCGCTCGAAGAATACTGGAATAAAATCCTAAAAATGACAGATGGGACAGGAGAACCCATGTTCCCAAATTTGAAGGAAATAATAATGGTTTTGCTCGTTTTGCCATTTTCCAATGCATGTGTGGAACGAGTTTTCAGTCAATTAAAACTGATAAAATCGGACCACAGAAACAGACTAAATACGGACACAATTGCAGCTTTGATGGCTACCAAAGCGGCTGTAAAAAATGCCACTACATTTGAGCCATCAAAAGCATTAATGCATGCTAGAATAAAATACAGCAAGGATAGTGATGATGATGGTGAAGGCCGGTACTTATTGCTTTTTCTTATTTTTTCACAAATCGGCATTTTTTTTTTCAAGAGAATATTTTCGAAAGTTTTATTTGAAAACGCAGAAAAAACATTTGATTTTAAAATTTCAGATGCTGATTTGCTGTCTTCGCTCATGTACTCTTCAGTCATCATTTTAATTTCATATAATTATTTTAGTCTCATAATCACATTGTTATCCCTAATTAATACATTAACTTTGTACTACAGCCCGTTATTACTTAATATACATATTTATGGTGCAGTCAGACATACAGGTAATACTCAGTAAAAAAATATTTATAGTATCAATTTACAAATTTTAATATAGAAATCTTGAATTGTACACTTACGACTATGTACTTATTAATTTAATTTCTCAGGATCACTACATAGTTTATTATATAAAATATAAATTTTGGAATTATAACAACTAATAAAGAAATTGAAATTCATATTTAGTATGTAAAGATGTACTAGAATTCATATTACGCGCTTGCGCGCGCATTTGAAGGACCATATTTTTGCGATATTTCGATACTCGTTTAACTTCATATTTTATTCTTAATGCATCCATTTTATTATATAGGATCAATATGAATAAATCAAGAAATGCGGGCAAGTGCTCAAATACTCATCGATGTTTCTGTAAGTCAATACAACTAATATACTATCAACTTATAATACCTTTCCAGTAAAAAAATATGAAAGGTTATTTTTTATACAAAAAGGTTACTTTTTTTTACATTTCAGGTAATTTCTGACATGACCCGACTGGCAACACTGAACGATCGTCACTCGTCAGTGTTTGCTTAGTTTTAGCTCAGCGTTGTAAATGTGATGTGTGTTTTGCGGCGGATTTACGTCTCGTCGCCGCTATTCGTGATTTTGTCTGTTTTTGAGTGAAGTGAGGACTGTAATACAGTTACGATAAATAAAATGGCGACTCCTTTAAAACATAGAAGTAGCATCTGCATCTGATATCATTTTCAAATAAAACAGGATGATGACACAAAAGCGACTTGTTTATATTGCAATGTCAGCGTTTCTCGTGGTAGCAAAGCAGTTTCATCGAAGGGCTTCACGACATCTAACATGTGGACACACGTGAAGCGCTATCACGAAAAGGAGTTGGAAAAAGACACCCCAGGTACCTCAAGCGCCGACGGTGGTCCGCCGCCTAAAAACAAGCTACTTTGGAGCACATTTTGGAAAAAAGTGTCATGTATGATACCGATGACCCTAGGGCAAAAGCGATCACGCAAACAATAGCTGAAGAAATATGTGTAGACATGGAGCCCTTTGACTTAGTAAATAAACTGGGGTTTCAACGCACTATTAAGCAGTTGTGCCCGAAATACAAAATGGTTTCCCGTCCCCATATTTCGGAAAATGTAATACCAGACATGTACTGCCGTGTAAGAACCAAAATAAAGGAATTTTTGCATGAACTTCCGCACATCACTATCACGACTGACTTATGGACTAGCGATGCTTCTTCGTCCGTTAACGACTTTATAAGTGTGACTGCTCACGGACTTGATAAAAATTTTGAGTTGAAGAACTACTGCCTAGAAGTATTTCCTTTTGAAGGCGAAAATCATAGCGCTGAAAACATAGCTCAAAACTTACGTCAATTATTTCAAGATTGGAACATCAGCGAACGGGTACGTGCTGTAGTGACAGATAATGCACCGAATATGGGCCTTGCTGTAACACTAGTGGGAGTTCAACGTATCAGATGTATAGCGCACTCTTTACAATTGGTGCTGAAGGATGCGTTTTTTGAAGAGAAAATAAATGCCATGATTACAAAGGCGAGATCTATTATTGGCCACTTCAGTCATTCAACGTCAGGTCGCAAAATCCTAACAGAAATGCAAAAATCTCATAACGTTCCTTGTCACGTTCTCATCCAGGATGTCGTTACTCGCTGGGATTCAACCCTTCATGCACTTAGAAGACTTTTAGAGCAACGAGTTGCCATTCAAGCTTCTTTGCCTCATGTGAAATGTAGAACTGAATTGTCTACAGAAGAATGGCTATTGTTGGAACAAGTTGTTTTGACTTTGAATTATTTTGAAGAAGCTACAAAATCTATAAGTGAAGAATCTGCTAGCTTATCTGACGCTATACCTCTTATTAACAGTTAGCGAAAAGTTTTAAAACAGATCAAAAATAATCAAGAGACCGCGGACCACAGTTACAGCCCAGAATATTATAATTTTGTAGAGATTTTGATAGCTGGAATAAATGACAGATTTGATTATCTAGAGTGAGGAAACTTTTATTTTATCAACAACACTAGATCTGCGCTATAAATTGCGTACGTTCTTTCTACAATCCACAAGTATGGAGGCGAAAAGAATACTTATCTCCTTAATTACAAATGGGGATACACATGTTCCTGTAGTGTGTAGAGTCACAAAAAAAGCAAGATAAGACTTTCTCAGGTATCTGGAGTGCTTGTGACAGTTTGATTAAAGAAACAGAAGAGGAGGAGCCTTTATCAAACATGTCTAGTCATCCTGAGCAAGAAGAGGTGGAATCTTATACGAGATGTTCAAATATTCCAATGAAACAAGATCCAAAGAACTATTGGAGCAATGAAGATAAATACCCAAAATTGAAAATGCTTGCACAAAAATATTTATCTTACCCAATGAGCTCAGTTGCCTCAGAACGTCTTTTTTCCACTGCAGGCCTCATACAAAATGATTTGCGCAACAGATTATCTGCTAGTAATTTGAATAAACTTTGTTTCCTTAACAAAAATCTTCCTAAAGTGATCTTTGATTATTAATATTGATTTACTTTTGATTTGATTCCTTGATAAATGTTAGCCAAATAAATGTTGATATGATATTTTACCTTTTTTTTTCATTATTTTTAATTTCCATTTTTGCCATACTTTACACAATGGAGTGTCTATTTATTCTATTTAATATAAGTAAGTTTTATGCATATAAAGTACATCATTATTTATTTACTGGGTGTATTTACTACTAAGCCATCGATATTGGTATCGGTATCGCCGATTATTTTCCTCGATAATCGGTATCGGTATCGTATCGGCAAATTCATGTATCGTTACATCCCTAATGATATGCACTAATGTATTATGCCTTTTCTTGCATGTACGACACATCGCCTTTAATTTGCACCGATATGCATTATGACTACTTCGAAAACAATTCTTACATAAATGAAACTTAGTGACCTCACCCATACGGTCATCCACAGACATACTTTTAAATCTATCACACAAATAAAGAGGATGAACTTCCTTACACACAAGACATTCATTATTATTTACTTTCTTATCAACAGCTACAACTAAACTTTTAGAATGTGTGTTACTTTTAGGTTTGTGGTCAGTCACCTTGTCCGAGTGACTATTATTAAAATATGAAGTCTCAAGTATATCAGCCCGGTTACGAAGAAAATCAAAGAAATCACTTAACAACACTAGTTCAGTAGACTTGTTTTCATATTCCTGCCACTTCCTACTTGTATGTAAATCTAACTTGGAGGAAATCATAAATATAATAAGAATATCCCACTTATTGGTAGGCAATCCTAATGTCTCAAGCGCTCTAAGGTGTTTCATAACATGGTCAACAATAAACCTTAAAGATTTGTAGGATTCCTGCTTTAATGGCTCAATATTAAATAAAGCTGTTAAATGATTATTAACTAAAATATCTTTGTTTTCAAACCGTTGACACAATAAGTCCCAGGCAACTTTATAATTCTTAGCACTAAACTCTATGGACTTTATAACTACAGCTGCGCTTCCTTCAAGCGCAGACCTAAGGTAATGAAACTTATTTATATGTGGAATTTCTAAGTTGCTATCTACTACAGACAGGAAAGTATCTTTGAATTCTAGCCACTTTAAATAATTTCCATAAAAAATGGGAAGTTTTATAGTAGGCAATTTAATTCCACTGTATTTATGAGAACAACTATTACTAGAATATTGATCGTTATGATCAGCTGTCTCTTTTTTAACACAGCAAGTTTCTAACAATTCTTGACTTTTTGCTATTAAATTAATGAACTTATTTTCTAAAAACTCTCTTTCTTTAATCTGCTCCTCAGAGTCAGTGTAAAATATCAATTTTATTTTGAATTACCTCAAATTCACTAGTTAATGACTGTATTTTACTTATTTTTAATTCTAGTTCTTTGTATTTTAGAGAAGGATATATCTACTGAAATTGTTATTTCCTTTACATACTGTTCAAATCTCGTTAGTCGACCTTTTATTATCCCACGCTGTTTAACTAAGGTGGATAATTCCATTTTCAGTTCTGATTCACTCATATTATAGCACTTATACAATAATCACAAACGCAAATACGAAATAATAATATAAGTTATTATTTGCACTCAAACCGGTTTCGGGAAGTAGAGAAGCTCAGGTCCAGTCGCACGCGCTGCTGGTGCCGGTACTGAAGCTCACGCCGAGCAGACAACTTGGCCGGCAGCTCGTAGCCGCGCGCGCACACGATGAAAGTTAGCACGACGTGGGCTCAACCCAACAGGGGAGGGAGCTGGAATAGTCGGCAAATAAGATTGAAAAAGCGGTTCGAGTATTGAAGTCTAGAAAGGCTTTATATACTTAGGTCTATAGGTAGGCTTACCTAAGTATTTGCAAGTAAATAGCGTTGTGAGTGTTATGGAATTAGCGTGAAATCGTTAAAATAATGATGAGATTGGCGTCGCCGCGGCGTCCTTTTCTTCCATAGAATGTACTCACTACTCTGCAGGGTCATTTCACTTAGTACATTTTTATTTAGTATGACAAAAAAGACTCGGGTTATAGTTCCATCGTTGCTCAACAGATGGCCTATCTGTACCATTTTCAAACATACTGAAATTTAAAAATAGCATGAAATATTGTCTGAAGATTTATTATTATTAAAGTATTTAAACTTATTAGAGAGGAAATTAAATAGAATGAAAACAAAATTTTATGAAATATTTCTATAGCAACACTGAGCCACACCAAAAGAATGATGCGTTTCTTTCCATGAATTAAAAAGTAACGCCAAAGAAAAGTGGCATTGTTTATTGTAATATTTTTTGTTTCTTTTCCTCGAACAAAAAAACTGAGCTGTAATTAATATTATTTTTTTTAATTGCAGATTTACCGTAAATGTATTAAATGGTTTGCAAATTACAATTCATGTGAAATATTGGCACTTAATAAACTGTTTGATAAAGGAACGACATTGTCAGACATTCCCGGCATTGTTGTTTTTTAACTGTCATTCTTGGTGTTTTGTCGTCATAGAATGTGTTTTGGTATTTTTAACTGTGGATTTCATTTACGACCTGGCTATGTTTTTTGGATTATTGTGACATCATTCTGTTCTGTTTACCCGTGCTCTCTCTTGGACTCCGACGTACATATCGTTTTTCCGTGGACCCTGGCAACGCTTATTGGACTCCGATTTTCTACAATGTCTTCAGAAAAAATATGCTGTGTACCGAATTGTGGTAAGAAATTTTGATTTTTCTTTTCTCTAAGTAATCGAGATAATTATCCTTTATCTCCAATCAATTTCAAATGAAAAAGTGCCTATGTTTCTTCACGTTAAAACTACTCACGGCATATATAAACCCCTCACAAAAGAGCTTATTTTAGTATTACAAACAGATACTCTAATATAATTCATTTGTCTAGATAAATATTATCTTCTTTTAGGTTCAGGAAATTTTAGGAAAGGAAATTCTCCATAAATTTCCTAACCCTAATAAGGAACCTGAACGCTTCAGAACCTGGATATACAATATTGGAGGACCCATTCTGGCCTTGGATAGTGACACAATTTTTAAACGCCGCCGTGTTTGTCATTTGCATTTTGAGGCTCAGTACCACACCAGAAGCAAATTTTTAAGCGTTGATGCTATACCCCGACTCTGTTTACCAGGTAAGAATTACAAGTTTAAATAAAAATAATATGTAGTTCAATAATTAAAATCAATTATTATTAACTGTATGCCCCATTAGTGCATTAGGCCGGGACTCCACTAAAGCGGAGATGTGTGCGGTGTGCTGTGCGAGAAGAGATGTTTTTCAGCTCGGGGGACTCCACCAAAGCAGAGATGTGTGCGGTGTGCTCACATCTCTCGTCTCCACTGCGGGTCGTCCAGGCACAGCTCACATCTCCGCGCCATACAAATATTACACATCTCTGCACAGCGATATCCACTGAAGCTGAGCGGAGAGGAGATGTGTCAATAACACAAATCTATTGGTTGTTTAAAAAACATCTCTCCGCTCGTCTCGTCTCCCCTTTGATGGAGTCCCGGCCTTAGGAAATTTTACCTGCGATGATAGGCTCTGTGTTTGCGGTAAATAAATAACTAAAGTCAGTTAAATAATAGGCATTTAAAAAAAAACTTGATTTACAGGAATTTCTCTAATTAGAAGACCACCTCTCATGGATGTTACAAACCAGGGCACCAGCAGCACTGCTGCTGAAATTCCACAATATCAACAACTACCATCTGATCCACAACCTGCAGCTGCTAGTAGCAAAAGAAGTAAGAATTTTATATTCTATTTTGAGTTACTTATCATCTTCTTAATATTCACTCAAGTTACTATGTAAATTGTGTTGTTATAATAAATAGGTTTGAGTACCATTCAGTTTAATCATTGAATTCAATAAAATATTGCTTTATGTTTTATGGAATTTTCACTGAAATAAAAAGTGGATAGAATACAACCCCTTTGTGGAAATCAAGAATGTCTCTTCTTATGCTGAAGCTTTTGTTATTATTTCATTCATTTGTTTTCAGACACTACTAAGAAAATGGTCAGCAATGAACAACACTTGGCAAAACAAATTAAAAAGTTGAAAGCCAAAAATAATTCATACCAGATGAGATTGAAGAAAGCTCTGAAACTTTCCACAAATACCTCATTTCAAAGGGCATTGAAGAAATTTAAAACATTGGCTGCAATTTTTACAGTTATGCAGTTTCGACAAATAAGTAAACCTAAAATGGCACGACGATTCACAAAAGAGGAGAAAATTATGGCCCTCAGTTTGTATAAAATGGGACCAAAAGCATATAGATGGTTAAGCAAAATATTTGTATTGCCATCTCCTGTAACATTAAGCAGAATGATTTCAAGGGCTTCTCTGAAACCAGGGATAAATGAAAATATTTTTGATCAATTGAAAAGAAAAGTGGAGAAAATGAAGCATGACCATAGGTTGTGTACCTTAATTTTCGATGAGATGGCACTTGCTCCACATTTTGACTACAATCCTAAAAAAGATAGAGTATCAGGTTTTGTAAACCACACTGGTCAATCATCACGAAAAATAGCAAATCACGTGCTAGTTTTTATGATTAGGGGTGTAATTAAAAATTATAAACAGCCCATCTATTACTCGTTTTGCTCAGGGAGTACGCCAAAAGAGACTTTGGTAGTACAGATCAAAGAAATAATAAAGAAGCTCCACTCCATTGGCTTTATTGTTTTAGCCACAGTGTGTGATCAAGGCACATCGAATACTAGTGCCATAAATTATCTAATTGAGGAAACAAGAAGAAATTATGCTAGAAGAAATATTAATTTTAATAATAATTCTGTATTTGAAATTGAAGGAAAGCAAATTATTCCTCTGTACGATGTCCCTCATCTCCTAAAAGGGATGAGAAATAATTTGCTTACAAAAAATCTGCAATATTCTATAGATGGTGTTAATAAAGTGGCGAAATGGGAGCATATTCTGCAACTCTATCAAAATAATCCAACGTATAAAGGATTAAAAATAATAAAAAACCTTACAGAAAATCACTGCAATAAGGATAAAATGCCTAAAATGAAGGTTAAATATGCTGCACAACTGTTTAGCCAAACTGTTGGGAAAACCATGGGATATTTAGCAGGTAAGTCAATAATGTAACTTCAAAATTATTTGCCTTTTTATTACAAACATCACATCATGTTGGTTGCCTTAGTAGTAGTTGGTTGCCTTTTCATAATTATTTGCCTTTTAACCTCTGGTATGTCGGAGCGCAGACCTGCGCGCTAAATTTTGTATCCGTAAACTGTCGGAACATATATCTACGACCAATTTCTTTCAACCGAAAATTGTTTTTATTTCATACTCTATAGAGTTCAAATTGCTTTTTATCAGTTTCACGTTAAAGAAGAGGAACGAATGAGTTAATAAATGTATGCACTACCAACATCAGTAACAAAATATCGAATGAATTTTATTTAAAAATCAGTCAGTTATTCGGTACCTGTCCATGCGTGATTTTGCGTAATTGTGAGTGAAATTTGTGTTGGAACTAAGAAAATTAAGTATTATTATCATAAATATATGATTAACATAATATGTAATCATAAACATGTCTAATAATGCGAGAAAACGAAAGATAACATTAGAAAGTCATTGCGTTGTGTCAGGTCAGGTACCTGTCGTGTTCAAATGGCGATCTACAAGTTTTTTATTGTTTTATTAATTGTGAATATAATTCAATTATAAAGTATTATTATTTGTGCATCAGAATATAAAAATGGATAACACTTAACATTTTAACTCAAAGAGTGAATAACAATAAATCTACGCCACATTAGCTGTGTCAGAACGTAGATCTACGTCTTTCGTCTACCAATTTACTTTTTAGAGTTTTCTTATAATATTTTTTGTAAATAAATAATGTAACTGACTAGACATTTTTAAGAGCAAATAAACACTCATTACAAGTGAATATCTTTTATTGCAATTATACCTCAATTAGTATTTTTTTAAGGCAAATCTTTGAAATAAGTGATGGTAAATAATTACTGGACACTTTCGAATAGTTAAAAATGTAACTATATCAAAGATTAGTTATTCATAAATCATAAACAGTAACAAGAATAACGTAATTTTGCTTTATTTTCATAAAAACCGATAAAATGCGTAACCATTATTCGCGCGCCGATTACAACGCGACAGACAAGACGCTCAACGCATCGACGGCGCGCGACAGACCAGAGGTTAATTACAAACATCACATCATGTTGGTTGACATTATGGTGTGCTGGAGGCAAATCTTTTTAACTAGGACCTAGCAAATCTCGCGATGCATTTAATGATCATCATCTGTTTGGGATAACTTTGATGAAATAAAGTTTTTTTATTTTCAAAACTCTACAAAGTGTGTACCTAACTAATATTTTTGTTGTCACTTTACAGAGAATGGCATTCTACCAGAGGAAACAATGGATACTGCTGATTTTATTATCTTTATTGATAATTTATTTGACTCCCTAAATGGAAGTATGAAAAACTCAGGTGTCCGGTCTGGGAAAGATTTGTTAAGAAATGTAACACCTAATTCCAAACACAAAGAGATTTGGGTGCAAGCCAAAGTTATTTTAAAATCGATGACATTTATTACATCAAAAGGGAGTGCTGGTACTGTACCATCAATAACTAATTGGATAAAAACCGTAGAAAATATGGTCATTTTAAGAGAAAAGCTATTTAATGAATATAATATTAAATCATTTTGGTGCAGACATTTTAACCAAGATCCTCTTGAAAACTTTTTTGGGAGCATACGCAGTCATGGGGTGAGAAATAACTCGCCCACCTGTGCTGGGTTTGAATCTGCATTTGCTTCTTTGTTAGTGAATAATATGAGCAGCAATTATTCTCCAGGGTCTAATTGTGAAGAAGATTTTTGTTCCAGATTTGAATCTTTTGATAATTTATTTTTTTCGATAAATAAAAGAGAAGAAGCGCAATGCGAAGTTGATTTTAATGATTTAAATTTTAATGTAATTATTAATTATGAATAAAAAAAAAAGGACCCCAGAATAATTGCTCAGCTCGAATATGTAACTGGTTACATATTGCGTAAAGCAAAAAAAATTTACAGAAATTGCAATGACTGCAAAGTATCTTTGTATACAAATGACCCAACCAAAAATAGGTACTTGCAACACAGGGAATTTATAAAAGGTAAAAACTACCTATGCTACCCAAGTGAAAATTTAACTAAATGTTTTTCGGAGATCCAGGATATTCTGCACCATATACTCAGAACTAAAAGTCACATAGAAAATTTAAAGAACTACATGAAAATCATATTGTATATTCATGTAAATACACAATTTATTCAGTGCAGCTGCCACAGAAAGGACTTGATAGATTTTATATTTGATTTTTCAAGCAGGTTCTTTGCCCACAATTGGTGTAAGTGGACCAATAAATTATTGAATGGTACCAGCACAGACAAAGATGTTGATTCAGCTGACGAAATTCAGAATCAGGCTTTAATATATTACAGTAAGAGAAGGAAAATACACAAATTAATATAAATTCCTTTTTTTTCCTTTTCAAATAAGTTTTTCATATCCACATTTTGACTGTTATGTTGCCTTAAATATTTCAATAATATCCTCTAATTTTTAAAAAAAAACATGGTTTATTTATACGAATAATAGTTTTCTGTTTTGTGGTACTCAAAATAAGACTAATTATGTGAATTTTTCATTGTATTTCTTTATCCATTGTATTGTATGGTGTTTGTATTGTTTATACATTTAATAAAACTCTGTAATATTAAATTTTGTGTTTCATTTTAACCAAATAAACAATAGAAGTGAAGAAACAAAAAGGAACTGTATGTATAGCTATAGCTAGCTGGGTACGCTGTACATTATACATATATACAGGTGTATCTATAGACGCACATTGCAAGTTGTTTTGTCGTTAGCCACCAGATGGCGCATGACGTAGAGGTCAGCTGAATACTCTATACCCGTATATAATAATGTACTCTGTGCTACTCTGTGTTTTCTTCAGCCTGTCACTTTTTTTTTTTTAAATAATTTTTATTCATGACCATAGATACAAGTCTTTCAGTCGAATACATAGATGGAACTTAGATGTAATAATAACAATAGAGATACTTAAAAAAATGTTACGAAGGTTTTTCACAGAAGTAAATAATAATATTTTATCAATCTGTTCTTTCATATTATCCACTTGCCTCCCTTTCGGGTTGGGTGAATACATCTCAGTGATATTAACGTTTTCATACTAATTTAAATTACAACTAATTAACTTATATACATTTAGATTACAAAATTAATTAAATTTTTTCTACCGTATTACAAATATACCTAAACAACACACTAAAATATTTCTTATTTTCTAATAAATCCTGAACGCGGCGGGGAACACTTTGACGTTCACTTTCACTGTCATTGTCATTTAATTCCATAGACAGTTATATCCCATCTCAATGTTTAATTCGTTATATCCATCAAGGTCATTGATGTCTATGATCAAGGTATAGATAAAAATGGAGGGCACACTTGGAACAAAAGCTTGAGTCAAATACCTACCGTATCTCTATCTCACTCTCTGTGGTCTGACCTCTCTTTTTAGTGTGGACCATGGTATTGCTATCTCGTTATTAAAATCTCCTAATACATTTTCTAAAAGAGTCACCACACTAATCCAACCAGAAGATAAATACTGTCAAATGATGTGTCAATAAATAAAAAGCTAAACTAAGATTACTGAAATTGAAAATTCCAAAATTGTGTGACACGAATACTTAACAAGGTTGGCGAATCAGTGAATTATTATCCCATTTCCTAAGGATTTGGTATTGTGGCAACATTGGCCCTACATGTCAATATAAATCGCTCCAATATGGAGGTTGTTTACTTTGCGGTTCACAGCTTCGTATACGATATTTATCTTTATTCAGTTTTATAATTGAAGAAATGGTGCAAACTTGCGTAGTGCGTGGTTGTGGTAGTACGTGGTGTCCAGGAGGTGATATAAGATTTCACGCGTAAGTGTTTAAATCGTGATTTTTGATACTGATTACTTGTATACATATTTCTTTGTATTTTCAATTAATTACTTCTTAATACGCTTGTCCAATGATTTTAACATATTAGATAATGATAACTTAGATAAGTATGTAAAGACCAAATAGTTTTACATTGAATTTCATGAACTTAGTGCAATTTTATTTATTTTTGTTTACTTTATGTCATACTGAAGTAGTGTGACCATATTGGGGACTTTCCGTGGGACCTTAAATAATTATAGTTATTATCATACTCGCAGACTTCTTTTTCTTTGGTATTTAGTTTTTGTTTCTCATTGTTTATAACATGTATAGTCATTCTAATATTTTTTTTTTAGATTTCCTAAAATAGTACTCAGAGGAAATTGTGGTTATCCATTGTACCACTGAAAATGAAGTTTTATGAAAGTGCAAGAATTTGCAATTTGCATTTTAAAGAATCAGATTATGATTCAACAAGGCGCTTAAAACAAACAGCAGTTCCTACTACTATCAAGCAAGGTAAAAATTTGGATATTATTTATTTGATTATGTTTTAGAAACATTTTCAAATTGTTGAAATAAATGACAAAAGGCAATATTTTGTAAAATATATTATAATTTTCAGATAACAAGTTCATTACATGAAGAGTCTATGGTACAAATAGGTGCTCTGGCTGTACCAAGTACTAGTTCTGGCACTTCTGAAAGTTATTCTTCTCATAATGAAACGTAAGTGAAACGTGCTGGCTGCAATGTTGAGGACCAAACCAGTAAAAAACAATGTCGAAAAATTCTTGAAAATATAACCAATCTTGACAAGTTACCTGTAAGTTTCCCTTTTACTAAAATTAATATTGAATACATACCTTTTTGCATTCTTCTTAACCCACTAGAAAAGCTATATAACATCACGCTACGATCCTTAAGAGTGGAGGAATGTGGGTGAAATCGCGGGGCATAACTAGTATAACAACTATTTAAATAATACAGTCAATCACATTAATAAAATAAAATTTTGTTCTGATTTCATACTTTTCTGGTTTTAGGTCAACAGCGAAGCCCACGTCCCTACGAAGATTGATAAGGGCGTGCAGGTGAAAATAAAATCAACTAAAGAAAAAATACTGCAGAAGAAATCTAAGATTCTTAAGCAAAAAGTTTCACGACAGACTAAAAAAATTCAGGACATGTCTTCGTTAATAACAACTGTTAAAAAGTATACACGTCAATCGGAAATTGAAAATATAATCCAAGGGCGTTTTGCTGATATCTGTAAAGATTAAAAAAAAACACCGAGGAATCCACAAGGTTTTCGATATAGTGAAGAAGTGAAAGCCTTTGCTTTAACTTTGAATTTCTACTCACCTAAGGCTTACGAATTTTTAAGAAAATATACCACATTGCCTCATGTAGAAACAATACGAAGATCTTTGTCTTTATTCAACTGCAATGTTGGTTTCTTATCTGAAGTACTCGAATATTTAAAAGAACAAGTAAAATTACCCGAAAAAATATATTTAAAAAATGTTGCTTTAATATTTGATGGAATGGCATTAAAAGAAAACTTGGCCTATGATCAAAAATTGGACAAAGTTGTTGGTTATGTAGACTTAGGACCAATTTCTGTAAGTGATCCAGAAAAATTAGCTTCTGAAGCCCTCGTATTTCAGATAGTCTCATATGGTGTACGCTTTAAGTGTCCAATTGCATATTTTTTTATTGCAAATAACTTACCTGGCGAACTGCTATCCGAATTAATTAAAACAGCAATCATTCTGCTTGACGAAATTGGTGTCACCGTAAGATCTCTGACTTGTGATGGTGCATCATCCAATATAAAGGCTTACGAATATTTAGGCTGTTCATTAGATCAAAATAATTTAAGACCGTTCTTTCAACATCCCAACGGGAAGAGCAATATTTATTGTCTGCTTGACGCTGCACATATGTTAAAACTCGCTAGAAATATGTTGGCCGATTTTGAAGTGAAGTCTAATACCGGCGATATTTCTTTCGATTATATACGAAAATTACACGAAATACAAAACAGTGAGGGGTTGAAATTTGCCAATAAATTAAGCGCTTTACATATAGATTTTAAAAACAAAAAAATGAATGTTAGGCTTGCTGCGCAAGTACTTAGTTCATCAGTTGCTGATGCAATAGATTTTTTGAGGGTTAGTGGTCATCCTGATTTTTTAAATAGCGAAGCGACTACAGAGTTCCTGCACATGATAGATAGAATTTTTGATCTAATGAATTCAAAGTCACCTTTCGGAAAAGGTTCCAAGTCTCCATTATCCATGAAAAACAAACGTTATTAGCCGCGTACCCACCTAGCGCACAGGCTCGCGCGACAGCCTCGGTGTCCGGATCGCGAGCGATGGCTCCCGCGGCAGCCTCAGTAGTTTTGTTCAATTTACACGAGGCCGCCTCGCGAGGCAGGCTGAGCCATCATAAGTCCGCGAGTATTTGTAATGGACAGTCGTGTATTTTCAGCTGCAGCTATTTTCCTAGCTGCTTATTGTTTAAAGAAACGAAAACAGTCACGTATCAAGAAAAAACCTAGACGCTTCTGGATTAGAAAAATGTATGAGCGTCGCCACCAATATGGAAATAGATTACTTGGAGATTTAGTATATGATCAGACTGTACATAATTTTACACGAATGTCCGTACAAGAGTTCGAAAATTTGTGCTCATTGTTGTCTGATAAAATAAAAAAGTGTGATACAAAATATAGAGAAGCAATCACTGTGAATGAACGAGTTTTAATAACTTTAAGATTTTTAGCAACCGGAGATTCTTATAGCAGCTTGCAATATTTATTTCGAGTATCGAAGCAGAGTATCTCAAGAATAGTTCCAGAAGTTTGTGACGCTATTATTGAAGCCTTAAGTGATTATGTAAAGGTAAATAAAAATAATTTGATAAATTTAAAAATCAATTGTTTATTTGAATTACAATTCAGTGATAGTTTCGAATCCAACATTGGCATTAGGTGATGGTGTAATGGCATGAGAAGACGTAGCGGTATGTGATGCTGATGTAGAAGTGCCAGATGAGTCCATTGTAGAGGAATTACTGTACTGCTGTGTATAGTATCCTGTATTAATTTGTTGTTGTGTGTATTTCCCTATATCGGCTTCAAAAATTATATTATTGATAGCGTTCTTAACATACGCTAATGTGTGCGGATCATATTTTCTTAGCTCGTTGGCTATTTGTCTTCCAAATGAAGAGTATGGATCGGTGATGTCGGTCGAAGACTTTTGCAAGCATTCAAGGGCTTCTGCGAGCATGATATCTGCCGAATCTTCCTGTGGCTGCGTTTTCTTCGGATTATGTCGTTTTTTTTACGAGCAGGTTCTGATGGTGAAGGCATGCTAGCTTCCGAGGCTAGGTCTTGTTGTTGCTGTGGTGGCGCTTCCTCGATGCTAGCCTCCGGCAATTGCGACTTGGTCGGAGCGTTTTCAGTCTCTGTGTGTCTCTCTACGTCAGAAGTTTGTGAAGATTCCGGTATTGCCTCCTGAAAACATAATTTTAATTATTTTTTTTTACAAATCCCATCTACAGAAGAAGAGTGGCTTGCTATATCAAAAGAATTTGAAAATAAATGGAATTTTCCCAACGCTATTGGAGCGATGGATGGAAAACATGTTATGTTGCAGGCACCGATTAACAGTGGCACTGATTATGATAATTACAAGCAATTTCCAAGCATCGTGCTTTTTGGATTAGTTGATGCTAGCTACAATTTTTTGTATGTAAATGTTGGTAGCAAAGGGCGAATCTCTGATGGTGGTGTTTTTAAAAGCACAACGTTGTATAAAAAGCTAGAAAAGAAAGAATTGAACGTGCCTAAAGAGAAGATATTGGAAATACCATATGTAACAAAAGTTCCTTATTTTATTTTATCCGATAAAGCCTTTGCACTCAACGAATATACCATGAAACCATTTGAGGGCAACCCAGAAAATGGTTCTAAAGAAAGAATATTTAATTATCGCCTTAGCCGAGCTCGACGTGTCGTTGAGAATGCATTTGGTATATTAAGTGCCATATTTCGCGTTTTTAGAAAACCTATCTTACTAGAGCCAAATAAAGCAACAAAGGTCGTCTTAGCAGCTGTATATTTGTACAACTACATCCGAAAAAATACTTCAACTAATCTTATTTCACCGGAATTGTTTGACAGAGAACTTGATGGCGCACTGATTCCTGGCCAATGGAGAAATGAAATAAATGAAGTTACATTCGCACCAATTGCAGCGTTTCCAAGGCGTAGTTCTAATAACGCAAAAGAAATACGGTTGCACTTGGCAGAACATTTTATAACTAATGGTTCTATACCATTTCAAAATCATTATGCATAGTTAAAAATTCTTACATTCGGCATCGTTTCCTGAGTGTCACCAGTTTCATTTTTATCCTTAAGAAAATGGAAATAAGGATATCCAAACCACTTCGAATTATAAACATCTGCAGCGCCTGAAACAGAACAAAAAATAAAATTTATATTTCCATAATTTAACACGTTGACTGCCGTGGGGGTCACCGGTGACCGGCACTCGACTTTGCGACAGCGCCGTGGGGGTCACCGGTGACCGGCGGGGAGGTCAATACTAAAAGTACATAATTATCGTAAATATGGATAGTAATCAATTTTTAAATAATACCATTGTTACTATAATGGATTGAAGAAATTAATGCAATATAGAACATACAAAATATTTTTATTAGCACATGAAAAACCTACATATTCTCAGCTCTTTTTGCGATGAGTCAGATTGAAGCAGTCAAGGCAAAGAAATGGGGAGTCAACGCAATCTGAACAATATGTCACCACTTTTTTAGTACAATTTTTTGCTTTAGTTCTTCCTAGCTGCTTTGAATTTTTGTTATAGCACACCTTACAAAATTGCCTTAAATTTCGTGCATATCCTCTCATTTTTTTAAATTCATGACGAGGTCTACTCTGTAAGCTTATTTTTGGAGAAATACAATTATTATCGGAGCTTTTCATTAAATATAATGATCTTCATTTGAAGTCATATTTTTAGGGCTACTTAAAAAATTAAATAAAAGGTAAAAAATCCAAAAACGTACGAAAAAATATAACAAACGCACCTACTTGCTCATGGAACGCTCTGAATAAGATTAAGCACTGAGAGTAATCACTTAGCCACCGAAGCAGGTTGTTTAAAAAAAAGACAATCGTAATAATTGCCTACAGCGCCGTGGGGGGCACCGGTGACCCCCACCACAAAAAATGCTTCAAACATGATTTTAGAACTCATATTATTTGCTGGTAACTATATTTCATCATAATATGCATGGTATAATAAAAAGTCCATGTTGGCGCCTCGGACAAATCATGGAAAATTTGTCCGGCAGTCAACGTGTTAAAATATTTTAATTGTATAAATAAATTTTCTTCAATTTAATTAGTATATAATAAGTAATTATTTTATCAAATAATTTGTAAGTTCATATTTTTAAGTATAAAAATGCATACCTGAACCTGTTATGCGACTTTTTTTCTCCCTGCTTTTCTCTCGACGATAAGAACCACACAAGGACAGCATTTTGTTTTTCACTTCCTTGACAGGCATATTAATTTGAGCAGATATTTGCCGCCAACTGTCTTCCCGCTGATTTTTGTTTAAATATTTTGGATCTTTGGGGTCCCAAAGCGCATTGTACGTGCTGTACAGTTGTATTAAGCGAATGGACTCCTCCTGACTGCCCATGATATCAAAATTACAGAAGACAAACACGGCAAGAGACAAAACTTGAAGTAGCTTCGCGCGCGAGCCAAAACATAACCGTCCCCACCTAACGCACAGCGCTCACTGAGGCAACTTTGAGCGCGTCAAGTTTACCGACAACAGATGGCTCGGGGCCGAGCCGTGCTCGGTCGAGCAAACGCGCGCCCGAGGCAGGCCGAGGCACGTCCACACCAGCCGAGGCATTTGGCTCGCGAGGCTGCCGCGCGAGCCTGTGCGCTAGGTGGGTACGCGGCTATTGGGAACCAATATTTAAAGATACTGAAATATATATAAAATCCTTAACAATAAATGGTATAGGTATTTTATATCACCCTAGAAAAACATTTGCATTAGGGTTTTTAATGAACATTCATAGTTTGTCATTACTTGTTAATGATTTGTGTACACTGGAGCAAAATCCATTGACATATTTGTTGACTTTTAAGTGTTCACAAGACAACTTGGAAATATTTTTTTCATGCATTAGGGCTCGCGGTCGGGCACAAGATAACCCGTGTCCTCTCGAGTTCCGCTTCATAATGAGAAAAATGTTGTTCTTCTGTCCAGCCGTCCATCAATGCCAACTGCATTGAAAATGATTTTGAGACTTCACACATCTTCGATTTTAATAAACCGAAAAGTTTGTTTCAACCTCGGGAAGAACCTGACTACCAACAAGACGTTGAAAATGTGTTACAAAATTTAGATGCAATTCATACTAGCCCATACCAGGAAAATATATTATATTATGTAACTGGTTACATTATAAAACAAATTATTACCCGCATTTCATGTGAACATTGCTATAATGCGTTAGTAGCACCTAAAAATCTGCCTACAGATCATTCATATTCTGTAATTATAAATAAATTCAATTCATTCACTACATTTGTGAACCGAGGCAAACTTTATTTTCCTTCGGTAGGAGCTTACAAAATAGTAAAATATTGTGATAAAATTTTTCAACAAGCCAATTTGATGGGCCAACTAAGAGCAAATAACATTGAAAATAAATTAATTAATGTCGTATTCCAACATTTTACTCCTCTGTTGACGGAAATGTTTAACCATCCGATCATGGACTCAATTTATTGCAATGATTTGCATGAAACAACACTAATTAAAAAAATTGCACATTCATTTTTTAACCCTTTATGGGGCAGAAGATTCTGGCTTATATGTTAGAAATTAAACACGTGGATGTTAAAACTAATATTTAATGAAAATTTTTGAACACGTTTTTTTTTTTTTTTTATTAAAAAAAAAATGATGGTGTCCACATTTTGGACACTGCCCTTTCTCACGTATGAAATTGTGCAAAACAAGGTGCAATGCATAATGGCACTTTGCATTTGACACACTCTATTTTGCTCTTTTTTCCAAGAGCTTTACTGCTGCAAGCTCTGCACCTTCTATAACTGGGCAGCTCTCCCGGCATATGCGATCCCACATCATTCAGCCTTATCTCATCAGGGATACCATAAATAGACTTCTGCCTGCTTGTTGGTCCCTTTGGTCTTTTGGTTGCAAAGTTGGGCAAAACAGATACCCTTCGTTTCCGGGAGCTGTAACTGTTGATCAGGTTACGTGCCAGGTCAGTGCGGAACTGCAATGCACCCATTGGATTATGCACTCTATCATTGTAGGTATGAAGTATGTGGGCATTTGTGATAGCTGCGTCCACCAAAAAATAAAATATACGCATCCACCACCTTTTACTGCGTCTTGAAATAGGGTAAGTGCCCCTTTTCTGGTCGAATCTGTCCACACCTCCCATCCTTTTTGTGTACTCTAAAATGCCCAAAGGACAAGCAATATCAGACTTCGTCCCATCTTTTTGCGTTCTTTTACAGGTTTTCTTTTGTCGAGGGTGATATGCTGTGCTTAGCACATATACCAATTTGGTATCCATCCATACGAAGAATGCAACATTTTTGTTTACTCGCCATTTGTGTTGGCCTTTGGCCAATTTTAGAGCAGCTGGTTTAGGTGTATTTTTCTTTTTCCTGTGGCTTTTTATCAATTCAGGCAAATTTGTGCGGTCTGGACGTACTGTGGCTGTTGAGTATATATTTTTTTCGAATAGAAATTGCATTAGCTCACAGGAGGCAAAAAAATTGTCAAACGTGACATGAGTGTTTTCAGCATTTTGTTCAATCAGTTTTTTGCACAGTCCTTTCACCACACTTGCACCTAATCCAACTTCCGTGGTGTCGTCTTTTTTACCAGTGTATACTTCAAACTGGTAAAGATACCCCGTCAGACTATCACAGCGCGCCCAAACCTTGAATCCTCGCTTGATGGGCTTTTTTGGCATGTATTGTTTGAGCGTGCTGCGACCCTTAAATTTTATCATGCATTCGTCAATGCTTTGTGAGGAAGAGCATGATGCACTATTTTGAAAAGCATCATTCATGCTGTCGATCAAAGGTCTGACTTTGTAAAGTTTATCAAACCCTTGTTCATTTCTCTTAGGCATTTTACTATTGTCATTTATGTGTAAATTAGACAGAATCTTTTTGAATCGCTTCACTGGCATGACGTCTGCAACCTCTTTTACGCAAAACAGCGGGTCAGAAGACCAGTATAGTGTCACATTAGGAAGGACATGAAGTCCCATGAATATCAAAATTCCAAAAAAGGCTTTCAGTTCAGCTATTGTGATAGGTTCCCAATCTTTCTGGCGGTTTTGTGTTGCATATAAATTAGTTTGGTCAACAATGGTAGCTAGGATCTCATCCGTAAAAAAAGCTCTAAAATATACAGCAGGACTACTTCTGTTCGGAATAAACTGTTTCGGTTTCAATACTCTATCATCGAATTTATCAATTGGCGGATTGTGAGGAAACTGCGCTTTTTTCCAATGTTCATCACCGTCATCACTATCGGAGCTATCGTCAGACGATTCTGTGTCTACTACATCAGCAGGACGTGTAATAGTTCTTGGTATTGGCGTTGCAGAAACAGTTGTTAGAACAGGAGACAATCTAGAAGTTCCAGGAGAAGGATGTGGCTGTGTGGAGCTAGTATGTGGTACAGTAAACGCTCAGAAGTCCATAAGCACGCTAAAGTTCACATTGCCATGAACAGTACGAGCGCGATACAGTCAGTGCGTGTGCGAGTGATGTCTCAACATTCCGCAGATAACACACACTAATGAACTGTCGTCGTAATAGACGAAATAGCATGATATTTCTGTTGCATTTACAATACGCGTCTGTTCTTACCATACCATTGCTAAAATTCGCAAGCTTCTAATATGTGCTGCATAGCTATTCCGAAAAGTTTGTTTGCGAAATCACTTCTGAATCCGCAGTGAAAACTTGTGAAATTAAAGTTTCGTATTCTTAAATGGAGTGAATTCGCCACTGGCGCCACCAAGTGACAATCAAAGTGAGAGGAACTAAACGAGTGAGTATTTTGACGTTTGTCTATAGGATTTTGTATTCTGAAATACAATTCGCTTGTCATATCGAAAGTCATCTCGCATCTCACACACGAATTCATCTGTCAAATGAAAAGTAACTATTTCTTGAGCGAATTGAAGCGTTTTTAATAAAGGTAATGAAATTAACGCAAAACAAAAATAATAATTATATATTTGTGACTTTATTGCAGAAAAATTGAAACGATTAGTGTGAACTAATACTTACCGACCTTATAAAACTCTATGAACTTGTTGTGTTTTCATCTATTTCTAACTTTTGTAGATGTCTCGTTCTTTCTTGATATTAAGTTTATTGAAAGAAGCTGATACCCTAGACGTTGCCGCAAGCAATCGCCAAGCCCGGAATATTAGAAATCTGAACATATTGAGCCGTGGTCAAGACTAAGTGCATATGTACAGATTAACAGAGGAGCTTATTAGAAATTTAGAATAAGAGCTTAGACGTCTATTACCCGTGACCGCACAAAAAGGAAGAGGTCTGGCCAAAATCAAAAATATTTTATTTCACATAAGCCTACATGGGCACTTATGAAACGTCAGAAGCTAGGTGCACAGTTCCAATTGGTCGTTTCCTGTTGGGAAGAACCGGCAAGAAACTCCACGGTTACTCTTTTAAAAATAATTGGCTTTTACAATGTTTTCAAATTACAGTAGGTATTCCCAGGACAGCGTAGGCCAGTCTACAAGTACCAGGTACTTGATAAAATAAAAATGGTCTACAGATCTAAAGTCTACAAGGCCTACAAAGTCCTCACATTTACAACATCATAGAAAAGAAGGTAAATAAAATAAATGATAATGATAAATGATTTATTTTCTGTAAGTAGGTTTGTACAAACACTTTTACATGTCAATCATATTTTTTTTAAAACTAGTGAGGTCGCTGTTTCCTATCTGACTACTCTGAGAAGAAAGGCCAAAGGAAAAATAAACCAGAGTAACGCTTTAACAATAATAAATCACTAATGAAGTTAAGGTGGCTGTGGTCTAAATAATATACAAAAACAATGATATAATTTACAAAAACAATGTTATAAAAAGAAAAATTATAATTCATAATTAAATAATTAATACAAAACAATACAAAAAAAACGGAATAGACATTTACAAGATAATGCAGTTAATGAACTACCAGGGAAGCCATGTGTGCAGAAGTAGTCATTGACATATTAGCGCTTGATTGCTCCCGCCAGAGCTTTTAAGCCTTCTCCCACAGCTTTAGTAGCCTCCACCAGCAAACGGTCCCTCTCACTGTTGTGTTCCATGAGAGCAAGCATTCTGTTGTCTAAATCCAAACGCTGCTGCTGTACCTGCAAAAATGTATCAGCCATGCCTATTAAGTTGCTATGTCGCTGAGATGGTGGTGACACCTGGTCAGTTCTTCTTGTGGCCTGTGAAATCCTGCGACGCGGTCGTCTTGGACCTAAAACAAAACAAGTTTCAGCATGTAAATGGTTTATCTTAGACGTCACCAAACCTACATGTGGTGCACCCCACCAATCAAAACATACAAGTACGGCAAAGCCACATTTACTTAGAAGCACCGCAATTGGTGCAGTACTGGCACTGAATATAAGGTATACAAAGGAAAGCAGCCTGCATGTGGTGCACCCTGCCAATTAGCAAACTCTTGCAGCAGCTTTACATCAGTCGAACCTTTACTTGTTTGCGTTGTTTGTTGAGTTTGTAAATATTGCTCTGAGTCGATAAAGTAGCAAAGTAATTTACTTGTAAGCCTAGATGATGAAGGTCTTGTACGAGTAGTAGGAGGTAAGTGCTGCTCGGTGGTGCTCCTAGCAGGCTCAGACTGCTGCTGCTGGTGGTTCCGAATAGCAGGCGTCAGATGTTGATTTGTGATGTTCTGGACAAAAACAACAAAATTAAATGTATAATACAAATGAGAAGCAAAAGAAAAAAATTGAGCAATTTCTTACAACTGTAAAACTTTCATTAGGCCTGGTGGGACTGGTGGTGGTGGCAACTTCCGTTTCTGGGCCCAGACGATTGTTCTAGAAAATATTTTTAATTATTTTATTATATTTTTAAATGTTTTTATGTTGATTTTTTTTTAAAGGAATATACATGTAAAAAAATAAGAATTTTAATGAATAATAATGATAAAAACACACCATTAATTCTGATTGGGCTCTATGACCCAAACTGAAGTCCACGTAAGCTGTGTTCTGTTAAATAAGTATAACTATTAATACTTATTATATTACAAATTATGTTAAATAAGGAAAATATAGAATATTTCATACAATAACTGGATCAACAAGAGCTGATGTGCCTGGTACCGCAAATAGACATTCATCAATATCCTGAAACATTACATTTTTAATGTAAAAAATATAACAAAAAAAACAAAACTTAGTAATAAAAAAAAAATAAGAGTCACTAATGTTGCAAATTGAATATGCCAGTTTAAAAAAACTTGACAGCCCATCATCACCTATATTATCTGAAACTCTGAAGCTCCTTCATGCATGGGAGTGTATGTAAGTACATATATTATAATATATAAGTCTTTGATCTCAGCTGTTGTTATACAATGACAGTAATTAAGCCAAATAAGTGGCCTCCAGCCGGCTTGAAAACACTGACTTCTGCCTAGCCATAGTGAGGCAGCACGGTGAAGTAAGCTCGAAGACATTTTTATTGAGATCAGATCTTGACAGTGGAATGAAGAAGAATATTTTTATAATACTAATACTTAAATCACTTACTGGCATATTTGTGCAGGTACCACTGGTGCTTGTGCACCAGTGGCACAATCCAGTGGTACCAGGAAAATAGTCCCTCTATACTAATAGAGGGACTATTTTCCTGTGAAGATTCCTATAAAATCAATTTAATAAATTATATACCTTTATATGAGTAAGCTATGAAACCTATGTAAAAAAAATAACATACCTAAGTACATTAAATGGTTCTATCTGTAAATGTGTGTCGCCTGTAGCAAAACCTTCACCACCCATTAACAGTAGTATCCGCTCTTCTATATTCGAAAGCTCTGGCATGCCACCTTCTACCATTCCTAAGCCTGTGGTACTTCTAAAAGCGGCGCGTTCAGCAACTTTCTTTTTTACTGCACTTTTTTTTGTCAGACCAATACTATAATGGGAAATACGGAAATAATAATAATTTCACACTGCATGATAGGCAGAGGCGTAAATAACATACGCACAATAAACTAAGTATACTTTGTATATACGTTAACTGAAATGACCAACTTACCTTAGTCCAATTTTTTGCCGTCTTCACCGTACCTCCACCCATACTATTTAGTGTTAGGGTGATACGATCCTACTCCTTATTAGCTGCCTGTTTGGCGCTTTAATTTTTGGCAGAGCCAAGCTAGGCTTCCTTTCTAAAAAATCTATTAGCGTCTCCACTTGGGCCGCAGATGGATGGGAAGTACGCTCGGAACTGAAGTAGAGAATTAACAATTACTTAAATGTGAATATATCGATACCGGCAGTAACTAATTACCACAGAAATCGTACTTACTTCATTTTTTTAATCACTTTACTCACTTTACTGAAAAATCGCGGAAAAATAAATATAATTTAAACTGCTTGTTTGTAAACAAACAATTTTAAACATTTTTTTTTTTCAATATACACGGACATGAGGCAAAGGCGATACTGCGTTCAGCCTAGTTTTTTCATTCTCATCTCAAATAAAACTTGTAAATATTAAAACGTACAAAATTATGCATTTACATTGCATTTATGGCTGAAATAAACTATAAACTATTATTGTAAAGCGCAAATTCAGCTAAATTCAGTGAGTCGATATAAATTATAACAAGACACAATTCAGCGTCACTACCCTACTACCATAGAGCAATGTCACTTGAGTTTTCGGAACTCACTTCACTTCACTTGGCCTTGATCTTGACATGTGAATACCGAAACTTGTACAAGCGACATGAGAAGCGAAGTGACTTGTGACTTTCGAGATGACTTGCGAGATGGCTTTCGAAGTGATTTACCATTTTCAGAATAGCATAGCTGCTAGCTATTTGCGCTAAGCAACAGGTTCACGATCAATGAGGTCTGAGTTCGAATCTGAATTATTATTGTTAGCCGTTTTTTTGTTTCTTTGAAACCATAATAATGTCAAGTAAAAACTTATTAGGTTTATGTTTATTTATAATGTATTCATGCTTATTATCATTTTTATAAGAAGCAAATATTAGTTATTGTATTATTATTTAAGTATTTATGTGATATTTAATTTATTTTTTCGGTTTTGGAAGGTGGAACTAAAATAGTCGTGCTAAATCATAACAAAAATGTTTATTCGTTTTATTTATTTATAAAATTAACAATTTTGATGACAATAATTGTGACGTCACATTCTTACTTAGATAAAAAGAAGTTCTCTTGTAACCGTTCATAAGATTTTTTGTTGTATACCCACTTAGTCAATTCATAATAACATAACAAGGAAAGGATGTTCTAATAACACAAATATAATTGTTGATACCCAGTTATTAGAGGTATCGGTATTCAGTAAAGTTTATTGAAAAGTAATATATGATTTAGACTTTATAAACATGTCTTTTTTAATGTAACGTCACAATAAATGTATTGAGGTAATAGCTTAATTTTTCATTTTCTTGACGAAAAGAAGATTGAAACTAAACCTCAATTGTTTAAGGTCATTAAATAATACGGATATGCTAATATTACTAAATATTTAGTTACACCGTCTAATTATAAAAAATAAAACATTTAAATATTAATATTTTGTATAACTACATAAAAGCTAGTTCTCCTGGCCCTGCTGCACTCATCCATCCCCACATATTAATCGCAATTCGACCTGACTCTGCATTAGGGCATACGTTTTATCACACCAGCGAGTGTTATCCTTGCGCCATAAATGAAGCCTACCCTTATGGCTGGATTTAAATGTCTTTTGATCTGAAAATATGGTAGTATTCCAGTCAAAATCTAAATAATCCCGTGCGAAACGTAATCGTTCTTGTTTATGTCGTTCTGTCAACAAGGGCTTCTTAGCTGGTCTTCTGTGCAAGCCTTCAGCGTGGAGGGCACGGCGAAGAGTTTACGATGAGGTGTCGAATAGTTCAGCAAAGTGTCTCGTTGGTGTGAATCCATTAAATTCATGCTCGACCACCATATGTCGTCGCTGTGCCTCGCTAATAATCGTCGCCCCCGCCTCAATATTAATATTTGCCTGCATTTTGAGAATAATCAATACCGCTATCTATACCACACGTCACTAACCAACAACTACAACTAAAACGACAACGGTTAAATATTCATAAAACTCATGTCTACCTCACAGAAATCTAAATTCTTTATTAAGTTTTTTTACGATCTACCTTCTTAACTTTACAAAATGTGTGAACAAAGCGAACAAGATAAAGAATATTATATTTCTGTCCCATTTCTTCCAATCGAGTAAAAACTTGCAAAAAATCTACAGATTCGGCGTGAGATTCGAACTCACAGCTTACTGATTCACGCATCTATCTGCAGGCACTTAGCCGCTAGGCCACCTTGACTTGTGTTTTAACGTTGAAATTATGAAGTACAATCACTTGTTGACGACAATAATGATACATGTGTCTATTCTTGAAAATAGAAGGTCGTAAGTCAAACTAAACGTCAAGCTAATGCTTTGTGAGAATGCCTATGGACTTTTGGAGGACACTGTACAACTGTACCTGCAGGAGAAGACGACTCTATCCCCAGGTTTGAAACTGATACAGATCTAAGAGGTAAGTTTGGATCCAAAATTTCTTGAAGTTCAGCATTACTTGGCGGTATGAAAATAGTTTCGGTGTCGTTCTCGTCACTTTCGTTATCGTCTTCGGAGTGTTCACCATCCGACAATGCGAACAGGTCTTCCAGAACATCTTCAAGTTTATCTAATGGAATCGTCTGAAATAGAAACACTCAGTTACAAAAAAAAAAACAAAATTATAAATCTGAACCATGAAAAATTTCCATTACCTACGCGGGCAGTGTCCAAAATATGGACGTCATAGTTTTTCGTTTCTAACAAGACATGTGAACCAAATTCTCAAAAATCAGAGCTTTTACCCCATATTTACAACATTTGGAACGATACGTAAAACAAAACTTACCTTTTGGTTCATTGCTTTTGAAGATTTTCTTAGATTTATAAACAACACTCAAAAATCATCAATTTTTGATATAAGATCGATCACCTGATAAAAGTCGGCCATGTAAGTATTTTTTTTTTTTACGTTTTGTTAACAGTATCTAGAGGCTCAACCCAAAGAGCCAAAAGTGACATTTGTCCAACGTTTAGTTTAGCCGCGAAAATTCAAAATGTGTGGTGTCCAATATATGGACAGAGCCCCATAAAGGGTTAACATGCGTATACGTGCTCACCTAAAGACTCATACAGAAAATATACTCAGTGATTTACGAGGTAAAAGACAGAAACTACACAGAGCAATGATATTTAGTCATGTATAATAGAAAAGTTAATAAATTATTTTAATTTAGAAATTGTTTTTGTTTCTTTTTTGAGGTTTTACAATGTTTTATACATATCCGTTCCTATTATATTTCCTTAATCTAAAAAATAAATGAAACATCTAATTTCTTTTTTGCGTTCTTTGTTGCTCCCATGGTAAGAGTTGATGTTAATAAAATTATGAGTACAACAACACGAAAGGACTGGCCTACTCTAGCTAAAGACAAAATTGTGTGGAAAAGGGAGAGGGAGGCTTTTGCCTAGCAGTGGGACAAAATAGGCTAGTTGGATTGGACAACAACCCCTTTTCGTTTATATGCTACATACACAACAAATTACTTTTCAACCTCTCGCAAATATAGATAGTATATACAGGGCGTTAGTGTGAACACCGTTATCCTTGAAACCATAGGTAGTTGACTTAATTATAATTTTATTTATCTGATTTTAAAAATAAATAAACGTTTTTTTCATTTAAATTTTTTAATAAGTTTCTTTCCGACACTGTCCGTAAATTTATGGATACTATGCGCGCGAGTTAAAGGGCGGTGACCTGCAGCACTGGCCGCCCGTTTGAAACACATACAAAATTAAATAACCTGTGATGCAACTTCCCTTCATACTTTTCCTGGCTTAGGACAGGCAAAAATACCTACTACTGTAGCTTGACGAGTGAAAATTTGATTTAATTTAAATACAGAGAAAAAGAAAAAAAAAACAAACAACTGGGTAGGTATTTTTGGCGTATTTAAAAGTTAATCACATTTTTATCTACAGTTTGATTAAAAATTACGATAAATTTACACTGATTGAATATCTACACTGATTGAATTATGTACACTTACAGTAATCTCAAAAGCTGTTCAAAATGGGATCCATTTACGGCTACGCATGCCTCCGCACGTTTTTTTAAATTGTTTCGCACTCTAGGAAGCACAACAGTGTCATTTTTTAGGTCTCTAAATGCACTACGAATCCGTCTTTTTAGTTCCGACGTATTATTGAACTCGGTGGCATACACTCGGCGCTTCACTTCCCCCCAAAGATAAAAGTCCAGAGGTGTAAGATCTGGCGAGCGTGCGGGCCACGCCACTGGGCCTCCACGGCCAATCCATCGCCCAGGAAACTCCTCATCCAGCATAGCTCGGACTTGCAGCTGAAAATGAGCAGGGGCACCGTCGTGTTGGTAGTACAGGTTTCTCACGGAACGCAAAGGCACATTGTCCAACATTCTGTCGAACACATCTCTTAAAATTGCCATGTACGTCTGCGCATTTAAATGGCCGTCAATGAAATAGGGTCCGAGAAGTTTATTATAGAGAATTCCTGCCCATACGTTTACGGAAAAACGATGTTGGTAACTAACTGTCTTGCCGTACTCGGCGTTCATTTACCCGGCTCCAGTAATGTTCATTATGAACATTGTAAATGCCTGACCTTGTAAAGGTGGCTTCGTCGGTAAATAAAATTGAGATGTTGTCAAAATTTTGTAACAGCCATTGTGAAAATATCACTCGCGGTACGTGATCATTATCATTGATTTCCTGGACGGGCTGATAATGGTATGGATGTTGACGATCCGTGTGAAGGATTTTCCAGATAGTCCAGTGGGAAACACCAAAAACAAAGGCCGCCCGCCTCGTACTCTCTTCTGGGTCCTCCGCGAAGAAATTCAGTATGCGCTCCTGAAGGTCAACTGGCAGCTGCTGGTTGCCACGCCCCTGAGCATGGGCCGGCACGGTGAACTGGCCGTAGGTACGCAACCTTTGAGTAGCTGCCAACATTGTTTCGCGGTTTGGCACACGTTGTCCAGGGAATAGCTCCGCGTACCTCCTTCGAGCCTCGTTAAGGTTGTCACCAGCCGCGGCATAAAGCCGAACCATTTCGGTAAACTGTACGTTTGTGTACGACATCACTACACAGTTACACAGTCGACACTTGCGCGAAAAATAAGGGGTTGGCGCGCGGGCGCCGCGCTACGCTGCGAGCAAGCGTTACGCGCGATCGATAGCAGGGCTGCTGCCAGACTGGCGGGCGGGGGTGGGCGCGCGCACCCCCGCCCGACCACCCGCCGGCCGGCGTGAACGAGTCGCGCGCGCGGCTTGCGTTTGATTTTATTCTTTGATCAAGCGCTGTGTTTGCGCTTGCGATTAGGGTGTTATAATTTTGAGGAAAAATGCAGATTTTACTTTAAAAAAATATGTTTTTTTTTTAAATTGAATTTACGTTCTATAAGTGAAACCAAACCTCTGGTTTCAAGGATAACGGTGTTCACACTAACACCCTGTATATACAGGGTAATTTGTAAAACACCAAAAACCTCTTAAGAGGTCATTGTACTCATCATTATGAACAACTTTTACTATGGGACCAAATCTGAAATCGCGAAAAAAAAATCAGCTGTTCCCTACATTTACGTTCGTACGAGTCGTCAAAATGTAGGGAACAGCTGATTTTTTTTTCGCGATTTCAGATTTGGTCCCATAGTAAAAGTTGTTCATAATGATGAGTACAATGAACTCTTAAGAGGTTTTTGGTGTTTTAAAAATAACCCTGTATATATATTATTAGCCAGCGCTGTCCCACTGCTGGGCAAAGGCCTCCCCTAAATCCTTCCAGATATCAGATTATCTTGAGCGACCTAAAACCAGCCCTTGCGGTAGGCGTCCAGGTCGTCTCGCCACCTCTTCCTGGGTCGGCCTTGGCGGCGGCGTCATTATTATCTATTATTAATTTTGTATTGCTACATGAACTAAACTTTTGTACTGGTCATGGTCTATACTCTATTTCCATGTAAAATTATGTAACTACATACGTATAAGTATGACAGACCTTTTGCGTGATTGAAAATGACCAACAGCCAAAAAAAATCGGGAACTTCCCAACTTTCACACTGTAAACAAACAGCTTCTTTCGTAATTTATTATACGCATCTTTCCTCAATCTCTAAAGAGCTAAGTCTAGAAGTGAACAGAGATATGGATATATTAATTAAATAAAACACTAGGTATGGAAAGGAACTACGTAATGTCCTAGGTAAAATAAAATAAAAGGTTACCCTACTTAGAAAGAGAGGGTCTGACCACAGAGAGCGAGATAGCGATACATAAGTTGTGCTTCAAGTAGGTATTCGAAGTGTGGACTCCATTTTTATTAGACATGGGCGTTTTCGTATTTAGTTGCAAACGGATATGTAACCGATATTCAGTTTCCATATCGATATCGAAAACCGTTTTCAGATATCGATATCAGTAGTACGATTTGCACAAGTAACTGTGAAACGAACGAAACGCAAACTAACGACAAACGCAAACCCACACTTTAACCGTTAATACATTGATATAGGTACTTTCGTTTTTTAAAGTTTAAAAAGACTTTTATCAGTTTAGCTTTTTGAAAATACGACGATTTCCCTTCATGCTTTAATTTAGGCTTAGGACTAGCAGAAAAGTTTTTGAATACCTTCTATAATTATGTCAATTATTAAGAGCTAACTTTTCTGGCGCATTTAAAAATCGTCTTATTTACAATGATTGAATATTCACAATATTATTATCTACATTATTGATTCATTCATTCTGGATGAATTAAGAATTTGCATTTAGAAATGCAAGCTGCTCTACTTTTTTTGGCTTTAGACGACATCTTCGGTCATTTATGATAAGCCCTGTCTTTGAAAATAATCTCTCGCAGGGCACTGACGTCGCTACGATGTTACATTTAGTTCTGAATAAATGCGATAGCTGGGGGTAAATTATTTTATGATCTCTCCACCATTGCGATGGGCTATTCCATTTTCCCTCGCAGTTCTTTCGAGGTAACATCTCGTCATCCAGGTACATGTGGAGGTCTCGGATGGCTCTCGCTTGGGCATTACCTTGGGGCTTGTTTTTTTGAAGTAGTTCATCGAATTTGTCCCAAGCGCTAACCTTTCCAGCAGTTACCGGTCTCTCTTCTTCTATGATATTTTCTGTCAATTGGTTTTTATTGATGATGCCAATTATTAGCATGTGTACATGTCTTTTTAATTCTGCGACAGCTTGTTCATTTTTAAAACATAATAATTTAAACCTAGGGTCTAACAACGTACAAAGGCCAAAGGTTTTGCTGTGTTCGACGCCAGAAAATCGTTCTCTCAAACCTCTTTGTAGAGATGTGATCACATCCACAACTACTGGATAGAAGAGTTTGTATTCCTCTTTGTTCAAAAAATCATCACAAACTTCTTTCAAACAGTTTGTGACCACTATGACCAAACTTCCTGATAGATATTCATCACCACTTATTGAAGAAGTGATCTCTTCAAAAGGTTGTAAAACTGTGCATAACTCGCTCATTGTCTCCCAATCTAATGCATTGATTTCAGGCCAATCTTTCTCAATTAGTGCCATACAATGTTTTACAGCTTCTTTTAGTAAAGTAAATCGGCGCAGCATATAATATGTGGAATTCCAGCGTGTAGGCACTTGTTGCACTAGCCTTTTAGGCTCACCACTGTCTGACATATTTTTTAACTGATAACTGAGGAGCATATCTGTAGCACTCGTACTTCTTTTAAAATGCGCTACGATGTTTTTTGTTTTGTCCATCAATTCATCTAATGGTCGTAAAGCAGCCGTGACAATTAAATTTAAAGTATGTGCATAGCAGCCATAGTGCTTCCACTCTAATTCAGTTTCTATCGCCTTTACAATATTGCGAGCATTATCCGATATGGCAAAATTAACTTTTTGTGTTAAATTCCATTCGTCTGTTACTCTTTTTAATTCTCTGGCTAAATTTGAACTAGTATGACTTTCGTTAAGACTTTTGCATTCCAATAAGACTTGTTTTGGTTCAAAATTACTGTCAATATAATGAGCAGTTACACCAATGTAACTTTCTGTTTGCGATGATGTCCAGCAATCGGTGGTCAAGCAAACGGACAAGGCGTCTTGAGATACAATTTCTTTCGTTTTATTTAATGTGTCTGTATATAAAGCTGGAATCATTGAAGTTGATATAGTTTGTCTGCTGGGCAGCGTATATCCAGGTATATTCTTTGAATATTTTTTAAATCCTTTGTCTTCAACTATGCGAAATGGTTGGTAATCACAAATAAATAAATCGAGTAAATCTCGATCTATGCGTTTCTTTTCATCAGGGGTAATTTTTTTAGTAGCATATGCTTGTATTGTCCTTTGTCGTTTGGCGGCGCATGGCCGCTGCAGTTCGAAGAATTTTGAAACTCTGAGGTGTTTGGCGCCATTCAATTGAAATTTTGTTTTAACAAGATTCCGGTAAGTGGTTTTGTGATATTTGATAGGTAAATTGATTATATTATCCTGCATGACTTGTGGAATAATTTTTGAAGTGAAACTTGTACTAAATAGAAAATCGTCGTAAACTCGGTGGTTAAATTAACATTAAATTAACAGTTAAATTAAGTTAAACTCTTACCATTGCCCGGTTACGAAAACTTTGTTTTTGGTGGTAATATAGTTACCGTTACCCATTAGCGTATTTGTTATTTCAGGAGAATGTCGAACAAAAAGCAGTTATCTGACAGTATTATAGCCAGTATTCTCGAAGATGATCTCTCCGCGATTGAAATTAGTGACGAAAGTGTTTCAGAAGAACCACTTTTGGGCGATTGCGTACTGGATTACGACGATGAAATTTCGCGAGGTCTATCAAGGATATTTGGGGAAGAGCCTATGTTGGAGATGAGAGGATTAGAAAATGTTCAAGACTCTCCCGGGCCACGTGTTTCGGTAGAATATTTAGAAAGCGTTGAATCAGCAGTGACTGAGGAACCGGTGAGTGAAGTAAGTACGCGTAATGAAAATGATTGCGACGTCTCTTTTGGCGCTCTTTTTGAATCGAACCACCCGACTCCGGCTCAGTCTGACATAGTGCCTAATGAAACGCCGAGCACAAACATAGAAAGTAGGCCCATTCGTGAAGCACAAATCTGGTCAGATAAGGTTTCAAAACATAGCATACCTACCAAAGTTTGATAAACGGCTGACTGTAAACATGAGCGTCACTCATAAAACACAGCCTATTGAATATTTTGACAATTTTTTCCCTCGTGATCTCGTAGAGTTGCTGGTAGAACAAACAAATATTTATGCGGCACAAAGGAAAGCGCTTCACTGGATTCCAACATTTGAAGCTGAAATGCGTGCATATCTTGGTATCTTGATCATGATGGGTCTTCACCCCTTACCTGATGTAAATCTATATTGGTCAACTGATACTTTTTATAGAAATCCTGATATTGCCTAAACTTTCACTCAAAAGAGGTTCAAAAAACTGACTGAAAACATTCACTTAAATGATAATACTAAAGAACCCGCAAGAGATACGCCGGATCATGATAAGCTTTATAAAATACGTCCTATGATAACAAGACTAAACGAAGTATTCCAGACTCAATGTTCACAATCAAGCAATCAATCGGTGGACGAAAGCATGGTAAAGTTTAAAGGTAAAAGCACACTCAAACAGTATATGCCGAAGAAACCCATAAAAAGAGGTTATAAGGTATGGGCCCGATGTGACGCTAAGACCGGGTACATGTATGTCTTTGATATCTATATCGGCAAAGCAGATGAAAATGCATCAAGTGAGGAAGGCTTAGGGTATAATGTCGTGATGAAACTGTGTCAAGGTGTTCCACGCAATACTCTAGTAGCTTTCGACAACTTCTTTACTGGCATTCCTCTAATGACAGATTTGCTGATAAAGAAAAGAATATATGCCGTAGGTACCGTGCGATTGAACCGAAAAGGCTTACCAGAAAAGTTGTTGCCCAAAAATAAACTCAAGAAGGAAAAACTTGAAAAGCACGAGTTCATGTATAAAACCAAAGCTCCCGTTTCTGCTATACAGTGGATGGATACTCAACTGGTGAACATTTTGACAACAGCACACAACCCAAAATCGGTGTCTACGATCAAACGAACACAGACGGATGGCTCTAAAAAAGATATTACCATCCCAACTGCTATTGCGCAATATACTGTGAACATGGGAGGTGTGGATCATTTTGATCACTTTCGTGCCTCGTATCCAATCGGCCGAAAATCGAGGCGTAACTGGTTGCGCCTATTTTATTTCATGTTTGATGCAGCTATCATCAACGCGTACATAGCTTACATACAAATTCACAAGCAATCGGTTCACACACATCGAGATTTCCGACTTCGTTTGGCTCGCAGTCTTATAGATGGATTCACAGGGAAAAAAAGAACTACTAGTATTATTTTCAGGAACAAGCAAGGTGGAAATTTCGGGGTACCGGCTGAAATCAGACGCTCTTCTATACCTCACTACCCACAAGACCAAGGAAAATTTACTAAAGTATGGCCAACGAGAAGCGATACGAAAGGTCATTAACCTAAAAAACAACTGTGGCGTTGACAATCTAATATTTATCTCTTTCCATCTTGTGCCTCTATCGTAATGTCTCGTTCTCCCGGCAAAAACATGACAACGTTAAGACGGGTTCGCCAACATTCGGGCGGCCATTTTAGATTCATTCTGTTTCGGAACGCGCTCGTGGTGACACAAGTTAATTGTTAAAGTTTTGTTATTATTTTGTTGTTTATTTAATTATTGTTATTAGGTATATTTTGTTTTGTTGATCATTGTTTGTTTTTATTAAGAGTGGTAAATGATGGAGCCACAACCAAGTACGTCGAGAGATAAATCAACAGATTTTACTTCCCCAAAAAAGAAACGACCGAAGGTATGTATAGGAAACCTTTTACCGTATTTGGGTTTTAGCTGATAGATAAGAATATTGTTTAGTAGTTTTGGTTGGGAGTGTACTTTAAAGTTATTTTAAAGTTATAAACAACAACTGTAATAATAAAAGTTTTTTAATTTATTAAAGATGCATGTGTTTAAAGTATGAATATTATTTTAATTTGATTTTTAATTTTAGGTGACTAGTTTTACTGTGAATGAAAAAAATATGATTATTAATACCTACAAATATATTAAAGAAACTTGGCCTAATGATAAATACCCATACAGAAAAGAGATGGCGAGGAAAGCAGCTAGTATTTTAGGTATCGGCGTTGCATCTGTATATAGAATCCTCAAGGACTATAGAACACGGCGAAATTTCTTCTCCTGTCACCACCAAACCTTTTTTTTTTTTTTTTGTTTCGGGGTGGAAAATCCTCATGGATGTCCGCCGCCCTGAGGCGGGCGGCGGGGTCTGTCAGACTCTTACTGACTAAAAACCACCCCGGTGTTCCCTCTCTTACCTACGCCGGGGGTCGCGGGAACGAACGATACTTCCGCAACCCCCGGCTGGTGCTGGCCCGCTCCAGCGGGCCTCTCCTCGTGTCAGGGGGGGAGTGAGGTGTTAAACTCCCCCCGCGACGTCTAAGAGGGGCGCGCGTGGAACACTACGCGCCGCCGCCTCGGGTCCAGATGTGTGGGGGGCGACGGACGTCCCCAAGTCCGTCGCCCCTGGACCCATTTAGGGGGGCTGGAAGAGGGCGTTGTCCGCCCTCCGCCGACACCCGGTGCGCCTGCTGCGGGCGGGGTCAGGGGACGAGATCTCCCTCTCCCTTTCCGCAGCCTCCTTCTGCGAGACGACTGTTTCGCAGAAGGAAACCACCGCGTCCCAGGACTCCTCGCTGCCGACCATAGAGTTGACCACGGCCGGTAGCGATAGGTCACTGCCTACTCCTGAGATGAGGGCACGGCGCGGCTCCTCCCAAGCGGCACACTCTGCCAGCGTATGCCACGCCGTGTCCTCCCGACAGTCGACGCAGTGTCACCACCAAACCTAGACCAACATTTAGTGACAAAATTGATGATTTTACTAAATCAGCCATACGCAAAAAAGTACATGCTTTCTTTATTAAAGGAGAACTTCCTACAGTGAAAAAAGTACTTTCAGATATCAATGAAGACGATACTCTGCCAAATTTCAAAAGAACTACTTTCCAAAAAATATTAAAACATTTAAAGTTTAAGTATATCAAGAGGCAAAGAAATAATGCACTGATTGATAGAGACGATATCGTATTGTGGCGGCGAAAATACTTACATAAAATTAAGAAGTATAGAGAGGAGAATCGGCGTATTTTTTACATGGATGAAACATGGGTGAACGCAGGTCAGTAATTTAAAATTTTTGCGTTAGTATACTTGAGCGCAGAGAGTTTCTATCTTCAGAGAAATCTTTTGGCGCATAATCAAAACTAAGTATTTCTGCCTGAAAGATTATGTAAGATTATTATTTGTAATATTGCCCATGTGTAATTGTATACTGTATTTTATTTTCAGGTCACACTGTTAATAAAACTTGGGTAGACACCGAAATAAAATCAAAACGGCAAGCGTTTTTAGATGGTCTGAGTACAGGTGCGAAGAATCCCACCTCAAAGGGCCGGCGACTAATCGTAGTCCACATCGGAAACGAGGATGGTTTTGTGGAAGACGGTAGCTGGGTGTTTGAATCCAAAGGCACTGGTGACTATCACGAATCAATGGATGCTGCACATTTTGAAAGCTGGTTTGAGAAGATAGCGCGCCTTACCACTCAAGGCGACAGGAAAAAACACCCAGCTCAACATGGTTGAAGGCTAACATTCAGCAGTGGCTTCGTGACAAAAAAATTAGTTTCGATGAAAAGGAAATAAAAATACAATTGTTAAATAAAGTAAAGATGGTGAAGAACCAATATCAGTTATACGTCGTAGACGAATTAGCAAAAAAATATGGGGTCGAGGTACTAAGGCTCTGTTATATCGGAATAACCATTACTTAAAATATAAATTAAAAATGCTGAGTTTCCCATTGCATTGACGTCAATGCAATAGGAAACCGTTGTTGTTTTCATAAATGATTCTAATTATTTTTAGTCAGTTTTGGATTGGACTTCCGTCGGGCACGTCAATTTATTATACGTGTGTCAATTCTAATATATCTTTATTTTAGCATATTAAATAGTTTTTTTTAAAAACCATTTTCCGACCCACTCCGTAACAGTGGTGTCAGAAGTGGGATACCAGTGTTGATATCGTCGTAACCATTCCACTGGTATTCCATAACGGGTCGTGGTTATCCTGAAAACTGAAAAGTGATCGTGTGTGAACTTCACGTTGCCGACGAGTTAATCCAGCTCCGGGGTGTCCTTATTTTTGCTAAGTGAAACCACACCTCGACAAACTCAGTGCCATCTCCGAATACGAGTCGCGACAGTAAGCCTTACGAGTACCTTGCGTAAGCCTGCCGATCGTCCAGAATTCTCAAAGCTTCCATCCTCCGGAGCTCAACATACGCGAGCTCTGTCATCTTGATATCGCCGCCAAAGAGCTGGTGATTGCCCTTGCCGCCCTGACACGCGGTACTGCCGCGTGGTGCTGCCACGTGTAAGCGTTGATCGCGCTCGGGTGTCGTGCGCCGCCACCCCGCTGTCCCTGACGTTCCTGTTGCTGCTGGCCGCGACTTATCGCGCCGCTGCGCTCCTGCTCCAGCAATCGTGCTAATCCAGTGCCAGAAAATGCGTATCGACTACTTCGTGTTCCTGTGTCTGTGAGTAAAACATATTATCTTGCTGTTATCGCTACAACATTCTTAATTCCGAGTAGGTATTCCTATTACCTAGGGTATCACATATCGTAAACCCTATTCTAACCTACATATTCGTGTTACAACCTTCATAATTAATTCCTTTAAAGTTCATAATGTCCACGGAAACAAATGAAACCTCTTCTAAGAAAACCGCGAAAATTGCGTTGAGCGAACAGTTCCCTATCAAGGTGCTCTGTGATTTTATTAGCCCTTATAAGGGAGAGCGCGAAACTATTACCGCTTTTCTCACTAATTGCCAGAACGCCTTAGATTTAGCATCACCAAGTCAAACAGTTTTATTAAATAAATATATTTTATCACGCCTAGAAGGTAAAGCTCAGATCGCGTGCTCTAATAAAGTATTTGAGGAGAGTAACTAAGCTCGCTCTCTCGAGAGTCCCTGAATCGTTGAGTCAAAAACATATTTCATCTCAGCATGCTCTGAAGAGAGTCCCTGCTTCGCTGAGTCGTTCCACTGTTTCATCTCGACATACTCCTCCGAGAGTCTCTGTTTCGTCGAGTCCAAATCCTATTGCATCTCAACACACTCTTCCAAGAGCCTCTGAATCGTTGAGTCTAAAGTCAATTTCATCTCAGCATGCTCCAAAGGGAGTCCCTGTTTCGCTGAGTCAAAACTCTGTCTCATCTCGACACATTCCACAGAGAACCGCTGTTTCGTCGAGTCAAAATACCATTTCATCTCAACAAGCTTCTATTAGAGCCCCTGTATCGTTGAGTCCATGACTTCCCTCTCACAATGAGTCCGCTGTGCCGCATTACCCTAAAGAGGAAATTGAAATCAACCCTAAAATTCCTGTCTATGAGGTATCTTCATACTCGAAGAAAGTGTCATTGCCTCACGTGTATATAACTACTTCTCTTTCCATTCATCCGTTGTGCCTTCTTATCGACACGGGAGCCAGTATTAGTTTGGTCAAACTGTCAAGTTTAACCAAAGTGCCTGAACTATCTCGCGAAATAGCAAAGATAAAAGGTTTTAATAACATTGGCACCTATTCAGAAACTTTAGGCACGTGTCAGGTAAACTTTAATTGGAATAATAATTGCCACGAGTTTAAGTTTCATGTAGTTGACGATAACATTAACTTAGAATATGACGGTATCATTGGTAGCGACTTTTTAAATCATTTCAAAGCCAATATAGACTATACCTCACAATCGGTTCATATATGCGGACAGAGTCTGGACATAAACTATATTCAACCGACTTACGTCATTCCCGCTCGTTCCGAAGCGGTCATCGAATGCGCAGTATCCAATTACTCGCGTGAACATTATAAAAATAATGAAGGCCTATTACTAGATCATTCTATAAGCGAAGGTATTTATATCGCAAATTGTCTTGTCACTATAAAGCCTAATAAAAGAATTAACGTAACCGTTTTAAATACTACTAACATTGATATCCAAGTCCGAGACTTTAAAGTCCAATTAACACCTCTTGAATGTGACACCGCCACAGATTCAAACGAATCCGTCAACGCTTTATCCTATTCTGGATCTGACAGACCGCAAAAGGTATTAAATCTAATACGCTGTTCTCATCTAAACTCCGAGGAAAAAGAAGCATTGCTAGAATGTTGTTCTGAGTACACAGATATTTTCCACTTAGAGGGAGAACCTCTATCGTTCACAAACGCGATCGAGCACACCATAGATTCGGGTGATTCAGCCCCTATTCACGTAAAATCTTACCGTTTTCCTGAGTGCCACAAGGAAGAAGTGGACTCACAAATCCGCAAGATGCTCGATCAAAATATTATACGTCCGTTAACGTCACCTTGGAGCGCCCCTGTTTGGGTAGTCCCTAAGAAAATGGACGCTTCAGGGAAAAAGAAATGGCGTATAGTAATAGACTATCGCCGTCTGAATGACGTCACTGTCTCTGAAAGTTACCCTTTGCCGCTTATTACTGATATCTTAGATCAGTTAGGCCACTCAAAATATTTCAGCACCTTAGACCTTTCAAGTGGCTTCCACCAAATCAGAATGAACTCCCAAGACGCACAAAAAACGGGGTTCTCAATAAACACAAATTCTAGTAGTACAGGGCACTACGAATTCTTGCGGATGCCTTTTGGGCTTAAAAACGCCCCTTCAACCTTTCAGAAATTAATGAACACTGTCCTTTCTGGTCTCCAAGGCCTCCACGCATATGTATATCTTGATGACGTCATAATTTATAGTAGTAACTTGATATCTCATATGGACAAAATCAGGTTAGTCTTTGATCGTATCCGAAAATTTAATTTAAAACTTCAACCGGACAAGTGCGAGTTCTTGCGACGCGAGGTCGCTTATCTTGGTCATACAATCACAGATAAAGGTGTTTGTCCAAATCCCGAGAAGGTTAAGGCCGTCTCTCAATTCCCTACTCCCAAGAACCCGAAGGATATAAAATCATTTCTAGGGCTAGTCGGCTACTATCGTCGTTTTATTAATAACTTTTCCAAAATCACTAAACCACTGACTGCCCTTCTGAAAAAGAATGCTACATTTCAATGGTCGCATAGTCAAGAACAAGCGTTCACCACCCTCAAGGATAAATTAACTTCAGCGCCTCTGCTTCAATATCCTGATTTTACACAGCCCTTTCTTTTAACAACTGATGCTTCTAATTATGCGATAGGTGCTGTACTCTCTCAGGGCGCAATCGGTTCTGACAAACCCGTCTCGTATGCTTCGCGCACCCTAAATAAAGCCGAAGGCAACTACTCGACTATCGAAAAGGAGCTCCTAGCAATCTTATTCGGCGTGAAAACATTCCGCCCTTATTTGTATGGACGTAAATTCAAGATAATTACAGACCACAAACCTCTAGTGTGGCTTTTTAACGTCAAAGATCCAGGATCTAGACTCGTTAGATAGCGTTTGAAACTCGAAGAGTACGATTATGAAATCGTTTATAAGAAGGGTAAATTAAACGCAAACGCCGACGCTTTATCTCGGTTCCCTGTAAATGTATTACAAGATAACGAAAGCTCCGATTCAATTATCTGCAATCCGGCACCGACATCTAACAATGAAGAAGACGCACGTAATTCACCATCCATATCAGAAACTTACGAGCAGTTTCTTAAAATTATAAAACAACCTGATGTGTCATTCGACACCGTCATCCAAGAACACAACGAGTCATTAATGAAAGCAAAGTGTAAACTTATTGCATATCCGACATCCATTGACTTAGACGAATCTGTGCCATATTGCAAGGATATTATGGACGCCTCTACTAGTGAACCTAATATTTGCGACATAGAACGCGAATTAAACACTTACTACTCCACATCTAACGATAATCATTTATTTACTCATTTATTTCTAAAAATAAACCACTATGACGAAATGAGTTACAAGGACATATTTAACCTCCTTCGTGATTATAGAGAAATGATAAAGTATTGGTATATGGAAGAAAAAGAATTCGCGATAACAGACTTTACAGACCCTTATACGAAATTATCTTACACAAAACTTTATAATATTTTATCATTTCTATTTCACAACACTAACATTAAAGTCAACATCTACCGTAATTCTATACGATACCCAACCCCTGACGAGGTCAAACGTATTCTCAGAGAAAATCACGATTCTCCTCTGGCTGGGCACCCAGGTATATCGCGCATGTTTGATAGAATCAAAACCCAATTCTGGTGGAAAAACATGCGACAAGACATCGAGGATTATGTGAAAAATTGCCGCTCTTGTCAAATAAATAAACCTCTAAGACAAACGAATAAAGCTCCTATGATTATCACTTCTACGGCATCTCGGCCTAACGAAAAATTTTATCTTGATTTAGTCGGTCCGCTTCCTGAAACACATGAACACAAATATAAGTTCCTGCTTACTCTACAGGATGACTTGACCAAATTTTCTCAGGCCTATCCTATGCAATCCTGTTCCGCTGAAGAAACAGCGAAATCTTTAGTCCTATTCATATCTCATATGGGAATTCCTAAGCTAATAATATCTGATCAAGGCACCAATTTCTGCTCTGATGTCTTCAAACAACCTGAGAAGTTGTTTAGCATTAAACATGTGTTCGCATCTCCTTACCATCCTCAGACATGTGGTGGCCTTGAACGCAGTCATTCTACTCTAAAGGAATACCTTAGATCATATATAGGTGAGAACCAACATACTTGGGACCTCTATGTTCCTAGCGCTATGATAGCATATAATTCAAATATACATAGCACCACAGGTTACTCACCCCTGGAATTGCTTTTCGGGTTCAAACCCTACTTACCTTCAAGTATCGATACAAACACCTATACGGATTACATCCGAGCCCTTAATCATCGACTATACTACAGTCGCCAGAAGGCTCTCCAAAATATTCAATTCTCAAAAGAGAAATCAAAAACTTATTATGATTCTCGCACGAAGCCATTATCCTATAAAACAGGAGATATGGTATATGTCCGTTGTCATCATAAGCAAAATAAGGCACTATCTCCAGTATGGAAAGGCCCATACAAAATAATTAAACTGAATGGCAATTCTGTTACACTGCTCATTAATCGTAAACACGTACGTCACCACTACGACGAAATCAAACCGGCCGGTGACGTAACAGTATAACTTTAGTGTCGTAATGAATGGTACATGAGCGCTTCATTGTTATTTCAGATCGACGCTGCCATCGCCGATCACATGCGAATATGTTTCCTCTATCGTCAGCAGTCCTGGCCTCTACTTTGATAAGCTCTTAGATATTAAGTTTACTAATAGTGATTGGAATGTTATAGCATACGTAGATATAAGTCATGTACAACCTAATTTAGATAAAGTCGAATTTTTATTCGAAAAGCTCAACGTATTCTGCAACTCGTTAACTTCTTCTAAAATACAGTCCGACTGTATTAATTCGTTATCCGCTTTAAAAAATCGCCATATTCTTAACGTTAGTAAATTCTCTTCCATATCCTACTTATTGGTTGACGAAAAACCCCATATGCGTTTTAAAAGAGGTCTCATGGACCTCGGTGGCTCTCTGCTGAAAACTATTTTTGGCACCTTGGATTCTGAGGACGCGGTGAGATTTTCGAAAGCCATAGAAGAAGTACAGACGGATGAAAAACGTCTTGCTCATCTCATGAAAGATAACATTCATGTAATTAAGTCGACCATTTCATATTTTAACAACACGATATCTAAGGTCAACGAAAACGAAAACCACATATTAAGGAACATGGAAACAATCCATAAAATATTAGAAACAGTTATGAATAGTAACAATAAACTAGAAATTAGATCCGAATTAAGTTCCTTATTAAATTCTTTAGAGCCCATTATAATGACTTTGTCTTTTGATATAGAAGATATTAACAATGCAATTCTTTTCGCGAAACTCAACGTTTTGCATCCCACTGTACTCAGTCCGCACCAACTGTATAGTGAGTTGGATAAGCATAGGAATAACCTGCCTAGCCACTATGAACTTCCCGTTCCTTTAACACTACAAAATATACATAACCTAATTGACATTTCGCAACTTTCGTGCTTTTTCCATTTAAATAAAGTCATTATTGTCGTCAAGATCCCTCTCGTACTACCACAAGTTTATGACCTGTATAGGATCATTCCCCTACCTGTTCCCTACGATATCTTGAAACCAGATACCTACATTCTTATCGAGCCAACTAGCTCATATGTAGCGATTACAGCTGATCGCATGTTTTATTCACTTATAGCAGACATAGACAAGTGCAAATTAATAAGTGATAAGTGTTATGTGTGTGTATTAACTAATGTGTTTTCAGCGATTGCTAACCCTACGTGTGAAACGATTCTCTTAAGTGACGTGATTAGCAAACTTCCTGACATATGTGTAACGAAACTTATTCATGGTTCGATTGACCTATTTCATAAGTTAACTTTAAACCGCTGGATTTTTGTACAATCCGAACCTGGCAAGTGTCATGTAACTTGTAATTATGAAGACATAAATTCTGACGTTATTTTGTTTGGTACTGGTATCTTGACCTTGCCCAGGAACTGTAAGGCTTTTTACAAGACGTTGCAATTCGCTGCTGTTGGCGAAACAGTTACTGGAAATGTAACTAATAAAATATCAGATTTCAATATCTTACAAGATGATTGTTGTGAGCGATCTAAGTTGAATAAAACTTTACAGCGATTACCTTACTCAAAATTAAATAACTTAGACAATCTTGATTCTCTGCTACAAGCCAGTATCCACTTGAACTCTTTTGAAGAAGAGATTAATAAGATAGAAAACCCATCTCATTTTCAAACTTATAGCACTCACTATTTGTCCTTAAGCCTGTGCATCTCTATGTTAACTATGTTATATATTATATATAAGAGTCGTAAGTTATTTTGTTCCAGTAACGCCCCATGCTGCATTCAAATATTCAATCAATGCCACAACACAAAAAATAATTCGGTTCCCATCTCTCAAACCGTATTCCATGGTGATACGATAGACGAGTCAGAGTCTGTAGAAGACTTACGGGTGACGCCATCTCCTATTAAAAGAAATATTCTGTTTGGCAAGACTCACGACAACTAATTGGTAATGAATGCACATGGATAGCAATTAAGTTATAGTTTTTCTTTCTTTTCACATTGTTAACATTGTCCAAATTTTAATAATTGCTCTCCCATAAATAAATAATAGTTTTGTTGTTAACTCTAATCTTGACTACCTTGTATCTTGTAAATGTAGCTAATAATTATTTTAGAGTAATTCATGTCTTAGTTTTACTATAAATATAATGATTCTTTTGTTCATTGTAATGTTCGACGAAAATCCAATTCAGCATACATCAATCCTGACATCTCTCATCACTTTAAGATGTGATGATCGATCTTAACGGGGGGGTTGTTATATCGGAATAACCATTACTTAAAATATAAATTAAAAATGCTGAGTTTCCCATTGCATTGACGTCAATGCAATAGGAAACCGTTGTTGTTTTCATAAATGATTCTAATTATTTTTAGTCAGTTTTGGATTGGACTTCCGTCGGGCACGTCAATTTATTATACGTGTGTCAATTCTAATATATCTTTATTTTAGCATATTAAATAGTTTTTTTTAAAAACCATTTTCCGACCCACTCCGTAACAGCTCCCCCCTTATCACTGTGAATTAAACCCCATTGAGTTGATTTGGGCTGATGTAAAAGGACACGTAGCTAGAAACAATACTACGTTTCAATTTGAAAAAGTTAAGGCACTATTAGGTGAGGGTATGGCGAAAGTCACGTCTGATCGGTGGAAGAAATGTGTGGAGCACGTTCGAAAAGAAGAAGAGTTGTTTTTTAAACTTGATTTTTGAGAGGAACGGAACGTTTCGGGTAGCTTGATGTGCGTCTGTACAATATAAATGCAAGTAAATTAACTACAAGATACAAGTGCACAACCATTACACTACTGCATTTAGTGATCTTCACCGAAGAATCGAAAGTGTTATCCATCAGTAAAACCTTCAAACTCATCTAATATAGCAGTGACAGTGCAAGTACGTTATTGGCAGTGAATAAGGATTATTACCCAACAACATCGCAAAACCAGGTTAGCGTTTTAATATTAGTACGAACTAGTGATACAAGAAATAACTTTTGAACGAAGATAACCTTTGCATCAAAGAAATTTGCAAAAATCATCTATTTATTACAGTTGTGAATTTGAAATCAGAAAATTTTTCTATGTAAACAAAGGACAGCTGCTACCATGAACCAATCGCAACCCAGCTCATAATTTAATGACAGAAAAAAATTCGTTCAGAAATCACATTATTTGACAATATCCCAACTTGGATATAAGCCCTTTGATACTATAGCTGATAACGTTCCGTTATATTCAAAACTCGATCAATTAACATTGTTTTAACTCTCAATATCAAAGACAATAATGGCTTCGAGAAATAAAACTGCTAATAATAGTGGCCATAAAGAGCCGTTACTAGTTACTTGCTACAATTGCAAAAATCGAGTTGAACACAGAAGTACCTTGTTATGCACCGTATGTAAAAACCACTTTGAATTTGATTGTGCCGGTTATCCTGAAAAAGTGTACCGCTTAAAAAGTTTCGATGAGAGGAAACAATTTAGATGGGAATGTAAAACATGCATCAAGAAGGCAAAACAGCAGAACACACCCAACTCGGTTATATCCAATGTGACAACGAGGAAAAAGCGCTCATCTCCCAAGTCATGCATAGCTGCTATTTCTAATGCCCCGGAGGAGACTACGCCCTGGGCTACCCCAAAAAGCACTAACTCTGAAACATACGACTCGCATATACTTACAATAGATCATACATCTGATGACGTTGAATTCTCCGATAAAACATTGTCACGAAGTATGGACTACACAGAAATCGACTATATCAATGCTCAAGAGTTTAAGGATACAATTGAACTACTTCAGACGCAACTCAGTAGTTCTCAAAATGAACTTGAGAATGTCATACTGGAAAATAACGAACTTCGTAAACAAAATGACAAATTACTCAAAGATAATGCAACATTGAAAGGATTCTTAAGCCAACCACCACGGAGAGAAAATAGCAGTGTAGATCTAGTAAATACAAGCAATGTGCATACATATTCTTCCTTGCGCTCAGATATGCTAGCCTTCTCTACGCCACCTAGATATGCGACTTCAAGCAAAACCAACACAAAAACACAACTCTTTTGTAATACGAGTATCTCGAACCTACAAAAAGGTATCGCAGATCTTGAAGACCAGTTAAAACAAGCCGGAGCAGAAATAGTATACCTTAAGGATCAAATATTAAATCTTGAGAAGTTAGTAAAAGAAAAAGAAAGGAAAGAGAACCATAAAGGAAAAAATTTTTCATTGGATGATCTGAAGGAAGATCGCGTGAACAAAATATACATTTGTGGCACACAACAATGCGTTGGACTTTCATCGGCTTTGATACGATCACGAGTGAATACACCTTACGTTAATTATACTGTCACGTCTGAAACAAAACCACACGCGCTTACCAGTGACGTCTTTAAAAGCTGTAAAAAAATTGAGTTATCCTGTAATGATAAGCTCATAGTCTGTGTGGGTGAAAATGACTATGACATAAAGATTTTTTCTTCTCAACTTCGCCAACTCCTCAGTAAATTCCGTAATAATGATGTCATTGTTCTGAGTCTACTGAAGAATATGTATATCAATGTAAATGACTTAAACCAAACTATACGGAATATTTGCAATGAATACAAAAAATCTAATTTTGTTGATTCTAATTACAATTTGTATAGTACCTGTAAATTTATTAATTATGTTATTGACTATGACGACTATGAGAAAAAATATTTAAAAGTTAAAGCACTAAAGAAATTAATATTACGTAACCAAAATTCCAAAGAATCTGTCAATAAATGTGAAGTCTATCGAAAAGGAACAATCCCATATTACTTTGCAAGACAACAGTCTGAACACGATGCCACAAATGAACACGGTATTAAAAGTCCTACTACAACAAAAATGGGTACTATTCCTTACTATTTTAAGACTGTAGGCAGGAATAAGCTTTTTCGTTAAAAACAGTGGTAAGTCGCAGACCTTCAAAATTTTGCATCAAAATATCGCAAGCATTTTATCTAAACAAGAAATTTTAGAACTAACGTTACTAGAATTACGAAACGCGAATAATGAACCCGATATTTTATGTTTTTCTGAAACTTTTATGCGTGCCGGAAACGAAAATTTTCTGAAAATACATAACTATTCTCTGGCAACTGCGTTTAGTAGAGATCAACAGAGAGGGGGAACCTGTATACTTGCAAAAAGGGGCATTACTTATAATGAGCTTACTTGCGTAAAAAAATATTCGACGTTTAAGTCTTTCGAGGCCTGTGGCATTGAAATCCCATTGCATAAATTATTAATAGTATGTGTTTATAGAACACCAACATCTGACCCTAACGTATTTCTTAATAAATTGGACCTATCACCACCTACCACTACCACGAGGGTGAAATACTCAAAAAATATGGGCCGAGTGTAAAAGTAGTTATTGCAGGTGACTTTAATATCAATACTCTGAAACCAGGGAAAGTCACTACTTATCTAACAGATCTATGTAATACATACAAGTTGCAACTTCACATTAATGTCCCTACTCGGAAAGACTCGTGTATAGACCACATAGTAAGTAACATCAATACTACATCTTCTAAAGTCTTGCCTCTTCACTTATCTGACCATGACACAGCACAGCTGTTAGAATTTCCGACAAAAGAGCAAAAATCAAAGTGCAAATCATACTTTATTTATAAGAAAGATTACTGCAACGAGAATTTGGAGAAATTCAAAGAATGCCTCAGAAGTATTTCATGGTCAGATGTCCACTTAGAAACGGACACAAATAAGGCTTTTAATCAATTCCATAATTTTTTATGTTGTTTGTATAACTTATGCTTCCCAAAACTAAAAATAAAGATTAAAAATTCTAATACATTTAAACAAAAATGGATAAGTAAGGGTCTTAGAAATAGTTGCAAAACTAAAAGATTTTTGCGATATAACTATTACAAGAACAAAACATTATCACACAAAATAAGATATAAACAATATTCAAATATATTGAAAAAATGTATTGTTAAATCCAGAATGAATTGTAATATCAATTATATAAAAAATAGCAAAAATAAATGCAGAGCAACGTGGTCAGTTATTAATCATGAATTTGGAAATGCGAGATCGGGTATTAATAATATTTCTGACATACAATTAGATAAACAAGTTCTGACAAACCCTACTGACATAGCGAATGCTTTTAATAATTACTTTATTGACTCGACTAATACCTTGACATCCAATAATCAACATTATTATAATGACCCTAATTTTAAGTCTATTCCTAACTCCATGTTTCTTAGGTCCATGACTGAAGATGAAGTCAAAAAAGAAATAATGACGTTAAACAATACTAACTCTGAAGGTTATGACGGAGTAAATACAAAAATAATTAAAGCGTGCAGTACAGAATTGATTCCCATTCTGACATATTTAATTAATCTCTCGTTTTCGTCAGGTATATTTCCTGATGCCCTAAAATTATCTGTCGTAAAGCCGCTGTACAAAAAACACGATAAAAAGGACGTCAAAAACTATCGCCCGATTACTCTTATTCCCATATTGTCAAAGGTTTTCGAGAAATGTATGCTCAAGAGACTGGTCGACTTTTGTAGCAAATTTAATATCATAGCAAACGAACAGTTTGGATTCCAAAAGCAAAAGTCAACCACACAAGCAATATTTACTCTTGTGAGCAATATCCTGAGTAATCTAAACAATAATAAATTAACAACAGGTCTATTTTTCGACCTGTCTCAAGCTTTTGATTTCGTAGCACATGACGTATTATTGAGAAAGTTAGAAATCCTGGGAATAAGAGGAGTCACACTGCAGTGGATTTCGTCTTATATAAGTGATCGAAAACAATACGTTATCATAGACAATATAAATGAAGACTTACTTACTTCCTACTGCTCTGACTCTAGAATAAATAAATGTGGCGTCCCTCAAGGGAGTGTATTAGGTCCCATATTGTTTTTATTATATGTAAATGACATACCACTGGTGTCTAATCATAAATTTATATTATTTGCAGACGACATCTCAATTATTGTATCATCTGATAAAAAATCGATTTCTGACCATGAATTAGACATTAATAATACTATTGACAAAATTTTACAATGGCTACAGAATAATAAACTGAAAATCAATTTAGATAAATCAAATTATATTCAATTTAATAAGTCAAAACATGCCAAATACAATTTTAAACTTAATGTTGACAGACTAAAAGAACTAACACAAACCAAATTCTTGGGTGTGCTTATAGATCAAGACTTAGATTGGAAAGGACATTTGAATGATTTATGCAATAGGATTAATAAATTTACTTACGCCCTCAGACAAGTAAAGAACGTAACAAACGTAAAAACGGCAATTACTACATACCATGCATATATTGAATCAGTTTTAAGTTATGGGCTTGTTATCTGGGGAAACAGTACGGATAAAGACAGAGCATTCATTGCTCAAAAAAAGTGCATCAGGGCTATTTGTGGTCTTCGTCCTGACGAATCATGTCGGTCGTTTTTTAAAAAGCTAGGCCTGTTACCACTTCCTGCACTTTACATATACGCAATCTGTAACTTTGTCTACAGTAATAAGGGATTGTTCAAGAAAGCTTATGAAGTAATCCCTCGTCCAAAGGATCCACACAGACTTGTAATAAAGGATACTCCAAAATCAGCCAAGTATGCTAAAAGCTGCTTTGTGATGTGTGTACGCATTTACAACAAAATCCCGAAAGAATTAAAATGTTTAAATAATGTACATTCATTTAAGAACAAATTGTATAAATGGCTGAATGGACATAATTTCTATGACATTAATGATTTCTTTGACATAAAATTATAATATTGTATTGACCTATTAATTTGAAGAAATGTTGTTTTGACCTAATAATTATTTTGCATGCAATTGACACATATTCTGTGTAGCTAAACATGTGGACATTGTATTTAAATAAGACTAACACCATTATACCATGTTTAAGGCAAATAAAGACTTATCTTATCTTATCTTATTGTAGATGACGTGACGGATAAATTTATTATACGTGTTACAGACTCCGATTCTGACTCTACAGACTCAGAAGAATCGGCGTCTGACTAAATAAACAAGGATTTCCTCAAAAAAATTGTATTCTTATTTCCATAAATATAACATATCATCACGCTTGTATTCCCTAAGGGGCAGGCAGAGGTATTAACACTCACATTTCGACTAATTTGTTTCAAATCCCTATGTAACAGGAGGCAAGTGTGTTGCCATACACAGATTCAGAAAATTATTATTATTCGCGTTATTTAATTTAAATCTACATTATACAATAATTCAAATTATGAAAAAATTTATAAAAATAGACTATCCTTATGGTACTATTACAATTTGCCAGATAATTTTTAAAACTATATAAATCCAACTTTCAAAAAGTTACGCACCCCTGCTATTCCCAATGACCTTGCATGGGTTTTGTTTACATTTGGTATCGCTTCTCGTTGGCCGTACTTTAGATGCCGATTTTGCAGCACGAAAAATACTCAAAAACGATCAAGAATCATTTGCGATGTCTGCAAAGTAGCTTTATGTGCCACACCATGCTTCAAAAGCTTTCATATAGCTTCAGAAGAAGGAGAGGCTATGGATTGTAGCAGCTCTACTTCTAGTACCTTAACGGGCTAAGGTCAAATAATTACCACCAGCACCTTAACGTAAACGGGCAATGGTAAAATAATTACCACCGAAAATTCGCGTACTTGTGATTATATATTTTTAGATTTTCATAAATAATGTTAAAAAAGGTCCCAATAAACGTATAAATAATACCACATAACCTAGTTTTTCAATCATTCTTGCCTCCGCCCTATTAAGGGATAAATATATTTCTCTTGATCCACAGGAGGTGATGTGTCATACATGGATGGTTGAATGTTGATCTCAAGTAAGGTTGGAAGATGATAGCTACCCATGGGATCGTCATGAACATACCAGTTACATAAATGAGCTATTGAAGAGCTAACAAGGGCAAGATCTATCGCTGAAGCTTGTCTATTAGGATATAGACGTACTCAAAAGAAACAAAATAACATTGGAATTCGAATGTTTCCTCCAGCAATATAATTTAAGACTAGCCCTTTATGAGCCTACTAGATTTAGCAGCAGTACATGTATCGACAATTTTGCACACAACTATCGCGCGGCATGTAAAGCAGAAGTAATCGATCTAATTCTCTCAGATCATACCTCTCAGATACTCAAGGTACCTGTCAAAAAAACATGTAAACTGAAATTCTGGAAAACAATGCAGCAAGATATATGCGAAGAAAACTTAATTAAATTCAAATCCCATCTAAAAAGTCTATCTTTTATGAATGTTTATGATGCTAAGGATGCAAATGAATCGTTTCAGAGATTCATAAATGACTTTTTACTTTTATATAAATTATGCTTCCCAAATAAATACGTTACTGTAAAAACTAGCAAATCTACCAAGTGGATTTCCAATGGTATAAAAATATGCAGCAAAAAACAAAGACGATTACTTTGGGAATATAGAATGCAACGGAATCCAAAAAATAAACTTGCTTTTAAAAAATACTCTGCAATATACCGGAAAATAATAAGATTAACTCAAAAAGCCCAAAATAATCATTTTATTAAATCCTCTAAAAACAAATCCAAAGCTGCTTGGAAAATAATCAACAAAACTAAATACAATTTTCCCCAAGACTCAGTATTATTATTAAAGACAGAAAACCGAACTATTACTCATCCGAATGAAATTGCAACGACATTTAATAATTATTTTATAGATTTAATTGAAAATGATAATATAAAAGACGACTATGACAATACAACTATTAACAATTTTAACAATTTGATATCTCAATCTTTATTCATGCTTCCAGTGACACCGTTAGACATAATTAAAATAATTAATGAATTAAAAAATACAAATACTGTTGGCTACGATGGCGTATCTACAAAAGTAATAAAATATGTTAAAGATTCAATATCACAGCCTCTAGCTCATATTATTAACAATTGCATAACCGATGGCATATTTCCTACACACCTCAAAAAGGTTATTATTAAGCCAATTTTCAAAAAAAATGATAAATCCGATATCAAAAACTACAGACCAGTCGCAAAAATTCCAGTATTCTCAAAAATCATAGAAAAAGTAATATATAATGCTCTTTACAACTACTTTGAAAAAAATAAACTATTATGCCACGAACAAAAAGGATTCCGGAAAAACTCTACAATAAATATGGCACTTTATGACCTATTATCAAACATAATGACATCTGTAGACAAAAAGAACCCAGTATGCGCCATATACACTGACATGTCGAAAGCATTTGATTATGTAGATCATAACCTACTACTAAAAAAACTATATGGCTATGGAGTAAGAGGCAACATCCTTAACCTTCTAGAATCTTACTTAAGTGATAGGTATCAATGTACTGAAATTTGTAGAATATCCCCTAAAACTAAATCAGAGACTTCCTATACATCCGCATTCAAAAATGTTAAATACGGCGTGCCGCAAGGCAGCGTACTGGGTCCGTTACTATTTTTAATATATATAAATGACCTTCCAAGAGCAGTAAAACAAAAAATGGTCCTCTTTGCTGATGATAGCACAGCAATTATTGAATGTACAGACCATAACGACTACGAAAATAATATCAACGTTACTCTAAGCGAGATCGTTAAATGGCTTGAAAACAATAACTTAAAAATAAATTTAAATAAGACTAACGTAATGCATTTTCACCAACGACGCGTAAATCCTACCATTTCTGTAGCCTACGACGATAAAATAATAGAAGAGGTTATGAATAGTAAGTTCTTGGGCATAACTATTGACAACAAGCTAACTTGGAAAGTTCATGTAGAATTGTTATGTAAGCGCATAAGTAAATCTGCCTATGCATTATTTCAGCTTTCAAAAAAAGTAAACATTGAAACACTAGTCACAGCATATCACGGAGTAGTTGGTTCAGTCCTTCGCTACGGGGTTATTTTCTGGGGTCAATCGACTAACAGTGAGATGGTATTTAGAATGCAAAAGCGTTGCATAAGGTCAATGTGCGGTCTTCAAGTAACAGATAGCTGTGTTCCTTATTTTAAATCCTTGAAAATATTAACACTACCGTCATTATATATTTTAGAAACTGCGTTGTTTGTAAAAATGAATCCGAATCTGTTCCCTAAATTTTCAGCAGTAAAGAAAAACCCAATACGATCTCAACATGCAAATCAATTATGTAATTTAAAATGTAAAACAGCTCTTATGTCTAAAAGTTTTTTCGGATTAGCTCCTAAAATCTATAATAAATTACCTGACGGCATTAAAGACATGCCAATGGTTAAATTCAAAACAGCTCTACAGAATTTTTTAACAGAAAAATGTTATTACAGATTAGACGAATTCTTAAACGAGAAATATTTATAAAACTAAAAACCCCTGTAATAGTTCCTAATTATATTTTAAATTTATTTTATTGTTATAGTTTAATATTTGTTATTACTATTTAAGCATGTGAATCTAGTTATTAAGTTCTCAAAAAAAAACATTTGTATGCCAATGAAGCAAAACATAGAGCTACTATTATTTTTTTGTTTAATACCATCTATGTAAAACCTATGTTTACAAATGAATAAATGATTATGATTATGATTATGATTATGATTATGATAAGGAACAGTTGTTGGTGATCCATCATTCAAAATACATAAGTCAAATTCATCAATGATATTATACAAACATCTACCTCTATTATTATTACTATGGCATCCAAAGGCTATGTTATGAGCGTTAAAATCACCCATGACTATACAAGGCTTGGGTATGTTATTGATTAAATCCTTTAACTTTGCCGAGTCAAACCTGATACTGATGGAGGGCTGTAAATACAAAGTATTGCCGTTGCTCCAAATTGTGTTTCTATAGTGATACATAAGTTTTGAATAGATTCTGAGAAGTGTGTATTAACTATTTTGTACTTTAAATGATGGTTCACCAAAATGGCTACTCCATTATGAGAATTTATGGAATTTTTGTGGATTAAATTATATGTGGGAAAGTGTGGGATTGTAGAATTAGGTTTGAACCAAGTCTCATTAAGAAGACAGACATCTATATTTTTTTCAATTAATAAATTTTGTAATAGGCTCTTTTTACTCTGTAAACTCTGTATATTATACTGTAAAATATTTAGAAAATTGTCCATGTTTAAATTAATTTTGATAAAAATATTTCTTTTATTTTCTTATGTGTGAGTGGCCCATCTGAGTCACTCTCGATACCTTATTCCGCAAACCAGCCAACTCCATTTTTGTCAAAAAAAATATTATGATGTCGTTTTTTTCCTACAATAATTCCGCGTAATCTGGAAAAAGCAGTAACTCCATTTAAAGTCTATTTTTGTCGTAAATTGGTGTTCGAAAATCAGACAACTCCAAGCGTTTCGGAACGCGCCAATTTTGACAGCTAACTCCGCTCAGTCGGCCATTTTGTATGGTGGTACAGCACGGTACGTTGTAGTTGCGTTGTATTTTCGTAAATTGAACAAAAACAGTGTATAAGATTGAAAACGAGTGCAGAATAATATTATTAGGATTCAAGGTAAGTGTTAATCACTTTTATTTATCTAAATGCATTGTAAATTTTGGGTAATTTGTGTTTTTATTTTTTGCTTGGAGTTGGCCGATTTTCCTTGTGGTTTTTGTATATGTGGTGGGAGTTAGCTTATCTTATTCACACGGACTAGAAAAAAAAGAAGGACTCCGCGCCACGCGTATCGAAAGTGAAGCACCCTACCGGTCTATGTGTGCGTGATTTGAGGGATACCAGATGAATGAAAATTTCCCCATGTTTTAAATATTTGGACAGTGTATTAATTTATTACAATAAAGCGATATAAGAAGTCCACTTAACTGAAATTACAAAAATGTACTAGTGAAAACTCAAAATTAAGTGTTTATTTTGTATGGATGACTAGAAAAACGCTGCTGTAGAATACGTAATTCAATTGATTGTCTTGAATTACCGATTAGGAAGATAGGGGGATGGGTATTAAAGCTTACTTACCTAAAACACACAAGGTGTATTTTACCTATAATAAGAAAACTATTTAACGTTCTGTAGAAAATAAAACTGAAATATTTATTCAAATGATTTAATCAGAATCTTCACAACACATACATACACTCACTAACCCGCACTGCATTCTTTATCGATCCAAGAAACATTACAAAAGCACGCTAATCTGTTCCAATCTAAGAACCCTCGCCAATTGATGATTTGTATCAAAATGTATACAGCATATCACGCTTGTTTTCGACGGAACGCAATGGTCTTCACATCTGTAGTTTCTTATTATTATAATCCAATCATTGTTACATGAATGATTTGCTGTAGGAAATCTATAAAAAGAATCATAGTCAATACTTGCAAAAAAATGACATAGAACACAAAAAAAAAATTACCCAATCTCTCGGGACACTTAACCATTTATTTTCTGACAACACTTATGTCAAATGTCTTAATGTCTTAATGTCAAAAATACAATAAATCAACAAGTAAAATTGTGCCTTAAATGTGATATGTTATTCCTTGACAGTTTTTCTGGGATGTAGAATTATTTTTACACGTTTTCAAAACACAAGATGGCATTATTTTATTTTATTACTTCACGTAAATAGTACCTACAAAGACGCCGTCTTGTCGCGTAATGGCGGCCGGCCGGCTTTCTATGATGTAAATGTGTGCGTGAAGCACGTTTGTACAAACGGTCCGGCACCCTTACTGTGCTACACTTTCGATATGCGTGGCGCGGAGTCCTTCTTTTTTTTCTAGTCCGTGCTTATTCATTTTATTTTGCAATAATGTACCTTGCAATTAAAAGTTCTAATTTCAATACAAACTGCATGGTATATCGTCATCATATTGTATGACTAAGTAAAAAGGTTAATGTGTCCGCTTCGCTAGCAGCAGAAAAGTAAAAACCTTAATTGTCATAAAAATGCATACAAATTTTTTTGTTTTCTCTGCTTGTGTGTGTCTTAAAACCTTTTTGTTTTTGTTTCATGTATTGTACTTATTACGCTAGATGGCTGCCCAAAAATCACGCTTGAAAAAAATATTTAATAGTATGCAAAAAGAAAGCACAGATGAACAAAATAACCCAGACTCTGCTTTATTTGTGAATAACCAGTTTCCTACAGCCTATGATGAATATACTTTGCCTTCAACTGCTTCTTCTTCTAACAACAACAGCTCTGAATTATGTTACGCGCTTGAAGTACCCGCTGAGACTTTAAACTTACCTGAGCTTGCACTCAACAATACTTCTTCTAACAACAACAGCTCTGAATTATGCTACGCGCTTGAAGTACCCGCTGAGACTTTAAACTTACCTCATGACCAGATGCTTGCACTCAACAATACATACCCTTATAGCATTGTTGACGAAGTTATTATTGAAGAAGTGTTTGAACCAAGATTTCAAGAGAAATCCCCAAGTTTATTGTCACAGCTTGACCAGTCTAGGTACTCAAATAACGACGAATTGGTTATTGATCCTGTTAGTGCAGTTGACTCTTTCAATGCCTTTTCACACGATGTTGTTCTTTCAACATTTTCAAATTCAAATCATATACAGGAAGGTAGTTCAATACTTCAAACCCCCAATGCACCTATCACAGATACACACAAACTCGTTGATTAAAGTGACACTGAATCTGAAGCAGATGAACCAAAAACAAAAAGGAAAAAACGATGCCAAGTAAAGAAAGAAGATTGGGTGGAAGAAATTAATAAAAAGAAGAGAGAAACTGGAAAAAAATACTTAGGTAAGAAAAAAATTGAAGGTGAATGGAAAAAAGATATTATGAGACCTAATAGGATCATGAAACCTCGATGCTCATGTAAAAAAACGAAAGGAATGATTCAGTGCCACCTCTTATTGGAAGAAGACAGACAAAAGATTTTTGATAAATTTTGGACCATGTCTTGGAATGAAAAACGGGTTTATGTAGAAAATTTAGTAAAAACTATTCCCACTAATAGACAAAGGGACAGAAAAAACCCCGATGAATCGAAAAGATCGTGCAGTTTTGTATACTACTTGAAAAAAGGAGATGAGCCGATTAGAGTTTGTAAAACATTATTTTTGAATACTTTATCAATCGGTAAATCATGTATCTGGGGTTGGAAGACGCAAGCTAAAACCACAACTGATGAAACAAAAACAACACAGCCTAAAAGGGCGCCTTTTCAGAATGAACTTCAAACAATGCAAAATTTTATTGCAGGAAAAGGACCAGTCAGATTTATTTACAACCAGACATTGAGAGCAAACGGCAACTCTACAATCTCTATAAACAATACTGCTTGGACAACAATACTAACTCACTATCGATAGCTACATTTTCCAACGCCCTGGCAGTCCAAAAAATATCTTTGTTTAAACCCAAAAAAGACTTGTGTGAGATCTGCAACGGATACAAGCTAAAAAATATAAGAAAAGAGGAATACGATTTTCATATTGCTAAGAAAGAAGATGCTAGAGCAGAAAAAGATTCTGATAAAGAGCATAAAGACTTTGTGTTTACTGTAGATCTGCAAGCGGTCTTGATGTCACCTCGTTCTAATGTGTCGTCACATTATTATAAAACTAAGTTGTGCGTACACAACTTTTGTATTTATGATATGAAAAGTAGTGAAGGGTATTGCTTTCTTTGGAACGAGACCGAGGGTGGTCTTAATTCAGACGAATTCGCCACCATAATAGCCACATTCTTTATAGAAACTGTTATTCCCAAAATGGGCAATAACAATCGTGAAATTATTTTATTCTCCGATGGTTGCTGTTACCAAAATAGGAACACTGTCTTAGCGAATGCCCTTTCTAATGTAGCAATGTTGTATAATGTGACAATCATTCAAAAATATTTAGAAGTCGGCCATACGCAGATGGAGGTCGATAGTATGCGCGCAATGATTGAAAAAAAATTAAAAAATCAAACCATCAATGTACCAGCTGAGTATATAACTGTCTGCCAAAAAGCGAAGAAGACAAAACCTTACCATGTGAAATACTTAACCCACACATACTTTAAAAGTTTTAAAAATCTCAATTTCTTCAGATCAATAAGACCGGGAAAACTAAAAGGAGATGCAAAAGTAAGCATTTATTTAACAAAAACGACAAACTGTACCAAACCAAGTTCGAGCTCAAATTATACCTACCATACTATTGTAGAAGTGGGTAGATGGGTGTGGGGTAGAACTTTATGTGCTTTTTACCTACTTATCGTTTTGTAAATGAACCTATTTGCCTTTAATCTAATTACTCGTACTTCTCTTCGTTTTCCAGGTGACCGATATAAGATCTCTGAAGTATGTTCCGGATGGTCAAGTGTTCTATAAGCTTCGATTTCGTGATGAATTCGCATTACTTAATCAACGACGAAATAAGGCATTAAATAAAACTCCTTTTGAAAACATACCACAGCTACATACTGAACGCAGAAAAATAACAAGAAAAAAGTATTTAGATTTGCAACAGTTAAAAAATACGATGCCTGAAGACTACCGAAATTTTTATGACAACTTATCTTATGAAGAATAAACATACCTTGATCTACATTGTATTAAACTATGGCATTAATACTATTTTAATAAATATTATTTTAAAGAAAACAACCTTTTTTATTACTTACCTATTGCAGTAAAATCAGATAACTACAGATTGCTATGTTTTCAGTGTTTAGCAAAAGGGCCAACTCCAAAATAACGCTTTAATTTGCGAATGAAGAGTTATTAAGTAATAAACCTAGTCAAATATTAAACTTTGTGACATAATGCACCAACGGGACTTTCAGTTTCTTTTTATTTTATTGAAAATAAAAACTAGAAAGTTTTAAGTGTCTCCTGTAAACTATAGCAAAATGGAGTTGGCTGGTTTGCGGATTAAGGTATCGAGACTTGTTTCCTAATGCAACCAACGATTTACCAATTGCGTTAATTATAATGTCATTACTTGCTACTTGTTTAATATCTAAAATGTCATTGGATTTAGGCTTATCAGTAACCTTGGGTAAAACTGGGAAAGATTTCTCATTAAATGTAGGGGGTGGTTTCACAACAGTGGCATACGATTGCTGCAGAAATTTGGCCTTTTTCTCTTCAATTTTTTGTTTTTTAACCCGTGAGAAGGCGCGCCTAATTTTCTTACACGAGTAGGCGCGTGCGAGCAAATTGCTCACACTATCATAAAATGTTTATATTTTTAGTGTTTCTATATTTATTGGCTTATAATGTATTTAAATAAATAACACAAGGTTTAGTAAGTAAGAAAACAAGTATTTTAATCAAAACTATTGAACATAATAGCAACTTCTAACGCAAATAACAAAACAACCTAGTATTAATTAATTTTTTTGGCACGTTTCATAAAAATCAAAATAAAAACTGTTCCATAACAAAAACTAAAAAGTGTTATTCATCCATTAAATCTACACTAATGTGCCTCTCGAAACACACTGAACACATGTATTTTACATGTTCGGTGCAAAGTAATTGCTGGGCGCGTGATGAGCAAATTGCCGCACGTTGGTACACGGCCTCCACAAACGCCTTGCTGCGCGGTCGCAACGCCACTGAGCGGATCGAGAATTGCGTCAGGGGAGAGGGGGTGAATATTTAGGAAGGTACTTAAGTGCTTGAATTGGTGTGGCATGGGAAAGACAAAAAATTTTTGAATTAGATTTTTGTGTGAGCAAATTGCTCATAGCGCGCCTTCTCACGGGTTAATGGGACAGTCTCGTGAAATGGCAAGATGGATTACCTGCGCAGTTGATGCATGTGATCTCTTCGACATCGCATTCTTTATAGTAGTGGCGACCAGCACAAGAAGAGCAGTGTTGTTCGCCTCTGCAAGTCTTAGCAGAATGGTTAAATTTAAGACACTTATAACATTGTAATAATGGTGGTATGTATGTTTTCACCTCATATCTAAATAGCTTTATATAAGCGTATTGCGGTAAAGATGTTGATGCAAAGGTGACGGCAACTGTATTGAGAGGCACTAATTTTTCCTCTACTTTACGCATGAATCTTTTAATTGAAATTACTTCAGAGTCGCCCACTATGTTTTTATATATTTCCTCATTAGAGAGTTCTTTGGGTACACACCTCAATACACCAATCCTTTCCGTCAAATACGATGGTATAAAGGCTTTAAACTTATTTTTCCACAAAAAGTCTTCCATCTTCAGAAAATTATTGGCCGCAGCCGCCTTCCTGTATGTTATACCTATTTTATGCGCATTTATTCTGTGTACTCCTAAGACTCCTTTAACATTATCTGATATTAAGTTGGTGAGGGTGATAGGATTTTTATTCCCTACCTTCTCCTGTTCTGTTGATTCAACGTATACCACATATTCTGAATTGGTGTTTTCTATGAACAGTCTTTTATAATTTGGTTTTGTGAAAATGGTGTATTTATTATTTGAGTCAGAATTTCGATGGTGGTTGTATTTTCGTTTTTTCTTTTCCCCCGGCTCTGGCGGCTCCTCACTGCCACTGGTGACATGTATTAATATGGTATTTCTGTACAATTATTTATTTATTAAACTTTTTGTGAAATCAAAATTACCGCCTCGTTTGACTTCCCGCCAAAAAGTCCTCGTCCTGTCACGGTCGCGTCGCCACTTTTGTCAGAGACAAAATAAAACTTCTTGTTCTTATAAGTTGGCCGACTAAATCGCAGAGTATACCAATAGGTATAATGACATATGCTAGCCTGCACATCTTGTCCAACTAAATCGTCCAACTAATTAATTGGGCACCGATCGTATCAGAAACAAGATTCCTTTCCGATTACGCACAATTAAAAAGTTGTCCAACTGTTTGTTAAGGCGCGTTTCCATTATGCAAGTGATTTGCATACTAGTTGCAAGTTGCATGCAAATTGTATAGTGGAAACAACAACTTGCAAACAAGTTGCAACTTGTATGCAATTAGGTTTAAACTTGTACGCACAATAATCAAGTCGGCACATTTGCACGCAAGTTGCAAGCGCATGCGGTCGTGCATAGAGGATTACTTTGTTTATGACTTTATTACTTTGTAAAAATGACTGCTAAATGGGATACGGAGAAAACAATAATGTTTATTGAGGAATATCATAGACATGATTGTCTTTGGGAACCAAAAAACAATCTTTACAAAAATCGAGACGCACGCGAATCAGCATATATAGCGACATATCGAGTTATATTTTAAGTAAGACTCAGGTGTCCGTACAGTTGGAAAAGGTTGTTATGAAACAGGAAAGAGAGTACAACGCTTATAAAGTGTACGTTCCGAGACATAAGTTACCAGTCTTCATGAACGACAACCTGTGGCCTGAGGGTGTCAATTTCAGGAAGTTTATTTATTTCAGAGGTAAACCTGCTGAAAAATTGCGAGTAACTACACCTAGTCATAATGGAACAAAGTCTAGTTAATTTCGTAAGCTTCAACTGTAAATCTATTCATAGATCTATTGAAGGTGTAAGATCACTTTGCCATTCGTCTGATATTATTGCACTTCAGGAGACGTGGCTCCTACCGCACGACATAGCCTACTTAGGAACTATTCACAAAGAGTTCGCTTTTGTGGGCAAGTCAGCTGTGGATACGTCGAACGAGATACTACGCGGGCGGCCATATGGTGGTGTGGCGCTAATCTGGAGACGGAGTTTGTTTACATCGGTGTCCGTCATTGAGTGTAAGAGTGTGCGTCTAGTGGCGGCTAAGTTCGTAGTGGCGGAGCGTGTTTTCTTAGTTTTTTCTGTTTACATGCCTACCGACTCAGTGGACAACCTCAGTGAGTTTACGGACTGTTTAAGCGAAGTAAGTGCAATTATTGAGAGCGAGAACGTTGAAAGTGTACTTGTGTTGGGAGATTTTAATTCACACCCAGGTGAGCGTTTTGGTGTTGAATTAATTAGTTTCTGTAAGGAACAAAACTGGGTATGTGCAGATATAGAGAGACTAAATTCTGATACTTATACATATGTTAGTGACGCACATAATAATTGTCGTAGATGGCTTGACCACTGTGTGGTCACTAAGGCCGCCTGTCAAACTATTGTAGACGTTAAGATTGTGTATGATGTTTTTTGGTCAGACCACTTACCCGTACAGCTGACATGCAACCTACAAGTATTACAGCCAAATATTGTTAGCACTAAGGCCTCATGTGACAGGGTTAAGTGGGGGATTAGAAAAGCTAGCCAGGTAAATAGGTACCATGAGTTGTGTCATGAGAAGTTGAGAGAAGTTGACTTTCCGGTAGTTTTTCATGAATGCTGTGATAATATGTGCCACAACCGGGAGCACAGACTACATATAGATAGCTTGTATAAAACTGTTATTGACTGTTTAAGTGAGTCAGCAGCGGCGACTTGTTTGTGTCGGACTGAATTGAGGCGGAAGTATGTCACAGGTTGGAACAAACATGTGAAAGAGGCTCATGCGGAGGCTCGACTAAGGTTTGAGCTGTGGATGCAATATGGTAAACCCAGTGTGGGACCCATGTATAGCCAAATGCGTGACTCTCGAAAAGCTTTCAAGGCAAAGCTAAAGTGGTGTCAAAATAACCAGCAGCAAATTAAAATGGACATTATTGCTTCTCACCACTCGGCGAGGAATTTTGGAAGCTTTTGGAGAGAAACGAAAAAGTTGAATCCTGAGTCGAGTCTCCCTTCCAGTGTTGGGGGTAAACGTGAGTCGGTCGATATTGCTAACTTGTTCCGACAGCGTTTCAAAATTGATTCACCTCTGGGTCCAGCAGATCAAACATCAAATATAAGCTGTAATGACCTAAGTGTACGTTTCACGGCCCGGGACGTGTCTTCCGTCATCAAAAACATGTCCAGGGGTAAGTCGCCTGGTCACGATAGTTTAAGTATTGAGCATCTGCAGAACGCAGGTGTTCATCTCCCAAGGGTTCTTGCCTTACTTTTCAACCTATGTGTCAGTCACTCTTATCTGCCGGCTGATCTAGTGAAAACAGTTGTGGTGCCCGTTCCTAAGAATAAGACAGGTGATATGTCTGATGTTAATAATTACAGACCGATATCCTTAGCAACGGTTACAGCGAAAGTTTTTGATTGTTTACTTGACCGTTGTCTGGGTAAACAATTAAAAATTAACGACAGGCAGTTTGGTTTCAGGGATGGGTTATCAACTGAGACTGCAATCATGACCCTGAAGAGTACAGTGCAATATTACACTGGGAGGAGGACACCTGTGTATGCATGCTTCCTGGATTTATCCAGTGCTTTCGACCTTGTCTCATATGACATCTTGTGGGAAAAGTTGTCTAATGAAGCTAACCTGCCGCCAGAAATAATTATGGTCCTAAAATTCTGGTACGATAACCAGCACAACGCTGTGAGGTGGGCTGGCTCATACTCAGATGTGTACAGGTTAGAGTGCGGGGTGAGGCAGGGTGGTCTGACCTCCCCAAAGCTGTTTAACATCTATGTGAATAAACTGATCGAGGAACTCAGCAGCACTGGCATCGGATGCACGATTGACGGTGTGTCCTTCAATAACATCAGTTATGCTGACGATATGGTGCTGCTGAGTCCGTCGATCAGTGCTCTTAGGAAGCTATTAAATATATGTGAGTGCTATGCTGGAGCCCATGGACTAAGGTATAATGCCAGGAAAAGTGAGCTGTTAGTGTTTATGGCTCAAAACAAGACCTATGAAGTGGTACCATCAGTCTCGCTATGTGGTGCCACTCTAAACAGAGTCAAACAGTTTAAGTACCTTGGTCACTGGGTTACAGAGGATGGCACTGATAACTGTGATATTGAGAGGGAGCGTAGGGCGTTGGCCGTAAGATGCAACATGCTGGCCCGCAGATTTGCAAGGTGCGACAGAAATGTCAAGATCACTCTGTTTAGGGCGTATTGCCAGACTTTTTATACTTGCAGTCTGTGGACCAGATACACGCAGAAGACGTTCAATGCCCTGCGTGTGCAATACAACAACGCTTTTAGGATACTGCTGTCGCTGCCGCGTTTCTGTAGTGCATCAGGGATGTTCGCAGCAGCGCGTACAGATGACTTCTTTGCGATCATCCGTAAAAGATCCGCTTCACTGCTGCGTCGGATGCGGGGCAGCGACCACAGTCTTCTGAGCGTTGTTGCTAGTAAGACTGAAGGCCGCCTTGTGGGGCACCTGTGCGCAGTGCATGTGCGGTTGCCAGGTGTCTCCGTGAGGTGGCGCAATTAATATATTACTGTGTGTGTTTTAGTCTATTATTATACTAACATAGGTTAAGAAATACTAACAAATGTATGGGTTCTACCTGAGTTAAAGATAAATAAATAAAATAAATATAGAAAACTAATCGAAGTGATGAACCTTAATGGTATTGTTATGACCGTAAAAGAAGTGAAAAATAAAATACGATCACTGCGTACCACATTTTTTGCTGAATTAGCAAAAATCGAAAAATCCAAAACAACCGGTAGTGGAACAAGTAACATATACACACCAAAATTAAGCTGGTTTAACACAATGAATTTTTGCTGACGTCAACCGAATTAAGAAGGAATGAAGAAAGCACCACTGTAAGTATCAATTCTTTTATTTTTTTTAAAAATCATTCTTTCTTGCCATGTTACAGCACCATCTGTAGCAAAGTAGTTAGCAAAGTCATCTCTTATTTCGACCGCTGTTTTGGGACTGCTTGACGGTTGTGCCGGGCGTAATTGCTGAAATGCTCTCATATTCACGTCATTGAACATGCCTTCACTATGTCCTGTTATTGAATTTTCTCGATTAACAAAATTAGGTGTAATATATGTACTAGAAGTATGTCTCAACCAATTGTGCAGTGCACAGCATGCTTTTATTATTTTATCAACTGTATTCACCTCAACAGCAATAGGTCGCTCAAAAATTCTCCACTTCGATACCAATAAACCAAACGCATTTTCAACCACTCGTCTTGCTCTCGACAGTCGGTAGTTAAATATTTTCTTTTCTTTAGTTAATCCTTGAGTTCGAGGATATGGCTTCATTAAATATTTTTTAAGTGGAAATGCTTCATCTCCTAATACCACTGAATTAGGCGGTATATTTGAGCTATCATTTTCTAATATTGACTGAAGAGTTGAATGAGAGAATATTGTTCCGTCTGATGTTTTCCCATAATGTCCAACATTAATGTATCGAAAGTTTAAGTAACTATCGCATAATGCAAACAAAACTATGCTAAAATGTCCTTTATAGTCATAATATAAAGAACCACTCCCATTTGGGCATCTCAAGATGACATGCTTTCCATCAATTGCTCCAATGCATCGTGGAAAATTGCAACGTTCTTCGAATCCTTTACAAATTTCATTCCACTCTTCACTAGTATTCGGAAACTGAAAGAAATAAAAAACATTAAAGAAATGTTTTATTTTATTTATTTTTAAATTTATTGAATGAATTATGTTTTAGGTTGAATCAGAAAATACTTCAACAGATAGCAGAGAAAATACGCCAGCCAGAGCCAGTGGTTGTCGAAGCTCATCTCAAACACAGAGTCAATCCTCATCCAATTTTCGACAATCGATTCGAAATGCAAGATATGATCCCATAGATACCGCACTTCAAGAATTGAGAAAAATAAATAAGAGCGTAGAATCGGAAAATGAATTTGATGTTTTTGGTCAAAACGTTAGTCTTCAACTTCAAAAACTGCCGTTAGAGTACGCTCTAGAAACTCAAGAACTTATTATGAAAGTTTTAAAAGAGCAGCGAATAAAATCCTTAAAAGAAAAGGCACAACAAGAAGCACTTGTAATTTCTATACCTGATGATATAAATCTTGATCTAGTGGATTACATTGACACCGAGAGTAAGCGTGATGAACCATGACCATCGGACAGTAGCAAAGAAGATTTATTAGGTCGTGCTGTTCGCGCTATGGGTTCATTGGAATCTGATGACGATGATTAGGATTTGAGTTTTCGACCCACTAACTTTCGTGATTTCGTGATTCGTGAGTTTAAAGTTGTTTCACAGATTGAAAATAGCCGCCGATCAGTCCTCTTTAATGTTAAAATTAATTATAATAAAAATATGTTGAACATTGATCTTATACATTGTTTTACTTACCTTTATATATTCTTGAAGTGACTCATAAATTGCGTCGCAGACATGGGGCAGGAATTTAGAAATACTACATTTAGGCACACGATACAATTCTTCCAATGTTCCAAGACTAGTACCCGATGCCAGACATTTAAGCGTCACTTGCAATTTCAATTTTGCAGGCAGAGCGGGTCTAAAAATAGTGTCTTGCTTAGATATTCTGGACGAAATCTTATCCAATCAATTTAAAAATAATTCTTCGTTCATTATGAGATGAGTATGGTAACGTTTAGGATCTTCTGTAGCCAATTCTGTTAACAGATTATTCGACGTACCGTAAGCATCTCTTCTGTGAATCCATTTTTAACCCACTGAACTGGTCGACGTCGATGCTTTTTTTTTGTTATTTAATACGTGTATAATTATTGCGTATACAACTCTGCATGCAGCGACAAGTACAGCACGTCTTCTACCCATGATAAACACTGTACAACTAGAACTAACTTGTATACCACTAAAATCTTGTATGCAAGCTGCAAGTTGAACAAAATCGTGTTTCCAATTCAAATCACTTGCACACAAGTCTGACGTCATACATGTATGCAAACACTTGCATAATGGAAACGCGCCTTTAGCACGGTTGGGCATTTCCGCCAAATCACGCTTTTCGATGGATACGAAAAAAGTGTCAGATATTTGTTTAAAAATAGGTGTAATGCATTGCCACAGCAATCACAAATATCCCACTTTGTGTGTACACTAATTATGTCAAACGTATCGTTGTCAATTAACGTTTTAAAAAATGGTAAGGACTCAAAAATCCCGGTAAGGACAAAATTATTTAATTATTAAAATTAGATAACTGCAATTAGTAGAAAATCCACAAATAGGTTGTTGTCACTCATATATTTATTTCTAAGGTCTACAAAATATAACTTAATGAATGAACGGTAAGGACATACGTAACACGGTAATAACCTTTGTTAGTCAAACAGTAATTACGCAAAGGGCGCCACCAGCACATACCGTAAACAAACCGTCATGGCGCCAAATGTCATTGTGTTAGTTGAGAACTCTCACTGTAACCACTCTGCGAAACTCATACAAGTTGTATTATTATTGTTGTTTAACGCACAGACCTGTAATGAATATTTTATGGTACTATATAGCCATTTACAGAATTTACTCATTTTCTTCGCACTTCGCACCACTTGTCAAACCTTTGTTTACGGTTTGTGCTAGTGCTGCACTCTGGCGTCAGAATATTGCAGTAACATTCCCTATTGGTATTTTATTGTCCCTGATAAAATGACAATACTAAAATAGAAATAAAACAACAGGTTAATGTAATCAACTTTACTACTTTACTTTAATGTGAATAATTCGTAATAACAAATTACTTTTTAAGTTTAAATCAGTCTCAAATATTACAATAATCACAGAACAATTAGTAATTTTTACAATTGAGTAAAAACAGATACAATTTAAACCTTATCCATTATACAATTACACATTTTTATAAGATCTTTTTTTAGCTAGTCGATAAGAACCATGCGACTTAAACACTACAGATGTAAAAAAAATCGTAAATAAATCCAAACTAAAACATGATCAATCCTTAAAAATAATGATTGGTGGTTCATAAAATTTTCGTTGTGTAATCACATTCTTTAATCAGAGTTTTCCTGTTTCTTACGTCTATAATTTCTTTTATTAATTCTCCATTGCTTTCTTTTCGCTCTCTTTTCTCTTTCTGTCATTTCTGTTATGGTTTTCAATTTTTTGGTTTCTCTTCGCTTTTTGTTTCTTCGTTTTGATTCGGCCGTGGAACGTCGTTCGGTGTGGACGCTTGTCGATTGTCCCTGCGGTTTTTCAAATGTAAATTCTGTGATTGGTCATTTTTACCAAGTTCCGATTCCTTGTCACTCCTTAAGCGTTTGTACCGGCCGGCTCCTCCCAATGGGCAGTCCTAGAGCGGGACATCAAGATTTTTGTTAACAACTTACAAATTGTGGTCCGAAAAAATTTCTGTGATTGCTGGGTTCGAACTCGCGCCTCGCCGAGCTTGGATCCGTGCGCCCGCGCAACGCGCCACCCAGTCAGTGGCAAGTGGAGACGAAACAACGCTACCAGTGCTACGTGCAGCTGACGTCATCCAAGCTACGACAGATACGTGTGCTACAAGTGCTACGACCGAGTTATCTGCTACGAACGCCCTAGCTACGACTCATCGGCTACGCGGTTCACCCGGTATTGAGTACAGTATTTACCATTCGGCAAATTGTTTCTTGTCAGTAAGTTCCTTGTTTACAATAATTATATCAAAGAAAGATGTCTTTAGTAAGGCGCTCTCCGCCAAAAACCCCGCAAACCAAATCAGAATCAGACATAGCCTCAGCTGTTCTCCAAAGTGATAATGTTAACAAAAATAGGAACAAACGTCCACGTGAGGATAACTCGCCTGAAAGCGGGACACGGTTGACCTCGATAAATCTACAAGAAAAACTAGATGCTTGGAAAATGGAACAAGACAGCAATATGTCTAAATTTTTGTCAGAGCAGACTTCTATTATGTCCAACCTAGCTTCCGATATTAGTGAAATTAAGGCTCAAAATATCCAGATACAGTCTTCTAATGCGGAATTTCGAAAATCAAATGAAGAAATGATCCAGTCCATCTTCTTCATGAACAAGAAATTTGAAGATATGAAGAAGGAGGTGGAAGACCTAAGAAATGAACGTCAGGAACAACATAAATATATTCTAAGTTTGGAAGAAAAAATTTCAGATCTTCAGCGAATGTCTCGAGGGTCGAGCATTGAACTTCGTAACATACCGCAGGAAAGTTCGGAAAATATAGATAGTCTGATGAAAACCGTATGCAACATCGGCGAACTTGTTGGTTTACGCATAGCGAAACCTGATTTCCGCGACATACGCCGTCTACCAGGAAAACCAAACCCCTCAAGTACTCCGCGCCCCATATTAGCTGAATTCACTACAGTAAATACGAAGCAAGCACTTATGTCAGCTGTCCGCTCTTATAACAAAGGAAGGGGGAAAGAAAATAAGCTAAACACGAAACTTCTTGCAATGCCAGGAGAGCGGAAACCAGTATACATCGAAGAACAACTCTCCACCAGTACCAAGAAACTATTCTATCAGGCTCGAGAATTCGCCAAACAAAACTCCTACAAATACTGCTGGACTTCAAATGGTAACATTTTCTTACGCAAGGCTGAAGGTGACAAACAACAATTAATAAACTCCGAAAAATGTCTCCAGGTTCCCGATAGTAATAACCTGTGACTAACCGTGCTTAATTACGCAACATCTTTTTCCTATTTGCACAAGTTTTCTTTATTGTATGCCGCTTTTTTAGAATTTAAATGCGCCAAAACTAATTATTTGTTATACTACCCCTTAGGATACAATAAATCCTATTACAAATCCATACACACCAACAACATTCTGCACAACAACAATCTCTCACATTACTCTACACACACGCACGAAATACCAACACACTCAAAAAAGCAAAGCACTTACTACTTAATTGCACATAACTCTCTCATAAACATTCAGGCACCTTATCTCAAACATTATTTAGTGGAACCAACAACTACATACATTAATGGCTAACATCATTAACATAAACAATGACCTCGACCAACTCTGCGTTGGAGATGCGTCTATCTGCAGCCCTGATAATTGCAGAAAATACGTAAAACATTTTGACACAAGCAATTTAAATCTTTTACACATAAATATACGCAGTATAAATAAAAACTTTGATGCACTTCAAGTACTAATGAGCCGAACTAATATAAATATTGACATCATAATATTGACAGAAAGCTGGCTCAGTAAAACAAACAATTTACCTATACTGGATGGTTTTAAATCGTACTGCACAAAAACCAATTCAAATCAAAATGATGGCGTAGTTTTTTATATCAAAGAGGGCCTAAAATCCACAGTGTGGGAACCGGACTTTGAGTGTGGAAATTGCCTGGTATGTCAATTGGACGATAAACTGGCAGTAGTGGCAGTCTATCGCTCGCCATCATACAATACTAAAGAAAATTATGACAACTTTCTAACAAGTCTAAATAACGTCTACAACATAATACTCTCATTTCCAAACATCGCTCTTGTTGGGGATCTTAACATAGATATAAGTCAACATAACAGGAACCAGCGAAGCCTGGATTATCTATTGCTCAACGCTTCTCACGGGCTTCTCCCTTCCCACGTATTCCCTACCCGGCTAGACAAGTGCCTAGATCACACTCTCCTAAAAACCAATTTACCCGTAAGCACACTTGTGCTGGACACCAACATTACCGATCATAGACCCACTCTTCTATCTATTGCGGACCCCAAACTACTGCGAAAGTTACGCCACACTACCAACCGTATAAATCATGACGCTATTGTGCAGAATCTACAAAACACGGACTTTTCGGACATTTATGAGACTACCGATCCAAATCTATCCATGACTAAATTCATCACCATCATAACATCTATAATATCTAATAACACAGTACAAATTAAAATCCCCAGACGCAAACGAACTATAAAGCCATGGATAACTCCAGGTCTTCTAAAATGTATGAAAAACCGTGATAAACTTCATAGTAAGTCCAAAAAAGCACCTGATAATCTAATACTTAGGCTAACCTACACTCGAAAGTTAAAAATTTCCTATGAAAAAAGTGAACTGGAGAGATCGCGAAATAATCCTAGAGAGCTATGGAAAACCATTAAGAATATTACAAACACATCTATAACTCGAACTATACCTGAAGAGCTACTAAGTTTATGCGATAATCCTTACTCTTCCGTTAACAAGGTATGCCATTTCTTTGCTAACGTTGGCAAAAATCTGGCGGCATATATCGAATCTGGTTCACAATCGCTCCTGCTCCCAGAACAGCGTCCATCCTCTTGCAACATCACCAACTCAACTATCAATTCATTGGCTCTGCTAGATGTAGATGAAGCAGAAGTAGAGTTACTTATACTTCAATTAAATAATGAGAGTGCTGTTGGCTGGGATGGAATATCACCCTTACTGTTAAAAAATTCCAAAAATGTGTTAGTTCCTCACATAACTTACCTTTTTAGTAGCTGCTTGCAGAAGGGTGTCTTTCCTGAAGTTTTAAAAAAAGCTATAGTGCATCCTATTTATAAGGGTGGAGACAGAAACTGTGTCAACAATTACAGGCCCATCTCGGTGTTACCAGTACTTTCTAAAATTCTCGAAAGGATACTCAACAACCGCCTCAAAGATTTTTTGGATAGGTATAAAATAATCGCTGAGAATCAGTACGGCTTCCGGAAAAGAATATCAACTGAAGACGCAGTACTTGACTTAACCCAACTTGTAGCGAAGAACCTGGATAGCAAAACTAAATGCCTTGGCATATTTCTAGATCTGTCCAAGGCCTTTGACACAGTTTCTGTTTCCTTACTGATCTCTAAGCTGGAATTGATTGGTGTGCGAGGAATTGCCCTAAAAATATTTAAAGACTATTTGAGTAACCGCACTCAACGTGTCAAAATCAATACTTACCTTAGTGACGAAGAACTTGTCTCCTTCGGCGTCCCGCAGGGTAGCATTCTGGGGCCTAGTTTGTTCCAGATTTACATAAATGACCTATGCAATTTAAAACTCCCACAATGTCAAATTTTTACTTACGCTGACGACACGGCAATAATAGTACATGGACCTACATGGGATAGTGTTAAATCTGCAGCAGAGTCTGCGTTGAGTACGATAATGACATGGCTAAACTCAAACCTTCTTACACTCAATTTACTAAAATCCAGCTACATACCGTTTGCAATAAGACGTAATAACTCACCTTCTGACACTTTCTCTATTACTGCTCACTCATGTCAGGTCCCTTCTACTTCGCCCACGTCGTGTTCTTGTCCTAATCTTACCAGAACTTTCAGCGTCAAATATCTAGGTGTGCAAATAGATAGTGAACTAAAATGGGATAAACAAATTGATGCTCTCACCACCAGAACCCTCCGTCTGTTACATATCTTTAAGTCCCTGAGAGAATCCGCTAATCTCGACACTTTAAAAATGGTGTACTTTGGCCTGTGTCAATCGGTACTAGGATATTGCATTACGGTGTGGGGAGGGGCGAGTAAAACATTTCTTCTCAAACTAGAGAGAGCACAGAGAGCTATACTTAAAGTTATGACAAGAAAACCCTACAGATACTCAACAGCTCAACTGTATTCTGACTGTAAAGTTCTCACAGTACGTCAACTCTTTGTGCTCCACTCAGTCCTTAAAAAACATTCATCCCTACCCCCTCCCAACCGAAAAAAACGCACCTTCATCCCTCCAAGTACTCCTCATAAAACAGCCTTTGCCAAACGTCAGTATCTTATTCTGAGCTCTCTCATATACAGGAAATGTCATAAACACCTAAACATAGTTAATTTGACAAAAAGGGAAATTAAAAAGAAACTTACAGAGTGGCTACTTCAACAAGACTATGATCACACAGAATCAATATTAACCTACATAACATAGCACATGCGCACACTCATGCACACACGCTCATACATACACACCCTCACACACACACACACACACACACACACACACACATACATACACACACACACACTCACACACACACACACACATTTACACACACACACACACACACATTTACACACACACACACACACACACATTTACACACACACATACACACTTACTAGAATTAAGTTCATTATTAATTTTACTTACCATTTATTTATTTTTTTATTTTATTTTTCTGATAACCTTATAGTTGTGGGTAAATCGACAGTGAACACACTTTATAAATAGATATGAAAACATAACCTTATGGCCGTCCACTGTCTCTTAAGATACAGGTATATCCTAGTTTAAGAGACAGGGTAACGTAAATTGTCAACAGATGTACTTCATTTACTTAATTCAACATGTTCTAACATACAATGAAGTTACATAACCTTGTATATTTTACTTGAAACTAGTTTAAGTTTGTTTTCTCATCATCTGTACCATTTGCTCAATAAACAATTTATTATTATTATTATTATTATTATTATTTGTAACGCTCTTTTTCTTTATTCAAATCCCAATTCTGCATATTTTTCAGGCTCGTTGAGTTTAATAAATTCATATCGTTTCGATTTACTAACCTTCTTTCTTTCTTTGCTTGCTGACCAACTCACCTTCGGCATTTTCGTGTTTGACTGTAAGCAAACAGGCAATTATAAGAGAAAAAAAACTGAAAAAATCAAGGACAGGGACAGCAGGATAATGATATGGAAAAATATAATTATTTTAAAACAATTTTTTTTAAAGCAATAAATTCTCATCCTAAATTAAATATAGGTATTAGTTGCAAAAGCATATTTTTGTACCATAATATAAGTACTTAATCTATATCTTAGGCTTTGTCGAAGTTGGATATAATAATATATCTTATCGACCAGTAACCAAAAAATGATTGCCTAAAGTAAGTCATTACCGTAACCTAAATGCCCTTACCTTACCGTAGCCTGCAAATGTACACGGTAAGGACAGTAGTGGTAAGGACATTTAGAACATTTTCTATTATTACGTAACTAAATTACGACTTAATTGATTCCAATCATCATGCACAGATTAATTTCACCTCTATATATAACTTCCCATAGGAATTAACAAAATAAAGTTTTTACTTGCCTTAAAAATAAAGCCGATGATGGTAGGGACACTTTTCATATATTCGTGAAAGAACACGTGCCCACCCCGTAATTCGAGTCACAACCACAATTCACGACGATTGGCAGCACACTGGCGGAGTGCGCGTCACCGTCACGACACGTCACCCAAAATGGAGTACGGGTGCTTTCAGAACATACAAACAAACATTTTGTAGTGAATTTGGTAAGGACCGACTTTCGATATCCCTTTATATTACAAGCAAAAGAACATAGGTGTACATAATATAATTAAGTTATTTTTATAACCGGATATTGGCAAGGGTTATAATAATCTAGAAATATAATATTAAAGACGATTTATCGGTGAATTTTCTATTAAATTAATAATTAATGGCGAAAATGCAGTTTGTTACACAGAATTTGTCGTGTAAGAAACTGCAAAAAAAATTTTTTTGGGCTATTTTTGACCTTTTTGGTTAGCGATAGTTATAACAGTCATCAATAAGATAGTTTTTAAGTTTGTTAAATTTTTAAACCGCCTAAATAGTCCAAACATTAGCTGCTAGGTAGTTGTTACTAGTTATTTTGCCATTGGCGGAACGACCCGGTTACCCTATGCAAGTTCGCGGACTATCCAACTTTGTTGGGCAGTCGCACGGCAGGATGCAGGACGACCACACGCGTGCGCGTGATTTCCCCGCGCTCGCATCTTCGTCGACGGGTACGACGTCTGCCTCCCGATCGCTTGTTGCAAACGAAAAAGTAGAAGAGCTCATAGACGAAGTTCAAAAAAGGCCAGCGTTGTACAAAAAAGACTTGAAACAATACTCTGATATAAATGTTAAGGACGCGTTTACGAATTGACGCGCATCAATTTTAGGTATAGAGTCTTACTACTACACGTGCACGGCTCACACACACAGCGAAATGCGCGAAGCGGCGAAATTATGAGTAAATTGACACGACTTGATACTTGAGCTTACTTTTATTTAATTTTTGCCATGTTTTTTTTAAGTTTACTTTATATATTTTTCAAAAAGTTCGTAACGTGAAATGGTAACAAAAGTAGATAACATTTACTTAATTTCATTGGACAGTGATTGATTGGTAAGCAAGTACTTGCTAAAGTGTCGGCGACGGAGGTCCCTTGCAAGCAGCAGGGGGCAAGTAGTGGGCGATGCCTACTAACGCGCAGGTAGATTTTATGTTCTTTACGATTAGAATAGGATGTTTTTATTTGATAAGTGTTTACTTTTTAGGTTTAGGAACTTAGGTCTTGATAGAATAGTGTTCATAGACTGAGTTTACTATTGGAATAACATGTAAATAAGATTCTAATAAGAATATGTAAGTTTTAATGTGAATACTTGGTAATTTGTTTGTTGACTATTTTTAAATAGAGTTTATTTAAATAGTCTGTTCCTAATGAAGATTCTATGTGTTCAATTAGTGTTTTTAAGTGTAATATGTGATATTAGAAACGTTAGAATCGAGATAGAGTAATTTGAAAATTATCGAAGTTTGTAACTTCAGTTACGTAAGTTGAATCGTTTGTTTACCTTTTTTGTGTTAGGTCCGATACCCACCTACATTGTGTTTCTAGATAGAATCTAATTAGAAAATGATTATGTAACAGTTAGATTTCAAATTAACGAAGTTTTGAGAAAGATATCGAATTGTTGGTGTCTCGCAATATTGTAAACAATGTGTTTTGATAAGTTAATGTTTTAGAAACTTTTTTGTATGCAATGATATGTGCAATATTGTTATTTTATAAGATAGTACATATTATTACGATGACATATTATTAAGAGTGTTACGCAATTAGGATGCCGTACGAAGCCGGGTCAGGAGCTATTATACTTCGTTGCTTCGTCCTTCGAGATTAAGATAACAATGTAGTTATACTTCGTTGCTTCGTCCTTCGAGATTAAGATAACAATGTAGTAATACGTCTAGGGTATCGCCTTTCATCCACTAAGTTTGAATATTTTTTTTTTTTTTTTTTTTTTTTTTTTTTTTTTTTTTTTTTTTTTGTCGGTACTTTGTCTTCCTGATAGTTATGCCTGTACCGCCACTCATTCGCGTTTTAGTGCGTCGCCGATCACCACGTTATTTTCTTCGTTTCATTTGAATTGTGCAAAAAGATGCCAAAACGTAGTCGCAAAAACGACGACAGTGATTATTTAAGAAAGAAGATTCGAAAACTCGAAAGGAAACTTAATAAACGCGACAGAAGGTCGCGTGTTCGAAGTTGTTCCGAGAGTAGTAGCTCGTCGACGAATATTATTATGTCGCCGGTACTATCGGACCATGAAGGTAAGCTGAAGTGTTATTTTTACAAACGGAAGATATTGTGAATAGTTTTTCGGACTATATCCGTATCATAATCTGACATGATGTCATATTATCTTAAATAGTGTTGTGTACATCTTATGGGGATGTTACCTTCACATAATTTTGGATTCCCAATTCATTGGGTATATACTACTAGTGATTGTGTACATTTGAAAGGAATGTTGCCTTCACTTTAGTTAATGACCTACTTAATAATAATTGCATTTTATATCCGTACGGACTAAAACATAGTGTTGTGGGTAGTTTTAAGGACTATCGCCGCTCTAAAACCACTAGTTGTATACTAGGAACATTGGTAGTTGTGATCATATCCACGTACCTACATAACAAAATGTTATCACTCGATTTCGTAATTCTGAATATCGGTATGGATTATAAACTTGGTGTTGTGGATAGTTTTGAGGACTATCACCGCGCTATTTTCTATCCGATACCTACATTTGGTACATTTTCTATCCCAGCTGAAATGGAAGTTCAAGGTGATGTCGCGTCATCTCCGATTATTGACTCAGATGAGCCACAACCGGGTACGTCCACCTCGACGATACATGATGTTCCTGCTACAGAAGCAGTACAGGCAGGGGAATCGGAACTACCTGTTGAAGTAACGCTTCCTGAGCTGGACGAAGAGATTCTGAATCTCTTGGGCGAAACTCCATCAAAGGATAAAAAATATGGACCAGACATTAGATGCGAGTTATCTGCTCGCTGGGAACACATCGCAACAACAGGCTTGACCAAGGATGCCAGAAAGGAGCTGCTTGATAAGCATCTGGTTCCAAAAAACTGCACAAAGATTGATGCACCCAAGTTAAATCCAGAGATAAAGGCCGCCTTATCGGAGATGCTAATAAAAAAAAGACAAAGCTTTAGAGAATAAGCAGGTGCAGGTCGCAGCAAGTATATCTTGTATAAGTGAAGCCCTAAGCATACTCTTTTCTGCAGGTTATAAAGATCAGTCGGTAATAAAATTACTGATCGAAGCCGGTCGACTGATGTGTGACTCACAACACAGCGAGTCCATGACACGGCGCAGTTTTATATGTTCTACAATCAAGAAAGATATAAAAGATCAACTGTTCAATACAGAAATCGATAAGTTTCTATTTGGCGAACATCTGACCGATACTCTAAAAGCTGCAAAAGCTATATCAAAATCAGGCGCTGAGATTAAAATAAACACACAGGTTCGAAGACCTGCACCAGCGCAGAGACCGAGACAGGCCCCTGTCCAGACTTTAAACCAGACGCCTCCGTTCCCGACAGCGCGGCAAGCGGGAACAGCGAGGAGAACAGCGCCGGCGCCGCGCCCGCGACCGGTGCAGCAGCAGCCGCGACAGCAGCCGCGCTTGCAGCAGCGCCAAGCCCCGCGGCGCTAGACCTGGTACGTTTTGCAGGTCGGTTATCCTACTTTTATGATCAATGGCAATTGATAACTAATGACCTCGTTGTATTATCGTGGATAAGAGGTTACAAGATACCGTTTACTAAACCTGTCTATCAGTTACACGAACCAAGTTTACCTGCATTAACTTCATGTGAGTCCTTTAAATACAAGGTGGCCATCACTGACCTTCTAAACAGTGGTGCTATTTCACATTGTGAACCATGTGAAGGACAGTTTCTTTCTAGTTATTTCCTGATTAAAAAACCCAATGGCAAAAACAGATTTATTTTAAACTTAAAGTCTCTAAACAAGTACATCGTAACAGAACATTTCAAAATTGAAGATCTAAGAACAACATTAAAATTAGTATCAAGAAACAGTTTCATGGCCACCTTTGATTTAAAGGATGCGTATTTTCTAGTACCTATACACCCGACGTATAGAAAGTACCTACGATTTAGGTACGAGGGTCAAATTTACCAATTCAATGTTTTGCCGTTTGGTTTAAACACAGCTCCATTTGTGTTCACAAAGCTATTAAAACCGGTAATTTGTTTACTGAGATCATTAGGTTATCTGTCATCTATCTACTTAGATGACATTTGTATCATTTCTAATAATTATCAAGATTGCTTAGATAATATTTTACAGACAAAACATATTTTAGAGTCCTTAGGATTCATAATTAACATTAAAAAAAGTTGTATGATTCCGAGTAATATTTGCAAATACCTTGGTTTTGTGATAGATACAAAAGAATTTCATGTTAGCCTTCCTAAGGAAAAACGAAATCTAATTAAACAAGAGTTACAATCGTTTCAATTGAAATCTCGTTGTAAAATAAGACAGTTTGCTCGCTTGGTAGGCCTCCTCACTTCGTCCTGCCCCGCGATTCAGTACGGTTGGCTTTACACCAAGCAGATGGAAAGATGCAAATACCTTGCATTGTGTAAAACGAGTAATTATGATAGCCACATGTCTTTACCACAGTATTTGCAGGACGATTTTTCCTGGTGGTTAAAATCTATTGATACCGCAGTGAATCCTATTAGACGGGACAGCTACTGTCTAGAAATATTTTCAGACGCTAGCAAAAAAGGGTGGGGGGCAGCATGCGGTGCGGAGACCGCCAGTGGCCAGTGGAGTAACACAGAGTCTAACAAACATATTAACTGTCTAGAACTCCTGGCTGCTTCTTGGGCTTACAAACATTCGCAAAAGGATTAAAAAATTGTCAGGTGTTACTACGCGTTGACAACACAACTGCTATTTCGTATATCAACCGTATGGGTGGAGTAAGATTTCCACATTTAACTGAAATCACAAAATCTTTGTGGCAGTGTGGTTGAAGCTCGTGGTATATTTGTATTCGCTTCATACATAAGCTCGGAAGATAACGAAATAGCAGATGCTGAGTCTAGAAAATCTCACCCGATACCGATGGGAGATTAAAGATCATGCTTTTGAAAAGATTGTGAGAGCCCTTTGGGCAACCAAAAATTGATCTTTTCGCATCAAGGTTGAATAACAAATGTGTTAAGTACGTCTCATGGAATAGAGACCCAGGAGCATGCGCTGTGAATGCTTTTACTTTAAATTGGTCAAATCTTTGTTTCTACGCATTTCCTCCTTTTGCGGTTATATTAAAAGTATTAAGAAAACTTATATACGACCAGCGGAGGGTATTGTTGTGGTTCCATTTTGGCCCACGCAACCCTGGTTTCCACTTTATCAAAAACTTCTCTGTTCAGAATTAGTTCAGTT